>LR738711.1:778506341-778704664 GCA_902687465.1 Secale cereale
GCGCAGCCCTGGCCCCCGGAGCTCGCGCCTAGTTCCCTCGACGCCCGGGTAGGCTGCTGCCTCGGGCACGGAGGCCACGCCGCGCGCCCGCCTTCGTAGCCGCGCCACGGCCGCCCTCCGGCCTCGCCCCGCCGCGCCCCGGTGGCCTCGCCCCCTCAACGGCAACCCCTCCGCCTCCACCCTGCGCGTCCAGTGCCGCCCCCTTGGCTCGCCGACGGCCGCGCCGACGACGCCCGAGCCAGAGCTCGGGCTCGCCCCGGTCGGGCACCCGCACAACCGTAACCGCATCGCTCGATGCCCGCCCCGCTATGCCCCCAGGCCAATGACAGAAGGCAGAAGGGTCCCGCCTGCAGAACAGTTTTATAAAAAAAAGGATAAAGAAAATAATATATATATATAATAAAAATATTAATTAATAATAAGTGGTTTTATTAATTAATTATTTAATTAACTTACTTAATTCTGTTTATAATAACCTAAACACTAATTAACTTAATTAACTGTTAATTATCTAACAGTCAATGAGAGGTGGGACCCACTGTTCAGGTTGACCAGTCAACCATGCTGACGTCAACATGATGTCATGCTGATGTCATAAATCCTTTTTAAAATTAATTTAATTAATATTAAATTCCAAAAATTAATAAAAACTTTCGAAAATCATATCTTTTAAACCGTAACTCGGATGAAAATACTTTGTACATGAAAGTTGCTCAGATTGACGAGATGAATCCGAATACGTGGTTAGTTCGTCCGGCACACATCTCTATCATACCGAACATGCAACATTCCCCTCCGTTTCATCTGCCCGAAAATGCCTAACACCGAGAATACTTTCCCGGATGTTATTCCTCTTCGCCTGTATCACCGAGCACCGCGTTAGGTCACACGTAGCACCGCCTTTTGCCATGTTATGCTTTGTGATGCTATTGTTTGCTCTGTTATTTATTTGTTTCCCCCTTCGTTGCTTATTTTCGGTAGACTCCGATACTGCGATAGACCCCGAGACTATTGATGCTTCGGTGTTCGACTACGGCTACGCTTCCGAAGATTACTTTCGTCTGCAGAGCTTCCAGGCAAGCCCCCCCCCTTTGATCACCAGATATCGCCTATTCTTCTTTCTACTGCTTGCATTAGAGTAGTGTAGCATGTTACTGGTCGGTTACTCCTATTCTGTTGCATAGCCTGTCATTGCTGCTACAACTGTTGATACATGTACCTGCTATCCTAATGCCTAGTATAGGGTGCTAGTATTCCATCAGTGGCCCCACATCCTTGTCCGTCTGCCATGCTATACTATCGGGCCGTGATCACCTCGGGTGGTGATCATGGGTATATACTACATACACATTTACATGATACATGTTGTGACTAAAGTCGGGTCGGCTCGTTGAGTACCCGCGGTTGATTCACGGATTGGGGGCTGAAAGGACATACTTTCCCGACGGCCCTCTGTGTGGATCTTTGTGGCGGAGCGGCAGGGCAGGTTGTGACACCTAGTGGAGAGGTGGCCTGGCCCTGGTCGTTGTCCGCGGTTATTTCATAATAACACGCTTAACGAGTTTGGATATTTGATCTGAGTATGGCCGTTGGCCTATACGCACTAACCAGCCACGTGGGAATAGTTATGGGTACTCGACGTCGTGGTATCAGTCGAAGCCTTTTTGACGTCAGTGGCTTAGCGGCGCGCGCCGGGTTGGACCGCGTAACGCAACTTCCTTAGTAATGGAGGTTGCTAGGTCTGCTCACCGGCCGCGTACGCAACGTGCAGGTGTGCGTCGGGCGATGGGCCCGGACCCCTGCGCGCCTAGGACTTAGACCGGCGTGCTGACCTCTCTGCTGTGCTTAGGTAGGCCAGCGACGTGTTGATCTTCCGAGGCCGGGCATGACTCTGGAAAGTGTGTCCGGCCAAATGGGATCAAGTGTGCTGGGTTATGTGGTGCACCCCTGCAGGGAAGTTAATCTATTCGAATAGCCGTGTCCCTCGGTAAAAGGATGACCCGGAGTTGTATTCCGACCTCATGACAACTAGAACCGGATACTTAATAAAACACACCCTTACAAGTGCCAGAGATAACTCGGTGGTTGCTCTCTCACAGGGTGATGTGCGGGAGGATCGCCGAGTAGGATTATGCTATACGTTGTTACTTGGTGAACTTACCATCTACTCCCTTCTACTGATGCAAGACGAAGGTTGCGAGAAGCGAGGATACTTGTTACTTTCCAGCTACCCTCACTTCTGCTGCAAGATGGAGGTTACGAGAAGCGTAGTCTTCGTTTGGATTAGTTATCCCCCTCTTATTCTGGCATTCTGCAGTTCAGTCCACAGATATTACCCCCCCTTACACAGATATCATTGCATATGTAGTGTAGATCCTTGCTTGCGAGTACCTTGGATGAGTACTCACGGTTGCTTTTCTCCCCCTTTTCCCCTTTTGTTCCTTCTTCTCGGATGACGCAACCATATGGTGGAGTCCCGGACCCAGAAGATCCCGAGGAGGTTTCTACGTGAAGATCGGCTTCGAGGAATAGTTAGGAGGTCCCAGGCAGGAGGCCTTGCCTTTTCGATCGTTACTACTTTTGTGCTAGCCTTCTTAAGGAAAACTTGTTTAACTTATGTCTGTACTCAGATATTATTGCTTCCGCTGACTCTTGTGTTTTCGAGCTTATGTATTCGAGCCCTCGAGGCCCCTGGCTTGTAATATAAAGCTTGTATTATTTTAATTTGTGTCTAGAGTTGTGTTGTGATATCTTCCAGTGAGTCCTTGATCTTGGTCGTACACATTTGCATGCATGATTAGTGTACGGTCAAATCGGGGGCGTCACACTTGGTCTCGCTAGCTATTGCAAAAGGTTCGTTGAGAACTTCTCTAAGATTGCCAAGCCTCTCTCCAACTTGCTGCAGAAGAATGTCAAGTACAACTGGTCTCCAGAGTGTGATGTGGCATTCAAAACTCTCAAAGAAAAGCTCATCTCTGCTCTAGTTCTTACTCCTCCAGATGAGTCCAAGCCCTACGAAGAATTCTGTGATGCTTCTCTTGAAGGACTTGGTGGTATGCTAATGCAGGACAAGAAGATTGTGGCATACACTTCTCGTCAACTGAAGCCAAGTGAGAAGAACTACCCCACACATGATCTCGAGCTAGCAGCTGTGGTACACACTTTGATTACGTGGAGACACCTTCTGTTGGGCAGAAAAGTCGACATCTTCACCGATCACAAGAGCTTGAAGTACATCTTCACACAGCCGAACCTGAACCTCCGCCAGACTCGTTGGGTTGAGATGATCCAAGAGTACGATCCAAGCATCGAATACACACCTGGCAAGGCTAATGTCATTGCAGATGCTTTGAGCAGAAAGGCATATTGCAACAGTCTCCTTATCAAGCCGTTCCAGCCTGAGCTTTGTGAAGCATTCAGGAAGCTCAACCTCCAAGTGGTTCCGCAAGGCTTTCTTGCAAATCTTCAAGTTGCTCCTACCTTGGAAGATCAGATCCGTGAGGCCCAACTCAGTGATGCTATGGTGCAGAAAGTGAAACATGGTATTGCAAAGGGTACTCCCAAATACAAGTGCTATCGCGTTGATGAGAGAGATACCTTGTTCTTTGAGGACAGACTTGTGGTTCCCAAGGGTGATCTCAGGAAGCTCATAATGAACGAGGCACATGATTCCCTCCTGTCGATTCATCCTGGAAGTTCCAAGATGTACCAAGACCTCAAGCAATCTTACTGGTGGACTCGCATGAAAAGGGAGATTGCCCAATTCGTGAATGAATGTGATGTCTGCAGAAGAGTGAAGGCAGAGCATCAACGTCCAGCCGGTCTTCTCCAACCTCTTCCTATTCCCGAGTGGAAATTCGACCACATTGAAATGGATTTCGTCACTGGCTTTCCTAAGTCCAAGAAAGGGAATGATTCTATCTTTGTGGTGATTGACAAGCTTACCAAAGTCGCTCACATCCTTCCAGTCAAAGAATCCATCAATGCAGCTCAACTGGCAGAGTTGTACACTTCCAGAATTGTGTCCTTACATGGCATTCCTCAAGTTATCTCCTCAGACCGTGGAAGTTTGTTCACTTCCAAGTTCTGGGACTCCTTTCAGTCTGCCATGGGCACTAAGATCCGTTTCAGCACTGCATTTCACCCTCAGACTAGTGGTCAAGTCGAGAGAGTGAATCAGATTCTAGAAGACATGCTCAGAGCCTGTGTCATATCTTTTGGCGTGAAGTGGGAAGATTGCCTTCCGTTTGCCGAGTTCTCTTACAACAACAGTTTCCAAGCAAGTGCCGGCAAAGCTCCGTTTGAAATCCTCTATGGCAGAAAGTGCCATACCCCTCTCAACTGGTCCGAGACTGGTGAACGTCAACTTCTTGGCAACGACTTGATCTCAGAAGCCAAAGAAATGTGCAAATTCATACGTGAGAACCTCAAGGCCGCTCAGTCGCGTCAGAAGAGCTACTATGACGGCAAGCATCGTGATTTGGCTTTCAACATTGGGGATCATGTCTATCTCCGTGTTTCTCCTATGAAAGGCACCCAGAGATCCGGTATCAAAGGAAAGCTTGCTCCTAGATACATGGGCCCTTTCAAGATCCTTGGCAAAAGAGGCGATCTAGCCTATCAACTTGAGCTCCCTTCCAACTTCGCTAATGTTCATGATGTGTTTCACGTGTCTCAACTCCGCAAGTGCTTCAAGACACCTGAACACACCATTCTGTTTGAGGAGATTGATCTTCAACAAGACTTGTCTTACCGAGAGCATCCCGTTGCTATTCTCGAAGAAACCGAGCGCAAGACCCGCAACAAGTCAATCAAGTTCTTGAAAGTCAAGTGGTCACACCATACCGACCGAGAAGCTACGTGGGAACGAGAAGATCACCTTCGTTCCGGGTACCCTTCCTTCTTCCAGTCCTAGATCTCGGGACAAGATCTTTTCGTAGTAGAGGAGAGTTTGTAATGCCCCGGATGTAATACTTTCCCCTTTTGGCAATATATAACTTTGACTTCATCAGTTCCATTCCAGGTTCTTCATCTTTTCGGGTTTTCGTCGTTTTGTCGTGTGCGTGTGTGCATACATCCATGTCATGTTGTCATGTGCATTGCATTGCATTTGTGTTGTCGTTTGCATCCGGTCCCACTTGTTCCTTCCCGTTGTCCGTTTTGAGTTCCGACGCTCTCACACGTGCCCGTGGCATCCCCGAGTCCTTCTTTTGTGTTTGGCCGTGTAACGTTTCCGGTTTGGCGTGACACTTGTCGTGCGATGTTGTTTTGATACGTGTAACCCGCCTGTCAAGTTGCATCGCATTTGGAGTTCATTTGGTACTTCAACAGTTATCCTCGTGGGCTAAAAGTACCTCCTCTTTGAGGCCCAAGACCCCCCTCCAACAACCCACTAACCCAGCTCAAACCCTTTCCATCATCTAGGCCGTTCAATTGTGATCTCGTGACCGAAAACCTCTCCTCATTTGGACTTCCCTAGCTCCTTGTGCCTATATAAACGTCCACCCCCTCCAATTTTGCGTCCAAAACCCTAGTGTTTCCACCTCCGCCGCGCAGTGTTTCCACCGACCGCCGTCCGTGCTTCCACCATCGCCGCGTCGTGCTTCCGTCGCCGCCGAGCCGTGTTTCCACCGACCGCCGCCGGTGCTTCCACCCTGCCGCGTGGGCCCGCTGGGCCCAGCGCCAGCCCGCTCCTCCGCCAGATCCGAGCCGACCCCGCGCTCTTCGTCTTCCTCCGCCGAACCCGCCGCCGGAGCCCGCCTCCTCGCCGCCGCCGGAGCCCTCGTTGCCGGAGCTCCTCGCCGACCCCTGCCGCCCGGCCTCCTTCTCGCCGCCGGTCGCGCCACCCCTCGCCGCCGGGCTCCCAGCCGCCGCCGCGCCCGGCCTCCTCCCTCGCCGCCGGGCTCGCCGACCCCGCCGCTGATCTCAGCCGATCCGGCGCCGCCGCCGCATCGATCGGGCGTCCAGGTCGAGGCCCCGATCCAGTTCGAGCCGGCCGGGTGGAAACCCTAACGGGTCCGACCCGGTGGACCCGCACCGCCCGCGATCCGACCCGCGAACCTCCGCCCGTTTGACCCCTCCGCCCGTTTGACTGCAGGTTGACCCTCGTTTTTCCTCTAAGTCTGTAGTTTTTCAGTGTCTGATGCATTTTTGTTTTGAGGATAACTTTTACTGTGCATGTCCGTTTTGTGCACATGATATGTCAAAATGATCGTGGCGACACGTACTATGTTTTGTTCCATTGTGTCATGCATGTTTGAGTCCATCTAGATGTCTTAATCTTCATGGGAAGAGTGCTACTTGTTATATACTGCTGCTATTAGTTGTTTTCATGCCATGTTTGTAATTTGATATCTTGTTGCATGTTTATCCAAATGAAGCAAATGATATGTCCACATGTTCATCATGAGATGCTCTACATGTTGGTTGTTTTAGCTTGCATGAGATTTCATCTTGCCATGTTTATCTCCTTTGCAAAAGTGCTTGTGGCTGTTAGGTTGTTAAACTTGTTACGAGATGCCTAGTTGAGGAGCTCGTTGCTATTGATGTGGTTGTCCCCATGTTGCATGCTTATATGTTTTGAACTCCCCATCATGTGTACTTTGCTGTGGTGCAAACCACTTGCCATGTTATGCTTTGAGGTGACTTAAACTTTCTCACAAACATGCCATGATATTACTGCTATTTTAACACTTAGTGAAATTTCACTAAGTCTGGAATCTGTAATTTCCAGATGCCATGTTTGCTTGTTGTTCTAGGCAAATCCATGATAGTTTTGGGGTGACTATTGATGATTCCTTGTTGTATATGTTGTTGTCTATCCATTCATGCCCTCACATGCTCTTTTGGGTGGCTGTAGCATATTTAACTCTTGCTCCCAAGTTGCTATAAAATATTGCTGTCAGGTTTTTGTTGTCATGTTCAAAATGTGATAGCTTGTTGCTATTGATCCATGCCTCCTATGGAGATGCTCCAATGGAATTGTTTGCTGTAGGTTATGTCTACTTTATGTCCATGCTCCTTGTCATGATGTTTGAGTGCTGTAGAGTATATATTTCTTGCTCCGAAGTTGCTATGTGGTTGTTAGTTTCAGCTTTTGCATGTTTATTGTTTCAGGTGTATCTTTTAGCCCGTTGCTCCGTTTTGAGCAAGTCCTATATGAAACTTGTGCGGTTTTACATGTAGATTCATAATATCCTCTTGTTAAAATGTTTTGAAGTATCTTGCTTGTTGCATATTGTCATGTTCCTTGTGTTGTATCTCTGTGTTTCCTATGTTGATTTTCTGTGCATCCTAAGTGCATCTGCAGTGCTTCCTTAGTGCATCAGTCATGCATCCTGTGGTTTGCGCATTGCATCTTGTTTGATTTCGTGCCTCGTGTGTTTTGTGTTGAGTAGAGCCGGAAGCCGAGAACGAGTACGAGAACGAGGTTACTACCGAGGTTGAGAACGAGGAGCCCCCTTACGATCCCATCGACGACTCGACAGGCAAGATGACCTGACCCAGATAACATTACTATCTTTGCCTATTGCTAGAAGTCTCGCTCTTTAGCTTATTGCCTCGATGCCCATGTTTTCCTGTCAGCCTCCTATTGTAACCATGAATCTGTCTAACCACCCTACCTATGCAACCTTTGATTGGCTAAGTAAGCTTCGCTCAGCCCCTCTTATAGCATTGCTAGTTGCAGGAGAAGATTTGAAGATTCTTGCTTCTTGTTGAAGCTTGTAGGGATATCACACTATATAATTCTTAAATGAAATCATCTATATATTTGTAATGGGTGGAAGGCTAAGCCTTTTGCTTGGTGATTTGTTCCACTCATGCCGCCCTAGGAACCGTATAAACCGGTGTTATGTTCCTTGATTTTTGCGTTCCTCACACGGTTGGGGTTATGGGACCCCCTCGATAAACCGCTAAGTGCTAAGTCTTTTCCAGCAAGTCCCAACATTGGTACTATTTGCCTAATAACTAAAAACTTGCATAGGGAGTAATTAACCCTCTTCTTAATCAACAACCCCGGGCCAGTGCTCCACATGAGTGTTGGTCCGAACTGGGGGTCCTGTAGGGCCACCTTGGGGGAACCCGAGGTCTGGTAAAAACCTGTAGCATCGCCCATCCAGTCGTGGCCTGAGACTAGATACGCGCGGCTACTATCAGGGTGTCGGCATGCCGGGAGGATTTGCTGGATTAGCCTTACCTTAGTCGGAGTATTTTGAGCACGGGATTCCGAGGATACTCGGGCCTTCCCACCTTGGAGTTGCGACTCCGCGGATCGTGGGCTTGTCATGGGCCAAGTTGGAACACCCCTGCAGGGTTATGAACTTTCGAAAGCCATGCCCGCGGTTATGTGGCAGATGGGAATTTGTTAATATCCGGTTGTAGAAAACTTGACACCATGTTCAGAACACACTACCAGCGTGAGTACCGTGACGGTCATTTTCCGAAAGGGTTTCGGGAAGTGAACACGGTGGGGTTATGTTTGACTTGCTTAGTTAGGATCACTTCGTGATCATCTTTCGTCCGAGGCACTTCTCTTCTCGCTCTCTTTTATGTAAGTTAGTGCTAGTGCTGCTGCAACCTGTTGTTCTTTCTTCAGCCTTGTTCCACACCCAAGGTTTGGATAGTCGTGTTACCCGGGAACGGGATTGCTGAGTCGTCTGTGGCTCACAGATTCTACACCACACCAGATGCAGGTACTCAGGCGATCTATTCAAGTGACGACACCGAGCTGTACTGGGAGTACGACGAGGACCGTAGCCGTTACTATGTGCACTATCCCGACGATCAGTAGAGGTTTCTACTAGGGGCGATTCAGACCTGTGGTTTATGTATGTTTGGTATCTTTCATTTGGATCTTCACCCGTAGATGGGTTGTGATGTTATTTGAATGATGTTTGGACATGTAATGAATTGTGTGACGTGGCAAGTGTAAGCCAACTATCTTTTCGCTTTCATCCCTATTTTTACATGAGATGTGCAAAGATACCAAACTTGAGATCATTCCAGAATGGGCTTATACCTTTAAGTCGTGCCTCGACACGTAGGAGGTATAGTCCCATCCTGGGCATTACATTGAACCCAAAGCAAATCACCTATCCCATTGCAAGAAAAACCAATCTAGTTGGCCAAACGAAACCGATAGTTCGAAGAGAATTACTAAGATATTAAATCATGCATATAAGAATTCAGAAGAGACTCAAATAATATTGATAGATAATCTGATCATAAACCCACAATTCATCGGATCTTGACAAACACATCGCAAAAGAATATTACATCGGATAGATTTCCAAGAACATTGATGAGACCATGGTATAGAGGATCAAAGAGAGAGAAGAAGCCATCTAGCTAGTAGCTATGGACCCGTAGGTCTGTGGTAAACTACTCACACTTCATCGGAAGGCAAATGGTGTTGATGTAGATGCCCTGTGTGGTTGAATCCCCCTCCGGCAGAGTATCGGAAAAGACCTTCAGATGGGATCTCGCAAGAACAGAAGGTTACGGCTGCGGAAAAGTGGTTTCGATGGATGTTCTGATGTTTCTGGAATATTTGGGAATTTATAGGCGGAAGAAGTAGGTCAGCGGGGTCTCGAGGCCCCATGAGGTAGGGGGCGCACCCTCCACCCTTGTGGCTGCCTCGAGGCTCCCCTGGCGTGTACTCCAAGTCCTCTAGAAGTCTTCTGGTCCAAGAAAAATCCTCGTAAAGTTTCGTTCCATTTGGACTCTGCTTGATATTCCTTTTCTCCGAAACTCAAAAAGAAGGGAAAACGGGAAACATGCACTGGGCTCTGGGTTAATAGGTTAGTCCAAAAAATCATATAAAATAGCATATAAATGCATATAAAACATCCAAAACAGATAATATAATAGCATGGAACAATCAAAAATTATAGATACGTTGGAGAAGTATTAAGCATCCCCAAGCTTAATTCCTGCTCGTCCTCGAGTAGGTAAATGATAAAAACATAATTTTTGATGTGGAATGCTACCTAACATATTTGTCAATGCAATTCTTTTTTAATGTGGTATGAAAGTTTAGATCCGTAAATTTCAAGAAAAAGTTTATGTTGACATGAGAACAATAATATTTCAAGCATACTAGATAGTAAATCATTAATCTTCAAAAATAACATGGCTAAAGAAAGTTATCCCTACAAAATCATATAGTCTTATTATGCTCCCTCTTCTTAACACAAGGTAATCATGCCCATCCCAGTGTCAGCCAATCAATTGGTTCATACTTTTAACGCGCTTCAACCTTTTCAACTTTTCGCGCAATATATGAGCGTGAGCCATTGATATAGCACTATGGGTGGAATAGAAGGTGGAAATAGACAAAAGTGGGGAGAAAGTTTCGCATCAACTCGGCAAATCAATGGACTATGGATATGTCCATCAATTGGTATCAATGGAGCGAGTAGGGATTGCCATGTAACAGATGCACTAGAGCTATAAGTGTATGAAAGCTCAAAAAGAAAACTAGTGGGTGTGCATCAACTTGCTAGCTCATGAAGACCTATGGCATTTGAGGAAGCCCATCGTTGGAATATACAAGCTAAGTTCTATAACAAAAATTCCCACTAGTATATGAAAGTGACAACACAGGAGACTCTCTATCATGAAGAACATGGTGCTACTCTCAAGCACAAGTGTGGAAAAAAGATAGTAACATTGTCCCTTCTCTCATTTACTCTATTTTATTTATTTTAGGCTCTTTGGCCTCATTTGTTTATTTGGGCTTCATTGGCCTCTTTTATTTTTGATAACCTCACACGGGACAATGTTCTAATAATGATGATCATCACACTTTTATTTACTTACAACTCGATATTACAACTCGATACTAGAAGAAATATATGACTCTATATGAATGCCTCCGGCGGTGTACCGGGATGTGCAATGACCAAGAGTGACATGTATAAAAAAATATGAACTGTATCGTCGCCACAAATACTATGTCAACTACATGATCATGCAAAGCAATATGACATTGAAGATGCGTGTCATAATAAACGGAACGATGGAGTTACATGGCAAAATATCTCATAATGGCTACGAAAATGCCATAATAGGTAGGTATGGTGGCTGTTTTGAGGAAGGTATAAGGTGGGTTTTATGCACTGGCGAAAGTTGCGCGGCACTAGAGTGGCTAGCAAGGTGGAAGGTTGAGAGTGCGTATAATCCATGGACTCAACATTAGTCATAAAGAACTCACATATTTATTGCAAAAGATTTATTAGCCCTCAAAGCAAAGTACTACCACGCATGCCCCTAGGAGTTAACCATCTCGCGCCCCGACCTTCACACAAATGTGAACAATCAAGACACAAGCATTTCGTTTTGGTTGCACTTTTTGGAGATCATACGTGCATGTTACGGGAATCACGAACCTTAACACAATTATTTTCTCTACCTTAAAATTTACCACTAGCATGATTCTAATATTACCATCCTCATATCTCAAAACGATCACATTTATCATATGGAAGTTTTTATTATACCTACTTTGGATGTCTATCATATTAGGACTGAATTCATAACCCAAGCTAATTACCATGCTGTTTTAGAGACTCTTAAAATAATATAAGTGAAACAAGAGATTTCAACAATTTCTATAAAATAAAACCACCGCTGTCGTGGAAATAACACGGCAGATGTCCGGTTTAACGGACTTGATGATGGAACCATCGCACGAGTTAGCTTGAAAGGATTCATGGCACACAAAGGACACAAAGGATTTATACTAGTTCGGCCCCTTCGGAGAAGGTAAAAGCCTACGTCTAGTTGGTTTGGTATTGCTTGGGCGTCGGTTTACAGGGAGCGGATTCGCTCTGCCTGTGTCTCGACGGGTTGATTGTTTCTCGTCCCTGAACCGTCCAGGCCGTCCCCTTATATAGTGGCAACGCCTGGTCCGGTTTACAGAGTCCCGAGGCCGGCTCATACTTGTGTCCGCCTCGGTCTCTGTCTTCTCTTTCTTATCTCTCAAGTTACATCTCTTGGCGGTTTACAAACCATACTCCTATACATGGGCCTTGAAATCTCATGGGCCGTAGTCTCTACTAAAATATTAAAACCAAGTATAATATAACTAAGCCGGTTTACAATAGCCGGTTTATACCTATTAACCATATCCCTGACATTAGGCCCCAGAATGATTTGAACTTGTTCAAATCAGTCTTCTTTGTCTTGTATAACTTTCTTCTTTATCTTCATCTTTTTTGTAAACCGGCTCTGACGTCATCCTCCAAGATCATTAAAGTCTGACAATGACATCATCTCCGCATTTAATGCCATGAGCTGTACTGTAGCTTATTTTAAGGGTTATCCCGAAGATCGAGGCGTCATAGGATCTTTATCCGATTTTCTGTCTCCTCGATTTTCGCACCTGTCGCTTCGCATCTGTCCCTTCGCTTATAAATAACACCGTTCCCTTTCATTCTTCCTTCTTCCCGCGTCTTCTTCCTTCGTTCGCCGCCTGAGCCTCAAGAACTCCATTAACGCCCGAGCTTGGAGCGCCGCCGTCATCTCGTCGAATCAAGATCTCCCCGGCCGCTGCATCAACCTGATTCGTCCAGAGAAAACTCCGCTGCTGTCCTCCATTGCTCAAGTACGTTCTTTTTTCCTTATTATTGATCTGCATCTGTCAGTGCTCCTCCTTGTTCTTCCGCCATTAGGGCTTCCAACGAAAGCTTCGCCTCTTTCTTCATAGATACATTCCTCATAGAGAATTTGTGACCTTTAGGCCCAGTCAACAGATCTTCCGCTTAGTACTAGCTTAGATCTCGCCATCAGTTCCGCCATTAGAACTTTTAGCAAAGCTTCATCTTGTTCGATCTTGAGCCCGTGACCCGTAATGATTTTGTTTTTTTGATCTTCTCTATTTTTACCCCGCTGTAGATGCTTCAAATCTTCATCACTCCTGTCTGGCATGTAAATCCATCTTTTTAGTATAAAGTCTTTGTAGCTTTTCCCTGCATACTCTTAGATTAATTTCTTTTTCCTCAGCATACTCAGATCTTCCCCCCTTAGCAATATTTCGGAAACCTGTTTTTCTCCTTGGTAGATTCGCTAATTATGTTCCGGTTTAAGTTGATATGCCCTGCTCTTGCAAAAAACTCTGTAATTTGACGCAATGGTTGAACTGTCCCCCTTCAACTGCCATAAACCGGAAATGAGATAACTTGCTTTATAATTGCCGGTTTAACCACGCCATTAGTCCTCAGTTTAAACCGTTGCGTAATTTTCTTAGATAGGTTCCGGATTACTGCACTTTCATAATCCGTTTCTGTATTTTTATCTTCTCCATCACTCTGTTCGTTCATTGCAATGGCTAAGCAATATGTCTCCTGCGATTGGGTCCCTTCTGTCGTTACTGAAGATGACTTAATCAAGCTGTCTGAAATCGGTACACTAGGGCCTCAGTCTGAGTTAAAGTGGCGTGCTCCGGGTAATGAATGCCCTCCTACTCCTAGATCCGGGGAAGTCATCGTGTTTTTGGATCATATCTCTAGAGGCTTCTCTCCCCCCGGTTCAAGGTTTTTCCGGGATGTTCTTGCCGCTTTCCAGCTACACCCACAGGATATCGGACCCAATTCCGTTTCAAACATTTGTGATTTCCAAGTGTTTTCTGAGGTGTATCTTCAAGAGGAACCTTCAGTTGATTTATTCCGGGATTTCTTTCATTTAAACCGGCGCACTGAGTTTACCAGCGGACCTCACCAAGAACTTGGTGGGGTTAGTATTCAGAAGAGGAGGGACGTAGTCTTTCCCCACGCCGCTTTACATACTCATCCAAAAGATTGGAACAAGTCCTGGTTTTACTGTGTTGACACTTCTCCTGAGGGTGAAACTCCTTTACCGGGTTATCGCGAAACTCGTATTCCGGCGAATCACCCCTTGCCACCACGGCTCAGTGCTGCTGAACGGACCCGGTTCTCATCACAACTCTCCAAATTGAGAGCTTTTATGGCAAATGGTCTGATTGGCACTGATTTCCTTCGCTGCTGGCTATCCTGGAGCATCCTTCCCCTAAGCCGGCGTTCTCAGTTAATGTGCAAATACTCTGGTAAACCGGATGATCCTCAAAGGTTTACCAAGGATAAGCTTTCTGAATCGGAGGTAGTGGAGTCAGCCAAAAAGATTCTCAATGCTTCCTTAGCAGATTGTGCTAAGGTTGGCTTGGCTCCGTATTTCAAGAAGAATAAGCTGCCCGAAGTAAGTTTTTCTTTGCCCCGTATTTGTAAACCGTCCTCTTTGAACCGTCTTTCAATTGCTCTTGCTTTTTCGATTAGGCTGATGACCCCTTCTGGAGGAGAAAGCCTCAGGAAAAAACCATAAAGCAGGCTCGCCGGAAGACCCCTGCAAACAAAAAGAGGAAAGCAGCCATCGATGCCGGTTCTCCTACTGAGGATGATGATCCGGACTCCGAGGTATGCTTTATTCCAGTTTAAATTCTCGCTTTCATGTACTTGTAATCATATCTAATGATACCTTTTCATAGGAACTGCCTGAAGGTGATAACCCGACTGAGATTGAGGTAACTCTTATTTCTTCTGATTCAGAACCTCTTCCTCAAAAAAGTCGTCGGACCGTCAGGAAATATCAATTTTCTCATCCTTATGCTAAGTTAGACCCTAACTTTACTTTGAAGAAGCAACAGCACGAAGCCTTTCGCCGGACCACTCGCCACAGTGGCCTGGTGGTGGAGTCATCTGGAATCTCCTTAACTCCAGTTCGAAAGCGCCGTGCTGAGGTGATACTCTGTCCGACTCTTCTTCATCCCAAGGCCGGACTTATCCGAAAACCCCTTAAACCGTCTGATCCTGACTATCAGGAAACTCCGCTGTCTTCTTCCGATGAATCAACCGCTACGCAGCTTCCTCCTTTGAAGACCGTCCCGGGGTAACTCTCTTCACCTTTGCCGGTTTATGACACCCTTTTTTATTTATAATGCTAACTTATTTTGCATGTTTTTCCAGAAAACCGAAACCCAGCAAAAAGCCTAAGGCGAATAAGCCTGTTGCCGACCCTACTGCTGATGATCCGGTTATTGATCCGTCCACAGTTGTTCCTCCAGAAGGTACTCCTGCAGCTCCTGTTGAAGACCCTGCTCTTGAGAATCCTCTTACAGAAAACGTCCAAGATCCACCAAGCCCGGCCCGGGTTAATTCTCCTCAAGTTAATCCGGCGTCTCCTGATCCGGCTCATGTTGACGTTACTCCCCCCAATGTACCCACTTCTCCTGATGTCGTGGTTACTGGTACCGCTTATGTTGCTCCAGCTGAGCCCACCGTTTTAGCAAAACATACAGCTAAAACGGAAAAGATAGCTCAAGAAAAAGGAAAATGGAGTGAATC
The DNA here is from genome assembly GCA_902687465.1 of Secale cereale. Classification (NCBI taxonomy): domain Eukaryota; kingdom Viridiplantae; phylum Streptophyta; class Magnoliopsida; order Poales; family Poaceae; genus Secale; species Secale cereale. The sequence goes on from LR738711.1 coordinate 778,521,698, forward strand.
ACTAGAGCAAAATTGCCTAGCTCAAAAGATATAAGTGAAGCACATAGAGTATTCTCATAAATCACAATTGAAGCGTGTCCCTCTCAAAAGGTGTGTACAGAAAGGATGATTGTGAAAAACTAAAAAGCAAAGACTTGTATCATACAAGACGCTCCAAGCAAAACACATATCATGTAGTGAATAAAAATATAGCCTCAAGTAAAGTTACCGATGGATGAAGACGAAAGAGGGGATGCCTTCCCGGGGCATCCCCAAGCTTAGGCCCTTCGCCGTCCTTGAATTTTACCTTGGGGTGCCTTGGGCATCCCCAAGCTTAGGCTTTTGCCACTCCTTATGCCATTGTCCATCAAATCCTTACCCAAAACTTGAAAACTTCACAACACAAAACTCAACAGAAATCTCGTGAGTTCCGTTAGTAAAACAAAGGAAATAACCACTGATGTCTACGAGAACTACGCCTATATTTCCCCAAAGAGGAAGGGATGATGAAGTATAGCAGCGGTAGGTATTTCCCTCGGAGATGAGACCAAGGTTATTGAAACAGTAGGAGAACCAAGCAACACAACGTAAACAACACCTACACACAAATAACAAATACTTGCAACCCGACGTGTAAAAGGGGTTGTCAATCCCTTTCAGGCAATGGATGTGATAGAGTTGTAAATACTGATAGATCGAACGTCAAATAAGATAAATTACAACAAGTTATTTTTGGGTTTTTGGTTTAATAGATCTGAAAATAAAAGCAAAGGAACAATAGATCGCAAAGGCAAATAATATAAAAATGAGACCCAGGGGCCGTAGATTTCACTAGTGGCTTCTCTCGAGAAAAATAGCAAACAGTGGGTGAACAATTACTGTTGGGCAATTGATAGAACTTTAAATAATCATGGCGATATCTAGACAATGATCATTATATAGGCATCACGTCCAAGATTAGTAGACTGACTCCTGCCTGCATCTACTACTATTACTCCACACATCGACCGCTATCCAGCATGCATCTAGTGTATTAAGTTCATGGAAAAATGGAGTAATGCAATAAGAACGATGAAGTGATGTAGACAAGATCTGTTTATGTAGAAATAGATCCCATCATTTTATCCTTAGTAGCAATGATACATACGTGTCGGTTCCCCTTCTATCACTGGGATCAAGCACCGGGATATCGAACCCACTACAAGGCACCTCTTCCCATTGCAATATAAATAGATCAAGTTGGCCAAAAAAACCAAATATCGGGGAAGAAATATGAGGCTATAAGCAATCATGCATATAAGAGATCAAAGAAGACTCAAATAACTTTCATGGATAAAAAGATATATCAGATCATAAACTCAAAGTTCATCGAATCCCAACAAACACACCGCAAAAGAGTTACATCATATGGATCTCCAAGAGACCATTGTATTGATGATCAAAAGAGAGAGTGGAAGCCATCTAGCTACTAACTACGGACCCGTAGGTCTACAAAGAACTACTCACGCATCATCGGAGAGGCACCATGGAAGTGGTGAACCCCTCTGTGATGGTGTCTAGATTGGATCTGGTGGTTCTGGACTCTGCGGCGGCTGGAATTGATTTTCCTCGACCCCTTTAGGGTTTCTGGAATATTGGGATATTTATAGAGCAAAGAGGCAGTTTGGGGGCACCCGAGGTGGGAACAACCCACTTCTACTTCTCAAGCTTGCGTTGTATTCCCTCGAAGAGGAAAGGGTGATGCAGCACAGTAGCATAAGTATTTCCCTTAGTTTTTTAGAACCAAGGTATCAATCCAGTAGGAGACCACGCGCGAGTCCCTCACACCTGCACAAACAAATAAGAACCTCGCAGCCAACACGATAAGGGGTTGTCAATCCCTTCATGGTCACTTATGAGAGTGAGATCTGATAGAAATGATAGGATAATATTTTTGGTATAAGAATAGAAAGTAAATAAAGTAAATAAGCAACGGTAATAGAAATCGGCTAATTGAAAGGAAAGTAATATGATAAAGATAGACCCGGGGGCCATAGAATTCACTAATGGCTTCTCTCATGATAGCAGAATTCTACGGTGGGTGAACAAATTACTGTCGAGCAATTGATAGAAAAGCGCATAGTTATGAGAATATCTAGGCATGATCATTGTATATATGCATCACGTCCGTAACAAGTAGACCGAAACGATTCTGCATCTACTACTATTACTCCACACATCGACCGCTATCCAACATGCATCTAGAGTATTTAGTTCATAAGAACAGAGTAACGCCTTAAGCAAGATGACATGATGTAGAGGGATAAACTCAAGCAATATGATATAAACCCATCTTTTTATCCTCGATGGCAACAATACTATACGTGCCTTGTTGCACCTACTGTCACTGGGAAAGGACACCTCAAGATTGAACCCAAAGCCAAGCACTTCTCCCATTGCAAGAACTATAGATCTAGTAGGCCAAACCAAACCAATATTCGAAGAGACTTGCAAGTATATTATAATCACACATAAAAGATTTCAGAAAAGAATCCAATATTGTTCATAGATAAACTTGATCATAAACCCACAATTCATCGGATCCCGACAAACACACCGCAAAAAGGTTACATCGAATAGATCTCCTCGAAGATCGAGGAGAACTTTGTATTGATATCCAAAGAGAGAGAAGAAGCCATCTAGCTAAGAACTATGGACCTGAAGGTCTATGGTAAACTACTCACAAGTCATCGGAGAGGCTATGGTGTTGATGTAGAAGCCCGCCGTGATCGATGCCCCCTCCGGCGGAGCTCCGGAACAGGCCCCAAGATGGGATCTCATGGGAACAGAAGGTTACGGTGGTGGAATCAGGGTTTCTTCATGCTCTCGATGTTGTCAGGGTATATGGGTATATATAGGAGGAAAAAGTACGTTGGTGGAGCAACGTGGGGCCCACGAGGGTGGGGGCGCGCCTACCCCCCTGGGCACGCCCTGCCCCCTCGCGGGCACCTCGTTTCTTCTCTAACTTGTAATCCAAGTCTCTCGTGAAGATATCATTCCAAAAATAACTCCCCCGAAGGTTTCATTCCGTTTGGACTTCGTTTGATATTCCTTTTCAGCAAAACACTAAAATAGGCAAAAAACAACAATTTGTACTAGGCATTGGGTTAGTAGGTTAGTCCCAAAAATAATATAAAAGTGTATAATAAAGCCCATTAAAACTCAAAAATTGGCACGTCAATTGGACTTCGTTTGATATTCCTTTTCTGTAAAACTCAAAAACAAGAGAAAAACAGAAACTAGCACTGGGCTCTGGGTTAATAGGTTTGTCCCAAAAATCATATAAAAGTGTATATAAAAGCCCATAAAACATCCTAGAAGAATAATATAATAGCATGGAACAATAAAAAAATTATAGATACGTTGGAGACATATCAAGCATCCCCAAGCTTAATTCCTGCTCGTCCTCGAGTAGGTAAATGATAAAAACATAATTTTTGGTGTGGAATGCTAACCGACATAACTCTCAATGTAATTCTCTTTGTTGTGGCATGAATGTTCAGATCCGAAAGATTCAAGATAAAAATCTATATTGACATAAGAGTAATAATACTTCAAGCTTACTAACAAAGCAATCATGTCTTATTAAAATAACATGGCCAAAGAAAGTTCATCCCTACAAAATCATATAGTTAGGCTATGCTCCATCTTTGTCACACAAAATACTCAAATTATGCACAAGCCCGGTTTTAGCCAAGAACTTGTTTCATACTTTAATTTTTTCAGACTTTTTCAACTTTCACGCAATACATGAGCGCGAGCCATGGACATAGCACTATGTGGAATAGAGTGGTGGTTGTGGAGAAGACAAAGAGTAAGATGACCTCACATCAACTAGGCGTATCAATGGGCTATGGAGATGCCCTTCAATAAATATCAATGTGAGTGAGTAGGGATTGCCATGCAACGGATGCACTAAAGCTATAAATGTATGAAAGCCCAACAGAAGAAACTAAGTGGGTGTGCATCCAACTTGCTTGCTCACGAAGACCTAGGGCATTTGAGGAAGCCCATCGTTGGAATATACAAGCCAAGTTCTATAATGAAAATTCCCACTAGTATATGAAAGTGACAAAACAAGAGACTCTCTATCATGAAGATCAAGGTGCTACTTTGAAGCACAAGTGTGGAAAAAGATTGTAGGATTGTCCCTTTTTCTTTTTTTCTTCTTTTTTCTTCTTTTTTTTTCTTTTTTTGGGCCTTTTTTCGCCTTTCCTTCTTTTTTTTTCTTTGGGATAATGCTCTAATAATGATGATTATCACACTTCTATTGATTTACAACTCGATACTAGAACCAAGTATGACTCTATATGAATGCCTTCGGTGGTGTACCGGGATGTGCAATGAATCAAGAGTGACATGTATGAAAAATTATGCATGGTGGCCTAGCCACGAATACGATGTCAACTACATGATCATGCATGGCAATATGACAATGATGAAGCGTGTCCTAGCAAACGGAACGGTGGAAAGTTGCATGTCAATATATCCCGAAATGGCTATGGAAATGCCATGATAGGTAGGTATGGTGGCTGTTTTATGCAAGGTGTATGGTGGGTGTATGGTACCGGCGAAAGTTGCACGGTACAAGAGAGGCTAGCAATGGTGGAAGGGTGAGAGTGCGTATAATCCATGGACTCAACATTAGTCATAAAGAACTCATATAATTATTGCAAAAATCTACAAGTTTTCAAAACAAAGTACTACAGGCATGCTCCTAGGGGAAGGGTTGGTAGGAGTTAACCATCGCGCGGTCCCGACCTCCACACAAAGGATGACACTCAATGAAATACTTCATGCTTCCAATTTGTCACACAACGGTTACCATACGTGCATGCTACGGGACTTGCAAACCTGAACACAAGTATTTCTCAAATTCAAAATTACTCTACTAGCATTACTCTAATATCACCATCCTCATATCTCAAAACAATCATCAAGTATCAAACTTCTCATTGTATTCAATGCACTTTATATGGAAGTTTTTTACTATACTCATCTTGGATGCCTATCATATTAGGACTAGTTTTCTAACCAAAGCTCATTACCATGATGTTCTAAAAGACTCTCAAATATATATAAGTGAAGCACGAGAGATCAATAATTTCTATAAAATAAAACCACCACCGTGCTCTAAAACATATAAGTGGAGCATTAGAGCAAAACTATCTAGCTCAAGAGATATAAGTGAAGCACATAGAGTATTCTAATAAATTCTAAATCATTTTATCTCTCTCAAAAGGTGTGTCCAGCAAGGATGATTGTGTCAAACTAAAAAGCAAAGACTCAAATCATACATGACGCTCCAAGCAAAACACATATCTTGTGGTGAATAAAAATATAGTCTAAAGTAAAGTTACCGATAGACGAAGACGAAAGAGGGGATGCCTTCCCGGGGCATCCCCAAGATTAGGCTTTTGGTTGTCCTTGAATTTTACCTTGGGGTGCCTTGGGCATGCCCAAGCTTAGGCTTTTCTCCACTCTTTGTTCCATAGTCCATCAAATCCATACTCAAAACTTGAAAACTTCACAACACAAAACTTCGCTAAAAATCTCGTGAGCTCCGTTAGTATAAGAAAGCAAACCACACTCAAAGGTACTGTAACGAACTCATTCTTTGTTTATATTGGTGCTAAACCTACTGTATTCCAACTTCTCTATGATTCATACCCCCCGATACTACTCATAGATTCATCAAAATAAGCAAACAACACACGAAAAACAGAATCTGTCAAAAACAGAACAGTCTGTAGTAATCTGTAACTCTAAAAAATTGAAATAAATTGGTGGACGTGAGGAATTTGTCTATTAATCATCTGCAAAAAGAATCAACTAAAAAGCACCCTCCAGTAAAAAATGACAGCCAATCTTGTGAGCGCTAAAGTTTCTATTTTTTACAGCATGATCTCATAAAATTCACACAAGTCTTCCCAAAGGTTCTACTTGGCACAAACACTAACTAAAACACAAAACCACATCTAAACAGAAGCTAGATGCAATATTTTTTCCTAAACAGAAGCAAAAACAAAGAAAATAAAATTGGGTTGCCTCCCAACAAGCGCTATCGTTTAATGCCCCTAGCTAGGCACGATACAAGAATAGATATAGGTATTGCCATCTTTGGTAGGCAATCCATAAGTGGCTCTCATAATAGATTCATAAGGTAATTTAATTTTATTTCTAGGAAAGTGTTCCATGCCTTTGCTTAACGGAAATTTTAATCTAATATTTCCTTCCTTCATATCACTAATTGCACCAATCGTTCTAAGGAAAGGTCTACCAAGAATAATAGGACATGTAGGATTGCAATCTATATCAAGAACAATGAAATCTATGGGCACATAATTCCTATTGGCAACAATAAGAACATCATTAATCCTTCCCGTAGGTTTCTTAATGGTAGAATCCACAAGATGCAAATTTGAAGAACAATCATCAAGTTCATGGAATCCTAACATATCACACAAAGTTTTTGGGATTGTAGAAACACTTGCACCCAAATCACACAAAGCAAAGCATTCATGATCTTTAATATTAATTTTAATAGTAGGTTCCCACTCATCATAAAGCTTTCTAGGGATAGAAACTTCTAATTCAAGTTTTTCTTCGTAAGATTGCATTAAAGCACCAACTATGTGTTCGATAAAAGCTTTATTTTGACTATAAGCATGAGGAGAATTTAGCATAGATTGCAACAAGGAAATACAATCTATTAAAGAGCAATTATCATAATTAAATCCCTTGAAATCCAAGATAGTGGGTTCATCGCTATGCAAAGTTTTGATCTCTTCAATCCCACTTTTAACAATGTTAGCATCAAGATCTAAAAACTCCGAATCATTCAGACGCCTTTTAACTAAAGTAGACTCATCTCCAGTCCCATATTTATTAAGATTCATACTAGAAAACAAGGATTTAATAGGAGACACATCAAGCAGTTTCAGATCTTCATCTTTATTTTCATGATAACTAGAAGAACACGCTTTAATAAAGCAATCTCTTTTAGCACGCATCCTAGCGGTTCTTTCTTTGCACTCATCAATGGAAATTCTCATGGCTTTGAGAGACTCATTGATATCATGCTTAGGTGGAATAGATCTAAGTTTCAAAGAATCAACATCAAGAGTAATTCTATCCACGTTTCTAGCCAACTCATCAATCTTAAGCAATTTTTCTTCAAGCAAAGCATTGAAATTCTTTTGCGAATTCATAAACTCTTTAACACTAGTCTCAAATTCAGAGGGCATCTTACCAAAATTTCCATAAGAGTTATTGTAGGAATTACCATAATTATTAGAGGAATTACTAGGAAAAGGCCCAGGATTAAAGTTTCGTCTATAAGCATTGTTACCAAAATTATTCCTACCAACAAAATTCACATCCAAAGATTCATTATTATTTTCAATCAACGTGGACAAAGGAATATCATTAGGATCAGAAGAAGCATTCTTAGTAGCAAATAATTTCATAAATTCATCCATCTTTCCACTCAAAACACTAATCCCTTCAATATCATGCACTTTTTTACTAGTATATCTTTCGGTGTGCCATTGAGAGTAGTTAACCATAATATTATCTAGGAGTTTGGTAGCTTCTCCTAAAGTGATTTCCATAAAAGTGCCCCCTGCGGCAGAATCTAAAAGATTTCTAGAAGCAAAATTCAAGCCAGCATAAAAGTTTTGTATAATCATCCATAAGTTCAAACCATGTGTAGGGCAATTACGTATCATTAATTTCATTCTCTCCCAAGCTTGTGCAACATGCTCATGATCTAGTTGATTAAAATTCATAATATCGTTTCTAAGAGAGATCATCTTAGCGGGAGGAAAATACTTAGAGATAAAGGCATCTTTGCACTTATTCCATGAATCAATACTATTTCTAGACAAACAGGAAAACCAAGTTTTAGCACGATCTCTATGCGAAAACGGAAATAGCTTCAATTTAACAGTATCATTATCTGTATCCCTCTTCTTTTGCATATCGCACAAATTAACAAAGTTGTTTAGATGGGTAGCGGCATCTTCACTAGGAAGGCCAGAAAATTGATCTTTCTTGACAAGATTCAACAGAGCAAGATTGATCTCACAAGATTCAGCATCTAAGATAGGAGCAATCGGCATGCTAATAAAATCATTATTGTTGGTATTGGAGAAGTCACACAATTTCGTATTGTCTTGAGCCATAGTGACAAGCAATCCAACACACAAGCAAACAAGAGGCAAGCAAACGGTAAAACACACGAAAAAAGAAGGGTGAATAAAACGGCAAGGGTTAAGTGGGGGAGAGGAAAACGAGAGGCAAATAATGTAGTGCGGGGGATAAGGGTTTGTGATAGGTACTTGGTATATGACTTTTGCATAGATCTCCGCGGCAACGGCGCCATAAATTCTTCTTGCTACTTCTCCAGCTTGCGTTGTATTCCCTCGAAGAGGAAAGGGTGATGCAGCACAGTAGCATAAGTATTCCCCTCAGTTTTTGAGAACCAAGGTATCAATCCAGTAGGAAACCATGCGCGAGTGCCTCGCACCTGCACAAACAAATAAGAACCTCGCAGCCAACGCGATAAGGGGCTGTCAATCCCTTCACGGTCACTTACGAGAGTGAGATCTGATAGATATGATAGGATAATATTTTTGGTATTTTTGGTACAAGAACAGAAAGTAAATAAGCAACGACAACATACGTTTGCTAATTGAAAGGAAAGTAATATGATAAAGATAGACTCGGGGCCATAGGTTTCACTAATGGCTTCTCTCATGATAGCAGAATTCTACGGTGGGTGAACAAATTACCGTCGAGCAATTGATAGAAAAGCACATAGTTATGAGAATATCTAGGCATGATCATTGTATATAGGCATCACGTCCGTAACAAGTAGACCGAAATGATTCTGAATCTACTACTATTACTCCACACATCGACCGCTATCCAACATGCATCTAGAGTATTAAGTTCATAAGAACAGAGTAATGCCTTAAGCAAGATGACATGATGTAGAGGGATAAACTCAAGCAATATGATATAAACCCCATCTTTTTATCCTCGATGGCAACAATACTATACGTGCCTTGCTGCCCCTAGTGTCACTGGGAAAGGACACCGCAAGATTGAACCCAAATCCAAGCACTTCTCCCATTGCAAGAACTATAGATCTAGTAGGCCAAACCAAACCAATAATTCGAAGAAACTTGCAAGGATATTATAATCATACATAAAAGATTTCAGAAAAGAATCCAATATTGTTCATAGATAAACTTTGTATTTCCCTGAAGATCTCGACAAACAGAATCCAATATTTCATCGGATCTCGACAAACACACCGCAAAAAGATTACATCGAATAGATCTCCCCGAAGATCGAGGAGAACTTTGTATTGAGATCCAAAGAGAGAGAAGAAGCCATCTAGCTAATAACTATGGACCCGATGGTCTATGGTAAACTTCTCACAACTCACCGTAGAGGCTATGGTGTTGATGTAGAAGCCCTCCGTGATTGATGCCCCCTCCGGCGGAGCTCCGGAACAGGCCCCAAGATGGGATCTCACGGGAACAGAAGGTTACGACAGTGGAATTAGTGTTTCTTCGTGCTCTCGATGTTTTCAGGGTATATGGGTATATATAGGAGGAAAAAGTACGTCGGTGGAGCAACGTGGGGCCCATGAGGGTGGGGGCGCGCCTACTGCCCTGGGCACGCCCTGCCCCCTCGTGGGCACCTCGTTTCTTCTCTGACTTGTACTCCAAGTCTCTCGTGAAGATATCGTTACAAAAATAACTCCCCCGAAGGTTTCATTCCGTTTGGACTCCGTTTGATATTCCTTTTCTGTGAAACACTGAAATAGGCAAAAAAACAGCAATTTGCACTGGGCCTTGGGTTAGTATTTCAGTCCCTAAAATAATATAAAAGTGTATAATAAAGCCCATTAAACATCCAAAACAGAATATATAATAGCATGGAACAATAAAAAATTATAGATACGTTAGAGACATATCAATCATCCCCAAGCTTAATTCCTGCTCATCCTCGAGTAGGTAAATGATAAAAACATAATTTTAGATGTGGAATGCTAACCAACATAATTCTCAATGTAATTATATTTGTTGTGGCATGAATGTTCAAATCCGAAAGATTAAAGATAAAAGTCTATATTGACATAAGAGTCATAATACTTCAAGCATACTAACAAAGCAATCATGTCTTCTCAAAATAACATGGCCAAAGAAAGTTCATCCCTACAAAATCATATAGTTAGGCTATGCTCCATCTTTGTCACACAAAATACTCAAATTATGCACAACCCCAGTTTCAGCCAAGCACTTGTTTCATACTTTAATTTTTTCAAACATTTTCAACTTTCACGCAAAACATGAGCGTGAGCCATGGACATACCACCCAAAGTAATTTCCATAAAAGTACCACCAACAGCAGAGTCTAAAAGATTCCAAGAAAAAAATTCAGCCCCGCATAAAAAAAATTGTATGATCATCAAAAGATTTAACCCATGAGAATAATTTTCGCGGGCAGAAAATATTTAGTAATGAAAGCGTCTTTGAATTTGTTCCAAGAATCGATACTATTCCGAGGCAAAGAAGAAAACCAAATTTTTGCAGAATCTCGCAAAGAAAACGGAAATAATTTCAACTTCACAACGTCATTGTCCACATCTTTTTTTTTTGCATATTGCATAATTCCACGAAGGTATTAAGATGGGACCTGGCATCCTCATTAGGAGTACCCGGAAATTTATCTTTCATGACAAGATTCAACAAAGCAGTATTAATATCACAAGACTCCGCACTAGTGGCGGGAGGAGCAATCAAAAAGTGCCAATTAAATCATTGTTGTTGGTACTAGGAAAATCACACAACTTAGTGTTCTCTTGCGTCATCTTGGAGCAATTGTAAACAAGAACACAAGTAGGCGATAGATCTGACCAGAAAACGACAAACAAAAAAGAGGGTGAATAAAAATGGCAAATTTTTGTGAAGTGAGGGAGATAAAAATGGCAAATAATGCAAATTGTGAGGAGATGATATTTGTGATTTGGAACCTGGTATATGTTGAAGATCCTCCCCTACAACGGCGCCAGAAATTCCTTTTGATGTCCGCTAGAACTACGTCGGTATTTCCCCAAAGAGGAAGGGATGATGAAGTATAGCAGCAGTAGGTATTTCCCTCAGTGATGAGACCAAGGTTATCGAACTAGTAGGAGAACTAAGCAACACAACGTAAACGACACCTGCACACAAATAACAAATACTCGCAACCCGACTGTAAAAGGGGTTGTCAATCCCTTTCAGGTAATGGACGTGATAGGGTTGTAAACATTGATAGATCGAACATCAAATAAAATAAATTGTAGCAAGGTATTTTTGGGTTTTTGGTTTAATAGACCTGAAAATAAAAACAAAGGAAAAAGAGATCACAAAGGCAAATAATATAAAAAAGAGACCTGGGGGCTATAGATTTCACTAGTGGCTTCTCTCGAGAAAAATAGCACACGGTGGGTGAACAATTACTGTTGGGCAGTTGATAGAATTTCAAATAATCATGACGATATCCAGGCAATGATCATTATATAGGCATCACGTCCAAGATTAGTAGACCGACTCCTGCCTGCATCTACTACTATTACTCCACACACCGACCGCTATCCAGCATGCATCTAGTGTATTAAGTTCATGGAAAAATGGAGTAATGCAATAAGAACGATGACAAGATGTAGACAAGATATATTTATGTCGAAATAGACCCCATCATTTTATGCTTAGTAGCAACGATACATACGTGTCGGTTCCCCTTCTATCATTGGGATCAAGCACCGTAAGATCGAATCCACTACAAAGCACCTCTTCCCATTGCAAGATAAATAGATCAAGTTGGCCAAACAAAACTCAAATATAGGAGAATAAATACGAGGCACTAAGCAATCATGCATATAAGAGATCAAAAAAGACTCAAATAACTTTCATGGATAAAAAGATAGATCTGATTATAAACTCAAAGTTCATCGGATCCCAACAAACACACCGCAAAAGAGTTACATCATATGAATATCCAAGAGATCATTGTATTGATAGTCAAAAGAGAGAGAGAGAGGAAGCCATCTAGCTACTAACTACGGACCCGTAGGTCGACTAAGAACTACTCACGCATCATCGGAGAGGCACCAATGGAAGTGGTGAACCCCTCCGTGATGATGTCTAGATTGGATCTGGTAATTCTGGACTCTGCAGCGGCTAGAATTGATTTTCGTCGACTCCTTTAGGGTTTTTGAAATATTGCGGTATTTATAGAGCAAAGAGGCGGTCCGGGGGGCACTCGAGATGGGCACAACCCACTAGGGCGTGCCTGGGCCTCCTGGCGCGCCCTGGTGGGTTCTGCCCTGATACGTCTCCAATGTATCTACTTTTCCACTTTTGCCCTTGTTTTAGACTCTAACTTGCATGATTTGAATGAAACTAACCCGGATTGGCGCTGTTTTAAGCAGAATTGCCATGGTGTTGTTTTTGTGCAGAAATAAAAAGTTCTAGGAATGACCTGAAAATTCACGGAGAATTATTTCGGAAAATATAAAAAATACCTGCAAGAAGCTCCAGACCAGGGGGGCCACACCCTGTCCATGAGGGTGGGGGGCGCGCCCCCCTAGGGCGCGCCCCCTACATCGTGGGCCCCCTGGTGCTCCACCGACGTATCCCCAGATCCTATATATTCACTTGCGGGGAGAAAAAAATCAGGGAGAAAGAATTATCGCGTTTTACGAGACGGAGCCACCGCCAAGCCCTAATCTCTTTCGGGAGGGCTGATCTGGAGTCCGTTCGAGGCTCCGGAGAGTGGAGATCATCGCCATCGTCATCATCAACCTTCCTCCATCACCAATTCCATGATGCTCACCGCCGTGCGTGAGTAATTCCATCGTAGGCTTGCTGGACGGTGATGGGTTGGATGACATCTATCATGTAATCGAGTTAGTTTTGTTAGGGTTTGATCCCTAGTATCCACTATGTTCTGAGATTGATGTTGCTATGACTTTGCTATGCTTAATGCTTGTCACTAGGGCCCGAGTGCCATGATTTCAGATCTTAACCTATTATGTTTCCATGAATATATGTGTGTTCTTCATCCTATCTTGCAAGTCTATAGTCACCTACTATGTGTTATGACCCGGCAACCCCGAAGTGACAATAATCGGGACCACTCCCGGTGATGACCATAGTTTGAGGAGTTCATATATTCACTATGTGTTAATGCTTTGGTCCGGTACTCTATTAAAAGGAGGCCTTAATATCCCTTAGGTTCCAATAGGACCCCGCTGCCACGGGAGGGTAGGACAAAAGATGTCATGCAAGTTCTTTTCCATAAGCACGTATGACTATATTCGGAATACATGCCTACATTGCATTGATGAACTGGAGCTAGTTCTGTGTCACCCTAGGTTATAACTTTTACATGATGAATTGCATCCGACATAATTTCCCATCACCGATCCAATGCCTACGAGCTTTTCCCATATTGCTTGTTGCTTATTTACTTTTCCGTTGCTACTATTACAAAAACTACAAAAACACTATCATTACTTTTATTACCGCTACCGCCACTATCATATTACTTTGCTACTACACTATCTTGCTGCAGATACTAAGTTTCCAGGTGTGGTTGAATTGACAACTCAGCTGCTAATATTTAAGAGTATTCTTTGTCTCCCATTGTGTCGAATCAACAAATTTGGGTTGAATACTTTACCCTCAAAAACTGTTGCGATCCCCTACACTTGTGGGTTATCAAGACTATTTTCTGGCGCCGTTGCCGGGGAGCATAGCTTTATTCTTTAAGTCACTTGGGATTTATATCTATTGATCACTATGAAGAATTTGAAGGACTCAAAAACCAAGATCTTACCCTCAACTATGAGGGGAGGTAAGGAACTGCCATCTAGCTCTGCACTTGATTCTCCTTCTGTTATGGGTAAATTTGCGACACCTACTCATGCTATTGAATCTGATATGTCGTATGTTCTTGATGATGCCACTTCTGCTATGTATGATGAAACTACCTCTATGCTTGATAATACTGTGCCACTAGGTGAATTTCTAGATGAACAAATTGCTAAGGTTAGGGAGAATGCAAATTTTGAAACTGATGATATTTATGAAAGTGATGATGAAGCTTCTCCCAATAGATATGAATTGCCTATTGTTCCCGAGGGTTATGTCATGGATGAAGAAACTGCTAGAGACTTTCTTGCTTGCAACGATAGATATGATCTTAAGAAATTATTAGCTAAGCTGAAAGAAAAGTTCTTGAATGCTAGAATGAAACATGACCCTGCTTTTGCCACTTCACCTATCTGTGTTACTGATAAGGATTATGAATTCTCTGTTGATCCTGAGATAATTACTTTGGTTGAATCTGATCCTTTCCATGGCTATGAGTCTGAAACTGTTGTGGCACATCTTACTAAGTTGAATGATATAGCCATCCTGTTTACCAACAATGAAAAGATTTGTTACTACTATATCCTTAAGCTATTTCCTTTCTCGTTAAAGGGTGATGCTAAGACTTGGTTTAATTCTGTTGATCCTGGTTGTGTGCGTAGTCCCCAGGATATGATGTATTACTTCTCTGCTAAGTATTTTCCTGCTCATAAGAAACAAGCTGCCTTACGGGAAATATATAATTTTGTGAAAATTGAAGAAGAGAGTCTCCCACAAGCTTGGGGGAGGCTTCTCCAATTACTTAATGCTTTGCCTGATCATCTCTTGAGATGCATGATATACTTGATGTCTTTTATAATGGACTAACCGATGCTTCCAGAGACCACTTGGATAGTTGTGCTGGTTGTGTTTTCAGGGAAAGAACAATTGATCAAGCTGAATTACTATTCCGAAACCAGCCCCTAAGACAACTCCGAAGAAAAGAGGGGTTCTATTTCTCAGTCCTGAAGATATGCAAGAGGCAAAGAAATCTATGAAAGAAAAAGGTATTAAAGCTGAAGATGTTAAGAATTGACCACCGATTGAAGAAATACATGGTCTTGATAACCCGACACAGGTAGTAAAGGTAAATTCTCTTTATAGGTTTAATGAAGGTGATATTCTTCGTTATAAGTCTACCAGCCAATGCTTATATGAGTTTGACAATTTTATTGTGAAACAAGAGAACTTCAATGCTTATGTTGGTAGACAGTTACAACACAATGCTTATATGATTGAATGCTTGAGTGATTATCTGTCTAGAGCTAAAGGTGAACTGAAACTCATTAGTAAACATGCTTCCATGGTCACCAGTCAAGTAGAACAAGTACTTAAGGCTCAGAATGATTTGCTCAATGAATTAAATGGTAAGAATAATGACTATGTTGTTAGAGTTGCTACTAGAGGGGGTAAAATGACTCAGGAACCTCTGTATCCTGAAGGTCACCCTAAGAGGATTGAGCAAGATTCTCAGAGAGCTCATTTAGATGCACCTAGTTCTTCTAAGAAGAATAAAAAGAAAAATGACAGGACCTTGCATGCTTCTAGTGAACCTGTAGCTGACACACCTGAGAATCCCAATGATATATCTATTTCTGATGCTGAGACACAATCTGGTAATGAACATGAACCTAGTGATAATATTAATGATGTTCATGATGATGCTCAACCTAGCAATGATAATGATGTTGGGAGAGAACCTATTGTTGATCTTGATAACCCACAATCAATGAATCAACGTTATGATAAGAGAGACTTTGTTGCTAGGAAGCACGGTAGGGAAAGAGAACCAGGGGTTCAGAAACCCATGCCTTTTCCTCCGAAACAATCCAAGAAAAAGGATGATAAGGATTTTGAGCACTTTGCTGAAATGATTAGACCTATCTTTTTTGCGTATGCGTTTGACTCATGTGCTTAAAACAAATCCTTATGCTAAGTATATGAAAGATATTATTACCAAAAAAGGAAGATACCTGAAGTAGAAATTTCCACCATGCTTGCCAATTACACTTTTAAGGGTGGAATACTTAAGAAATTAGGAGATCCGGGAGTACCTACTATACCTTGCTCCATTAAACGAAACTATGTCAAAACTTCTTTGTGTGATCTTGGAGTCGATGTTAGTGTTATGCCTCTCTCTTTATATCGTAGACTTGACTTGAGTAAGTTGACACCTACTGAAATATCTTTGCAAATGGCTGATAAATCAACTACTATACCTGTCGGTATTTGTGAGGATGTGCCTGTTGTAGTTGCAAATGTTACTATTCTAACGGACTTTGTTACCCTTGTATTCCCGAGGTCGATAGTATGTCTATTATCCTTGGTAGACCCTTTTTGAATTCTGCAGGGCAGTTATTCATTGCAACAAAGGCAGTGTAACTTTTCATGTCAATGGTAATGAGCATACGGTACACTTTCCGAGGAAACAACCTCAGGTCCACAGTATCAATTATATTGGAAAAATTTCAACTATCGCTATTGGAGGTTTTGAATTTCCTCTTCCTACTATCAAGAAGACATATCACATTCTTATTGTTGGGGACATACATATCCCCATTGAGGTAACCTAGTGTTATTCGAAAATTCTCCGGCTTCATGTTATTAGGAAAGAGTTTATTAACAAGATCTGATCAACCTTGTTAATGTATTCCTTTTGATGAGCATGAGATGGGTGAATCTAGATAGCATATGTACCCTCTTTTTACTTTCTGTTAATTAGGATAAATAAAACAAGAATAGTATTTTCTGTCTGTTTCCAGACTTATCCATGCAATAAAAAATACCCTGAAAATAAAAGTTCTCTAAATGCCATGAAAATGAAATATGATTTTTTCTAGAATATTTGAGAAATTATGGCACAGAACACACAGCGAGGGGAGCCAACACCTAGCCAGGAGGGTCCACGGCGCGCCCCCTGCCTCATGGGCCCCATGTGGCCCCCCTCCAGTTATTCCTGCACCCACACTCTTCTTCTTCCTCCCAAAAAAATCACCAACCAGCTCAAACCCGAGTTCTAGCTCATCTTGCTGCCATTTTCGATCTCCTTACTCAAAGCACCATTCACCAAACTGTTTGGGGAGATTGTTCCTTGGTATGTGACTCCTCCATTGATCCAATTAGTTTTTGCTCTAGTGCTCTATTTATTGCAAATTTATGCTGTTGTGGTGACCTTGTTCTTGAGCTTGCATGTTAAATTTTCTTGGTCCCAAGTGGTTCTAATGCATGATATAGTCTCTAGGCACTTGTAGGAGTTGTTGCTATCAATCTTGTCGAGTTTGGTTAACTTTTTTTTTGAGTTACTAAAAATTTCAGAAATTTTCAAAAAAAGAAAATGATAGAGAGATTGTTGAGGGGATCCTCCAGTAAGAGCTCAGAGGAGAAGAAGAAAGAAGAAAATAAGAAGCCCAAATATAATCTTCCTCGCATGGCGGAAGTTCGGCTGTGTGAATGGCCTTGTAATGACTTCATGATGTCCGTCGGGATTTACAAAGACTTTTATTGGTTGGCAAATAATGCAGGCCTCACCGACTTCCTCCATGACCAGCGTGAACAGTATCTCTTACTCACCAATATTTTCACGCAAAGTTTTCATTTTCATGCTAAGAAAACACCACCTACGGTGGAGTTTCGTTTATATGATGTGATTAAGGAGATATCACTTTTATAATTTTGTGAAGTATGTAAGATACCCTTTGGAGGTAGACTTGATGAACCACGTCGTGGAGACGTTGAAGGGTTTATTGACATGATAGTTGTAGGGGAAACTAGACAAGTCTCAGGGGCAAGAATCACTAGTATACACTTCCCTGTTTTGCACTACTTTGCTTTGTTTGCCAGTAGATGTTTAATTGTTCGCGGAAACAGTGGGAATCTTAGTGCCCCTGATATTGTCATTTTACGCCATGCTTTGTTTCAAGACACAACTTTTAG
Organism: Secale cereale; assembly: GCA_902687465.1. Lineage (NCBI taxonomy): Eukaryota > Viridiplantae > Streptophyta > Magnoliopsida > Poales > Poaceae > Secale > Secale cereale. The sequence continues at coordinate 778,539,622 of LR738711.1, forward strand.
CTTGGGTGCCGTCATTGCTAAACGACTGAGTCTGAACCGCTCAAAGGACCTCGTCTTTGGAGGCATCTTTGCTTTTCGCCTTGCTGAACATTTTAGAATACCTATTAGGCATCATGAGAAGGAAGAAAATTTGCTTGCCCCTATCTATCTAGATTATAAGAGCATGGTAGCTCATGATTTTATTGTTAAAAACAAGAATAGGTTGCTTAATTATAAATTAAGGTTTGATGAAATATACTGTGAAGTTGTTACCTTGCCTGCACCATCTTTGTTTGATCTGTCCACATGCATATACCTCATTACATCAGATGCCTTCTACAAGTACCAAGGCCAGGCACAAGCTTCAGAGCCTGAGCCAAAGACACCACTTGATCCTTACTGTCAGTCTGTTTATGGGTGGGAGCTGGATGAGCTCGCCAACCAGTGGCACCCAGAGGATACATCTCAGTACACTAGAGGGAGTAGCTTCGATCCGTGGCCATAGACCAACTTAGGCCAAGAGCCTAAGCTTGGGGGAGTACGTGTTTCTCACCGACTTTACATTCATGTTCACACTTATTCTAGTTGTCGGTGCTCACACTCTTTCATTGTACCATTTCTTTTTCTTAGCCTTTTTCTTGTGTGCTAGAAAAACCTTAAGAAAAACAAAAAAAATATTAGTTGTAGCTTCTAGCTAGTTTACTTTTCTTGTAGTAGTGACTAAAAGAAAACCCAAAAAGATTTACCGTTCTTCTTTTGCTTGTTGGGAGCTTTCCCGTGTAAATAGTTCATTTTCTTTTCTTTGGGGGTTAAGAGTAGAAGACCATGATTGAAAATGCTAAGTGGCTCTCATATGATTTATCGTTTATTTAACCTTGAGCCATATTACCTTGTCTTCTCTCTTGTATTAAATGCTCGCAGATTCCAGCTTAGTCCAATGCACGTGCACTATTATTATTATCCACACCGTTCGGTCGTGCGAGTGAAAGGCAATAAGGATGATATATGATGAACTAATTGAGATGAGAAAAGCTGGTACGAACTCGACCTCTCTTGTTTTTGTAAATATGATAGTTCATCGTTCCTGGTTCAGCTTGTTATGAATGAAACATTCTTGCAATGACAATTAGAGATCATAGTTGCTTATGCCATGCTTAATTAGCTGAGAGTTTATAATGATCTATCTTGCGTGCCAACATGATATTAAAATGGTTGTGATGTGGTATGATGCGGTGGTATCCTCCTTTGAACGATTTAAGTGATCTGACTTGGCGCATGTTCACACATGTAGTTGAAACAAAATCAACATAGCCTCCACGATATTTATGTTCATGGTGATTTATATCCTACTCATGCTTGCATTCATTGTTGATTAATTTTAATGCATGTTCATGACCGTCGTTGCTCTCTAGCTGGTCGCTTCCCAGTCTCTTTCTAGCCTTCACCTGTAGTAAGCGGGAATACTGCATGTGCATCCACTTCCATAAACCCCAAAGTTGTTCCACATGAGTCCACTATACCTTCCTATATGCGGTATTTACCTGCCGTTCCAAGTAAATTTGTATGTGCCAAACTCTAAACCTTCAAATGAAATTCTGTTTTGTATGCTCGAACAACTCATGTATCAGCTAGAGCTGTCTATATCTTCCATGCTAGGTGGGTTATTCTCACGATGAGTGGACTCCGCTCATCATTCATGAGAAAATGGCTGGTAACCGGGATGCCAGTCCCATGCTCAAAATCATAATAATTAAACAAAACTCCCCCAGGGCTGTTGCTGGTTTGGACGGTATCCATTGTTTTGGGCTAGCCATGGAGTGTGCTTGTTGGTGGTTGGGGGAGTATAAACTTTACCATTCTGTTTGGGAACCGCCTATAATGTGCGTAGCATGGGAGATATCGAGATTCTTGGTTTTTATGTTGACAATGAAAGTATACCGCTCAAAATGTTATTCATCTCTATTTAAAAATCGAGCTTTGGCACCTCTACAAATCCCTGCTTCCCTCTGTGAAGGGCCTATCTATTTACTTTTATGCAGAGTCATCATCCTCTTATAAAAGAGCACCAGTAGGAGAGCACCTCTGTCATTTGCATGTATTACTATTAATTTGCATTGAGTATGATCATGACTGGATCTCTTTTACCATGAATTACAATGTCTAGTCAGTCCTTGATCTTTAAAGGTTCTCTGCATTTATGTTTTGCGGTCTCAGAAAGGGCGAGCGAGATACCATCTTGTTATATGATATCATGATTGTTTTGAGAAAGTGTTGTCATCCGAGGTTTATTATTATTGCTCGCTAGTTGATTATGCCATTGATGTGAGTAGTCTTGAGACCTGAAAGTTATTGTGAGTGTGGTTAGTTCATGATCTTGTTGAAAACCTGAATGTTGGCTTACATATTTACAACAACAAGAGCAAACAGAGTTTGGCAAAGTTTTTCTTTATCACTTTCAGTTTATCAACTGAATTGCTTGAGGACAAGCAAATGTTTAAGCTTGGGGGAGTTGATACGTCTCCAACGTATCTACTTTTCCAAACCCTTTTGCCCTTGTTTTGGACACTAACTTGCATGATTTGAATGAAACTAACCCGGACCGACGCTGTTTTCAGCAGAATTGCCATGGTGTTGTTTTTGTGCAGAAATAAAAAGTTCTCGGAATGACCCGAAAATCCACGGAGAATTATTTTGGAAAATATAAAAAATACCTGCAAGAAGATCCAGACCAGGGGGGCCACACCCTGTCCATGAGGGTGGGGGGCGCCGCCCCTAGGGCGCGCCCCCCCTATCTTGTGGGCCCCATGGTGCTCCACGGACATATCCCTAGATCCTATATATTCACTTTTAGGGAGAAAAAAATCAAGGAGAATGAATTATCGCGTTTTACGAGACGGAGCCGCCGCCAAGCCCTAATCTCTTTCGGGAGGGCTGATCTGCAGTCCGTTCGGGGCTCTAGAGAGTGGTGATCGTCGCCATCGTCATCATCAACCTTCCTCCATCACCAATTCCATGATGCTCACCGCCGTGCGTGAGTAATTCCATCGTAGGCTTGCTGGACGGTGATGGGTTGGATGTGATCTATCATGTAATCGAGTTAGTTTTGTTAGGGTTTGATCCCTAGTATCCACTATGTTCTGAGATTGATGTTGCTATGACTTTGCTATGCTTAATGCTTGTCACTAGGGCCCGAGTGCCATGATTTCAGATCTGAACCTATTATGTTTCCATGAATATATGTGTGTTCTTGATCCTATGTTGCAACTCTATAGTCACCTACTATGTGTTATGACCCGGCAACCCTGAAGTGACAATAATCGGGACCACTCCCGGTGATGACCATAGTTTGAGGAGTTCATGTATTCACTATGTGTTAATGCTTTGGTCCGGTACTCTATTAAAAGGAGGCCTTAATATCCCTTAGTTTCCAATAGGACCCTGCTGCCACGGGAGGGTAGGACAAAAGATGTCATGCAAGTTCTTTTCCATAAGCACGTATGACTATATTCGGAATACATGCCTACATTGCATTGATGAACTGGAGCTAGTTCTGTGTCACCCTAGGTTATAACTTTTACATGATGAATTGCATCCGACATAATTTCCCATCACCGATCCAATGCGTACGAGCTTTTCCCATATTGCTTGTTGCTTATTTACTTTTTCGTTCCTACTATTACAAAAACTACAAAAACACTATCGTTACTTTTATTGCCGCTATCGCCACTATCATATTACTTTGCTAGTACACTATCTTGCTGCAGATACTAAGTTTCCAGGTGTGGTTGAATTGACAACTCAACTGCTAGTACTTAAGAGTATTCTTTGGCTCCCCTTGTGTCGAATCAACAAATTTGGGTTGAATACTTCACCCTCGAAAACTGTTGCGATCCCCTACACTTGTGGGTTATCATGCTCCCCTAAGAGCACCCCCAGGTGCTTCTCCAGCCCACTGGATGTCTTCTGGTCCAAAAAAATTCCTCAAAAAGTTTCGATGCGTTTGGACTCCGTTTGATATTGGTTTCCTGTGATGTAAAAAACATGCAGAAAACAATAACTGGCACTATGCCAATAGGTCAGTACCAAGAAATGATATAAAATGATTATAAAACATCCAAGAATGATAATATAACAGCATGAAACAATAAAAAATTATAGATACGTTGGAGACGTATCAACCACTCAAGGTACTGTTGTGATCTTATTCTAATTTTATATTGGTGTTACATCTACTCTATTCCAACTTTTCCATGGTTCATACCCCCCGATACTAGCCATAGATGTATCAAAATAAGCAAACAACACATAAAAACAGAATATGTCAAAAACAAAATAGTATGTAGCAGTATGAAAACTTCACATACTTATGTAACTTTAAAAATTCTGAATAATTAGGACGACGTGGGGAATTTTTATAGAAATTTTGTGTAAAAATTTCAGAAGGTTTCGACGTTTTACTGAATTATTTAATTTTCTACAACGGGCGCAAAAGTTTCTGTTTTTCAGCAAAATCAAGTCAACGATCACTGTAAGCCATCCCAAAGATCTTACTTGGCTCAAACACTAATTAAAACACCAAAACACAATTACTACAGAATTAATAATGTGTATTTATTAAAAACAGAAGCAAAAAGTAAAGAGCAAAAATAAAATTGGGTTGCCTCCCAGCAAGTGTTATTGTTTAACGCCCTTAGCTAGGCATAAAACACAAATAGATCTAGGTATTATCATCTTTGGTATGCAATCCATAGGTAGCTCTCATAATAGATTCATAAGGCAATTTAATTTTCTTTCTTAGAAAGTGTTCCATGCCCTTCCTTAATGGAAATTGAAATCTAATGTTTTCTTCTTTCATATCAATAATTACACCAATTGTTCTAAGGAAAGGTCTACCAAGAATAATAGGACATGTAGGATTGCAATCTATATCAAAAACAATGAAATCCACGGGCACATAATTCCTATTTGCAACAATAAGAACATCATTAATTCTCCCATAGGTTTCTTAATGGTGGAATCCGCAAGATGCAAATTTAAAGAACACTCATCAATTTCACGGAAACCTAACACATCACATAAAGTTTTTTGGAATCATAGAAACACGAGCACCCAAATCACACAAAGCATGCACTCATAATCTTTAATCTTGATCTTAATAGTAGGTTCCCACTCATCATAAAGTTTTCTAGGGATAGAAACTTTTCTTCAAAAGATTGCATCACACTACTACAGGATGCTGCTAACGCGACACTACGACCAGATACCCTTCGTCGAAACTGTGTGCGATGCCATAATCGCAAATGGTGGTGTAAAAAAAACGTCGAAAAGGTGCAAAATGTTTGCGATGGCGGATCCATCAAACATGGTTCAGATTTTAGTTGCGTGTGCGATGCGGGGCATATAGTTCAGTTCAATTAACTGTTTGCGATGAGGAGGAACAAAAGAAACATGCATCCAGATGGAGGTGTGTGCGATATACAACATACGGTTCACTCGGATGAACTGTTTATGATTAGGCAACACAAAAGAAATGATCGACCAGATGAAGGTGTGTGCGATATACAGCATGCGGTTCATTTAGATGAACTGTTTGCGTTGAGACATGAGAACAGAAACGGTTCAACTTAACAAGATGTGTGTGATACGCGGCAAACAGGTCTGTAATCAGAAATGTGTGTGAAGACCGATAATAACGACGGCTGCGGCTAATAAGACGCGTGTGTTGTGCGATGGGATTGCATACAGAACAACAACAACATATATATATATATAGGTGGCTACTACAACCATATCATTTGCACACACCAAAGTAAACTATTACATGCATAATTACATAGGTGGCTACTACACACATGACATTTCCACACACCAATAAAGTAAACTATATATTACATGCATGATTAACTAGCATAAATGATCATCTGACCATCATCTACTTCTTGTGACGCTCGCTCTGCTTGTGGCTCGATCCGGACTCGTCAATTTGGGTAACGAGTCACTTCCTCATGTCAACGATCCGCCTGTGCATCTCATAGCATGTGTACACGCTCTTGGCTGCGAACCTGAGGTGAGGTTCATCTAGTTGCCGCATCCAGGCCCTATGCCAGGATAGGGGACTTGTTCTCTGGGCATCCTACTTCATCTTTTCGTAGTAGGGGTCGATGATGGCTGAGGCGAGTTCAACCAGGGAGTCCTTCTTCGTGCTGCCCCAGACCTTGTAGTGGTCACGGATTTCGGCAAGGTTCTTGCAGGCCAAACCCGTAACACGGAGCGCATTTACATCGTCTTTGGTTTCCACCATGGTGAACTTGTAGTAGGTGCTGTTGACAAACCTGTTGAGACGGTCGCAAGGCTCTGTGGCCATGTAGTAGTTGTAGATGAGGACATGATGGCGCACGCACAACTGGGCGATGGCTACCTTCTGATATATGCCGGGACGACCGGCGGTGTACTGGAGATCGATGCCGACCACCTTGTACTTGTCTTAAGCAATCAACTGCTCAACGCTGTTGATGTAGTCGTCCACCACAGTCGGGTCGATGGTGTACACCATCGAGAGATCCGTCTCCCTCGCGTGGGTCTCCACTCTATGCTCGCCGAACTCCATTGGAGCGCCGCTGGACATCCCCTCTCTATGTGTCATCGTGGGTGTGCTTGTTGTGTTGTGGGGCGCGATCGAAAGGTTGAAGAGACTAAGGTTATAATGGCCGTGGGAATTAAAGGGTAAGTCGGACGGCCAGGAATATCGGCAGGCCCTTGATGGCAGTTCTAATTTGCAGCGCGTAACTCCATCGTGCCGCACATAACTGCATCGCGTGGCTACGCGCGGCGCAACCGCATGCATATAAGGCCCCCGATGTAATCGTGCGCATGCCCAACCGCTGGCAGAGCGCGCGTGGAGGGACGCAAGCTGAGCGCTCCGCGGTTGCCTCAACGGCGAGCAACCATATATATATATATATATATGAATATATATATGTATATATATATATGAATATATATATGTATATATATATATATATATAGCAGTTGAACGCGCAAGGAACAATTGTCCACAAGCCGAGCGCACCGACGGACGCGAGCAGAGCGCGCCACGGCGCCTAACGGCGAGCAGAGCTTCCCGATGGACGCGAGCAGAGGTCGGCACAGTGATACATGGCAAATAAGACGAACCGTGAGAGCGATGTCGGAGACATAAAGCACGAATCAGATTAGAGTTACGTGCGGGATACGTGGCATACAGTTGATCCATCCGAGCCGTTTGTGATGGAAAAAGCCGTGTGTGTTGCGGGCAAACGCTTGCTGGTATATAACCTTAAATTTAACCAAAAAAGTGTTAATGCATGTTACAAAAATTGTATGCTGGAAACTATGTTCAAATACGACTCCAACGATATATCTTTGGCGACATGCATTCGTATTTTATTAGTTAAATCTTACTTTCAAATTAGGACGGGAGTATAGCAGGTAATTAAATCAAAAACGTTTTTTTATTAACCGTATGTGTATGTGTACTTTCATCATCCTCTCGCACGTCTTGTCATCCCGCTGCCACAGACGACTTACAGCCTAAGCTTGCGCAGTGCTTGGGGGCGTTCTTTTGGCCAAACGGCGGCGCTAATGAATCGTCCGTGAGCCCGTTCCCGCGCAACCTCATAGGTTCCCACGCAAGCTTCCCGCCCGACTCGGTGAAAACCTCCAAAATCCCCATGCTTACTGGCCTGCTATAAAAAACCTCACGCCCAGCGAGTCCGGCGTCGCATTTTCCCCTACCTCCTTGTAGCTTATCTCGTCTGCTTCTCCCACAATCGCTAATGGCACCGGTCCATTGTCGTCACACAGCCACTCCGCAGTCATCAGAGGACAGCTCCAACTGGGAGGCTACACCGCGGAGGCGGTACAGTCCCCGGCATAGTGTAGTGTGCGTGGCGTCCCTGTTGGGTGTGCGCGGAACACCCACCACACGCTCCGCCGCCGCTGCCCATCAGCAGCTGTTGCCGGCCGCCGTTGCCACCACACCACTGTCGAAAGCCAGAGCCATCTCCTGCTCCGCCGCAACGTCCCGAAGGTGGGAGGTGCCCGCCACCCCACTGCTGACCACCGTGGCCATCACCTGCTCCGCCACCACGGCCCGAAGGTGGGAGGTGGTGGTCGTGGCCGCCAGCCCACCGTCGGCCACCGGGATCATCACCCGCTCCGCCACCGTCGCCCGAAGGAGGGAGGCGGAGGTGGAGGGTCGCACGTGTGTCAGCGACCTTGCGCCCTACATCGAGTTCCTGCGGGAGGAGGAGGAGCGCCTCGTGAAGCAGGCAAAGCGCCTTGCCGCCGCCGTGGCCGCAGCACACGCCGACGCAGAGGTGAGGAATCAGGAGATCTACGAGCAGTCCAGCCGCTTCAAGAGGGATCATTTGGAGCGATAGTGGGCGTTTGAGCTGGCGAGCGTCGATGAACGTGCAGCAGCGGCAGACACCGTATTGCATTTCTCCAGCTCGTAGGTAGGCTCCTCCTCCTGCTCTGCCTCTTATTGAGCGCGCTCAGCAGAGGAGAGGTTGTCGGAAGTAGCACAAAGCCCCTCCATGGTAGTAGTAGTATTTAGGGGCTATTCTGTTCAGTTCATCTGACTATAGATGTGTGGTCGAACTATACAACGTACTTAAAATTAGCTAGTACATATAGTTGAACTAGCTATTTCAGTACGTGGTTGGCAACAATTGGGGAAAAGTTTGGTCGGTTCAGCTGTCCAGTTGAACTGTTTGTATAAATTAAGAACGACTGCTTAATCTATGAATGAAATCTATGCTTAATTACTGAATTTTAGTTGTAAAAATTAGATAGTGCTAGTGATTTCTAGCTGCATATTTTGACAAATCGCAATGTTACGAGGATTGACAAATGTCAACGTTACTAGATCAACAAATTTAAATCTTTCCAGTTTGACAAATGGCAACATACCCAATATTACGAATGCAAATCTTACCAAATTGTTTGTACGTGGTTGCACACGGGTCATCCAAAACAACAATTTGCTTTGAAGGGAAGCACAAATCCCGCGCTACCGATTTTCCCTCGACTTAAGGGGGAAGACCATAGCCCTCATTTTTCATACGGTTGTTCTATCTAAAATGATTGCAATCAAGAGCTGCACAAATCCTTCTCGGCACATTTTCCCTTGGCTTCCTGGGGAAGCTCTTGGTTTGCATACGGGTGTTCTAACTAAAATGTTTACGATGAGTGTTTTATATTTAAAAACCGAATTAAACCACGGCTTGGGCTCCATTAATGGAGAGGACGCGAGCAAGGCGAGCGGCCATGAAAATCAAAGGGCTCGCTTCCCGGTGAGCCTGCGCGACGTATAGCTCGCACGCTTCCTGTTGAGCCTCCGCATTGGAGTACAGCTCGCACGCCTTCCGTTTAGTCAAGCACTCAATGACCTGTCCGCACGGCACCTTCTAGCCTTAAGAGTGAGGCGTGGCATCACGTGAATGGTTAACAAAACGCACACAATTTAAATTATACAAAACGTTTGATATGTTACAGTGGCAGCTATTTGTTTCAAAATGCCTTTGTTGGCTGTTATTTGAGTGCGCCTTCTCTCAAAATGGACACGAAAAATACCACAGCATGTCGGGTGCCATTCCATTATAGCATGCCAATTTTCATGAATTTGAGACGAGTTTTGGATTTACTAGAATTTAAAAACCAAGTATCTCAACGTTTTGCCGGCAATCAACAGTGCCGTGGTGTTTGAAATTCATTCTCATTTCTTCCATGGGACCTAAGCATGCCCCGAAGGACACATATTTGATTTTTCAACCAATTTATATGCACTAGAGCTTGTGCATGTAGTTCAAATTTGAATTATGCACATGAAATGCCTAGAAAATCTAGTTAATGTATAAAAATGTCCAAACGAACCCCGAAAAATTCCAAAAGTAAACACAACACTCCTGTTGTTCTATGTTGACACTCGAAATTGTTTGAAAGCAATAAGCGGCAATGGATATCGTTTCGTCCCCAAAGGTGGCACGTTCCCTACCGAAACCATCACGCTTGTTGCGAGAAGCTAAGGTTTGCGAGAAGCTTATACCCAAACCTGCTCCAAATGGGACAATTTTTTTACCACGGCATGTTGATGCTGCTCCATGATAGCATGCCAAGTTTCATGAATTTCAGACGAGTTTTGGATTTACTATAATTTAAAAGCCATATATCGCAATGTTTGCGGCCGAGTGGCGGTGGCAGGGTGTTTGAAATTCATTCACATTTCTTGCATGGGACGTAAGCATGCAACCAAGGACACATATTTGATTTTTCAACTAGTTTATATGAACTGGAGAATGTGCATGTAGTTCAAATTTGAATTATGCGCATAAAATGCCTGGGACACCCAATTAATGTATAAAAAGGTCCAAACGAACCCCGAAAAATTCTAAAATTGAACACAACACTCCTGTTGTTCTATGTTGACACTCGAAAGATTTCGAAAGCAATAAGAGGCAACAGATATTGTTTCGTCCCCAAAGGTGGCACATTCCCTACCGAAACCATCACGCTTGTTGTGAGAAGCTCTGGTTTGTGAGAAGCTTATACCCAAACCTGCCCCAAATGGGACAATTTTTTTACCACGGCATGTTGATGCCGCTCCATCATAGCATGCCAAGTTTCATGAATTTCAGATGAGTTTTGGATTTACTAGAATTTAAAAAACAAAGTATCTCGACGTTTGCGACCGAGTGACGGTGGCAGGGTGTTTGAAATTCATTCCCATTTCTTGCATGGGACCTGAGCATGCAACCAAGGACACATATTTGATTTTTCTACTAGTTTATATGCACTTGAGAATGTGCATGTAGTTCGAATTAGAATTATGCGCATAAAATGCCATGAAAACCCAGTTAATGTAAAAAAATGTCCAAACGAACCCTGAAAAATTCCAAAATCTAACACAACACTCTTGTTGTTCTATGTTGACACTCGATTTTTTTGAAAGCAATAAGAGGCAACGGATATCGTTTCGTCCCCAAAGGTGGCACGTTCCCTGCCGAAACCATCACGCTTGTTGTGAGAAGTTTATACCCAAACCTATCCCAAATGGGATAATTTTTTTACCACGGCATGTTGATGCTGCTCCATGATAGCATGCCAAGTTTCATGACTGTCAGACGAGTTTTGGATTTACTAGAATTTAAAAGCGAGGTATCTCAATGTTGCGGCCGAGTGGCGTTGGCAGGGTGTTTGAAATTAATTCTCATTTCTTGCATGGGACCTAAGCATGCAACCAAGGACACAAATTTGATTTTTCAACCAGTTTATATGCACTGGAGAATGTGCATGTAGTTCAAACTTGAATTATGCACATAAAATGCGTGGGAAACCTAGTTAATGTATAAAAATGTCCAAACGAACCCCGAAAAATCCCAAAATTGAACACAACACTCCTGTAGTTCTATGTTGACACTTGAAAGATTTTGAAAGCAATAAGAGGCAACGGATATCGTTTCGTCCCCAAAGGTGGCACGTTTCCTACCAAAACCATCACGCTTGTTGTGAGAAGCTAAGGTTTGTGAGAAGCTTATACCCAAACCTGCCCCAAATGGGACAATTTTTTTACCACGGCATGTTGATGCCGCTCCATGATAGCGTGCCAAGTTTCATGAATTTCAGACGGATTTTGGATTTACTAGAATTTAGAAACCATGTATCTCAATGTTTGCGATCGAGTGACGGTGGCAGGGTGTTTGAAATTCATTCCCATTTCTTGCATTGGACCTAAGCATGCAACCAAGGACACATATTTGATTTTTCAACCAGTTTATATGCACTGGAGAATGTGCACGTAGTTCAAATTTTAATTATGCACCCGCAATGCCTACAAAACAAAGTTAATGTATAAAAACGTCGAAACGAATCCTGAATAATTCCAATTTTTTTTGACGACACACCTATAGTTGCATGTTCACTGCAAATAAAAGTTCTAACAATTCAAACACCATCCTTTGGAGCTGTGACCACATTACGTAATTCAAATCAAGACGATAAATTAAGTAGATCGCACACAGTTTATTATCACCAACCGTGTGAGATGGAGCACAAAATATCTTGGAGCATCGTCGGTGTATAGTACACCTATGGATTATGCGAGAAGGTGGGTCGGCTACACTCCACAATCGGCGTGTCAAGCACATTAGCTCACTTCCCAAATATCATTTCACTGTTCATTCATCGCCGGTGAAAGATGGGGACATGGACCCACGTCGTGACGGCAACTTCGGCGGCCCACTCCGGCGAGAGCATGGCCGCAGCCGCCAGGCGCATGCTAACAAGCTTCGTGAGGGCGACCGCAGTCCGCGTCTGTCGGTGTACTAAGATAGGGGTACCTTAGTACCCCAACTTGTGCACGGGCAGTAGCAGCTTCCCGCGGCAGGGCTCACCACGCGCTCGCCGGAAACCTTTTCGGTCCTTATTAAGCCATTCAAAAACAAAGTATACAAGGCAGAAGATCAAGACCCCGGCAAGTGGAGCTTGCCGGGAAGGCCGTCCCAGGCTCAAAACTATTATATTTAACACAAGACCCTGGCAAGAGGAGCTTGCCAGGAAAACCAGAAGACTGCATCTCGTAAGACATGCCTCGGCGCACTCTGCGCCCCGGCAAGGGCCCGGGGAGCGACAAGCTTCCCGGCCCGGCAAGATCAAGACCCCGGCAAGGTGCTTGCCGGGGGAACCTGCGCTGTGTGCCCGCGCTCCAGCTCATCGGCCCACGCGTCGCCCTGGGGCCCTTCCAGGGACGCGTGGCGGATGGCTGTGCAGCCTGGGGGACACGGTGGCATTCTACGGTGACGAGGCTATCGCCGTGGCGAACGGAGATGCAAGGGCGGGTGCTTTTGGGGTCGACGGCGACGGGCATTAAATGCTCTTGTCCCCCACTGTCAAATTAGGTGATGATCACTGTTCGTCCACTTCTCATGTACTGTTCCCGCACTGTTACAACTACCACCAAAGTTACGTTTTTGCCCTTCTTCTACGTTGACACCTGTCGGTGACCCCTTGAGCTATAAAAGGAGGCCCATGCACAACGTAGAAAGGGTTCGGAACCTAGATAGCTCTCTCGCTCGGTGTAGCTAGTTCTTCAAGCTCCCGAGCTCACAAACGTAATACAAACCAAGCAGGAGTAGGGTTTTACGCGTCCGCGCGGCCCAAACCTGGGTAAACTGCCCGCGTGCTCTCCTCGATCCGCTCTTTGTGCTCCCTCCGCTCCCTCACCGCAACGACAAGGGGCTCCGGTCCCATAAGTGTTCGTGGTGGACAGTTTCCCCCGACATCTTTGGCGCGCCAGGTAGGGGGCGTCGAGGTTGTGCGAACCTGATCCAGCGTTCACGCGAGCGCATTCTTCATCAACCTCTCCAACTTCATCAGCAATAGCCACATGGCCCCGAAGAAGAAGGCTTCGGAGGTCGCAGGCCCGTCTGCGTCTGTTCCACCGCGACCAGAACCAACGATGGGTGGAGGAGACGCCGGCGGAAGGGTGGTCGCCGGCGAGGAAACTCGCGGCACCGCCAAGTCCAAGGACAAGACGGACGACCGAGCCTCGGTGTCCGTAGACGCGCCACGTCCATCTCAGCAGACGACAACCCAGCAGCGCCGTGGTACAGGAGGTACCATCCGCTTGCTGGGGCAAGGGCAAACCGGAGGATCGCGGGATGCTCCGGGCCATCGTCCTGGCACGAGCAAGGCGCGGTCGCTGGGACGAGACCCTGCTCCTTCTAACCCTGTTAGAAGTCCGAGCATATCTCGCTCTTCGCACCGCTCGCCACCGCTCCCCTCCTCTCCAGCAGAAGCACTCGCAAGAGCGCAGCTGCTCCTCGACTTCCCTCCAGCGGCAGACAAGGCCGAAGACTGGAGGGCAACAATCCAAAGCATGATCGCCTTCGCCAATAACGACACGCCGCAGCAGTCGGCGACCTCGCGGCCACGGCAAGTCGAGAAGACGAAGGCCGACGGCGACAAGACCGCCGGGGGTGCGACCACCGTGCACTCCCCGCCGCGGAAGCAGAAGACACCTCCCCGCCGGATTAACGTCGACGACGACTCCACAGCGTCGTCGGATCCGCGGGCTCGTCGGGACCAGCGCCAAGTCCTTGACGATCGGCGGCAAGAAGATGCTCGAACAACGATCGAGCGCCGGCGAGAAGCCCGGCGACAATCAGACCAACGTGCTGGGACCGCTGTCGACGCGCACGCGCCCGGTGAACCAGGCAACTTGCCGTATGCGGCAGGTTGCCCTGCGTTCACCCACGAGCTGCGGCGTGTCCAGTGGCCCAGTATGAAAAACTTCAAGCCCGACGTACCCGAAAAGTACGACGGCAAGACGCACCCCTCGGAGTTCCTCAGTATCTACACCATCGCGGTGCAGGCTGCCGGGGGGCGCGACGAGAAGATACTGGCGAACTACTTCCCGCTGGTGCTTAAGCCGAACGTACGTTCTTGGCTTATGCACTTGCCGGAAGGCTCTATTTCTTCATGGGCGGACCTGTGCCACCAATTTGTTGGCGCCTTCACGGGCGGCCACAAACCCCACGGCCAGGAGAGTGATCTCCACATTCTGGCCCAGAAGGAAGGAGAACCTCTGCGCAAGTACATCCAACACTTCAGCCGCGTGCAGCACAACATTCCCGACGTCCACCCCGCCGCGGTTATCAGCGCGTTCCACCAGAACATGCGTAACCGTCGCATGAGGGAGGAGATGGCCATGACGAAGATCCGGGATGTCAGCGAGCTCTACGCTCTGGCTGACAAGTGCGCGCGCGCCGAAGAGGGGAGGAGACTCCCCGGGGAGGATGCTGGCACAGGGGGAAGCGACAGCGAGGATGCCGCCCCGGCAAAGAAGAGCCGGCGGCGGAACAATAGAAAGAAGAAGAACAAGGAGGTGCTTGTCGTCGAGAAGTCCGGCAAGGAGGCTCCCGCCAAGACAGCACAGGCTGGCGGCTCCGGCAAGGAGCCTGCCCCTGTAGCGGCAGCCGACAAGCCAGACGGCTCCGACAAGCAATATTCCAAGATCCACCGCACCAAGGGCCACGACCTCTCAAACTGCAAGCGCGTCGAGTATCTCGTAGAGCAGCAGAAGGCTGAATACGAGCGTCGCGACAAGGAAAAGGCTCAAGGTGGCGGAGGAGAGCCAAGCAAGAAGCGGCCTTTCAATGGCCGGGGAGGACGCCGCGGCAAGGCCAAGCAGCGGCAAGGTGATCGACCTCCCCGGGGCCGCGACAAGGACGAAGAAGAAGAGGATGACGACGACATGGAGGAAGGCGATAACAGCGAGCAGGAGTTCCAGAAGGCCACAGAAGTACTGTGCGTCGACAGGGGCGCCTCTCTGCACACTTCCCACCGCCAACTCAAGCAGTGGGTGCGAGAAGTAAACGCAGCAGAGCCGCCCGTTGGGTCGCGCAGGCTCCTGAAGTGGTCCAGCACGCCCATCATTTTTGATCTTGAGGATCATCCTGACCGCACCACAGCGGTCGGGTGCTTGCCGATGTTGGTCTCACCAACCATCCGCAACCTCAAGGTCACCAAAATGTTGGTTGACGGCGGGGCCGGGCTGAACTTGATCTCCTCAGCTGTGATCAAGAAACTCCAGATCCCAGATGGCGAGCTCGAAGAGACCGGTTCGTTCCAAGGATTAAACCCGGGAAGGAGCAAGCCCAAGGGGAAGATTACTCTGCCAGTGACCTTTGGCGGGGAGCTCAACTTCAGGACGGAGAGGATAACCTTTGATGTTGCCGATATCCCATTACCATATAATGGGATACTTGGACGTCCTGCCCTCGCCAAGTTCATGGCAGCTTCCCACTACGCCTACAGCGTACTCAAGATGCCGGGGCCGATAAGCGTCATCTCTGTCCATGGCGACAAGAAGGACGCGCTTATCTGCGCCGACAAGATCTACCGGGATGCAGCAGCCGTAGCGGAGAGCAACACACTTGTCGCTGAAGCTCCCGGGGGGAAGAAGACCAAGACCAAGTCCGGCCAGTGCTCTGGGGCCCACTCCGGCAAACGCACCTCTTCGGAGTGCTGCGTTGCCGTCGAGGACGTTCCATCGAGCTCCACCGGCAAGTGCAAGAAAGGGATGGCCGCTCCACCGGCAACCAAGAAGATGTCCGCCAAGGAGGACGGCACTGGTGGTACCTTCACCATCAGTGCTACACTTGATAGCAAATAGGAAAGCGCGCTCGTTGCCTTCCTCCGGGCGAATGTCGATGTGTTTGCGTGGCAACCATCTGACATCCCCGGCGTTCCCAGGAAGGTAATTGAGCACAAGCTTGCTGTTTGTCCTCATGCGCGGCCCGTCAAGAGAAGGTCAGGAAGCAAGCCGTGGAGCGCCAAGAATTCATTGCCGAAGAAATCAAAAAGCTAGAAGCAGCGGGCCTGGTTAGGGGTGTGATCCATCCGACGTGGTTAGCAAATCCAGTTGTCGTGCACAAGGCTAACGGGAAATGGAGGTTGTGTATAGACTTCACCGATGTGAATAAAGCATGTCCCAAGGATCCATTTCCCTTGCCGCACATTGACCAGATTGTTGACTCCACTGCCGGATGCGAGCTGCTCTCCTTCCTTGATGCATACTCAGGCTACCACCAGATTTTTATGGCCAAGGAAGATGAAGAGAAGACTGCATTCATTACTCCATGTGGCACATATTGCTTCATTCGCATGCCTTTCGGATTAAAGAATGCAGGCTCAACATTTGCAAGGGTGGTGCACACTGCTTTTGAGCCACAGATCCACAGAAATGTAGAAGCTTACATGGATGACATAGTGGTGAAGAGCAAGAGCAAGGATACCCTGATCCAAGATTTGGAAGAAACTTTTGCAAATCTGCACAAGATCCAGCTCAAGTTGAACCCCGAGAAGTGCGTCTTTGGAGTCCCCTCCGGCAAGCTTCTCGGGTTCTTTGTGTCTCAGAGAGGGATTGAAGCCAATCCCGACAAGATAAAAGCCATTGAGCAGATCGAAGCCCCGAAGCGCGTCAAGGACGTAAGGAGACTTGCAGGTTGTGTGGCTGCCATCAGTAGGTTCATTTCAAAGTCTGCAGAACGCGCCCTGCCTTTCTTCAAGATTTTGAAGAAGGCAGGTCCTATGAAATGGACTCCGGAAGCGGACGCAGCGCTGCAAGACTTGAAAGGATATCTATCCTCCACTCCAATACTTGTCGCACCTAGGCCACAAGAGAAGTTACTGCTATACCTAGCAGCAACCAATCAAGTGGTTAGTGCTGCGTTAGTAGCGGAGAGGGAGGCCGATGAGGAGTCCACACCACCGGCAAGCGAATCCAGCGACAAGCAGGGGGCTGCTCCGACAAGCTCTGGCCCCGACAAGGACAACTCTGCGCAGGAGCAAGGAGAAGTGCGGAAGAAGATGGTGCAGCGCCCGGTGTATTTTGTGAGTTCCCTCTTGCAGGGGGCTAGATCGAGATACTCCGGGGTGCAGAAGCTGCTTTTCGGCCTCCTCATGGCCTCAAGAAAGTTGCGCCATTACTTCCAAGCACACGAGATAACAGTGGTCACTCGCTTTCCGTTGAAGAGGATATTGCAGAATCCAGAAGCAACAGGCAAGATCGTCGAGTGGGCACTGGAATTGTCGAGCTTTGGTCTCAAGTTTGAAAGTACCTCAACCATACAGAGCAGAGCTTTGGCAGAATTTATAGCTGAATGGACCCCAACGCCCGATGAAGAAGTTCCAGAGACAAGCGTACCCGTACAAGAAGCAACAAGCGAATGGGTGATGTACTTTGATGGTGCCTTCTCGCTGGAAGGCGCTGGAGCCGGTGCGGTACTCATATCACCCACCGGAGAACACCTCAAGTATGTTATCCAGATGCACTTTCCCAGGGAACAAGCGACAAACAACACTGCAGAGTATGAGGGTCTGCTTGCCGGCCTCAGAATTGCAGCTGAACTTGGGATTAGGAAGCTAATTGTGCGGGGAGATTCTCAGTTGGTGGTCCGACAAGTCAACAAGAGTTACCAGAGCCCTTTGATGGAAGCTTATGTAGCTGAAGTGAGAAAGCTTGAAGAGCACTTTGAAGGTCTGCAAATGGAGCACGTCCCGAGAGCTCAGAACGATATAGCAGATGGCCTTTCAAAGTGTGCTGCAATGAAGTTACCTGTGGAACCAGGGACCTTCCTGCTCAAGCTGACTCAGCCATCCGTTACACCATCGATTGGGCAGACCAAGAAGAGAAAGTTGGTCTCCGGCGACTACTTGCCGGTGGATCTCCCCGAGGCCGCCGCCAAGGTCCCCAAGATCAACAACCAGAACGCTGAGGAACAGTTTGCTCCTGCGGACCCAAGGGTCTGTACAGTTGAAGCAAGCGTTCCCGACAAGCCTTGCCCCGGCAGGCTTGCCGGGGAGCCTTCAGCTCCGATAGAGCCAGAGGTTCTTGCCGTAGAAGCTGAGGTTCCCGAAGCGGCCCTCACGCCTTTAGTCCTTGCCGTTGAGCCTCAGGCCCCGGCATGGGCACATCAGATCGTCCGTTTTCTGCAAACTGGAGAACTTCCCGACGACCCAGCAGAGATAGAGAAAATAACCAGGCAGTCAAGTATGTACCAGTTCGTGGACAATGAACTGTACAGGAGAAGGCTCAATGGTGTCAGGTTGAAGTGCATTTCCAGAGAAGATGGACAGAAGCTGTTGGCAGAAATACATGGAGGCATATGTGGCCACCACATTGGCGCAAGGGCACTTGCCGGGAAGGCATTATGGCAAGGGTTCTTTTGGCAAGAAGCCCTCCAAGATGCGACTGCACAAGTAACCAAGTGTGAAGCGTGCCAGTTCCATGCCAAACAAATTCATCAGCCAGCTCAAGCTCTCCAGACGATCCCTTTGTCCTGGCCCTTCTCAGTCTGGGGGCTCGATATCCTCGGCCCTTTCCCCCGTGCTGTCGGGGGCTTTGAGTACTTGTACGTTGCAATCGACAAGTTCACAAAGTGGCCAGAAGTGGAACCGGTGAGAAAGGTGACAGCACAGTCAGCGGTCATGTTCTTCAGAGCAATTGTTTGCCGTTTCGGAATCCCTAACAGGATCATCACCGACAACGGTACGCAGTTCACTAGTCGCACCTTCATGCAATACGTCCAAGACCTTGGCGCCAAGGTCTGCTTCGCTTCTGTTGCTCACCCGATGAGAAATGGTCAAGCGGAGAGGGCCAATGCTGAAGTGATGCGCGGGCTCAAGACAAGAACCTTCGACAGGCTGCGCAGGTGCGGAAGAAACTGGATAGAGGAGTTACCGACGGCTCTTTGGTCAATCAGAAAGACACCAAGTCGAGCCACCGGACAGACACCCTTTGCCCTTGTCTATGGGGCAGAGGCAGTTCTCCCCACGGAACTCGTATACGGATCTCCTCGAGTGCTCGCTTATGATGAGCTCGAGCAAGAGCAACTGCGACAAGATGATGCATTGCTCCTCGAGGAGGAACGTCTCCAGGCTGCTGTACGAGCTGCTCGATACCAGCAGGTCTTGCGCCGCTACCATAGCCGCAAGGTCAAGGCCAGGAGTCTCGAGGAAGGCGACCTTGTTCTTCGGCGTGTTCAGTCCGCCAAGAATTCCAACAAGTTGACGCCGAAGTGGGAAGGCCCTTATCGGGTGAGACAAGTCACAAGGCCCGGCGCTGTCCGCCTTGAGACCGAAGAAGGCTTACCGGTGAGCAACTCCTGGAACATAGAGCATCTTCGAAAGTTTCACCCATAAGGCGCGGTTGCCGTGATCCGCTCCGGCAACCACCTTTTGTACGAGTTTTGCCGCTGTTGCATGTAATCCTTTGTACAAAGCCGGGCGCAGATCCCGTGCATCAGTAAAGCTTCTGTGTTTTCGCACTATTTGCCATTTTCATGCTTTTCTTTGATATTTGCATGCATTGTTTGGCATTTTGTGCAACACACATATCCGGTAAGCATTACCATGCCAAGAAACCCTATATTTGTTTCCTCTTCTCCTTTTCTTTCTCTCTTAAGCAGAAGAAACATTCCTCGCGCACAAGTTTGCCGGGGGGGAAGGAGGTGGAGGATGAACCAAGTGCTGTTCAAGAAAGAGAAGCTTACCGGAGAACGAACAGACTATGAAAGCTAAGTTACCAGAATTTGAGCAGTTCAAATTTTTAAAATTTCAGTTATCTTCCTTGAACAACCACACTTTATATGGAAAACCTGTGCGCGGAGGAACCTACCCGTGGCTAGCCGCACCCTTATCTTGTTTTCGAGTACGCTCAACGGCTTAAGTGAGCTGCGACAAGTGTCGCGCCCTTACTTCGTTTTCGAGTTCGCTCAGCAAGCTAAGTGCGTTGCGACTAGCTGCGGCAAGGTTGCTTGCCGGTAAGGCCTTTGCCAGCAGGCTGCTCGGAGTCCAGCACTCAGCGCTCGCGGCAAGGGTCCCTTGCCGGCAAGTTCCCTAAAAGCGTAGGGTAAAAAGCATACAAAG
Organism: Secale cereale; assembly: GCA_902687465.1. Classification (NCBI taxonomy): domain Eukaryota; kingdom Viridiplantae; phylum Streptophyta; class Magnoliopsida; order Poales; family Poaceae; genus Secale; species Secale cereale. The sequence goes on from LR738711.1 coordinate 778,560,070, forward strand.
TAAAGGACCAAAAGCAAGGGAGATAACACTGCATCAACTGCTCGGAAATAAGATCAATATATTACAGAGATAACTTGTCGCAATGACTAATAGGTTCATGTTCATGACACACTTTGCAGCAACAAAGAAGATAAGAAGAAAGAGGCCTAATCTACGCGATCGCCCTCACGCCTAGAGATCTTGCTCACCTTGGCGATGATATGGGCGACCTGCGCCTTCAGCGCCTCCTGATCTGCGTCGGCCGGCAAGCTGCGGAGAACGTTGACAAGATTAATACCAAGGTTGCGGTAGACAATCTTGGTCAAGACGCGCTCCAAGGTACCCGCGTAGAGCTGGCGCGACTCCTCGGCCAGCTGCGCGGGGAGCTTCTCTTGTAGACGTGCGAGCGCCGGCGCGATCCCCCTGAAGAAAAGACTGAGCTTGGCGCTGTGGGGGAGATTCGGGTCCGGAGAGTACACCAAGTGTTCAACCCTCAGCGCCATCAGCTCCTTGTCGATGTTGGCGGCGGAAGTGACCAGCTCCTCCGTCCATTGCTCCACCGCCTGTCTGAAGATGTTCGTGGAATTGGCGGCGCTCTCCACCAGCTCCCGCTCCTTGCGGACCTCCTCCTTCAGCTTGGTCTCACGGTCCCGAGCAGCGTCAAGTGAGTCCCTCAAGGTGGAAACCTTCAATTCCAGATCAGCAATCGAGTCCTTGGCGGCTTTGAGCTCGTCGCCCTGCTTGGAGAGGCATACCTGGAGGTCCGAGTTGGTATGGGCGTCTTTCTCGCGCTCTATGTTGAGCGCGGTGACCCTTTCCGTGCTCGCCTTCAGGTACTCTTCCAGCTGCGCCACCTTGGCTTCAAGCTCCTTCTTGGCGGTTTCCGCGGCGGCAGCAGCTTCCTTTGCCTCCTTCACGGCCCCGCCAAGAGCCTGCTCCCGGGCGGTGAGCTCGTCGTCATGGGCGTCAAGCTCAACCTTCCGTTGGTTGAGCGCCCCTTCTCGCTGGCACAGCTCCACACCGACAAGTCGCTGCTGCTCCTCGGCCTCTGCCTTCTCCAGGAGGAATTCTTGATGCTCCCCGGCGAGCCTCTCGCGCTCCTCCGCCAAGTTGCGGAGAGCTTCCTGGTTGGCGGCGCGGAGCTCTGCGGCGCGTTTCTCCAAGTCCGCTCCGGCCTTGGCGGTGAGGGCTTCACGCGACTCCAGTTTCGCCTGCCTGGCCCGGTAAAGGGCCAGGAGCTGGCGGAGAAGTTTCTCCTCTTCGGGCTCATCGCTCCCGCCAGGCGCTTCGACGTTCTTCAACCCCGCGGAGGCGAGGACCTCTCCATCAAAGGTCTCTCCCTCCACGGGGGCTCGCGACGAAGACCCCCACGGCACTTGAATGAAGACGCCGTTGGGGGCCTCAAGATAGATGCCGGGCTGCTCCTTATCGGTGGAGGGGTCGGCGGCCGGTGCAGCGCTCGACGCTCCTGCTGCCTCCGGGCCGGCAGTGCGGTCGCCGTCCCCCTCCCCGACCGCAGCGTCTGTGGTTGGAGCAGTCTCCTCTGCGGCAGGCTCGTCGGCTCCTGCCACGTCTTCAACGACAGGGGCGTTGCCGCCGTCGCCTTGCGCGCCCTCCTCGCCGACGACCTCGGTCTCCATCCGGTCCGGCGCGGGAGGATCTAGAAGAAGAAGAAAAGAAAAGAAAAAGTTCAAGCAAATATCCAAAAAAGACAAGTCCAAGAAGATGAAGTTACAAGACTTACCTTCGCGGACTTCGTCGACGACAGGCTCCCTCACCGGGGAGCCCTCCCTTGGCGGGGTGGCCACCCTCGCCGGGCTGCTCGCCCTTGGCGGGGTACTCGCCCTTGGCGGAGTAGGCCCCCTCGGCGGAGCGCTCTCCCTCGCCGGAGAGTTTGTCCTTGGCGGGGACGGCGGGACCTGCGGCTCCTCGGGAGTAATCTCCGGGCGCTCCTGCGGCTGCGGCTCCGTTTCTGCACAAGACAAGCAAGACAACAAAACGTTAGTACCAAGCTGGAACCTCAAGCGCGCCTGACAAGTAGGAAGTTCAAAACCAGACTTACGCTGGGGGCTGCTCCTCGGAGCAGCGGTTGGGTCCGGCAAGTCCGTCGCCGGCGTGTCCCCTGTCGCCGCGACGGGCGAGTCGTCCTCGACCTCGACCACGGGGATCTTGGCCCTTTTCGCCGTCCGCTGGGCCAGGGTCCTGAAACCAAAACAAGAACAAGATTAGAATCACGAAGAAGAATCAAGTCAGAATTGAAGAAAATACAAGACACAAATGCTTACTCCTCTTCCTCGTCGTCATCGTCGCTCAGGGCGGAGAAGTCGAACTCCACCTGAGTTGCTCCGGTGCGAGGAGCGGGAGGAGAAGGCTCCCTCGGGCGCTTGGCGGTCCCCGGGGCTGGGGGCTGCGACGACCCAGCCTACGCCTCCGCCGAGGCCCGAGGAGCAGGCGGAGTGGCCGCTCCGCTCTGAGAAGATCCTCCTCCGCTTGGCACTGGTGCGCGGGGCGCCTCCGCCGCAGCTGGTGCGCGGGTCGCCTCCGCCGTGGCAGGTGCGCGGGGCGCCTCCGCCGCGGCAGGTGCGCGGGGCGCCTCCGTCGCGGCTTGGCTCGCTCTGGTGGCGCGAGTCGCCCGGCGAGCAGGCTGTTGTCGGGGCGCCTGCGTCCTTGTCGCTGTAGGCGCCTTGCGGAGACGCTTCAGCGGTGTTCGCTGGGGGCTGGCCCGAGGCGGAGAGTTCTCCGAGGACGATGTGGCGTCGTCATCGAGTCCCAGAGACCCACCGCTATCCTCTTCGGCCTCGGTATCCTCCTCCTCCTCCCCGGCGGGCCCGCTGGATCCGGCACCTTGTCCAGTGGCTCCGCTCCCTCCGGTGGCTCCACTCCCTCCGGCGCCTCTATTCCCTCCGGCGGCCTCGCTTGCCGCGGCTTCGCTCACGACTCCGGGGATCTCGGCGTGCCTCAAGGAAGGGACCCCGACAAGCTCGTCGGGCGGAAGATTGAGCATTCTGCGGATCTCGGCCTCCTCTGCTTGGCCCACTTCATCCGCGGCCTGCCCCTCATCCATGGTGAACCCGAAATCTCCTGCTGCTGCAGCTGCGGCGGCCTCTTCCATCCGGGAAGCTATGTAGGCTATGTCCCGCTCTGTGGTGGCCCGAGTGAGACCCTTGTTCTCGTCGGTGATCTTGGGCACCTCGACCAGGTTGTCGAAGAAACTCATGATGGCATCCGACGTGGGCACTATCCATGTGGGGTCGACGCCGTGAGAATCACATGCGGGCATTATCGCGCGCAGAGCATCCCGGGCCGTGCTGTTGCATAGCGGCACCACTCCCCGGGGAGATCTAAACCACTCCGGATGGGCCGGGTCGTGCTTAAAAAGCTCCCGGACCATCCCCTTCAGCTCCAACGCCGTGAAGTTGAAGTTCATACCCGGGCGCAGCCTCATAATATCCGCCGCATTGCCGAACTCCCATGCTGGCCTTTTCCTCTCCTGTAAAGGAGCAATGCGGCGGCGGAGGAAATCTGCTCCTACCTCTCCGATGGTCAACTTAGCTACCCGGAGACGCAGTATCCTAACAAGAGCAACGTTGAGCTTGACATCATCCGGGGCCAACTCGCTCCAGTCTCTGCCGCGCACTATGGCTGTTGTGCGCGGCGCGGTGAAAGGTTCCGGCTGGTCCTGAACTATCCAACACCAGTCCGCGCGCCACTCTTCCCACTTGCTGCGGAGCTCTCCTCGCAGATACGACTCCTTCTTATTCAAGCGGAAGATCCAAGATATGCCCCCGGAGAGGGGGGCGCCGGCCTCTACTCTAGGCATAAAAAAGTGGCGGAACAGCGCTACATTCAGATAGATCCCTATATAGTTTTCGCACAGATGTGCGAAAACCGCCATCGTAAGGATGGCGTTGGGGGTGAAGTCTAAGAGATGGAGGCCGTACGTGTTCATGATGTCGCAGAAGAATTCCGAGAAGGGAGGACATAAGCCGCAGTGGAAGAAGACGGCGAAGAAGAAATACCCGCCGGGAAGCATATCCTTGGCGCCGGCGGGGTAGACTCTGGTCCGGGGATGAGCCTTGGTCTCCTTGGCCCAGAAAAGGTAATACTTGTTCCAGAGCTCCCTCGCGCTGAGACTTGGCGCGAAGACGACATTCCTCTTCCGCAAGAGAGCAAGCTTTGCCGCCTGCTCGGATTTCTCCTTCTTGGTCTTCTCCACCTTCGCCTTCTCGGTCTTCGGGGCCATGGCGGAGGCGGCGAGGGAAGGGGCGAGGAGTTCGACGGCGCCGCAGATGCAGAAGGAGGCGGAGGAGGTGTGGAGGCGGAGCGCAGAGGGGAGTTTCTGGAGGTTGAAGACGGAGTGAATGCGGAGGAGGGAAACTGCCCCTGCTTCCTCTGCTTTTAAGGGGGAAGTGGGGGACGCTCCGCATTTCCCATTAAAGAACGTGGCCACGATCTCTCCCACGGCGCCGCAATCGACGCGTGCCGTTAGGGAGGGACGCGGCGGATGCGGAAGGGGAATTACGGCTTGCCGTGGGCCGCGTGTGCCCGTGCACAGTTTTGGGCCTGGCCCAACAGCGCTCGGCACCGTGTGTGGCCCAGGCCCGGGGGCTCCTGTCGGTGTACTAAGATAGGGGTACCTTAGTACCCCAACTTGTGCACGGGCAGTAGCAGCTTCCCGCGGCAGGGCTCACCACGCGCTCGCCGGAAACCTTTTCGGTCCTTATTAAGCCATTCAAAAACAAAGTATACAAGGCAGAATCTCAAGACCCCGGCAAGTGGAGCTTGCCGGGAAGGCCGTCCCAGGCTCAAAACTATTATATTTAACACAAGACCCTGGCAAGAGGAGCTTGCCAGGAAAACCAGAAGACTGCATCTCGTAAGACATGCCTCGGCGCACTCTGCGCCCCGGCAAGGGCCCGGGGAGCGACAAGCTTCCCGGCCCGGCAAGATCAAGACCCCGGCAAGGTGCTTGCCGGGGGAACCTGCGCTGTGTGCCCGCGCTCCAGCTCATCGGCCCACGCGTCGCCCTGGGGCCCTTCCAGGGACGCGTGGCGGATGGCTGTGCAGCCTGGGGGACACGGTGGCATTCCACGGTGACGAGGCTATCGCCGTGGCGAACGGAGATGCAAGGGCGGGTGCTTTTGGGGTCGACGGCGACGGGCATTAAATGCTCTTGTCCCCCACTGTCAAATTAGGTGATGATCAATGTTCGTCCACTACTCATGTACTGTTCCCGCACTGTTACAACTACCACCAAAGTTACGTTTTTGCCCTTCGTCTACGTTGACACCTGTCGGTGACCCCTTGAGCTATAAAAGGAGGCCCATGGACAACATAGAAAGGGTTCGGAACCTAGATAGCTCTCTCGCTCGGTGTAGCTAGTTCTTCAAGCTCCCGAGCTCACAAACGTAATACAAACCAAGCAGGAGTAGGGTTTTACGCGTCCGCGCGGCCCAAACCTGGGTAAACTGCCCGCGTGCTCTCCTCGATCCGCTCTTTGTGCTCCCTCCGCTCCCTCACCGCAACGACAAGGGGCTCCGGTCCCATAGGTGTTCGTGGTGGACAGTTTCCCCCGACAGCGTCCGGGCGACCAAGGCAGCCCAAACGACCGTTGTTGGTTCTTAGGCGGCGGCAGCAACATCTGCCTCGGGGATAGTGATGTCTACTACACAACCTTCTTCTTGTAGACGTTGTTGGGCCTCCAAGTGCAGAGGTTTGTAGGACAGCAGCAAATTTCCCTCAAGTGGATGACCTAAGGTTTATCAATCCGTGGGAGGCGTAGGATGAAGTTGGTCTCTCTCAAGAAACCCTGCAACCAAATAACAAAGAGTCTCTTGTGTCCCCAACACACCCAATACAATGGTAAATTGTATAGGTGCACTAGTTCGGCGAAGAGATGGTGATACAGGTGCAATATGGATGGTAGATATAGGTTTTTGTAGTAAGAAAATATAAAAACAGCAACGTAGCAAGTGGTAAACGTGAGCATAAATGGTGTTGCAATGATAGTAGGCAAGGCCTAGGGTTCATACTTTCACTAGTGCAAGTTCTCTCAACAAGGATAACATAATTGGATCATATTACTAGCCCTCAACATGCAACAAAGAGTCACTCCAAAGTAACTAATAGCAGAGAAAAAACGAAGAGATTATGGTAGGGTACGAAACCACCTCAAAGTAATTCTTTCTGATCGATCTATTCAAGAGTCCGTAGTAACGTTCAATCTATCATAGAGTTCATACTAGAATAACACCTTAAGACACAAATCAACCAAAACCCTAATGTCACCTAGATACTCCATTGTCACCTCAAGTATCCGTGGGCATGATTATACGATATGCATCACATAATCTCAGAATCATCTATTCAACCAACACATAGAACTTCAAAGAGTGCCCCAAAGTTTCTATCGGAGAGTCAAGACGAAAACGTGTGCCAACCCCTATGCATAGGTTCCCAAGGTCACGGAACCCGCAAGTTGATCACCAAAACATAAATCAAGTGGATCACATGATATCCCATTGTCACCACAAATAAACATGTGCAAGACATACATCAAGTGTTCTCAAATCCTTAAAGACTCAATCTGATAAGATAACTTCAAAGGGAAAACTGAATCCATTACAAGAGAGTAGAGGGGGAGAAGCATCATAAGATCCAACTAGAATAGCAAAGCTCGTGATACATCAAGATCATGCCATCTCAAGAACACGAGAGAGAGATCAAACACATAGCTACTAGTACATACCCTCAGCCCCGAGGGTGGACTACTCCCTCCTCGTCATGGAGAGCGCCGAGATGATGAAGATAGCCACCGGAGAGGGATTCCCCCCTCCGGCAGGGTGCCAGAACGGGTGTAGATTGGTTTTCGGTGGCTACAGAGGCTTTTGGCGGCGGAACTCCCGATCTAGGTTAATTTCAGAAGGTTTCAGTATTTATAGGAATTTTTTGGAGTCGGGGCCAAGTAAAGGGGAGCTACGGGCCGTCCTCGAGATAGGGGGGTGCGCCCCCCTTCCCAGGGAGCGCCCTCCACCCTCGAGGGCAGCCCGTGGCTCTCCTGGCCCAACTCTTTTGCTTCGGAGGCTTCTTTTGGTCCAAAAAAATCATAAAAAATTGGCTCGTCAATTGGACTCCGTTTGATATTCCTTTTCGTAAAACCCTAAAACAGGAGAAAAACATAAACTAGCACTGGGCTCTGGGTTAATAGGTTAGTCCCAAAAATCTTATAAAAGTGTATAATTAAGCCCATAAGACATCCTAGAAGGATAATATAATAGCATGGAACAATTAAAAAGTTATAGATACGTTGGAGACGTATCAGCATCCCCAAGCTTAATTCATGCTCGTCCTCGAGTAAGTAAATGATAAAAACAGAATTTTTGATGTGGAATGCTAACCAATATAGTTTTTCAATGTAATTCTCTTAATTGTGGCATGAATGTTCAGATTTGAAAGATTCAAGATAAAAGTCTTTGTTGACATAAGAAATAACAATACTTCAAGCATACTAACAAAGCAATCATGTCTTCTCAAAATACTATGGCTAAAGAAAGTTATCCCTACAAAATCATATAGTGTTGGCTATGCTCCCTCGTTATCACACTAAATATTCATATCATGCACAACCCCGATTTCAGCCAAGCATTTGTTTTCATACTCTATCTTTTCAAACCTTTCAACTTTCACGCAATACATGAGCGTGAGCCATGGATATAGCACTATGGGTGGAATAGAGGTGGTTGTGGAGAAGACAAAAAGGAGGGAGAAAGTCTCACATAAACTAGGCGTATCAACGGGCTATGGAGATGCCCATCAATAGATATCAATGTGAGTGAGTAGGGATTGCCATGCAACGGATGCACTAGAGCTAAATATGAATGAAAGCTCAACTAAAGAAACTAGTGGGTGTGCATCCAACTTGCTTGCTCATGAAGACCTAGGGCATTTGAGGAAGCCCATCGTTGGAATATACAAGCCAAGTTCTATAATGAAAATTCCCACTAGTATATGAAAGTGACTAAGCATGAGACTCTCTACAATGAAGAACATGGTACTACTTTGAAGCACAAGTGTGGAAAAAAGATAGTAGCAATTGTCCCCTTTTTTATTTTTTTATTTTTTGTGTGGAGGGGCTTTATAGATTTAGCCTTTTCTCCCATGGGACAATGCTCTAATAATGATGATCATCACACTTTCATTACAACTCGATACTACAATAACAAAGTATGACTCTATATGAATGCCTCCGGCGGTGTACCGGTATGTGCAATGAAACAAGAGTGACATGTATAAAAATTATTCATGGTGGCTTTGCCACAAATACGATGTCAACTACACGATCATGCAATGGCAATATGACAATATGATGCGTGTCATATGAACGGAACGGTGGAAAGTTGCATGGCAATATATCTCGGAATGGCTATAGAAATGCCATGATTGGTAGGTATGGTGGCTGTTTTAAGGAATAATATGGTGGTTGTTTTGAGGAAGGATATATAGTGGGTTTATGGCACCGGCAAAAGTTGCGCGGTACAAGAGAGGCTAGCAATGGTGGAAGGGTGAGAGTGCGTATAATCCATGGACTCAACATTAGTCATAAAGAACGCATATACTTATTGCAAAAATCTACGAGTCATCAAAACAAAGCAATCAGCGCATGCTCCTAGGGGGGAGGTTGGTAGGAGTTAACCGTCACGCGCCCCCAACCTCCACACAAAGGTTGACACTTTACAAATACCTCATGCTCTAACTTCGTCACATAGCAGTTCACCATACGTGCATGCTACGAGAATCACTAACCTTAACACAAGAATTTATCAATTTCATAATAACTCCACTAGCATGAATCTAATATCACTATCCTCATATCTCAGAAGAATTATCAAGCATCCAACTTCTCATCATATTAAATGCACTTAGTGTGGAAGTTTTTACTACATTGATCTTGGATGTCTATCATGTGAAGACTAGTTTTATAGCCTAAAAACATTACCATGCTGTTTTAATAGACTCTTAAAAGGATATAAGTGAAGCATGAGAGTTCAGCTATTTCTTCAAAATAAAACCACCGCCGTGCTCTAAAAGATATAAGTGAAGCACTAGAGCAATAACAAACTACTCCAAAAGAAATAAGTGAAGATCAATGAGTAGTTGAATAATTATGTAACTATGTGAAGACTCTCTAACATTTAAGAACTTTGGATCTTGGGATATTATTCAAACAGCAAGCAAAACCAAAAAAACTAAATTGACGCTCCAAGCAAAACACATATCATGTTGCGAATAAAAATATAGCTCCAAGTATAGTTACCGATGGATGAAGACGAAAGAGGGGATGCCTTCCCGGGGCATCCCCAAATCTTAGGCTTTTGATTATCTTCAATTTACTTGGGGTGCCATGGGCATCACCAAGCTTAGGCCTTTTCTACTCCTTGTTCCATAGTCCATCAAAGCAATACTCAAAACTTGAAAACTTGAAAACTTCACAACACAAAACTTAGACAGAAATTCTCGTGAGCTCTGTTAGTATAAGAAAGCAAACCATTACTCAAAGGTACAGCAATTAATTCATGCTTTGTTTATATTGGTGTTAAACCTACTGTACTCCAACTTCTCTATGGTTCATATCCTCCAATACTACTCATAGATGCACCGGAATAAGCAAACAACACACGAAAAACAGAATCTGTCAAAGACAGAACAGTCCGTAGTAATCTGCAGGGTTCGCCTACTTCTGGAACTCCAAAAATTCAAACTAAATTGGTACATTTGCGTAATTTGTCTACCAATCATCTGCAAAAAGAATCAACTAAAAAGCATGCTCCAGTAAAATCCCACGACTTCTTTAGCGAGCAATAACAATTCTGTTTTTTCATAGCAAGATCACATAAACTTCACACAAGTCTTCCCACAGGTTCTACTTGGCACAAACACTAAAAAAACATGAAACCACATCTAAACAGAAGCTAGATGCAATATTTATTCCTAAACAGAAGAAAAAACAAAGAAACTAAAATAAATTTGGGTTGCCTCCCAACAAGTGCTATCGTTTAACGCCCCTAGCTAGGCATAATGATGCTCACATAAAAGATAAGAATTGAAACATAACGGGAGCATCATGAAGCATATGAATAGCACATTTAAGTCTAACCCACTTCCTATGCATATGGATTTTGTGAGCAAACAACTTCTGGGAACGATAATCAACTAGCATAGGAAGGCAAAACAAGCATAACTTCAAAACTTTAAGCACATAGAGAGGAAACTTGATATTATTGCAATATGTAGAAGCATATGATACTCTCTCATAATAATTTTCAGTAGCATCATGAATGAATGCAAAAATATAACCAGCACATAAAGCATTCTTTTCATGATCTACTTGCATAAAATTTTTACTACTCTCCACATAAGCAAAATTCTTCTCATTCGGAATAGTGGGAGCATCAAATTCAACTAAATAACTATCATGTGAAGCATAATCCAATTGAAAACTAAAATCATGATGACAAATTTCATGGTTGTCATTATTCTTAATAGCATACAAGTCATCACAATTATCATCATAGATAGCAACTTTGTTCTCATAATCAATTGGAACCTCTTCCGAAATAGTGGATTCATCACTAAATAAAGTCATGACCTCTTCAAATCCACTTTCATCAATATAATCATCATAAATAGGAGGCATGCTTTCATCGTAATAAATTTGCTCATCAAAACTTGGGGGACTAAACATATCATCTTCATCAAACATAGCATCCCCAAGCTTGTGGCTTTGCATATCATTAGCATCATGGATATTCAAAGGATTCACACTAACAACATTGCAATCATGCTCATCATTCAAGTACTTTATGCCAAGCATTCTATGTAATTCTTCTTCTAGTACTTGAGCACAATTTTCCTTTCCATCATTTTCATGAAAGATATTAAAAAGATGAAGAACATGAGGTAACCTTAATTCCATTTTTTGTAGTTTTCTTTTATAAACGAAACTAGTGATAAAACAAGAAACTAAAAGATTGGATTGCAAGATCCAAAGATATACCTTCAAGCACTAACCTCCCCGGCAACGGCGCCAGAAAAGAGCTTGATGACTACTACACAACCTTCTTCTTGTAGACGTTGTTGGGCCTCCAAGTGCAGAGGTTTGTAGGACAGTAGCAAATTTCCCTCAAGTGGATGACCTAAGGTTTATCATTCCGTGGGAGCCGTAGGATGAAGATAGTCTCTCTCAAGCAACCCTGCAACCAAATAACAAAGAGTCTCTTGTGTCCCCAACACACCCAATACAATGGTAAATTGTATAGGTGCACTAGTTCGGCGAAGAGATGGTGATACAAGTGCAATATGGATGGTAGATATAGGTTTTTGTAGTAAGAAAATATAAAAAACAGAAAGGTAGCAAGTGGTAAACGTGAGCATAACCGGTGTTGCAATGATAGTAGGCAAGGCCTAGGGTTCATACTTTCACTAGTGAAAGTTCTCTCGACAAGGATAACATAATTGGATCATATTACTAGCCCTCAACATGCAACAAAGAGTCACTCCAAAGTCACTAATAGCGGAGAACAAACGAAGAGATTATGTTAGGGTACGAAACCACCTCAAAGTTATTCTTTCTGATCGATCTATTCAAGAGTCCGTAGTAACGTTCAATCTATCATAGAGTTCGTACTAGAATAACACCTTAAGACACAAATCAACCAAAACCCTAATGTCATCTAGATACTCCATTGTCACCTCAAGTATCCGTGGGCATGATTATACGATATGCATCACACAATCTTAGAATCATCTATTCAACCAAAACATAGAACTTCAAAGAGTGCCCCAAAGTTTCTACCGGAGAGTCAAGACGAAAACGTGTGCCAACCCCTATGCATAGGTTCCCAAGGTCACGGAACCCGCAAGTTGATCACCAAAACATACATCAAGTGGATCACATGATATCCCATCGTCACCACAGATAAACACGTGCAAGACATACATCAAGTGTTCTCAAATCCTTAAAGACTCAATCCGATAAGATAACTTCAAAGGGAAAACTGAATCCATTACAAGAGAGTAGAGGGGGAGAAGCATCATAAGATCCAACTAGAATAGCAAAGCTCGCGAGACATCAAGATCGTGCCATCTCAAGAACACGAGAGAGAGATCAAACACATAGCTACTGGTACATACCCTCAGCCCCGAGGGTGGACTACTCCCTCCTCATCATGGAGAGCACCGGCATGATGAAGATAGCCACCGGAGAGGGATTCCACCCTACGGCAGGGTGCCACAACGGGCGTAGATTGGTTTTCGGTGGCTACAGAGGCTTTCGGCGGTGGAACTCCCGATCTATGTTAATTTTCGAAGGTTTCAGTATTTATAGGAATTTTTGGAGTCGGGGCCAAGTAAAGGGAGCTACGGGCCGTGCTCGAGATAGGGGGGCGCGTCCCCCTTCCCAGGGTGCACCCTCCACCCTCGAGGGCAACCTGTGGCTCTCCTGGCCCAACTCTTTTGCTTCGGGGGCTTCTTTTGGTCCAGAAAAAATCATAAAAAAATGGCTCGTCAATTGGACTCCGTTTTATATTCCTTTTCTGTAAAACCCTAAAACAGGAGAAAAACAGAAACTGGCACTGGGCTCTGGGTTAATAGGTTAGTCCCAAAAATCATATAAAACTGTATAATAAAGCCCATATGACATCCTAGAAGGATAATATCACAGCATGGAACAATAAAAAATTATAGATACGTTGGAGACGTATTAGATAGCCACTAGCGAGAGCGGCACAACATCTGTACGTTCCGTAGCTGCAGCCTTAGCCCTGATGGAGGTCGCCCACTACCATGTCGAATCCGTCGACGCCCAGCTCGTGGCGGTCACCGCACAAATCGAACGAAGCTTCTCCGACAACGGTCGGCAACCCACGTCCGAAGAGCTGGCAATCGCCGAGAGAGTTCGAGCAGCCATCCATTCCTGTGCGGCATACCTTGTCATGACGGAGCCCGCCAGAGCCCGGATCGTGGTTGCCCACGCCCAGCTCATGGCGGCCTATGCCAAAGATATGGCGGACGCGGATGGCGAGATGCTTGTCGAGTATGGTGCAATTGATTCCATGGAGCCCCTTCCCTAGGAGATCATCGGGCGCGAGCTGGACATGGAGGCGGCGGCGAAGATCGACGAGTACTAGCCGTAGTAGTACTCTTTGTTTTGTTTAATTAAGAGCACCGGTCTTTAATTTGTTAGAGTAATGTTTAGGTCAGCTAGCTCTGTTTAATTGCTGAACTTGCTCGATTAAGAAGTTAGTCTCCTTTGTGTACCCAAATTATGCAATGACGTGGATGACCACTATAACCAGGGAAATTCGAACCAAATTTTTTGACGTTCAAACTCAACACACACGGGTTAAGCTATCTAAATCGTTTGTGATGTTCATATATCGTACATAGTTCTGAATAAGGGACCGTGTCTGATGACACTTTGTGCGCGAGTTTTTTCGCCGAAGCGATTCCAAATTTTCGGCTTTCGCAGAAATATCTACCTCCCCGCCCCCTCCCCCATACCAAAAGCCACATTTCCCCTCTTTCCGCCTTCCTTTTCAAGTTGAAACCTTCACTCCTTGCTTGCAGCGCCGCCTCCTTGCCGACAACCCTCTTTCACGCTGCTCGGCCTCGCCCATCCAGGTAGGTAATCCACACCCGACCCCCATCCTCCTCCTCATTCCACATCCCACATGCCCCGACCGCCGGCACGAGTGCGACACCTTCCATCAAAATCACCGACCCCTCCACCAAATAAGCGCTGCCCTAAGCCATGGTGCACGTAGTATAGCTAGGATCTCAAGGAGCATTTGGCAGCGGAGAAGCAAATCGCGTCCGCACGCGCAGATGAGGTCGCGATGGATGCCATTCGTGTCGACCCCCAGATCTTGGAGGAGCACCTCGCCGTCGAGGACACCGTTGATGCCTCGGACGCCGACACGGCAACGCTGTTGGCTGCTTCAAATGATAGTTCATGGCATTTTCTCGAGGCCATCATTTGCTAGCTACTGCCATTCCTTAACAAATTCTAGTGAATTGTGCTATCTACTTTTACCATGCAATCTTCTGCTATAGTGTATATGTTCTATATGTCGTGCAATGTGGTGTTCAGTTAACTGCTTGGTTTAATTCTGCAAATTTGATGTTCAATTCTTCAGGGTGCAATATTTCCAAGTTGTTAAGCATGCTTGGTTTGGTTAACTATCTGATCATCTATTACGAGTATGTTATATTGTGCAATGTGGTGCTCAGTTAACGTTTGGTTCATTTATTGTGGTGTTTAGATAACTGCTTGGTTCAATTCTACAATGCGATGTTCAATTGTTGTGGCTGCATTCTGTTATTGTATACCATGTGAAAAATAAATCGAATTTGGCTGTACTAAATACATGAGAAACAAATACAATTGCTATATTTCCAAGTTGTTAAGCATGCTTTGTTTGGTTAACTGTCTGATCTTCTATTAAGAGTATGTTATATTGTGCAATGTGGTGCTCAGTTAATGTTTGGTTCATTTGTTGTGGTATTTAGCTAACTGCTTGGTTCAATTCTACATTGCGATGTCCAATTGTCGTGGGTAGAATTTTGTATTGTTGTGCATGTGAGGAATAAATCGAATTTGGCTGCACTTAATACATGAGAAACATTTACAATTGCTATATTTCCTAGTTCTTAATCATCCTTGGTTTGGATAAATGGGTTTTCCATGTGGCTTGAATTAATCTGATGAATCTGCAATGTGCTTCTTTTTCATCAACATATTTTACTGATATCATGTGAACCCTTACTTAACCTGATGACCAACTACCTTATATGTGTTGCAGGGAAACAATGGGAAGCACCGAGGTTTACAATCGAGGTTAGCACGTGTATGGTCCGTGGTCTAATAGCACATTATTGTGCAATTGCATGAACCATTCTAATATTTTGGTTTGTAACAATTTGGTCTTGCACATGTAGGTCCTGCTGTCAGAGGTTTTGACCCACTGTTCGACCCTTTTTGCATATGGGGAAATGAGTTGTCCATGAATATCAGTCAAGTCAAGAATCTCAGAAAGATTCTTAGGACAAAGAAATTAGCGACAAAAAACAACAAGATCTTTGTCTGCACAATGAAGAAGACATCAATTCACACATGATGGTACTAACTATTATACCTTGCCTTTTTTATTCCTTTGCCCCATTTCCAATATAGAGAAGATATTTATGCACATCCTTGTTTTCAGGCCTTTCCAAAGTAGTTCACTGATGATTACCTCTCAAACCACCTGTATGGTCAGGAGGTGAGAAAGGTATTCATACAACACCACGGTTCAATATTGATGTGTTCCTGAAGAGGGCGAAGGATGGACGGTCAATCATCCACAGGCACTGGCCTAAAGTTACAAAGACCTTCAACATCAATGAAGGCTCAATATTCGCCTTCTGCTTCAGCAGTTTTCCAGATGAGATACATCTATCTATGTACCGTCTATGATGCTAATTTCGAAAGATTATAGATGTTGCATGTGAAACTTGGTCCTGGTGTAGTTGTGTAATGGGGTAGCTGAGTGTTGAAGCTATATGATGTTGTACTCTAATATATTTCAATTATGAAAATGAAATATACTGTGTGCTTAATATGAATGTCAATTAGATTACTAAATGGATTATGAATAATCGGATAATTAGCCTACTAATTGGGGTCTTCTATTGCAAACAGTTATTGAGAAAACACCGTGTGCGATGCATTCAATAACACACACAGTTTCTAGGAATAAACCGTGTTAGATTAATGAACAATCACACACGACATCCTCTTGAAAACTGTTTGCGTTAGGCCACCTGGCGCAAACGTTTACCACATAAAAACTGTGTGTGATGGACAACTTTTGCCACACAGTTTCTTCTACGCACCGTGTGTGATGCATTCAATAACGCAGAGGATAAAATTATTAATATCGTGTGCAATGGCAACGCTATCACAAACGATTTAACGAGACAAATTGTGTGTGATGTACCTGTGAAGGGAAACGTTTTACTTGGAGCGACTGTGTGGGATGTACATACGAACGGAAACGTTTAGCAGGGACTGACTGTGTGGGAAGTGTTGGGGAACGTAGTATTTTAAAATTTTCCTACGATCACGCAAGATCTATCTACTAGATGCATAGCAACGAGAGGGGGGGAGTGTGTCTACGTACCCTCATAGACCGAAAGCGGAAGCGTCAAGTGACGCGGTTGATGTAGTCGAACTTCTTCGCGATCCAACCGATCAAGTACCGAACGTACGGCACCTCCGCGTTCAGCACACGTTCAGCTTGATGACGTCCCACGAGCTCTTGATCTAGTTGAGCTTCACGGGAGAGTTTCGTTAGCACGACTGCGTGCTGACGAATATGATGAAGTTACCGGCGCAGGGCTTCGCCTAAGCACTGCAACGGTATGACCAAGGTGTGTTTCTGTGGAGGGGGGCACCGCACACGGCTGGAAAGATCAACTTGTGTGTTCTAGGGTGCCCCCTGCCCCCGTATATAAAGGAGCAACGGGGGAGGCCGGTCGGCCCCTATTGGTGCGCCTAGGAGGAGCAATCCTACTAGGAATAGGATTTTAATCCTATTCCTAATCACCAAGAGGGAGAAGGGGGGAGGAAAGACAGGGAGAGAAGGAGAGGGAAAGAGGGGGCCGCGCCCCCCTCCCCTAGTCCAATTCGTACTGCCCCTTGGGAGGGGGAACGCCACCTCCTGGCTGCTGCCCTCTTTCTTCCCTAAGGCCCACTAGGGCCCAACTTTCCCCACGGGGGTTCCGGTAACCCCCCTAGCACTCCGGTAAATTCCGAAACTTTCTAGAACACTTCCGGTGTCCGAATATAGTCTTCCAATATATCAATCTTTACGTCTCGGACATTCCGAGACTCCTCGTCATGTCCGTGATCTCATCTGAGACTCCGAACTACCTTCGGTACATCAAAACTCATAAACTCATAATACCGATCGTCATCAAACGTTAAGCGTGCGGACCCTACGGGTTCGAGAACTATGTAGACATGACCGAGACTCATCTTCGGTCAATAACCAATAGCGGAACCTAGATGCTCATATTGGCTCCTACATATTCTAGGAAGATCTTTATCGGTCAAACGGCATAACAACATACGTTGTTCCCTTTGTCAACGGTATGTTACTTGCGCGAGATTCGATCGTCGGTATCTCAATACCTAGTTCAATCTCGTTACCGGCAAGTCTCTTTACTTGTTCTGTAATACATCATCTCGTGACTAACTCATTAGTCATTTGCTTGCAAGGCTTATTATGCTGTGCATTACCGAGAAGGGCCCAGAGATACATCTCCGACACTCGGAGTGACAAATCCTATTCTTGATCTATGCCAACACCACGAACACTTTCGGAGACACCTGTAGAGCATCTTTATGATCAGCCAGTTATGTTGTGACATTTGATAGCACACAAGGTGTTCCTCCGGTATTTGGGAGTTGCATAATCTCATAGTCATAGGAACATGTATAAGTCATGAAGAAAGCAATAACAGTAAAACTAAACGATCATAGTGCTAAGCTAACGGATGGGTCTTGTCCATCACATCATTCTCCTAGTGATGTGATCCCATTGATCAAATGAAAACTCATGTCTATGGCCAGGAAACATAACCATCTTTGATCAGTGAGCTAGTCTAGTAGAGGCATACTAGGGACATAATGTTTTGTCTATGTATTCACACATGCACTAAGTTTCCGGTTAATACAATTATAGCATGAATAAAAGACATTTATCATGATATAAGGAAATACAAATAACATCTTTATTATTGCCTCTAGGGCATATTTCCTTCAGTCTCCCACTTGAACTAGAGTCAATAATCTAGATTACAAAGTAATGATCCTAACACCCATGGCGTCTTGGTGCTGATCATGTTTTGCCCGTCGAAGAGGCTTAGTCAACGGGTCTGCAACATTCAGATCCGTATGTATCTTGCAAATCTCTATGTCTCCCTCCTTGACTAGATTGCGGATGGAATTGAAGCGTCTTTTGATGTGCTTTGTTCTCTTGTGAAACCTGGTTTCCTTCGCCAAGGCTATTGCTCCAATGTTGTCACAAAAGATTTTCATTGGACCCGATGCACTAGGTATTACACCTAGATCGGATATGAACTCCTTCATCCAGACTCCTTCATTTGCTGCTTCTGAAGCGGCTATGTATTCCGCTTCACACGTAGATCCCGCCAAGACGCTCTGCTTGGAACTGCACCAACTGACAGCTCCTCCGTTCAATAAAAATACATATCCGGTTTGTGACTTAGAGTCATCCGGATCAGTGTCAAATCTAGAATCGACTTAACCGTTTATGATGAGCTCTTTTTCACCTCCATACACGAGAAACATATCCTTTGTCCTTTTCAGGTACTTCAGGATGTTCTTGACCGCTGTCCAGTGATCCACTCCTGGATTACTTTGGTACCTCCCTGCTAGACTTATAGCAAGGCACACATCAGGTCTGGTACACAGCATTGCATACATGATAGATCCTATGGATGAGGCATAGGGAATAACTTTCATTTTCTCTCTATCTTATGCAGTGGTCGGGCATTGAGTCTTACTCAACTTCACACCTTGTAATACAGGCAAGAACCCTTTCTTTGACTGATCCATTTTGAACTTCTTCAAAACTATATCAAGGTATGTGCTTTGTGAAAGTCCAATTAAGCGTCTTGATCTATCTCTATAGATCTTGATGCCTAATATGTAAGCAGCTTCACCGAGGTCTTTCATTGAAAAACTCTTATTCAAGTATCCTTTTAAGCTATCTAGAAATTCTATATTATTTCCAATCAACAATATGTCATCCACATATAATATCAGAAATGCTACAGAGCTCCCACTCACTTTCTGGTAAATACATGCTTCTCCAAAAGTCTGTATAAAACCATATACTTTGATCACCTCATCAAAGCGTATATTCCAACTCCGAGATGCTTGCACCAGTCCATAGATGGATCGTTGGAGCTTGCACACTTTGTTAGCACCTTTAGGATCGACAAAACCTTCTGGTTGCATCATATACAACTCTTCTTTGAGATATCCATTCAGGAATGTAGTTTTGACATCCATTTGCCAGATTTCATAATCATAAAATGCGGCAATTGCTAGCATGATTCAGACAGACTTAAGCATCGCTACGGGTGAGAAAGTCTCATTGTAGTCAACTCCTTGAACTTGCCGAAACCCTTTCGCAACAGGTCGAGTTTTGTAAACAGTAACATTACCGTCTGCGTCGGTCTTCCTCTTGAAGATCCATTTATTTTCGATGGCTTGCCGATCATCGGGCAAGTCAACCAAAGTCCATACTTTTTTGACGAGTCGAGCTTTGTAGATAGTAACACTACCATCACCGTACATCTTCCTCTTGAAGATCCATTTATTCCCAGTGGCTTGTTGATCAGCCTGAAAGTCCACCAAAGTCCACACTTTGTTCTCATACATGGATCCTATCTCAGATTTCATGGCCTCAAGCCATTTTGTGGAATCTGGGCTCATCATCGCTTCCTCATAGTTCGTAGGTTCATCATGGTCTAGTAACATGCCTTCCAGAACTGGGTTGCCGTACCACTCTGGTGCGGGGTACTCTGGTTGATCTACGATGTTCAGCAGAAACTTGATATGAAGTTTCATGATCAACATCATTAGCTTCCTCACTAATTGGTGTAGGAATCATTGTAACTAGTTTTTGTGATGTACTAGTTTCCAATTCGGGAGAAGGTACAATTACCTCATCAAGTTCTACTTTCCTCCCACTCACTTCTTTCGAGAGAAACTCCTTCTCTAGAAAGGATCCATTCTTAGCAATGAATATCTTGCCTTCGGATCTGTGATAGAAGGTGTACCCAACAGTCTCCTTTGGGTATCCTATGAAGACACATTTCTCCGACTTTGGTTCGAGCTTATCAGGTTGAAGCTTTTTCACATAAGCATCGCAGCCCCAAACTTTAAGAAACGACAACTTTGGTTTCTTGCCAAACCACAGTTCATAAGGCGTCGTCTCAACGGATTTAGATGGTGCCCTATTTAACGTGAATGTAGCTGTCTCTAAAGCATAACCCCAAAACGATAGTGGTGAATCAGTAAGAGACATCATAGACCACACCATATACAATAAAGTACGGTTACGACGTTCGGACACACCATTACGCTGTGGTGTTCCGGGTGGCGTGAGTTGTGAAACTATTCCACATTGTTTCATATGAAGACCAAACTCGTAACTCAAATGTTCACCTCCACGATTTGATCGTAGAAACTTTATTGTCTTGTTACGATGATTCTCTACTTCACTCTGAAATTCTTTGAACTTTTCAAATGTTTCAGACTTGTGCTTCATTAAGTAGATATACCCATATCTGCTCAAATCATCAGTGAAGGTCAGAAAATAACGATACCCGCCGCGAGCATCAACATTCATTGGTCCACAAACATCAGTATGTATGATTTCCAAGAAATCTGTTGCTCGCTCCACAGTTCCGGAGAACGGAGTTTTAGTCATCTTGCCCATAAGGCACGGTTCGCAAGCACCAAGTGATTCATAATCAAATGATTCCAAAAGTCCATCACTATGGAGTTTCTTCATGCGCTTTACACCAATATGACCTAAACGGCAGTGCCACAAATAAGTTGCACTATCATTATTAACCTTGCATCTTTTGGCTTCAATATTATGAATATGTGTATCAGTACAATCGAGATCCAACAAGAATAGACCACTCTTCAAGGGTGCATGACCATAAAAGATATTATTCATAAAAATAGAATAACCATTATTCTCTGATTTAAATGAATAACCGTCTCGCAACAAACAAGATCCACATATAATGTTCATGCTCAACGCTGGCACCAAATAACAATTATTTAGGTCTAAAACTAATCCCCAAGGTAGATGTAGAGGTAGCGCGCCGACGGCGATCACATCGACTTTGGAACCATTTCCCACGCGCATTGTCACCTCTTCCTTAGCCAATCTTCATTTAATCCGTAGTCCCTGTTTCGATTTACAAATATCGGGAACCGAACCGGTATCAAATACCCATGTACTACTATGAGTATTAGTAAGGTACACATCAATAACATGTATATCACATATACCTTTGTTCACCTTGCCATCCTTCTTATCCGCCAAATACTTGGGGCAGTTCCGCTTCCAGTGTCCAGTCCCTTTGCAGTAGAAGCACTCAGTTTCAGGCTTGGCTCCAGACTTGGGTTTCTTCGCGGGAGTAGCAACTGTCTTGCTATTCTTCTTGAAGTTTCCCTTCTTTCCCTTGCCCTTTTTCTTGAAACTAGTGGTCTTGTTAGCCATCAACACTTGATGCTCCGTTTTTGATTTCTACCTCCGCAGCCTTGAGCATAGCGAAGAGCTCGGGAATTGTCTTCTGCATCCCTTGCATATTATAGTTCATCACGAAGCCTTTATAGCTTGGTGGCAGTAATTGAAGAACTCTATCAATAACACTATCCTCATCAACTTTGCAACCAAGTTTAGTCATATGATTGTAGTACCCAGACATTCTAAGCAAGTGTTCACTGATAGGACTATTCTCCTCCATCTTGCAGCTATAGAACTGATTGAAATCTCATATTTCTCAATCCGGGCATTTGCTTGAAATATTAACTTCAACTCTTGGAACATCTCATATGGTCCATGACATTCAAAACGTCGTTGAAGTCTCGGTTCTAAGCCGTAGAGCATGGCACACTGAACTATCGTGTAGTCATCAGACCACGTCTGCCAGACATTCAAAGCGTCTACATTAGCAGGAGGGGCCTTGTCACCTAGCGGTGCTTCAAGGACATAATTCTTCTGTGCAGCAATGAGGATAATCCTCAAGTTACGGAACTAGTCCGTGTAATTGCTACCATCATCTTTCAACTTAGCTTTCTCTAGGAATGCATTAAAATTCAAAGGAACGGTAGCACGGGCCATTGATCTATAACAACATAGATATGCAAAAACTATCAGGACTAAGTTCATGATAAATTAAAGTTCAATTAATCATATTACTTAAAGAACTCCCACTTAGATAGACATCCCTCCGGTCATATAAATGATCACGTGATCCAAATTAACTAAACCATGTCCGATCATCACGTGAGATGGAGTAGTTTCAATGGTGAACATCTTATGTTGATCATATCTACTATATGATTCATGCTCGACCTTTCGGTCTCCAGTGTTCCGAGGCCATATCTGCATATGCTAGGCTCATCAAGTTTAACCCGAGTATTCTGTGTGTGCAAAACTGGCTTACACCCGTTGTATTTGAACGTAGAGCTTATCACACCCGATCATCATGTGGTGTCTCGGCACGACGAACTTTCGCAACGGTGCATACTCAGGGAGAACACTTATACCATGAAATTTTGTAAGGGATAATCTTATAATGCTACTATCGTACTAAGAAAAATAAGAAGCATAATAAGATAAACATCACATGCAATCAAAATATGTGACATGATATGGCCATCATCATCTTGTGCTTTTGATCTCCATCTCCAAAGCACCGTCATGATCACCTTCGTCACCGGCGCGACACCTTGATCTCCATCGTAGCATCATTGTCATCTCGCCAACTTTTCCTTCCATGACTATCGCTACCGCTTAGTGATAAAGTAAACCAATTACATGGCGACTGTATTTCATACAATAAAGCGACAACTATATGGCTCCTGCCAGTTGCCGATAACTTTACAAAACATGATCATCTCATACAAAACTGTATAACTCATCATGTCTTGACCATATCACATCACAACATGCCCTGCAAAAACAAGTTAGAAGTCCTCTACTTTGTTGTTGCAAGTTTTACGTGGCTGCTACGGGCTTAGCAAGAACCGTTCTTACCTACGCATACAAAACCACAACGATATTTCGTCAAGTATGTGCTGTTTTAACCTTCACAAGGACCGGGCGTAGTCACACTCGATTCAGCTAAAGTGAGAGAGACAGACACCCGCCAGTCACCTTTAAGCAACGAGTGCTCATAACGGTGAAACCAGTCTCGCGTAAGCGTACGCGTAACGTCGGTCCGGGCCGCTTCATCTCACAATACAGCCGAAGCAAAGTATGACATGCTGGTAAGCAGTATGACTAGTATCGTCCACAACTCACTTGTGTTCTACTCGTGCATATCATCTACGCATAGACCTGGCTCATGATGCCACTATTAGGGAACGTAGTATTTTAATATTTTCCTACGATCACGCAAGATCTATCTACTAGATGCATAGCAACGAGAGGGGAGAGTGTGTCTACGTACCCTCGTAGACCGAAAGCGGAAGCGTCAAGTGACGCGATTGATGTAGTTGAACTTCTTCGCGATCCAACCGATCAAGTACCGAACGTACGACACCTCCGCGTTCAGCACACGTTCAGCTTGATGAAGTCCCACGAGCTCTTGATCCAGTTGAGCTTCACGGGAGAGTTTCGTCAGCATGACGGCGTGGTGACAGATATGATGAAGTTACCGGCGCAGGGCTTCGCCTAAGCACTAAAACAGTATGACCGAGGTGTGTTTCTGGGGAGGGGGGCACCGCACACGGCTGGAAAGATCAACTTGTTGTTCTAGGGTGCCCCCTCCCCCGTATATAAAGGGGCAAGGGGGGAGGCCGGTCGGCCCCTCTTGGTGCGCCTAGGAGGAGCAATCCTACTAGGAATAGGATTCCTATTCCTAGAAGGAATCACCAAGAGGGAGAAGGGGGAAGGAAAGAGTGGGAGAGAAGGGGAGGGAAAGAGGGGGCCGCACCCCCCCTCCCCTAGTCCAATTTGGACTGCCCCTTGAGAGGGGGCGCGCCACCTCCTGGCTGCTGCCCTCTTTCTTCCCTAAGGCCCACTAGGGCCCAACTTTCCCCCGGGGGGTTCCGGTAACCCCCCCGGCACTCCGGTAAATTCCGAAACTTTCCAGAACACTTCCGGTGTCCGAATATAGTCATCCAATATATCAATATTTACGTCTCGGACATTCCGAGACTCCTCGTCATGTCCGTGATCTCATCCGGGACTCTGAACTACCTTCGGTACATCAAAACTCATAAACTCATAATACCTATCGTCATCAAACGTTAAGCGTGCGGACCCTACGGATTCGAGAACTATGTAGACATGATCGAGACTCATCTCCGGTCAATAAACAATAGCGGAACCTGTTTGCTCATATTGGTTCCTACATATTCTGCGAAGATCTTTATCGGTCAAACCGCATAACAACATACGTTGTTCCTTTTGTCAACGGTATGTTACTTGCCCGAGATTCGATCGTCGGTGTCTCAATACCTAGTTCAATCTTGTTACCGGCAAGTCTCTTTACTCGTTCTGTAATACATCATCTCGTGACTAACTCATTAGTCATTTGCTTGCAAGGCTTATTATGATGTGCATTACCGAGAAGAGCCCAGAGATACCTCTCCGACACTCGGAGTGACAAATCCTATTCTTGATCTATGCCAACACCACGAACACTTTCGGAGACACTTGTAGAGAATCTTTATGATCACCCAGTTACGTTGTGACGTTTGATAGCACACAAGGTGTTCCTCCGGTATTTGGGAGTTGCATAATCTCATAGTCATAGGAACATGTATAAGTCATGAAGAAAGCAATAGCAGTAAAACTAAACGATCATAGTGCTAAGCTAACAGATGGGTCTTGTCCATCACATCATTCTCCTAATGATGTGATCCCGTTGATGAAATGAGAACTCATGTCTATGGCCAGGAAACATAACCATCTTTGATCAATGAGCTAGTCTAGTAGAGGCATACTAGGGACATACTATTTTGTCTATGTATTCACACATGTACTAAGTTTCCGGTTAATACAATTCTAGCATGAATAAAAGACATTTATCATGATATAAGGAAATACAAATAACATCTTTATTATTGCCTCTAGGGCATATTTCCTTCAGGATGTACTTGCAATCGGAAACAATTTCGTCATATAATTGTATTTTTCAGCTTTAATGTACATATTTGTGTATTTGAGCGCTCGTCGGTCGCACACGACCTTATTTTGCAGAGCATGTGTGCTAGGAGGGCATATCCCCGACGGTTTCTGGGTCGTGTGGGAAGGACCCCCCTATCGCCCACACTCACTTGGCAATGGTTCTGAAGGCCGTCGCAGAAAGGGGTTAAATACTGTTTGTTTAGCAGCTCGATGTACTAGTGTCATAGCATCAACGATATGTTTAGTAAAAGCTTTATTTTTATTATAAGCATGAGGATAATTCAACATGGATTGTAATAAGGAAATACAATCTATTAAAGAAAAATTATCATAATTAAATTCCTTGAGATCCAATCTAGTGGGTTCATTGCTACTTACAGTTTTTACCTCATCAATCCCACTTTTATCATTTTTTGCATCAAGATCTAAAAACTCCGAATTATTCGGACGCCTTTTAACTAAAGTTGTTTCATCTCCAGTCCCATCTTTAAGAATATTTATTTTGGAAAACAAAGATTCAATAGGAGTAACATCAATCACTTTAAGGTCTTCATCATTATTTTCACAGAAACTAGAAGAACACGTTTTTCATAAACCAATCCTTTTAGCATGCATCTTAGCGTCTCTTTCTTTGAACTCATCAATGGAAATTATCATAGCCTTGAGAGACTCATTGATATCATGCTTGGGTGGAATAGATATAAGCTTCAAAGAATCAACACCAAGAGAAATTCTATCCACGCTCCTAGCCAAATCATCAATCTTAAGCAATTTTTCTTCAGTCATAGCATTAAAATTCTTTTGAGCACTCATAAATTCGTTAACACTATTCTAAAAATCAGAAGGCATATTATTATAATTTCCATAAAATTTTTTGTAGGAATTACCATAATTATTAGAGGAATTACTAGGAAAAGGCCTAGGATTAAAATTTCCTTTATAAGCATTGTTGTCGAAATTGTTCCTACCAACAAAATTCACATCCACAGATTCATTATTATTCTCAATCAAAGTGGACAATGGCATATCATTGGGATCAATATTAGTACTCTTGCTAGCAAATAATTTCATAAGTTTATCCATCTTTCCACTCAAAACATTAATCTCTTCAACTGCATGCACTTTTTTACTAGTGGAAGATCTTTCGGTATGCCACTGAGAATAGTTAACCATTATATTATCTAGGAGTTTAGTAACTTCTCCTAAAGTGATTTCCATAAAAGTAACTCCTGCGGCCGAATCTAAAATTTCTAGAAGCAAAGTTTAATCTGGCATTTTTTTGTATAATCATCCATAAATTCAAGCCATGCATATGACAATTTCTTATCATAAGTTTCATCCTCTCCCAAGATTGTGCAACATGCTCATGATCAAGTTGTTTAAAATTCATAATATCGTTCCTCAGGGAGATGATCTTTGCAGGAGGAAAATACTTGGCGATAAAAGAATCTTTGCACTTATTCCTTGAATCAATACTATTTTTGGGCAAAGATGAAAACCAAGTTTTAGCCCGATCTCGTAGTGAGAACGGGAATAGCTTTAATTTAACAAGATCATTATCCACATCTCTTCTCTTTTGCATATCACATAAATCAACAAAATTATTCAGATGGGAAGCGATATATTCACTAGGAAGGCCAGAAAATTGATCTTTCATGATTAGATTGAATAAAGCAACATTGATTTCACAAGATTCCGCATTAGTAGCGGGAGCAATCGGACTACTAATAAAATTATTATTATTGGTGTTGGAAAAGTCACATAATTTAGTATTTTCTTGAGCCACTATGAAAAATCAAACAATCCAACACACAAGCACACAAAAAGCAAGCGGACAAGATGAATGGAAGAAGGGTGAAGAAAAGGCAAATCTTTTAAAAATCGTTTTAGAAGCGCGGGAAAGGAAAACGAGAGGCGAATGGCAAATAATGTAAATGCTAGAGATGAGAGTTTAATGAAGGGTACTTGGTAGGTCTTGACTTGGCGTAGATCTCTGTAACGCCCCGGACACACCCGCCGGTGGTCGTTACTCCTGGCAGGATCTAGACTGGCCCCATAGAACAATACTAGTCTTTTCTGCGCACTTTGTCCTCACTCGTGCCCACCCAGGAGCAACTTCCCGGTCGTTCACCCATCCTGAAACTACTCCAAGCTGAGCACTCTTAACCTTGGAGTTCTATCTGAATGGTCTCCCGGAAAAGAAGGAATTCCTTATTGATATGAGTAGTCTATCATCGCTATTAAGCCAGGCTATCACATACACCCCCACTCAAAGGAACTGATATCCACGTCGGGCCACATGAACGTTCCCTCTTGGCACATACGTTTGTGCATCCAGTCCGGTACATGTGCCATGCCGTGTGCCACGATGGGTCACAAATGTCATGAACAACATGACCGCGCATCTGTACGCAAACATCCGTGTAACCATGAGGGTTGGCTATGATACCAACTTGTAACGCCCCGGACACACCCGCCGGTGGTCGTTACTCCTGGCAGGATCTAGACTGGCCCCATAGATCAATACTAGTCTTTTATGTGCACTTTTTCCTCACTCGTGCGCACCCGTGAGAAACTTCCTGGTCGATCACCCATCCTGAAACTACTCCAAGCTGAGCACGCTTAACTTTGGAGCTCTATCCGAATGGGCTCCCAGAAAAGAAGGATTTCCTTATTGATATGACTAGTCTATCATCCCTATTAAGCAGGGCTATCACAATCTCCCCGGCAATGGTGCCAGAAATTCTTCCTGCTACCTCTTGAGCTTCTATTGGTTTTTCGCTTGAAGAGGAAAGGGTGATGCAGCAAACTAGAGTAAGTATTTCCCTCAGTTTGAGAACCAAGGTATCAATCCAGTAGGATATTACGCACAAATCGCCAAATACCTGCACACAACTTGCACCCAACGCTATAAAGGGGTTGTCAATCCCTTCAAGGTTATTTGCAAAAGTGAGATCTGATAGAGATAGATAATTACTAAAGTAAATATTTTTGGTATTTTTGATTTATAGATTGAAAAGTAAAAGATTGCAGAATAGTAGATCTGAAACTTATAAGATGTAAAATAGACCCGAGGGGGCATATGTTTCACTAGAGGCTTCTCTCATGATAGCAAATATTACGGTGGGTGAACAAATTACGATCAAGCAATTGATAGAAAATAGAATAATTATGACGATATCTAAGGCAATGATCATGAATATAGGCATCACGTCTGTATCAAGTAGACCTACTCCTGCCTCCATCTACTACTATTACTCCACACATCGACCGAAACGATTCTGCATCCAGAGTATTAAGTTCATAAGAACAGAGTAACACATTAAGCAAGATGACATGATGTAGCGGAATTAACTCAAGCAATACGATGAAAACCCCATCTTGTTATCCTCGATGGCAACAATACAATACGTGTCATGGCCCTTACTGTCACTGGGATTGAGCACCGCAAGACTGAACCCAAAGCAAAGCACTTCTCCCATTGCAAGAAAAACCAATCTAGTTGGCCAAACGAAACCGATAGTTCGAAGAGAATTACTAATATATTAAATCATGCATATAAAAATTCAGAAGAGACTCAAATAATATTCATACATAAGTTGATCATAAACACGCAATTCATCAGATCTTGACAAACACACCGCAAAAGAATATTACATCGGATAGATCTCCAAGAACATCGAGGAGAACATGGTATTGAGGATCAAAGAGAGAGAAGAAGCCATCTAGCTACTAGCTATGGACCCGTAGGTCTGTGGTAACCTACTCTCACTTCATCGGAAGGGCAATGGTGTTGATGTAGATGCCCTTCGTGGTCGAATCCCCCTCCAGCAGAGTACCGAAAAAGGCCTCCAGATGGGATCTCACGAGATCAAAAGGCTTGCCTGGCGTGTACTCCAAGTCCTCTGGATGTCTTATGGGCCAAGAAAAAACCTCGTAAAGTTTTGTTCCGTTTGGAATCCATTTGATATTCCTTTTACGTGAAACTCGAAAACAAGGAAAAACAGAAACTCGCACTGGGCTCTGGGTTAATAGGTTAGTCCCAAAAATCATATAAATAACATATTAATGCATATAAAACATCCAAAACAGATAATATAATAGCATGGAACAATAAAAAATTATTGATACGTTGGAGACGTATCACTGACCGCAAACATCCATGTAACCACGAGTCTCGCCTCTGATACCAACTTGTAATGGGACACACCCATCGGTTACTCGCCGTTATTCATGGCAGGATCTAGACTGGCTCCACAGATCAACACTAGTCTTTTTTGCACCTTTATCTTCACTCATGTGCATGTGGGACCAACTTCCCAATTGGTCACTGTTAGTGTCAAAATCGGCATATCTTCGGTAGGGGGGCCAAGCTATGCGTTTAGAGGATCTATGGTAACAGGATGCTGGGGACACGATGTTTACCCAGGTTCAGGCCCTCTCGATCGAGGTAATACCCTACTTTCTGCTATATTAATATGGATGAATATGGTTACAAGAGTTGATCTACCTCAAGATCGTAGTGGCTAAACTCTAACACCTAGCCTATGAGGATATTATGATGTTGATGATCTCCTCTACAGACTAAACCCCCTGGCTTATATACACGCCAGAGAGGGCCTAGGGTTACAAGGGTGACTTGGGGAGGAAGTAATTGA
Source organism: Secale cereale (assembly GCA_902687465.1). NCBI lineage: Eukaryota > Viridiplantae > Streptophyta > Magnoliopsida > Poales > Poaceae > Secale > Secale cereale. Next base: position 778,589,720 of record LR738711.1, read on the forward strand.
TACATCTGGACTCTATGCTTGCCTTCCTACGTACATACGAGTCCTGACCGAATATGGGGGAGAGTCTTCTGCTTCTTCTTTTGTGGTTCATCAATACGGACCAGCTCCATCGACCCGGATGCCTGAGGACCCCTGAATACATGACTCCCTCAGTAGCGCCCGGACTTGCCTTCAGGGACGAGATTGTGTCTTCGGTCTTGCAAGGTGAGTCTTTCTGAATGATAGTTCAACTTCTTTTAATATTGTATTCCATCGATTCCTCGTCGCCGTCGCCTTGGCTTCCATGTATCCAACGAATGCGAACCATCTGGGTATTTTTGCAATTACCCCCTTGACTGTGTAGGCAAGGCGCCTATATAAGAGATTAGATCTCAATTGCCTCTCCATTCCATTCCACGCGGAAGAAACCCTAGTGCCTGCAAAATCTTCAAACATGGCCAGCGCCCCAAGCTCTTCCTCGCGCCCTCACGGCCCTCGAGTAGGTGATTGTAAAAGTTGTTATGTATCCCATGCGCACTTGAGAACACTCAAGCGCAGGGATATCTCCCTCTCAAGGATCTAGTCCCCGTCCGGGCCGGACTAACTTCTATCGACAATCAAGCCCTGGCAGAGAGCTTTCCCAACCCCTCCGATGGAGAGCGGGTATGTTTTGTCCATTTCCTTTTAGGAGGTGTAGGTTTCCCCGTCCACCCCTTCCTTAGGGGACTCCTGGAGTTCTATGGTCTTCAATTACACGATCTTACGCCGGGGTCTATCCTGCATATTGCGGGATTCGTCACTTTATGCGAACTATTCTTGGGCTATGAGCCTCATTTTGAGCTGTGGCTGAAGTTATTCTACCTTGTTCCTCGCTCGAAAAAGGGATCCATATTTGAAGCTGGTGGCGCCAAAGTATGGCGCATAGCAGGGACAGGCTATCTGCCCGGTACTCCAAAGAAGGCATCCGAAGAGTGGCCTTCAGAGTGGTTTTATATTGAGGACGTTGCCCTGCCGGATCTAGTTCGGCAAGGCCTCCCCAAATATTCTAGTGCTCCGCCAAAGAAGCTTTTCAACCGATGTCCTTGCAGTCCCTCAGAAGAAGAGAGAGCGGAGGTTAGCAGACTGGCCGGCAAGAACAAATTGCTCACCAGTTTGGGGTTGTCTATAATTGAGGTGATGGCAATTTCAATAAAGTGATGCATGCAGCCGCTCCAAGCTAGAGGATTTCCAATGTGGCATTATAATGGCATGAATGATGCCTCACACTGCTTACGCCCGGGTCTGGATGACCCTGCCGCTCTAGCCATCATCCTGTAAGGTCTTTATAAGGGAGAGAAGCAAGACTCCCTTCATTTGAAGTGCCAGGAGGGTTTTTCTATGTACAATCCTCCTGACTGGGTAAGTTTCTCTCGTGACCTCTATATTCACCCATTTTTCTTTGTTATGATGTATTGACCGAACTGAATTCAGTTTTTCCCTACAGGAGTGGAGGAAGGTGATCGAGGGGATTAATAGTCCCGCCCCATAGCCAGAGGGCCGATTCAAAAATGTAGGCCCCGAATATAATGAAGATCCGGACATAGGAATAGAGCTAGAAGAGGGAGTCTTCTATCAAGCCTGCCGTGAGGGCACCGTGGTGGCTATTGTAGCCGATTACCCTGGCCTCATTCCTTCTTCCCATGTAAGTACCCAGGACATATCTTATCAAAGAGAAGATTCCCAGTGCGCCTTACCCACCGCACTTTTCCATGCTCAAAAGGGGTAGCGCTCCTCACGCCGAACTATGCGAAGACCGTCATCCTAGAGGGCGACGCCTGCATCGGGTGAGGCCTTGAAGCGAAGGAGGACCGCGAACACCAGCGAACCTTCAAAGAGGTATGTTCGTTTTGACACACGCTGGGTGGTGAAGTTGGTATTACAACTTTCTGCTTTATTTTTCCTTTTAGGAGGAATACACACCGGACTATTTCCGAAAATCATGCAGATCAAGCTCTAGCCAATCCGGCATCCGGTCCATCAAGGGTTAATGTTGATTCAGTGCCGGATTGTCCCCTCCAAGAGGATTCAGATGGAATGTAAGTTAATAATTCCGAAGTGGAGTTTGCGATGGTTCACCGACGGCGGAAGGCAGCCATGTGTGACCCAACCTTTTCTGAGGAGGCGTTTATGTTGGGGAACCCAGTATTTCAAAATTTTCCTAAGATGACGCAAGATCTATCTAGGGAATGCATAGTAACGAGAGGGGGAGTGTATCTTCATACCATTGAAGATCGCAAAGCGGAAGCGTTTATCAATGCGGTTAATGTAGTTGTACACCTTCACGATCCGTCCCGATCAAGCATCAAACGTACATCACCTCCGTGTTCAGCACACGTTCAACTCGATGACGTCCTCGCCTTCTTGATCCAGCAAGACGGGCGAAGTAGTAGATGAGTTCTGGCAGCACGACGGCGTGGTGAAGGTTGTTGATGAAGAACAATCTCAGCAGGGCTTCACCAAGCACTACAGAAACTAGACGGAGGATAAACTAGAGGGTCGGGGTTGCCGGCACACGGCTTGGTGTATCTTGACGTGTCTTGGGTGCTAGCCCTGCCCCTCTATTTATATGTTGAGCCTTGGGGTTGAAACTTGGAGTAAAAGCCTCCACAAAGTCGGTTTCACCCGAAAGGCAAGAGTCCTTCTCGGACTCTAGGGCCAGGCAAGGGTTTCCGGCGTCTGGACCCAGACGCCAGGGACCCTGGCGTCTGGCCCCTGGACTCCGCAAAACTTCCTTTTGCGCTTTCCAAAAACCTTGTGGGCTTTACCCTTTGGCCCAAATAAAGTGTTCTCGTACCCAAACATTTCTGGAAACATCTGGAACCCGTTCCGGTGAATTCCGGAACCCTTCCGGAGGCCAAACACTATTATCCCATATATCAATCTTTATCTCCGGACCATTCCGGAGTTCCTCTTCATGTTCGTGATCACATTCGGGACTCCGAATAACATTCGGTCACCAACATACATAACTCATTCAATACTATATCGTCAACGAGCGTTAAGCGTGCGGACCCTACGGGTTCGAGAACTATGTAGACATGACTGAGACATCTCTCTGGACAATAACCAATAGCGGAACCTGGATGCCCATATTGGCGCCTACATATTCTACGAAGATCTTTATCGGTCGAACCGCATAACAACATACGTTGTTCCCTTTGTCATCGGTATGTTACTTGCCCGAGATTCGATCATCGGTATCATCATACCTAGTTCAATCTCGTTTTCGGCAAGTCTCTTTACTCGTTCCGTAATGCATCATCTCATGACTAACTCATTAATCATTTGCTTGCAAGGCTTATAGTGATGTGCATTATCGAGAATGCCCAGAGATACCTCTCCGACACTCGGAGTGACAAATCCTAATCTTGGTCTATGCCAACACCACAAACACTTTCGGAAACACCTGTAGAGCATCTTTATAATCACCCAGTTACGTTGTGACATTTGATAGCTAACAAGGTGTTCCTCCGATATTCGGGAGTTGCGTAACCTCATAGTCAGAGGAATATGTATAAGTCATGAAGAAAGCAATAGCAATAAAACTAAACGATCATTGTGCTAAGTTAATGGATGGGTCTTGTCCATCACATCATTATCCTAATGATGTGATCCCGTTGATTAAATGACAACACATGTCTATGGTTAGGAAACACAACCATCTTTGACCAACGAGCTAGTCTAGTAGAGGCATACTAGGGACACTCTATTTTATCTATGTATTCACACATGTATCAAGTTTCCGATTAATACAATTCTAGCATGAATAATAAACATTTATCACAATATAAGGAAATATAAAATAAAAACTTTATTATTGCCTCTAGGGCATATTTCCTTCAGTCTCCCACTTGCAGTAGAGTCAATAATCTAGTTCACATCGCCATGTGATTCAACACCGATAGTTCACATATTTATGTGTTTAACACCCATAGTTCACATCACCATGTGACCAACACCCAAAGGGTTTACTAGAGTCAATAATCTAGTTCACCTCGCTATGTGATTAACACCCAAAGAGTACTAAGGTGTGATCATGTTGTACTTCGTGAGAGAAGTTTAGTCAGCGGGTCTGTTACATTCAGATCTGTATGTATTTCGCAAATTTCTATGTCTACAATGCTCTGCATGGAGCTACTCTAGCTAATTGCTCCCACTTTCAATACGCATCCAGATTGATACTCAGAGTCATCCAGATTGGTGTCAAAGCTTGCATTGACGTAACTCTTTACGACAAACTCTTTATCACCTCCATAGCCTAGAAATATTTCCTTAGTCCTCTAAGGATAATTTTGACCACTGTCCAGTGATCTACTCCTAGATCAAAATTGTACTCCCTTGCCAAACTCAGGGAAGGACATACAATAGGTCTGGTATACAGCATGGCATACTTTATAGAACATATGGCTGAGGCATAGGGAATGACTTTCAATCTCTCTCTATCTTTTGCTGTGGTCGGGCTTTGAGTCTTTACTCAACTTCACACCTTGCAACACAGGTAAGAACTCTTTCTTTGACTTATCCATTTTGAAATACTTCAAAAACTTGTCAAACCATAGTTCATAAGGCATCATCTCAACGGATTTAGATGGTGCCCTGTGCGATGATGATCATATAAATATTGGAACTACTTCCAACACACATCATCACCTCACCTTTAACTAGTCTCTGTTCATTTTGCAACTCTCGTTTCGAGTTACTAACTTTAGCAACCGAACCGGTATCAAATACCTAGGGGTTGCTATGAACACTAGTAAAGTACACATTAATAATCTCTATATCAAATATACCTTTGTTCATTTTGCCATCCTTCTTATCCGCCAAGTATCTAGGGCAGTTCCACTTCCAGTGACCATTTCCTTTGCACTAGAAGCACTTAGTTTCAGGCTAGAGTTTAGCTTTGGGTTTCTTCACGGGAGTGACAACTTGCTTGTCATTCTTCGTAAAGTTCCCCTTCTATCCATTTGCCCTTTACTTGAAACAAGTGGTCTTGTTAACCATCAACACTTGATGCTCTTTCTTGATTTCTACCTTCGCCGATTTCAGCATCGCAAAGTGCTCGGGAATTACTTTCGTCATCCCTTGCATATTATAGTTCATCACGAAGTTCTACTAACTTGGTGATAGTGACTAGAGAACTTTGTCAATTACTATCTTATCTGGAAGTTTAACTCCCTCTTGATTCAAGCAATTGTAGTACCCAGACAATCTGAGCACATGCTCACTGGTTGAGCTATTCTCCACCATTTTGTAGGCAAAGTACTGTCAGAGGTCTCATACCTCTCGACACGGGCATGAGTATGAAATACTAATTTCAACTCTTGGAACATCTTATATGCTCTGTGGCATTCAAAACGTTTTTGAAGTCCCGGTTCTAAGCCGTAAAGCATGGCGCAGTAAACTATCAAGTAGTCATCATACCGAGCTTGTCAAACGTTCATAACGTCTACATCTGCTCCTGCAATAGGTTTGTCACCTAGCGATGCATCAAGGACATAATACTTCTGTGCAGCAATGAGGATAATCCTCATATCACAGACCTAGTCCACATCATTGCTACTAACATCTTTCAACTTATATTTATCTAGGAACATATAAAAATAAACGGGGAGCTACATCGCGAGCTATTGATCTACAACATAGATATGCTAATACTACCAGGACTAAGTTCATGATAAATTAAAGTTCAATTAATCATATTACTAAAGAACTCCCACTTAGATAGACATCCCTCTAGTCATCTAAATGATCACGTGATCCAAATCAACTAAACTGTGCCCGATCATCACGTGAGATGGAGTAGTTTTCAATGGTGAACATCTTATGTTGATCATATCTACTATATGATTCACGCTCGACCTTTCGGTCTCCAGTGTTCCGAGGCCATGTCTGTACATGCTAGGCTCGTCAGTTTAACCCGAGTATTCTGCATGTGCAAAACTGTCTTACACCTGTTGTATTTGAACGTAGAGCTTATCACACCCGATCATCACGTGGTGTCTCGGCACGACGAACTTTCGCAACAGTGCATACTCAGGGAGAACACTTGTACCTTGAAATTTTGTAAGGGATCATCTTATAAGGCTACCGCCGTACTAAGAAAAACAAGAAGCATAATAAGATAAACATCACATGTAATCAAAATATGTGACATGATATGGCCATCATCATCTTGTGCTTTTGATCTCCATCTTCGAAACATCGTCATGATCTCCATCGTCACCGCCTTGACACCATGATCTTCATCGTAGCGTTGTGGTCGTCTCGCCAACTATTGCTACTACTACTACTATCGCTAACTCATAGTGATAAAGTAAATCAATTACATGGCCTTCACAATTCATACAATAAAGATACAACCATAAGGCTCCTGTCGGTTGCCGATAATTTACAAAACATGATCATGTCATACAATAACGTATAACTCATCACGTCTTGACCATATCACATCACAACATGCCCTGCAAAAACAAGTTAGACGTCCTCTACTTTGTTGTTGCAAGTTTTACATGGCCGCTACAGGCTTAGCAAGAACCGTTCTTACCTACGCATACAAGACCACCACGATTTTTCATCAAGTATGTGTTGTTTTAACCTTCACAAGGACTGGGCGTAGCCACACTTGATTCAACTAAAGTGAGAGAGACAGACACCTGCCAGTAACCTTTAAGCAACGAGTGCTCGTAACGGTGAAACCAGTCTCGCGTAAGCGTACGCGTAATGTCTGTTTGGGCCGCTTCATCTTACAATGCCACCGAATCAAAGTATGACATGCTGGTAAGCAATATGACTATTATCACCCACAACTCATTGTGTTCTACTCGTGCATATCATCTACGCATAGACCTGGCTCATGATGCCACTGTTATGGAACGTAGTATTTCAAAATTTTCCTACGATCACGCAAGATCTATCTAGGGGCCGGATGCATATCAACAAGAGGGGGAGTGTATCTTCATACCCTTGATGATCGCAAAGCAGAAGCGTTTATCAACGCGGTTGATGTAGTTGTACACCTTCACGATCCGTCCTGATCTAGCATCAAACGTACATCACCTCTGCATTCAGCACATGTTCAGCTCGATGACGTCCTCGCCTTCTTGAACCAGCAAGACGGGCAAAGTAGTAGATGAGTTCCGGCAGCACGACGGCGTGGTGACGGTTGTTGATGAAGAACAATCTCTGCAGGGCTTCGCCAAGCACTATAGGAACTAGACGGAGAATAATTTAGATGGTCGGGGTTGCCGGCACACGGCTTGGTGTATCTTGATGTGTCTTGGGTGCTAGCCTTGCCCCTCTATTTATATGTTGAGCCTTGGGGTCGAAACTTGGAGTAAAAGCCTCCACAAAGTCGGTTTCACCCGAAAGGCAGAGTCCTTCTCGGACTCCAGGGCCAGACGCTAGGGTTCCCGACGTCTGGACCCAGACGCCAGGGACCCTGGCGTCTGGCCCCTGGACTCCACAAAACTTCATTTTGCGCTTTCCAAAAACCATGTGGGCTTTCCCCTTTGGCCCAAATAAAGTGTTCTCGTACCCAAAAATTTCGGGAAACATCCGGAACCCCTTCTGGTGAATTCCGGAACCCTTATGGAGGCCAAACACTATTATCCCATATATCAATCTTTATCTCTGGACCATTCCGGAGTTCCTCATCATGTCCGTGATCACATCCGGGACTCCGAATACCATTCGGTCACCAACATACATAACTCATTCAATACTATATCGTCAATGAACGTTAAGCATGCGGACCCTATGGGTTCGAGAACTATGTAGACATGACCGAGACATCTCTCCAGACAATAACCAATAGCGGAACCTGGGTGCCCATATTGGCTCCTACATATTCTATGAAGACCTTTATCGGTCGAACCGCATAACAACATACGTTGTTCCCTTTGTCATCGGTATGTTACTTGCCCGAGATTCGATCATCGGTATCATCATACCTAATTCAATCTCGTTGCCAGCAAGTCTCTTTACTCGTTCCGTAATGCATCATCTCGTGACTAACTCATTAATCATTTGCTTGCAAGGCTTATAGTGATGTGCATTACCGAGAGGGCCCAGAGATACCTCTCCGACACTCAGAGTGACAAATCCTAGTCTTGATCTATGCCAACACCACAAACACTTTTGGAAACACCTGTAGAGCATATTTATAATCACCCAGTTACGTTGTGACGTTTGATAGATAACAAGGTGTTCCTCCGGTATTCGGGGGTTGCATAATCTCATAGTCAGAGGAACATGTATATGTCATGAAGAAAGCAATAGCAATAAAACTAAACGATCATTGTGCTAAGTTAACGGATGGGTCTTGTCCATCACATCATTCTCCTAATGATGTGATCCCGTTGATTAAATGACAACACATGTCTATGGTTAGGAAACACAACCATCTTTGATCAACGAGCTAGTCTAGTAGAGGCATACTAGGCACACTCTGTTTTGTCTATGTATTCACACATGTATCAAGTTTCCGATTAATACAATTCTAGCATGAATAATAAACATTTATTATGATATAAGGAAATATAAAATAACAACTTTATTATTGCCTCTAGGGCATATTTTCTTCAGTTTAACGCCCTCAGCTCTGCAGATGCTTATATCCGAGCCGCTCAAGACGGACTCGCTGGAGCCACTCACCAGCTTTCCAAAGATATGCGGGTAAGTGTACATTTTGATGTTCCCATGCCAGTAGCCCCCGAGACTTAAAGCAGTTGGTACAACTGATTTGAGGATCATTGTGTTTTCACAGGTGCTTCAAGAAAAGAATAATGCCTTATCCAAAGAGCTGGAAGAGTATCAGACCTAGCTAACGACTGTCACCACCGAATTAGAGAACTCGAAGAAATCCAGAAAGGATGCTGGTGGTAAGAACAATGGTGTCCGGACAATATGATATTTGTTCTGATCACTAAGTAGTTAAGTACATACTAATGGTAATACATCAACAGGGCCGACCGACCAAATGGAGAGGGATCTAAGGGCTGCTTTGGCGGATAAAAATTTGCCGAAGGGGAAACAACTGTTGGTTAGTGCGTATTGACGCAAGCCATAGATAAAAGAAACCAAGCGCAGGGTAAAAATGTTAGGCTAGAACAGGAGCTAAAGGACGTAAAAGCCCAACTCTCAAGTACCTTGGAAGAGAACCGGAGGCTAAAATGTGGCATGTTCAGTATATCCCTTATACCTAGCTCTCCTTATAGTCCCTTAGTTTGAAAGTTTGTCATAAAACTTTTCCTGCAGGTTTGTTAACTAGGCAGCCCGAATGGGAAGTGTCAGGTTTTGAGGGTGACATGCTGCAAGAGATTTCCAGGGTAAACGAGCGAGCTCAATAGGCCATGAAGAATATGGCCAAAGCTTTATGACCAGGCGATTCCCCTCCAGAAACTATGGAGGATTTGGTGGACTTGTTCAAAGGGGCTCGACGCTGCTTCGAACTGTGGAAAGCGTCAGCATGCCGCATGGGTGCTCGAGAAGCCTGGGCCATGGTGAAGACATGCTACACCCGTGTTGATCCGAATCATATGGCTCGCGTGGGACCTCGAGGATCCGATGGGCAAGAAATCCCCTTGAACTTGGTATATGACCAAGTAGAGACAGCTGCCAAGTTTTCCCAACAGGACTATACACTAGACAACCTTATAGAGGGAATAGAGAAAGCGTAGTCGTTTGATTCTATGTATCAATGTAATTTTACCATCAAACTTATCTCCAGCCAAATTTATAAAAAGGTTGTCATGGCCGACCTTCTGCTTTACCCTCCATAAACCCAAAGGCTGGAGTGTTTCCGAATACTATATCTGTGGTGAAAACGTGATATGTTCGGAAACCACGCAATCCGGTCATAATCGCTTGAACAGACAAACTGTTTTCGGGGAGTTATGTTATATCACTATTTAACGTAAGAAACATCTTCCAAAGAGAATAGTTCCATTAGGGGTTCCTTTCCCTGGGTCAGCGTGCATACATGTGCAGGCCTAGGCTTTTGATCCTGTAAAAAAGGATTGTAGGATGCCACATCTTGTGATAATTTAAAATATATGCGTTAAAAGCGATATGGCGTGTATCCGCCGACCGATTATTCCCTTAAGAGCGCTATCTTTCGGCTTCACCCAGCCTGAGGTACATGTCCGGATTACCCGGCTATAACAATCGCAGAGGTGCTCCCTTTACGCCCTAGCCGAACAATCGGAAACGTAGGGGTAAGCACAGGAGCCAGGCAACCCAGCTTGGCCAGAACTTAAGTCATATTGGTGCATATAATGGCAAGGAAGGACTGTAAAAAGCAGACGACATTTTAAGCAAGAAGCTTTTTTGTTAATGGGCTTCATCAAAGAAGCCCCCAAGTATATTTGAGGTAGATACATTCAAAGATGTGCTTATCTTGTGGTAGTTCGGGTGAGCCGGATACTTATCAATAAGAGAAAAGGTAAAAAAGAGGAGAATGAGAAAAATAAAAGATAAGATATAAGACCTAGCTTGAAAGGAGGAAAAAATTGCTACCGAACTATCCATAGAATTTTTGGAGCCTGACAGGGTTCCACGGGTTCGGCTCAAGGCGGTTGTCCTATGCATTCCGAAGGCGATATGCTCCACCGGTGAGTACTTCGTCGATAATGAAGGGGCCCTCCCATTTTGGTTTGAGATTGTCCTTCTTCTTCTTTAGGAGGCGTAAAACGAGTTCGCCAACATTGTATGTCTTGGCCCGCACTTCTCTGCTCTGGTATCGCCTAGCCTGTTGTTGATAAAAAGCGGAACGGGCCTGCGCTGTATCGCGCTGCTCTTCAAGTCCATCTAGGTTGTCCTGCCGATCTAGCTCGGCTTCTCTCTTCTTGTACATGCACACTCGAGGTGAGTCATAAATAATGTCGCGGGGCAGTACAGCCTCTGCGTCGTACACCATGAAGAAAGGTGTGTATCCGGTCGTCCGATTAGGTGTGGTCCGCAGCCCCCAAAGTATGGAATCAAGCTCTTCGACCTAGTGTTTATCAGACTCCCGTAGGGAGGGTACTAGTTGGGGTTTAATGCCATTCATTACCATACCATTGGCTCTTTCGACTTAACCGTTTGTTTGAGGATGGTACACAGAAGCATAATCAAGTTTAATACCTAACTTTGCGCACCAATTTTTTACCTCGTCAGCTATAAAGTTGGTGCCATTATCTGTGATAATACTGTGCGGGACGCCGTAACGGTGTACCACACCAGATATAAAATCTATCACAGGCCCTGCCTCAGCTATTTTTACTGGCTTGGCTTCTATCCATTTAGTGAATTTATCTACCATCACCAGCAAGTATTTCTTTTTATGGCTTCCCCCTTTAAGAGGTCCGACCATATCGAGCCCTCAGACCGCAAAAGGCCAAGTAATGGGGATTGTTTTCAAAGCGGTGGGAGGCATGTGACTTTGATTTACAAAGAGCTGGCATCCAACGCAGTGTTGGACTAAGGTCTGGGCATCTGCTCGGGCAGTGGGCCAGAAAAAGCCAGCTTGAAAAGCTTTGCCTACGAGCGCCCGGGCTGCGGCATGGTGGCCGCCCATTCCAGCGTGTATTTCAGTGAGAATTTGCCTTCCCTCCTTTTCGGAGATGCACCTTTGTAGAACACCAGTAGTGATTTTCTTATATAGTTCACCTTTGTGAACTTTGTAGGCTTTAGAACGCCGGACTATGCGGCGGGCCTCATTTTGGTCATCGGGGAGTTCCTGCCTTTTAAGGTAAGCTAGGAAGGGCTCTGTCCAAGAGGCTATGACAGCCATGATCTCGTGAGCCGAAGAAGTTATCTCCACGTCTGGGTCTCTGATGACGTATGGGTTAAGTTCGTCCGGGGGTGTGTTTGGATCTGAATTCGTATCGCCGTCCGCGTCCTGCCATGTTACTGATGGCTTAAATAGCCTTTCCACGAAGGTGTTAGGCGGGACGGGGTCGCGTTTAGCGCCCATACGAGCGAGTACGTCAGCGGCCTGGTTATTATCTTGGGCTACGTGATGGAATTCCAACCCTTCAAATCTAGTCGATATTTTCAATATAGCATTGCGATAAGCTGCCATTTTTGAATCCTTCGCATCAAAATCTCCGTTTATTTGGGAGATAGCGAGGTTTGAGTCTCCACGTACCTCAAGGCGATGTATGCCCATGGATACAACTAGGCGGGGACCATGCAATAGGGCCCCATATTCGGCCGCATTGTTCGAGTCTGTGTACATAATTTGTAGAACGTACCGGACTGTATCCCCAGTTGGAGATATCAATATTAGGCCGCCCCCCAATCTGGCTAGAATTTTAGAACCGTCAAAGTACATTGTCTAGTGGGAATATGAGCCGTACTCTTTAGGGAGTTCAGCTTCGGTCCATTCTGCGACAAAGTCAGCCAACACCTGGGATTTAATAGTCCGGCGTGGCTTATAAGATATTTTGAACAGTAAGAGCTCGATGGACCATTTGGCTATGCGTCCAGTGGCATCTTAATTGTTAATAATATCGTTGAGTGGTACCTCGGATGCCACTGTGATCGAACACTTTTGAAAGTAGTGTCGAAGTTTTCGAGATGACATGAAGACTGCATAGGCAATTTTCTGATAGTGGGGGTACCGTGATTTGCACGGTGTTAGAACCTCGGATACATAGTATTCGGGTTTTTGAACGGGGAATTTATGTCCCTCTTCAGCTCATTCGACGACGAGTACATCACTCACTACCTGGTGAGTGACTGATATATACAGCAGCATTGGTTTGCCAACACCGGGAGCGGCTAGGATTGGGTTGCTCGCTAGTAGAGTTTTCATTTCTTCCAATCCAGCTATGTCCGCTTCAGTCCATTCAAAGTTGTCAGTGTGTAGTAGCAATCTATAAAGTGTCAATGCTTTTTCTCCTAACCTGGAGATGAAGCGGCTTAAGGCCGCTACGCAACCTGCTAGTTTTTGCACTTGCTTGAGGTTGGTTGGCATTTTGAGCTCTTACCGGGTCCGGATTTTACCTGGGTTAGCTTCGATTCCTCTGTGGGATACGATGAACCCTAGTAGCTTTCCGGCTGGAACACCGAAAATACATTTTTCCGGATTGAGCCTTATGTCATATTCTCGAAGGTTGTCAAACGTAAGGCGAAGATCTTCCACCAAAGTCTCGACGTGTTTGGTCTTAACGACTACGTCGTCAACATATGCCTCCACTGTCTTGCCAATTTGTTTTTCTAAGCATGTTTGAATCATGCATTGATATGTGGCGCCAGCGTTTTTAAGTCCAAAGGGCATAGTGTTGAAACAAAAAGGACCGTACGAGGTGATAAATGTCGTTGTGGCATGATCGGATTCTTTCATCTTTATCTGATGGTATCCGGAGTAAGCATCAAGGAAGCACAACGAGTCGTGTGCGGCCGTTGCATCGATAATTTGCTCAATGCGGGGCAAAGGAAAGGGATCCTTGGGGCAGGCCTTATTTAGGTCTGTAAAGTCGACGCAGAGGCGCCAGGATGTATCCTTCTTCGGCACCATGACGAGGTTGGCTAGCCAATCCAGATGTTTAATTTCTCTGATGAATCCTGCTTTTGAACCCTTTGATAATATTGAGGCTGTGTTCGGCCAGCCTGCGTGGGATTCCGGCATATCTAAAGGGTGCCAGGCGAATATATCCCAATTTTCCTGAAGGAAGGTGCGTAACGCGCTGTCTACCGCCGGATCCAGCTGTGCCTCGATAGACGCTGTCTTGTTAGGGTCTGTTGGGTGCATTTGGAATTTTTTGATTTCATCTGCTGGCTTGAAGGAGGAATATTTTGATCTTTTGATGAGGATTACATCGTCCTTGTCCACCGTTGATCGTAAGGTAGTTAATTCTTTGGTCGCGAGGGCTTCGGATAATGCCTCTAAGGCTAAAGATGTCGTTTTGTTCTCGGTGTGGAGTGCTCTATTGGGATCACTTGTTAATGTGATTACTCCATTGGCCCCTGGCATTTTAAGTTTCATGTACCCATAATGTGGTATAGCTTCAAAGCGTGAAAAAGCGTCCCGTCCTAAAAGGGCGTGGTATCCGCTATGGAAGGGAACAATTTGGAAGAGCAGTTCCTCCGACCTGTAGTTATTGGATGTGCCGAATACTACATCGAACTTAATTCTTCTCGAACACCGGGCTTCTCGGCTAGGTATAATTCCTCTAAAGGTTATGTTAGTGTGCTCAATGCAGGATTTGTTGATCTACATTTTTGCAAGCGTTTCCTCATAATGAGGTTCAGTCCGCTTCCTCCGTTCATAAGTACTTTAGTGAGGCGAAAACCATCCACTATTGGGTCTAGTACAAGAGTTGTTGTTGCTCGGATCGGTCGGACTCGGGGTGCGTCTTCGGCAGAAAAACTAATTGTCGTGTCGCTCCATGGGTTGCAGAGCTGATTTGGTAAACCTCGGCAAGTTCGTGATTGGCTCTCTTGCGGCGGTTATTTGAGGAGAACGTCTCGAAGACTGTAAAGACACCAACGTCTTTTTCCCCTGATACGGCGGTGGCAAGGATTGCCGCACTGCTCTTTGCTACCTGCCGGAGTACTCGACATGCCCTAAGGCAATGGTTTGGGATATTTTCCGGGGCTGCGTGTATTTGTCAAGGTTTATCGAGCAGTTCGTCCAGTACGGGCATGTGGCTTAAAAATGTTTGTTCTTCTTGCCAATAAACATATTAGCAGATGACCTGCTAGGGTATGTCTGTCTAGCCTTAATAGTGTGTTGTCCAGATATGGACAGGTCGAGAGGTGTATTCTGGGCTTTCCAAGTATTTTCCATTGTGCAGTACTTTCGTACTAAATGCGACAGTTTCGTGAAACTCAGAACACGACGTTGGTTGAGGGCGTTCAAGACTCCCTCGTCTGTACAGTTACGGCAAAATAGGGAGACCGTCTTGTCGTCGCAGCAGTCCCTGATCTTGTTTTTAACAAGAAGGAATCTGGCCCAGAAGTGGTTGACCCTTTCCTCGGGCTGCTGTTGTATGTTCGCGAGATCATCTATGCCCAGGAGTCCTGATTTACTTGGAGAGCTTTTCCCAGGATGGGTGGGTGTTGGTAATTTGGAGTCCCGACCCAAAGTGGTATTTGGTATTTTGACAACCTTCGATGTGGACGATCCAGGCTCGCCAGGATCTAATCGTTTCATGGGCCCGACGTCAATCCCAGAGCTCAAAAAACACAAAGTGCCACCCGACAGGGGCGTGTTCAGCTCGATGGATTCGGAGATCCGAACTGTGATGGTCTCCGTCTCAAGAGGGTGAGTATCTTCGGATCCGTCCTCAACTGTTGCCACTAGATGAGTGATCGAGATGGGATCGATCTCCTCATGACCGGATTTAGGTCCGATCTGATCTCCTCGCGATGAAAGCCCCCAGGGCGGCGACGCAATCCAGCAGCTCGTTTAAGGGCGAGAGATCTGCCGAGGTCACGTCATCAGAGTGGTCGGAGTCGACATAAGGTTGGTGCTCGATGACCGTAGGGAGTGCAGCCGGCCCTGAGGCCACGCAGGCGCATACAGAGAACCCGCCGAGCTGGAGGACCTGGCCGATGGCCAAGTTGTTTCCGAGGTGATCCCGTCACTGATGACGAGACGAGCCATCGATCGCTCATCGCGAGCGCACAGCGGAGCTCTCAATGAAAGCACCATTGTCGGTGTCAAAACTAGCAGATCTCGGGTAGGGGGCCCAAGCTATGCCTTTAGAGGATCGATGGTAACAGGAGGCTGGGGACACGATGTTTACCCAGGTTTAGGCCCTCTCGATCGAGGTAATACCCTACTTCCTACTATATTAATATGGATGAATATGATTACAAGAGTCGATCTATCTCGAGACCGTAGTGGCTAAACCCTAACGCCTAGCCTATGAGGATATTATGATGTTGATGATCTCCTCTACAGACTAAACCCCCTGGCTTATATACACGCCAGAGAGGGCCTAGGCTTACAAGGGTGACTTGGGGAGGAAGTAATTGATACATCCGAACTCTACGCTTGCCTTCCTACGTACATAGGAGTCCTGACCGAATACGGGGGAGAGTCTTCTGCTTCTTCTTTTGTGGCCCATCAATACGGCCCAGCTCCATTGACCCGGACGCCTGAGGACCCCTGAATATAGGATTCCCTTAGTCACCCATCCTGAAATTGCTCCAAGCTGAGCACACTTAACTTTGAAGTTCTTTTCAAATGGGCTCCCAGAAAAGAAATTCCTTGTTGATATGAGTAGTCTATCATCCCTATTGAGCGAGGCTATCACAACTATATTCATGCGGACAAACTTGAGGAGGATTAGATGGTGGTTAAGGGCCTTCTTTTGAACTAAAAATCTACACATGTTATGTTCTGCCAGCTATATGAGTTTTTTTTTCATGCAAGCACTTTGGTACCTTGTATGCTTTTTCATTACCATAAATATTTTAATGTTACCTATGTCAAGCATACTACGAGATATGACTATAAGAAGGTGTAAGGAGAAGGTCACTATTCAGAAAAAGGGGAAAGGTGGCCCTAAAATGAAGTTATAGAATGCCAAACTTATCACTGAATCTATAGAGAGAAAGATGAACAAGCCCCTATGGCAGACAACTCTAAGAACACCAGTGACTTTCTTTCACTTGCAATGAAAACGTTACCGACAAATAACTAGAGGTAAGGATTGTCAAAGAAACACTTATGATGGTATTTCTCCTTTTGTGCATTATATTCCATATTATTCATGATATTTCCATCTTTCTCTATGTCTTAAATTTCTTAGTGACAAGCAAATTTGGAACATAAGTTGACCCTTGATTACTGTAAGGAGAGGAAGATCACTGATGCAACATTTGAGCACATCCAAATCTTTGAGAAAAAATAAGTTTGCTCACGATGCTACTAGGACGACGCACAATGAGCAACAAAAGGAAAGTGTGAGGGGGAAGGTGGTATTATTTTTGCGCAATTGATACGTTCTTAATACCCTCTCAACTTTGTTTTACTTTGCATATTTGTTTTTGTCTAGAGTCAATCTTTCTAAAGTTTGATCAAGGTTGTGGAAAAAAATCATCATTCACAATACCGAATCAATATCATTAGATCCATCATGGAATATACTTTTATAATTTATTTAATTAGTATTGTAGATGTTCATATTATTTAATATAAGTCTATTCAAAATTTTAAAAGTTTGACTCGGGGCGAAACTAATATGTGAAGTAAAATAAATAAATAGAGGGTACATCCTTTTAGTAATTCATGTAGTTGAGGTTCCCCTCATATGTTCCAAAGATAGGTGAAGGAACTTATGCAAACTATGAACATGTTCTACCTACTAGTGCTCACAAAATGTTTTTTGTGCTTTAGTTAAATCCATTTTTTCTATATAGGATTTGTGTTGATCTTGCTTGATGCAGGTTGGCGAACACGGGCTTAGGACAAAATTAAGCGTGAGATCATAATTATTGGTGATTGAACACGTGCACTCAAATGACTGACCTTACCACGATTATTGTCTCACTTGACTCACCTTGCCATGGTCAGGTACGGGGTGAGTCAAGCGAGTGTACACGTTGTTATCTCATGTTCTCATGCTCTAAGGAGCACGAAGAAGAACAGTGTACAGGTTGTTGTCTCATGTTCTCATGCTCTAAGGAGCCCCAAGAAGAACCCCTCAGGGAATCTTGAATAGGCTCCTCCATTCCTCCCCCATATGTCTAGATTAGACTGTTCAGACAAAAAAATCATCCAACACAAGCTCCCAATTTCTGCCTGGATCGTTCGATATCCCTTGGATCGTGCCCAGATGGAGGGAAGCGGCAAGTGAGTACAGACTGTTTGCCACATCAGTCTGATAGAAGCCCTTTAAAACATTGCCCTCACTCTCTCACCCTCACTTTGCACTTTTCGCCGTCAATCGAGAAGGAGTTCCACGAGCAGCTTCGGGCGGCCCTGCGGGCCTTGTTGATCAATGAGTTACACTCACACGACCATGACTGCTCCTCTTACATGACGTCCATGATGCCCACCCCATTGCCACCTCAGCACTAGTGCCCGCCCTCTCCCCTCGGCGACCTGGCGATGTTTGAGACCTGGCTTCGGTTCATTTTGTAGATTTTAGAGTAGTTTTAGTTAAATTTTTATGTAAATTTGAACCGTGTTTGATGTTTTATTTGTGAATTATGCATGAATCTAGTTCAAAGTAGTTTGAATGTCCACACCACCCCTATAATTTTGATGTTTACCATCGGGCACCCGGAGGTGTCACAGAGAACTAAGGATGTCTAAACTCTTCTCCACTCTGCATGTAAGACTAAACTTTCCACATGTTGCAAAAAATGACTGTTTCATATGGGTCAATGCCCATAAGTCCAGTATTTCTAAAAAAAATTCGTTAATACAAATAAACTTTTCATCCTCTTTGTAAAATTGTTTTGTTGCAAAAAGAAAGTACATACACATCCTTTTTACTAGACATACACATTGTTTCAGTAATAGAAATGGGAATATCGATAGATCTGATGAACCATATCATATTGTGGTATTTTATAAATTTTATAATTATATAAAGAACAGCATGCTCATTTACAGGTTAATAATGGTATCAATACTAAGATCGGTCGCTGGTTGATCAAACCAGACAGGCCGACCCAAGGGGAGCAAAGATACTGCCCCCTAGGTTGTGAGCATATCTGTTGGAGCTTTTGTTTTTGTATCTGAATGTAACCTCAAGGGATTGGTGTTTCGTGTAACGCCCCAAACACACCCGTCGGTGGTCGTTACTCCTGACGGGATCTAGACTGGCCCCACATATCAATACTAGTATTTTTTGCGCACTTTGTCCTCACTCATGCACACCCGGGAGCAACTTCCTGGTTTGTCATCCATCCTGAAATTACTCCAAGCTGAGCACGCTTAACTTCAGGCCACAGGAACGTTCCCTCTTAGCACATACGTCTATGCTTCCCAATCCGGCACATGTGCCATGCCGTGTACCACGACGGGTCACAAACGTCATGCACAACATGACCACGCACCTGTCCGCAAACATCCGTGTAACCGCAAGGGTCGGCTCTGATACCAACTTGTAACGCCCCGAACACACCCGCCGATGGTCGTTACTCCTGACGGGATCTAGACTGGCCCCACATATCAATACTAGTCTTTTCCGCGCACTTTGTCCTCACTCATGCACACCTGGGAGCAACTTCGCGGTCGGTCACCCATCCTGAAATTACTCCAAGCTGAGCACGCTTAACTTTGGAGTTCTGTCCGAATGGGCTTCCTGAAAAGAAGGAATTTCTTATTGATATGAGTAGTCTATCATCCCTAAAAAGCTAGGCTATCATATTTCGTCTCCTTAATCTCCCTCGATAAAGTGTTGTAGAACCCATGAAGCGGTGCTTGAGATTTTCGACAACCTACAAATAGTGTAAGGCGACATATTATATCAAATCGATAGGTAGCACCAAAGCCTCCCTGCAAGCAGCAGCCTCCAGCGTCGCTAGGTCCTAGTAACCTAGGAAAGTGATCGACAAGGCACCGAAGAAGATCCCGGTTTGAGAATTGCACAATGTTGCACTACGGCAGCTGCTGCCCTGGGGAATGTATCTGGTGCACCCACTCTTGTGATGCTTACCGGTGCACGACCATCCAAAAGTTACCTTATAAGTGCTTTTAAAAAATCTGAAAACAATTTAACATGTACAGATAAGCATAAAAAATCTAAAAACAAATTAAAAATCAGATTAAATTTGAACCATAACTTGAGAAACTAAACTAACAAATTCAACACTAATTTTGTTAATGAGCCAAATCTATTGCCAATCTGAAATGAGGTCTATTTATAATTTGATTTGACTTTTTTTAGTTCTAGGTCTACTTTCATTCTGAAGTGTTGTAACATAATGGATGTATGTTTTGTGTACATGCTAAATAATTTGGAGTTTTCTAAAATATATGTAGAGTGCATTTTAGCTGACAGAAGCATCGGTGGCACCACCAGAGTGGGTGCACCGGGTATTCTTCCTACTGCCCCAGCCCCCCTTTTTTTTCGCCACGTTTATAAAAAGAAGAAATAAAAAAAATGGAAACACAAGGCCCAAGTGAACCAAGCAGGCCAAGGTGCACAAAACAATTAATCCCTCTCTTCTCCCACTCACTCTCTCTCTTTATTGCGATGGTGCTTGTAATTTTGTTCATGAGTTTAGGAGCTCGAATTTCGAGGCTCACAATCTCGCTAGGCATGCACTTTCGCTCTGGTTAGGCCGTCGTGTCTGGTTAGTCCTCCCCGGAGATTTGAATTTTATCCCTGTAAATATTGTGACAATTTAAATAAAGCCGGCGAGGATGTCTAAAAAAAACAATTACTATCGGATTCTCAAAATAAAAAACAATCACTATCTCTCTCTGCCAAGGCGCTGGGATGTAATCTCAGGGCAGCGCTAAGTCTCACTTATTTCAAGATCTAGCCTGCTCTCGCGTCAGGTGCCTACATAGATGGGCTGGCCCAGGCGTGTGGGAAGCCACGGCCTGGTTTTTTCTCACATTTTTATTTCATTTTTTCTTTAAATTTTTATTTTCGTTTATACTTCCAAATTTTCAAAATAAATATACTAAAAGAAACATTTTACATAAAGTTTTTCTGAAAATGTTAACCAAGCATTTTTTTTCAATATGTATAAAGAAAATGCTTCTAATGTGTATGAAAAATTATATAATGTGTATGAAAAGTTGATCATGTACGTAAAAATGTTAATCAAGCATTTGAAAAAAAATGTTAAGCAAGTGTTTGAAAAATGTTAATCAGTATAGAGAAAATGTTGCCCATGTATTAAAAAAAATTCAAACTTGTATTTGAAAAAAAGTTAATCAAGCATTTGAAAATGATAAAACATGTATAGAAAATTATGTTGACCTTGTATTGAGAAAATATTAATATTATATTATTTTAACCAAGCACTTGAAAAATTCGTATAGAAAAAATGTTGGCCATGTATTCAAATTTTTTAATCAAGCATTTGAAATATGTTAAATGCGTATTAAGTAAATGTTTCTCACATATACAAAAAATGTACACAAAAATATACAATGTGTGTGAAAAAATTTGAGCATCTATTTAGCAAAATATGTTAATGAATCATTTATAAAAATGTTAAAAAAATATTTGAAAAGTGTTAATCATGCATTTGAAAAATCTTTAATGTGTATCGATTTTTTAACCATGCATTAAAAAAAAGTTAATTTGTTATTTCAAAAATGTAATTGCACATTGGAAAATGTTAAAATGTGTGTAAAAAGATGTTGACCATGTATTAAAAAATTGGTTATCGTGTTTGAATAAAATGTTAATGAAGCATTTGAAATTTTTAATATATTATATAGAAAAACTTTTTAGTATGTATTAAAAAATGTTATATTTGTATTTGAAAATTGTTAAACATGTATTAAAAAAGCTTGTGACATTTATGAAAAAGGTAGAAGGAAAAATAAAAAAATAAAATTGTAAAAATAATAATAAAACAAATGAAAACCAATAAAGAAATAAAATATAAAGAAAACCGAAGAAATAAGTCCAAGAAGAACGGAAAACAGTGAAAAAGATAAAGAAACAATGGAAAAAAGCATTGAAAAAAAGAGAAAGAAACCAAAAACCAAAGAAAAAAGAAACAAAATCTGTAACAATAAAATCCAAAAGAAAACCGATGAAAAAAACAAAAAGAGCCGAAGAAAGAAACAACGAAATAAGTAAAAGTAGGAAAAACTAGGAAAAGCTAAAGAAAAACAAAGAAAAAATAAAAAAATAAAAAAATAAAAAGGGAAAGGGCGGACCAACGAGGAAATCTGAGTGAACGAGCAAGCCCAAGCGATCGGGCAAAGCCGAGCGAGTCGCCGTCGATGAAAAAAAAGGGACGGCCCAATACCCACGCGAGGGAGGGAAGCTTCAGGCGAGGGGAGCATGCATTTTGCTATAAGCGAGATATAGCTCCCATGATAATTCCAGTTCGTTGTATGAAAATTTATGCGAGCGTATATTAGTCAGTTATCTAAAAAAACATTTCACGGCAGTCACTTTTTATCAAGACCATCAAATAATCATTCAGGTTAGAATTAGATCGCGCACCGTTCGTCTCCCCCCTTTCTTCTTCCTCCATGCGGCACCAAACGACCAGGCCCATCCGCCTGCCTTTGGCCCCATGAACGGTGGGCGCTGATGTGGACCACCTCGTCCTCCCCTCAACCTCCCCCAATGTAGGTTCTCTAAACCCCCACGACACCCCCTCCCCCTAGCCCCCCCCATTAAGTTTCTTCCTCAACTCCACCTGGGACACCGTTGCTCGCTGCCGCTCGCAGGGTTGTCCACGGCTTCGGCGAGGTCTTGGCTCGGCCTCGCCGTGGCCGGCGCTCATCACATAGTCCTCGCCTTCAGCGTCGTGCAAAGCAAAAAGTGACTCACAGAGCAAAAAAAATCAAGCATCTGACATGTAGGAAAACCGAAAATGTATACACAGTTTTCATAAAGCGAAGGAAGTTCATAACGCAAGTACTGCCAAAGAGATTCGCAAATTTGCAAAGTACCCCAAAGAGGGACCGGGACCGGGAGGTTCTCTATATAAAATTAAACCCTTTAAGCGTCGCGCAAAGCGCGGTCGCTCGTGCCAGCCACGTCCGCGTTTATTTACTGTGGCGATTTACTGTACCAATTGAGAGAGAAAAAAACGAGTGCTCAGCCTCCCTTCGCACCGAAGCGTCCCTCTTTTTCCTTTTCCTCCCATAGGGTTACCGCCGCCGCCGCCCTCGTTCCCTCTCCATCTCCTGCCCCGAGCCCAATCTCCTCCAGCCTCTGCTCGCGACCTTCCTAGAACGAGGAATCTCGTCGCCATGATCTCCCTGCGCGGATACGGCGCGCCGTCGTCGACCTTGGCCACGGCGGAGGTCCGGCTGCACAACCACACGCCGGCGGTGGAAGACTGCGGGGGCTTTCTCCGTTGGACGCCGCCATGGACCTCCTTCTCCTCAACCATGGAGCGGCAACAGGGGAGCCCCGGTCCCCGTCTACTTCTTCTCCATCAAGCTCTGACGTCCGACCCCAGCGTCTCTCCCTTCTTCTTTTTGCAGTACGCTGGGAACACTCGACATGACATCCACCTATTTATTCGTTCTCTACATCTGGAAACTTACGGAAATAGGGTGCATGACATTATTAATTCTTTTGGAGGTAATTTAAATTCCAAGTTCTTGTGTGCTGAGTGTTGACAAGTATAATTATTATTGATACATCAAGGCATCATTGATTGTGAAGGACTCTTGCAGCTGCAGAATATTCCACCATGTTTTGACATCTCCCTCAATTGATTTGATATCGTCCATGGATATGCATCATTTAGGTGCCAAGCTCTTGTGGATGGTATGATTCCTATCTCCGCGTTAAAATATTCACCTATCATACCGGTTCGATCTCAATATTCCACCCTGTTTTGACATCTCCCTCAATTGATTTGATTTTGTCTCTAGGTTTATTGATTTATGTAATACAACCTTCAGACACCAACCCATGTCTGTAGAACGAGCAGTCAAAGTGATTCGCCACTATCAAACCATGGATATTGTATTCTACTATTCTAAAGGAGAATCAACGTCATCTACAAAACGATCAACAGAAGGAATAAGCCTTTGGAATGCCACGGATATCCATGTAGGCATCAACATTAGTGGAACCACTTCTAATTTCAAAAGGCGGGGTGGGCGATGGCTCAAAGGTTGGTAGCTTTGGTTTATCTGGCAGATATGCGCCATTTGGAGGGTCGTTCTTTTCGCCTAACCTGGGCAGGAGGCAACCCCTCGGCGACGGATTACAGAGCTGGTTTGGGTTTTGCCAGAGCATTAGACCTACTCAAATGGGCTTGTCACTCAATATTGGTAAAGTATCTCGCATACAGGAAATAATCTCACCACTAGAGCTGTCATATCAAAATATTTTCTGCTTTGTCTTGTCACTCAATATTGGTAAAGTATTCTACTATTCTGAAAGAGAACTCAATATTGTCTGTTCGATTTATGAGAAGATGTGTTTATTTCTCATCATTTTTGTGCTTTTCCAGATATGTCAACGATAGTTTTCATTGAGCCATTGCCTGTAATAGATTATGGCGCGCGGCTGCTGCATTCTGACATCCATTCAAGGCCACTCTCAGATGCTGAACATGTTAAGGTCTCCCTGCTAAAATAACTTTTCCTTTTAAGAGCAAATAAAATGTTGGTTTCTTGAGCTGAAATATGCTCAATGCCTACTGTTTCCAAACTGATTTTTGTGCTCTTGATGTACTTATATACACCATAGATCAAGAAGGCACTGAGAGGAGTAAAGGTGGAAATACTCATCGTGGCAACATGCGAAGGAAGTACCAAATATCTGGTCTGACAACCCAGGCAACTCGAGAGCTAATGTATGGAAGTTTATTATAGTTCTGCAGAGCATTTACCAAATGAACCCTACTATAGTCTCTGAAAATGATTAGTTTTTCTTCATGCCGCAATTTTCCTGTCGTTGAAGGGGGCACAATAAAGTCAGTTGTACAATACTCGGATGTATTGTACTGATGTTTGAGCATTTTCAGGTAAAACATGTGCTATTGTTCTGACAAAGGAAATACTTACTGATACGAGACGTGGAAGATTGGTTCTAGAATAGGCATGGTTCTGGAATGAATGCAATTGATACGAGACATGGTACCCCAATAGTTGTTAATTCTATGTCGATGAACGAAAAGGGCATGGCCAGAATGATCAACACGTCTGAGCCTCTTCTAATTATTGCAGAAGATGTAGAAAATGAAGCATTGGTCACACAGATTATTAACAAGCTTTATGGAGGCGTCAAGGTCGGTATTAATACACATGATGACTAATGTTTCCCCATTGTAATTTCTAATCTGTTACGAAACTTCTATGCTAAGACATCAAAGTTTTCAAGAACTTTTCCCTGCTGATAGGGTTACTAAGTATCCTTAAAAATATTAGGTTAGCAGTTCATTCTTACCAAACTTGAGAAAACCAAAATTGAGTTAGGTGGCTGTTTTCTGTAGGAATGCATCCTCCTCTTGCTACACAAACTGAAGAAATCAAAGCGATGACAAAGCATAGTACAACATATGTTAACTTCATGATCTCAAGGGCGTATTATAATTACCTAATTTTGTTCTCTTCAATTGTATGTTCCAAATGATAGAATAGTTGATCTAAACATCTTTGGCTAATATTATTTAATGTAGTATATTTTGGCATGCATCCAGTGTACATTCCATCCATCCTAACTGATATGTTGATGTCGGATAGTTCACCCACACTTCATGTTCTTAGTGTTCATCCATCAGCAACACCTAGCCCATGAGCTTAATGGGAGTCCAGGTAAATGTTCTACTTTTATTCTTACACTGGAATACTTAATTGTGTAACTGCTAGCTTCACCTCGGTAATAGCGAGTAATTGATCAGTATTTTCTATTATTCTACAAGGAGTTTCTGAAGCTTGGTGTTGCCGATGGCTCTAAAAATACACGTTATATTTGCCAATATTGTGAAAGCTAAAATAAGTGTTGTGATGTATTTTACAGATTTATTTTCTGAAGAACAACATGCCTGACCCATCACTGTTGACCTTATCATCTTCACCAAACAAGGAAATAAAAGTAATAACCTATCAGCCAGTGAAGATTACATGGCTGATCTGTGTTTTTTGCATGCTAGCTGAGCATTATGAACTACTATACTTGCCTTAAGAGGATGTATTTCCCTTATAATCAGATACTCACTTATATTTCTATGAATAAAGAAATCTTTTGAAATTTTTGTTGGTAAAAAAAAATTTCATGTAATCCTTTCCGAGGCAACCTGTTATGGGCTTGATGCCTTAGCATCTGCCTAACTTAGAGTTTTAGGGAATCCACGATTCCTTGGTTTGGCAAATATATACTTTAGGGTGAATGAGGACACTTGACTATTTCACATACTATGGCATAAAAATGAGATTGAGCTTGCAGAGATATCTAGCGTACATAGTGTCATTGTCCTAACACCTTTGTAGTGGTTAATGTTGATTTTGCTTGTGTGTGACCTATCATGAAGAATAAGGGTTATTTTCTTTTTCAAACCAGGCGCCTGATTTTTCGTGCTTTAGGCAGACCGATTGCTGCCTTATAAACTAAAAAATAATGCAAGGCAGTTTGTATATGTTGTTTTTCAGGCTTTTTATCATTAGAATGTCTCGCGATTCTCTTCCTAAGAGGTCTTTTAGCGGTTGTTGTCGTCCAGGCGATGATCTTAATTTTACTTATTAGGAGGGAAAATATTTTAGAGGATGCTTTATTTGGGTTCCTCCACAAATAGGTATTTTCTGTTTTAGTGGAATTACATC
Source organism: Secale cereale (assembly GCA_902687465.1). Classification (NCBI taxonomy): domain Eukaryota; kingdom Viridiplantae; phylum Streptophyta; class Magnoliopsida; order Poales; family Poaceae; genus Secale; species Secale cereale. The sequence continues at coordinate 778,616,115 of LR738711.1, forward strand.
CATATTTTTTATCTCATCTTTTGAGTTTTCTTTATCTCTCTTGCTCTAGCATGTGTATTGTAATTTTACTTTTTCCACGCACCGATGGTTGTGGAGTGTTTGTAATGAAGTCCATGGAAATTTGGCAGCCGGTTATGCTAGCTACACAAGCACTTCTCTTCAGTTGACATTGGCCACATCAGGATACAATACATGAACCAGTTCTACTTCACCTTGAAGAACTCAAGCAGATAGGAGATTAGTTATTGATTACTATGGAGAGGTATTATTATATTTTATCATTGCATTGAAGTAGACTTCCATGCTACATTTTTTTGCATTGAAGTAGACTATGATTCATGATGCAGTGTTTTTTTTTTTGCACTTTTATTCTCATTTTGTCTTGTGATACTGCTGCATTTATTTGAAAAAGGGGTTAGCAACATTGTGGCTGTGCCACTTACGTTTGAATTTATAGACATGTTATCGCATTTTGCAGTTATGAAGCTTTACAAATCAGTTTCACGAATTTCTGTTATGATTGCTTCAATGATGATTTTTGCAGAAGCACTTGACCTTGAAATTAAAGAAAATCAGCTTATGACACTAACCATAGATCATATGAAGGGGTGAGCTAATTCTGTTGTATTGTGTTTCACGCTTTTCTGTCATAGTTTGCCTTTTAAATATTTCCAACCTTCAGTTTACTCAGTCGCATCTGCCTATTGTGTTTGAAGTTTGATTACATGAAAACTGATATTGAATTTTCTGGTTGCATTTTCCCTTGATTTATAATTCATCATATTATTATCTTTTTTTATATTTGCATGAGATGGATTTGAACTACACTCTTGCTAAAGCCCTCTATGCAAGTTTGTTTGAGTTACTTGTAGAACAAAATTAACAAGTCCCTTTTAGTTGGCAAGCGTCGAGCTGAGAGGTCAATCAGTTTCCCCTTGCATTCATGAAGTGGCAGAAGAGGAGCAGTTGTGCTCCGAGCGACGCCTCCATCCTTGGACCATCTTCGTCACATGCAGCAACCGACTTATCTCTGCACAGTGGGAGTGGCTCTTCAAGGATATTGAGGTTGAGGATGACGAGGCACAGAAGCACCACGATGACGATGCAAAAAAGTCACATGTTGGCGGCTCCCACGGGTTGGGCGTTGGCCGCAAACAACGACGAGGCCGGCGGCTCCGGCGTGGGAATTAGTAAACTTTTTTCTTTGGTTTTTAGTTTTGTTGTGCTGGCTGTCCGCCTGTTTGCGTTGTAAGTATAATTCAAGTCCACTTTGGTAAATTGCGTTGAACGACTGACGCTCGACAGATGTCCACAAACTGTATCCTTTTGGTGATTCACATTGAAGATGCCCCAATCTTCTTGTATTTAAGTGTCATTTATTTAGCTCTTTTTTTAAAAAAATAGTGCAACTTCTTAATAACATGTCATGTCCATCTGTTATCAAAATTGCAAAAGGAAAAACTAGAACGGGCGTCTGACAAGCTGGTGGCGCCCTGGCTTCCTTTCAGGAGGCGCCACAAGGTGGCGCTCCAGCCCCTAGTGAGCATCAAAATATACATGAATGGAGAAGAATCTGGAAAGAAACAGTCCCTTGACCAGAAAAAAAATGAAGTAAAACCCATCGTGCATGCCTCATCATACCTTCGCGTACGTGCATTCCACCAACCTAAGCCAACCAGACACCATCTCAAAAACCCGGGACCCTCTCCACAAAGCATCACAGGACGATGCCAGAACACCGGGTACCGAACACGTCCGTCATCAAGCCGGCGCCGGCCATGATACGCTACGCCACGCCGCAGTCCACCCCGCCGATGTCGCCGCTCCACGGTGCGGCGACGCCTCGCACTCCCGGCGCGTACTCCGAGATGCCGCCGCCCTCGCCACGGCCCGCGATCACGCTCACCCCGCCGCCGTCCAAGAAGAAGCAGCGCCGCACGGCCGCGCGCTCGCTCCGCGCCATCCGCGCCGTGCGCGCGCTGTTCCGGTCCCTCCCAATCCTCGCCCCGGCGTGCCGCTTCCACGGCATCGTCCCGCGGCACGGCGGGCCGTCGCGGATGCACGACGGCCACGTCAGCGGCGCCTCGCGCACGACGGGGACGCTGTTCGGGTACCGCAGGGCGCGGGTGACGCTGGCGGTGCAGGAGACGCCCGGGAGCGTGCCCATCCTGCTGCTGGAGCTGGCGATGCAGACCGGCAGGTTCATGCAGGAGATGGGCGCCGAGCACCTGCGCGTGGCGCTCGAGTGCGAGAAGAAGCCGCCGGGCGCCGGCGCCGGCATTGGCCGCACGCGCCTGCTCGACGAGCCGCTGTGGACGGCCTACGTGAACGGGCGGAAGATCGGGTACGCCATGCGCCGGGAGCCCACGGAGGACGACCTCACGGTCATGCAGCTGCTGCGCACTGTGTCGGTCGGCGCCGGCGTGCTGCCGAACGACGTCATGGGTTGCGACACCGCCGAGGGGCAGGAGGCCGGCGACCTCGCGTACATGCGCGCGCGCTTCGACCGCGTGGTGGGGTCCCGGGACTCCGAGTCGCTGTACATGCTCAACCCTGATGGGAACAATGGCCCAGAGCTTAGCATCTTCTTCATTAGGATATGATGATCAAGCTTATGACAGTTTTCATTTTTTGGCATGACTGAGATACTTTGGAACCTGAACTTGATTTTGATGTCTGCGTGAAAATGGGAGGTGCCAGTATGTATGCTTTTGTTTGTATGATAGTTGCCTTCGCCCCCAAAGACTCATTTTCTAAGCATGTGTAGAAGCAGCATTACTCAGGAATAAAGTTTGTGTTTATGGAATTGATGCATTTACGATTGAGCTAGCAAATTTGAAAACAACTGAAAGACAAGATCTGTTCAAGTGGAACGAAAGCTCGAAAGCTGTTTGCATTCTAGTAGCATCATGATTGATCTTCTTTTTCTCAAGGATTCGCGAACGCTCAAACAATTTAGCTACGTATCAGTCGACTGATTTTTAACTTCGGGGTCAGTCGATTCTTGAATGAAAGAAGCAAAAGGAAGAAGAAGGGAGGACCTCGCCGGAGAGAAGGAAGGAGCTCGCCGTCATCACATCACTATCTATCTTAGGGTTCGGGGTGGGGGTGGTGATGGATGGCAGTGGTGGACGGCGGCGATGGTGTGGCGGTGCCGCACTTCGCTGGAGAAAAATCCAATCACGGGCGAGGCTAGAGGGATGGCCGGGGCGGTTCCGAGGAGGGCGGGGCGGCGGTGGCCGGCGGCACGTTTGCAGTCTTGGAGGGGAGGAAGAAGAAGGTCCAGGTGTCACACGATTTTCATCCAGCGCTTCACAAATTGACTAACCCTAACTGAAAAAGTCAGTCAATTGATGTGTAGCCTCTCTCACGCTCAAATGCTACAACAGTGCTCTTTCACTTCTTAGAGTAAGGCCAATGTCGGATTATGGGCTCCGCAAACCAAAGAAATTCGAACACAGGGGCGTGAACGAAGATCTCTCCCACTCATGTCTACCTAGCGTCTCGCCCTCGTTCAGTGAAGAGATTCAAGAGAACAACAAGTAAAGCACACACGAATTAACCCAGGTTCAGGCCACCTTGCGGTGTAAAACCCCACTTCCTGCTTTGGTGGATTGGCCACGGGACGGCTTCAGTATGAATGCGTACAGTGGTTCCTGAGCTCAGGAGGGTTAGGAGGCAAGGGTTCTTGCTCCTTTGTGCGTGGGCGGAGTTTTTGGGTCTCATCCACCCATAGTGGAGATCCTAACTACTTATATAGGCGGTCAGGGTCCTCTTTCCCCGAAATGTTTAGGCGGGAAGGGATCCCACAACGGCCATTTTGAGCGGGAACACAAGGACGTTCCTATCCTGACAAAAGCGGTCTTCGCCTGCAAAGGGATCCGGTGATGACGCGGTGGTGGGCTCGATGGTGACATCCTCCCTGCGGTCCTTGCGGTCTTCGGTCTTGTAAACCTTTGTCCCTCTCTTCGGGAACCTGCGCATGCGCTGTCTCCTTTGCACCAAAACGGCAACTGCGCCGCTAGCACGCGCTGGCGCAATGCGTCACTGCTTGCGTCACTGCCTCCTCCTGAGGCAGGCTTGGCCTTGGATGCTCCGCCCCTCCGAAGCAACCTAGCCGAGGCCGCTCCTGAGGGGGTCTTGACGTCGTTCTCCTCGCGAGGTCTAGCCCCCTCGCGAGGGTCTTGAGCAGCTGGTCGATCAGCTGGGCCATACCAGGTCGTAGTAGGAGCGCGTCACGGCCCGCAGACAGGCAAGTCTGGGGACCCTGGTTCCCAGGACACCGACAGTAGCCCCCGGTCCCAAGGCGCGCGCGGAATTGGCTTTGGGGCGAAGCCTTAGTCGAGGACGAAGCGCCGCGAGCCCCAAAAGGCTGCGGGCCAGGCTGGCGCGTGACGGTTGGATGGGACGTGAGCGACTCCGCTTCCCACGCAGCCTTGGCAGTCGTGTGTTTTGACAATCGCACAACCGATAGACGGACTTCTTGCTGCCGCCCCTGCTTTTTTGCCTTTCAATCGCCTCCTCCCTTTCCTTGCCTTCTCTGTCCCCTCCTTCTTTGTCGCAATGCCGCGCAGGACGAAGAAGAGGGGAACCGACGAGTCTGCCACGCCGCCACCGGGGCTCGAGCCGGCGCTGGGTCGCTCCCTCATGGTGAACCAGGAGGGTTTGGACAAGGTGCGCCGTGCCTTGGCCGATGCATCTAATGAGTGGGGGCCGACCCGGGTCTGGCTTGCCTCCCGACCGACGGCGGAGCTAAACGCCAATGACATCCAGCTCCACCTCCACGCCATCTTCGGGGGTCTCCTCCCCCCTTTTTCCGCCTTCTTCTATGCGGTGCTCACGCACTACCGGATTCGGGTGCTGCACTTGGACCCGGGGCCCATCATCCTCCTCTCTGGCTTCGCGTTCCTGTGTGAATCTTTCATTGGTGTTTCCCCGTCCGTGGCCCTGCTTCACCACTTCTTCACCCTCCATCTGGTCGACGGAGGGCAGCGCTCGGGGTGTGTGTCGCTGCGCGTGGTGGAGGCGACTGCCGCCTCTGGGATCGACTTCACGTTCCGTCCGACCACGGCGGGGTTTTGTCGGCAGTGGGCGTATGTCGATGCTGCTGCGTACAGCTCCTAGTTCCACCTCCCGACGCGCCGGCGGTGCCGAGCTTGGGCTGGAAGCACGAGGCCCTATCGGATCCGCAGGCGGAGCCGATTATGCGTCGGTTGGCCAGCCTGAGGAGGAATGGGTTGACCTCGGCGATGATGGTAAGGGACTTCCTCGTCCTGCGTGTCGCCCCGCTTCAGCGCCAGTCTCGCCCAATGTGGGCCCTCTCCGGTCTTGATGATCCTGCGCGTCTTCAGCGGAAGCAGCTCCCCCCTGAAATGCTCCAGGGGTTGCTGCAACTACTCATTGGCGGAGTGCCTGAAGCACGCCCCGTCTCCGCGACTCCCTTGTACTTGGCTCCTGTGGCCGGAATAGCCTTTGCCGAGAAGATGCCCCGCTTCGATGCGTGGGGACTATTGCCGGGGGGTGCCTTTGATCCTCACGACGATCCCTTGGTGGTGGCGCCAGGGCTCACGAGCTCAACCTTCCCTTCCGGGGCGGATGCGTCAAGTGGAGCCCCTGGTCCACTCCGCCCCCGGAGCAAGCAGACGAAGCGCGGGCGCCGGTGTCGACGGAGGTGCCAGAAGATACCGAGGCACCGCTAGCTCCTGAGGTGGCTGAAGGTGGGGCACTACAGCCTCATGTCGTGGCGAGCTCGGAGGATGCCGCAGCGGGAAATGGAGCGCCGGCCGCGGGCATCCGCCGTGGCCCTGCCCTGGGCCTAGGCGCATCTTCCCCAAGCGGCCTGCAGCCGTCCTTCGCGGCGCTGGGCAAGAGGCGGAGGTTGAGGGGCAGCTATGGCCCTGCCTCGAGGGTTCTAAAGAGGATGAAGTTGACTGTACTGGGCAGGTGTGTGTTCCTCAGCTTTTCCTGTTCTTCCTAATATGGTTCTCCTGGCCCCTTGCTTCGCAGGGTTTCCCCTGACTCATTCCCGAGCCGTTCGGCGAGGCTCGCAAACGCTTCTGCCCGCGTCCCTCCTCCAAACCATGCCGGGTCTTCGGTAGACCTCGCGCGGGTTCACGGGGCCGCGCCCGGACCCTGCCACGTGGATCATGCTCCCAGCCCCAGAGTGCTTCTGGGACAAGGCAGCTCTTGGTGCATCGGGGGTCCGTCTCATGCCCCGGGGCTTGTCTTCATCGTGGATCAGCAAGCTCTTGAGGTGGCCCGGGTGGCCGACCGCCCATCAGGACCACGCCTGCCCCTCGCATAGGAGGCAGCGCGCGCTTCTGGGGTTAGCCCCGAGGCGCATGCTGAAGGAGAAGGAGAACCCACTTTGGGTGGCGCGGACGTCGTGGACGAGCCGGGCCGCCTCCTGGAACTTGCGCTGCGCATGAGTGTGGTTCGTCATGATCTTGTGCGGGAGGTGTCAGACGCCCTGAAGCGCCTCGAGGTCGAGGTCGCTGAAGTGGATGGGCGTGTTGAGGCCGAGGGCCTACTTCTGGTGAAGGGTTGGCGCTAGTTGAGGGCCGCCATTAACTTGAGCCAGCTGCAGGATGAAACCGCCCTGAAGAAGGCGGAAGCGTCCGCTGCCGCGGCTCAGGAGGCCTGCAACCGCGCCCTGGAAGAGGCTCGAGACGCCGACCGCCGCCGCGTAGTAGCTGAGGAGCGTGAGCACAAGCTCGAAGCCTCAAACGCCGCGCTCAAGCGTCGGGTTTGTACACGAAGGGCTGCCCTCGCCGTGCCCGCGGCCGATGATGACAACCCAGCGGGCCTCTTAGTGTGGGAGGGGGCACTAGCACTCGAGGCGATGGGGCTGAACATGTAGCGCGAGCGCCTGGAGACGATGGAGCGCCAGGTAGCCGAAGTCGAGGGCAACCTTGATGATCGCGAGGATGTCGCGAGGAAGTCTTCCATGGAGGCAGAGCGCCTGCGGAAGGATTACCGCGAGAAGCTAGGGCTTCACGAGACTCGCTTTGCTGATAAGCGCAAGGAACTCCAGAAGGAGGTCTCGGCTCTCAAGGGCAAGCAAGCGGATGTCGAGCGCCGTCTGCAGGTGTCAGAGAAGGCTCGTGCCGCAGCTGAGCGTCGTGAGCGGGCGTCGAGGGAGGCCTGTGCCGCGGCGGAGCGCCATGAGTGGGCGTCGGAGAAGGCTCGCACTGCCGCCAGGGTGGAGCTGTCCTACTTCCACAAGCAGGTGGAAGACATTTCCACTATCGCGGCCCGGAACTCCGAGGAGGCCACGTGAGTTCGTGGAATGCAGCACACCCACTTGAAGATGTTTGAGGCCTTGCGACACAGGGCCGACCGAGCCCCGGACGAGCTCCTTGACTCGACGGTCGATGACCCTCTAGTTGATGATGACGCCGGATATCTCGAGTTCTTCACCAAAGTGGTGGAGCGTCTTGAAGGAGGGGTCATGAAGGCTTGGCAGCTTGTTGAGGAGCAGAGTCGCGACATCCTCAGGCGTGCGGTCTCCCGCATCTTTGGTAACTTGCTCTGTCTTGCCCCGCGTATGGACTTCGGGGCCTTGCTGGAGCCTGTGCCTGAGGCGGTCGCTGGCCCCTTGGAGGGATGGGTGAGCGATCACGTGGACGTGTTGGTGATGGAGCTCGTTCCAGCCAACAACGATGCGCCGGTGCTTGGGGAGGGCGACGCCGACGGTCCTGACGAAGATGCCGATGCTTAGTCCAGCTCCTACTATAGATTTGTTTTTTGGTCGTGGCTCCGGAGCCGGGTAAGGTGAATGTCACAAGACTTAAGCTTTCGATGATGTAAGGATGGGTTTAAGCACTCCCTTGTGACGTTCACCCCTGAGGCTAAGACCTCAGGCCTTTGTTGTGTTTCCGAGAGGGGCGTCCACCGACCCTGTCCGAGCGCGTCTCACGAGTACCTGCAGTTGGCGCAAAAGTGATTGGCGGTCCGACCGCGGACCAGACAGGACGTGCGCCCACGCCCCGGCCCCTGCTCGCGAGGAGTGATTGGGCGGGGTCGCGGTTGTAGTCCGGCTTAGCCGAGCAAGGCGAAAAACGGACTGGGCGAAGGAAAACTCAGCAAAAATTGCAAAACACGGACGGAAAACTCTTCCCCCTTTATTTCAAAAAATGAGTCGCGCGGCCGCGAGATCGAGTCGAGAAGGCAGATACAAAGGGGGCAAAGGCAAATGGCAAAGGGAGGGGCCGCGTCTGGCCCCTCAGCAGGTCTTCGGTCTTCTCCCCAGCACGGAGCGTAGGGCTACCACCGGCGGGTGTGGGCATATCCATTGGAGGGCCGTGTCGACGGCCAGCGCGGAGCATGGTGCTTCCACTAGGACGTGGGAGGGAGCCCCCGTGAGGCCCTAGGGCGGCGCTCCGGGGACTCCGGGGCGTGTACAGCCCCACTCATTATTAGATGAGAGTGTCACGAGCGAAGATCTTCTGACGTGCCCGCCCCTTCGCTTTGAGGGCCCCGCCCCGCGCTAGTCCGCTCCCGCCATGAACATGTCCCTAGTGATCCTCTAGTTGACTAGCTCGTTGATCAAAAGATGGTTACGGTTTCCTGACCATGGACATTGGATGTCATTGATAACGGGATCACATCATTAGGAGAATGATGTGATGGACAAGACCCAATCCTAAGCCTAGCACAAGATCGTGTAGTTCGTATGCTAAAGCTTTTCCAATGTCAAGTATATGTTCCTTAGACCATGAGATTGTGCAACTCCCGGATACCGTAGGAGTACTTTGGGTGTGCCAAACATCACAACGTAACTGGGTGGCTATAAAATTACACTACGGGTATCCCCGAAAGTATTTGTTGGGTTGACACGAATCGAGACTAGGATTTGTCACTCCGTATGATGGAGAGGTATCTTTGGGCCCACTCGATGAGACATCATGGAAATGAGCTCTATGTGACTAAGGAGTTGGTCACGGGATGATGTGTTACGGAACGAGTAAAGAGACTTGCCAGTAACGAGATTGAACAAGGTATCGGTATACCGATGATCGAATCTCGGGCAAGTACTATACAGGTAGACAAAGGGAATCGTATACGGGATTGATTGAATCCTTGACATCGTGGTTCATCGGATGAGATCATCATGGAACATGTGGGAGCCCCGCTGTTGGTTATTGGCCGGAGAGATGTCTCGGTCATGTCTGCATGGTTCCCGAACCCGTAGGGTTTACACACTTAAGGTTCGATGATGCTAGGGTTATAGGGAATGTATGCATGTGGTTACCGAATGTTGTTCGGAGTCCCGAATGAGATCCTGGACATCATGAGGAGTTCCGGAGGTAAATATTTATATATGGGAATTCCCGTTTTGGTCACCGAAAGTGTTCCGGGCATCATCGGTAATGTACCGGGACCATCGGAAGAGTTCCGGGGGTCCACCAGGAGGGGCCACCATCCCGGGAGGCCTACGTGGGCCAAGTGTGGGAAGGGACCAGCCCCAAGGTGAGCTGGTGCGCCTCCCACAAGGGGCCCAAGGCGCAGTGAAAGGGAGAGGGGGAAACCCTAGGCTCAGATGGGCCTAAGGCCCACCTAGGGCGTGCCCCCCTCTCTCCATCTCTGGCCGCCCCTAGATCAATCTAGGGTTGACCGCCACCCCTAGGGGGAACCCTAGATGGGGTCGCAGCCCCTCCCCTCCCCTATATATAGTGAGGGTTTTGGGCTACCACAACACGAGACTCTTCCTCTCTCTCGGCGCAGCCCTACCCCTCTCCCTCCTCGTCTCTCGTAGTGCTTGGCGAAGCCCTGCTAGAGAGCCACGCCCCTCCACCACCGCCACGCCGTTGTGCTGCTGCTGGACGAAGTCTTCCCCAACCTCTCCCTCTCCCCTTGCTGGATCAAGGCACGGGAGACGTCACCGGGCTGCACGTGTGTTGAATGCGGAGGCACCGTTGTTCGGTGCTTAGATCGGATTCGGCCACGATCTGAATCGCTTCATGTATGACTCCACCGACCGCGTTCTTGCAACACTTCCACATTGCGATCTTCAAAGGTATGAAGATGCACTCCCATCTCGTTGCTAGTAACTCCATAGATGGATCTTGGTGATGCTTAGTAAATTTTTTTGATTTTCCGCAACAATCCCCAACAGTGCCATCATGAGCTAGGTCCATGCGTAGATACTATGGACGAGTAGAACACGAGTTGTTGTGGGTGCAGATTTTTTCAATTTACTTGCCGCTACTATTCATATCTTGATTCAGCGGCATCGTGGGATGAAGCGGCCCGGACCGACCTTACACGTATGCTTACGTGAGACAGGTTCCATCGACTAACATGCACTAGTTGCATAAGGTGGCTAGCGGGTGACTGTCTCTCCCACTTAAGTCGGATCAGATTCGATGAAAAGGGTCCTTATGAAGGGTAAATAGTAAATGGCATATCACGTTGTGGTTTTGGCGTAGGTAAGAAATGTTCTTGCTAGAAACCTATAGCAGCCACGTAAAAACTTGCAACAACAATTAGAGGACGTCTAACTTGTTCTTACAGCATGTGCCGTGTGATGTGATGTGGCCAAAAGGATGTGATGAATGATATATGTGATGTATGAGATTGATCATGTTATTGTAATAGGAATCACGACTTGCATGTCGATGAGTATGACAACCGGCAGGAGCCATATGAGTTATTTTATTGTATGACCTGCGTGTAACTTTACTTTATTGCTAACCGTTAGCCATAGTAGTAGAAGTAACGTTTGGTGAGACAACTTCATGAAGACACGATGATGGAGATCATGATGATGGAGATCATGGTGTCATGCTGGTGACGATGATGATCATGGAGCCCCGAAGATGGAGATCAAAAGGAGCAAAATGATATTGGCCATATCATGTCACTATTTGATTGCATGTGATGTTTATCATGTTTTACATCTTATTTACTTAGAACGACGGTAGCATATATAAGATGATCTCTCACTAAAATTTCAAGAATTGTGTTCCCCCTAACTGTGTTCTGTTGCTAAGGTTCGTTGTTCCGAAGCACCACGTGATGATCGGGTGTGATAGGCTCTAACATTCACATACAACGGGTGTAAGCCAGATTTACACACGCAATACACTTAGGGTTGACTTGACGAGCCTAGCATGTACATACATGGCCTCGGTGCACGGAAGACCGAAAGGTCGAATATGAGTCGTATAGAAGATACGACCAACATGAAGATGTTCACCGTTGATGACTAGTCCGTCTCACGTGATGATCGGACACGGCCTAGTGGATTCAGATCATGTATCACTTAGATGACTAGAAAGATGTCTATCTGAGTAGGAGTTCATTAAATTTGTTTAGATGAACTTAATTGTCATGAACATAGTCTAAAATCTTTACGATATGTCTTGTAGATCCAATGGCCCAGGCTAATGTTACCCACAATTCAACGCGTTCCAAGAGAAAACCAATCTGAAAGACGCTGGTAGAAACTATGTAGATTGGGTCCGTAACTTGAGGATCATCCTCATAGCTGCCAAGAAAGCATATGTCCTTGAAGCACCGCTAGGTGACGCACCTATTTTCCCACCAACTCAAGACGTTATGAACGCCTGGCAGTCGCGTAGTGATGATTACTTCCTGGTTCAGTGCGGCATGCTTTACAACTTAGAATCGGGGCTCCAAAAGCGTTTTGAGCAACACGGAGCATATGAGATGTTCCAAGAGCTTAAAATGGTTTTCCAAGCTCATGCCCGAGTTGAGAGAGATGAAGTCTCCGACAAGTTCTACAGTTGTAAGATGGAGGAGAATAGTTATGTCAGCAAACATATACTCAAAATGTCTGGGTTGCACAACCGCTTGTCTCAGCTGGGAGTTAATCTCCCAGATGACGCGGTCGTTGTCAGAATCCTTCAGTCGCTCCCACCTAGCTACAAGAGCTTTGTGATGAATTTCAATATGCAAGGGATGGATAAGTCCATTCCCGAGGTATATTCAATGCTGAAATCAGCGGAGGTGGAGATCAAAAAGGAACATCAAGTGTTGATGGTGAACAAAACCACTAATTTCAAGAAAGGCAAGGGTAAGAAGAACTTCAAGAAGGACGGCAAGGGAGTTGCCACGCCCGGTAAGCCAGTTGCCGGGAAGAAGCCAAAGAATGGAGCCAAGCCTGAGACTGAGTGCTTTTATTGCAAGGGAACGGGTCACTGGAAGCGGAATTGCCCCAAATACTTAGCGGATAAGAAGGCCGGCAACGTCAAAGGTATATGTGATATACATGTTATTGATGTGTACTTTACCAGCGCTCGTAGTAGCTCCTGGGTATTTGATACCAGTGCAGTTGCTCACATTTGTAACTCAAAGCAGGAGCTGCGGAATAAGCGGAGACTGGCGAAGGACGAGGTGACGATGCGTGTCAAGAATGGTTCCAAGGTCGATGTGATCGCCGTCGGCACGCTACCTCTACATCTACCTTCGGGATTCGTTTTAAACCTCAATAATTGTTATTTAGTACCAGCTTTGAGCATGAACATTGTATCTGGATCTCGTTTAATGCGAGATGGCTACTCATTTAAATCTGAGAATAATGGTTGTTCTATTTATATGAGAGAAATGTTTTATGGTCATGCCCACTGGTCAATGGTTTATTCTTATTGAATCTCGAACGTGATGTTACACATATTCATAGTGTGAATGCCAAAAGATGTAAGGTTGATAATGATAGTCCCACATACTTGTGGCACTGCCGCCTTGGTCATATTGGTGTCAAACATATGAAGAAGCTCCATGCAGATGGCCTTCTGGAGTCTCTTGATTATGATTCATTTGACACGTGCGAATCATGCCTTTTTGGCAAGATGACCAAGACTCCGTTCTCCGGAACAATGGAGCGAGCAACCAACTTATTGGAAATCATACATACTGATGTGTGCGGTCCAATGAGTGTTGAAGCTCGCGGTAGCTATCGTTATGTTCTCACCCTCACTGATGACTTAAGTAGATATGGGTATGTCTACTTGATGAAGCACAAGTCTGAGACCTTTGAAAAGTTCAAGGAATTTCAGAATGAGGTTGATAATCAACGTGATAGAAAAAGAAAGTTCTTACAATCAGATCGTGGAGGAGAATATTTAAGTCACGAATTTGGCACGCACCTAAGGAAATGTGGAATTGTTTCACAACTGACGCAGCCTGGAACACCTCAATGTAATGGTGTGTCCGAACGTTGTAATCGTACTCTGTTGGACATGGTGCGATCTATGATGTCTCTTACCGACTTACCGCTATCATTTTGGGGTTATGCTTTAGAGACTGCCGCATTCACTTTAAATAGGGCACTGTCTAAATCCATTGAGACGACACCGTATGAACTATGGTTTGGAAAGAAACCTAAGTTGTCATTTCAAAAAGTTTGGGGATGCGATGCTTATGTCAAGAAACTTCAACCTGAAAAGCTCGAACCCAAATCGGAAAAATGCGTCTTCATAGGATACCCTAAGGAAACTATAGGGTATACCTTCTACCTTAGATCCGAAGGCAAGGTCTTTATTGCCAAGAATGGGTCCTTTCTGGAGAAAGAGTTTCTCTCGAAAGAAGTAAGTGGGAGGAAAGTGGAACTTGATAAGGTTATTGTCACCCCTCTCGAACCGGAAAGTAGCGCAACGCAGAAAGATGTTTCTGTGGTGCCTGCACCGACTAGAAAGGAAGTTAATGATAATGATCATGAAACTTCGGATCAAGTCACTACTGAACTTTGTAGGTCCATGAGGACACGTTCCGCACCAGAGTGGTACGACAACCTTGTCCTGGAAATGATGTTGTTAGACAACGGTGAACCTTTGAACTATGAAGAAGCGATGGTGGGTCCGGATTCTAACAAATGGTTTGAAGCCATGAAATCCGAGATAGGATCCATGTATGATAACAAAGTATGGACTTTGGTTGACTTGCCCGATGATCAGTGAGCCATAGAAAATAAATGGATCTTTAAGAAGAAGACTGACACGGATGGAAATGTGACCATCTATAAGGCTTGGCTTGTCGCTAAGGGTTATCGACAAGTTCAAGTGATTGACTATGATGAGGCTTTCTCTCTCGTAGCGATGCTGAAGTCCGTCCGAATCATGTTAGCAATTGTCGCATTCTATGATTATGAGATATGGCAAGTGGACGTCAAAACGGCATTCCTTAATGGCTTCCTTAAGGAAGAACTGTATATGATGCAGCTGGAAGGGTTTGTCGATCCTAAGAATGCTAACAAGGTATGCAAGCTCCAGCGCTCCATCTATGGGCTGGTGCAAGCATCTCGGAGTTGGAACATTCGCTTTGATGAGGTGATCAAAGCGTTTGGGCTCATACAGACTTATGGAGAAGCCTGTATTTACAAGAAAGTGAGTGGGAGCTCTGTAGCATTTCTCATATTATATGTGGATGACATATTGCTTATGGGAAATGATGTAGACCTCTTGGAAAGCATAAAGGCCTACTTGAATAAGTGTTTTTCAATGAAGGACCTTGGAGAAGCTGCTTACATATTAGGCATCAAGATCTATAGAGATATATCGAGACGCCTCATTGGTCTTTCAGAAAGCACATACCTCGACAAGGTATTGAAGAAGTTCAATATGGATCAGTCCAAGAAAAGGTTCTTGCCTGTGTTGCAAGGTATGAGATTGAGCACAGCTCAATGCCCGACGTCGGTAGAAGATAGAGAAAAGATGAGTGTCATCCCCTATGCCTCGGCCATAGGTTCTATTATGTATGCCATGCTGTGTACCAGACCTGATGTGAACCTTGCCATAAGTTTGGTGGGGAGGTACCAAAGTGATCCCGGAATGGAACACTGGACAGCGGTAAAAAACATCCTGAAGTACCCGAAAAGGACTAAGGATATGTTTCTCGTTTATGGAGGTGACGAAGAGCTCTTCGTAAAGGGTTACGTCGATGCTAGCTTCGACACAGATCCGGATGACTCCAAGTCACAAACCGGATACGTGTATATTTTGAATGATGGGGCAGTCAGCTGGTGCAGTTGCAAGCAAAGCGTCGTGGCGGCATCTACATGTGAAGCGGGGTCCATAGCTGCTTCCGAAGCAGCGCATGAAGGAGTCTGGATGAAGGAGTTCATCACCGAACTAGGAGTTATTCCAAGCATGTCGGGCCCGATGACTCTCTTTGGTGACAATACTGGAGCTATTGCCATTGCCAATGAGCCCAGGTTTCACAAGAAGACCAAGACACATCAAGCGTCGCTTCAACTCAATTCCAAGTTATATTCAAGATGGCGACATGGATATTTGTAAAGTGCATACGAATCTGAATGTCGCAGATCCATTGACTAAACCTCTTCCATGAGCAAAACATGATCAACACCAGAACTCTATGGGTGTTCGATTCATCACAATGTAACTAGATTATTGACTCTAGTGCAAGTGGGAGACTGTTGGAAATATGCCCTAGAGGCAATAATAAAATGGTTATAATTATATTTCCTTGTTCATTATAATTGTCTAGTGTTCATGCTATAATTGTATTATTCGGAAATCGTAATGCATGTGTGGATACATAGTCCACAACATGTTCCTAGTGAGCCTCTAGTTGACTAGCTCGTTGATCAATAGATGGTTATGGTTTCCTGACCATGGACATTGGATGTCATTGATAACGGGATCACATCATTAGGAGAATGATGTGATGGACAAGACCCAATCCTAAGCCTAGCACAAGATTGTGTAGTTCGTATGCTAAAGCTTTTCCAATGTCAAGTATATGTTCCTTAGACCATGAGATTGTGCAACTCCCGGATACCGTAGGAGTACTTTGGGTGTGCCAAACGTCACAACGTAACTGGGTGGATATAAAGGTACACTACGGGTATCCCCAAAAGTATTTGTTGGGTTGACACGAATCGAGACTGGGATTTGTCACTCCGTATGACGGAAAGGTATCTTTGGTCCCACTCGATAAGACATCATGGAAATGAGCTCTATGTGACTAAGGAGTTGGTCATGGGATGATGTGTTACGGAATGAGTAAAGAGACTTGTCGGTAACGAGATTGAATAAGGTATCGGTATACCGACGATCGAATCTCGGGCAAGTACTATACCGGTAGACAAAGGGAATCGTATACGGGATTGATTGAATCCTTGACATCGTGGTTCATCCGATGGGATCATCGTGAAAGATGTGGGATTCAACATGGGTATCTAGATCCCGCTGTTGGTTATTGGCCGGAGAGATGTCTCGGTCACGTCTGCATGGTTCCCGAACCCGTAAGGTCTCCACACTTAAGGTTCGATGACGCTAGGGTTATAGGGAATGTATGCACGTGGTTACAGAATGTTTTTCGGAGTCCCGGATGAGATCCCGGACGTCATGAGGAGTTCCGGAATGGTCCGGAGGTAAAGATTCGTATATGGGAAGTACCGTTTTGGTCACCGGAAGTGTTCCGGCATCATCGGTAATGTACCAGGACCACCGGAAGAGTTCCGGGGGTCCACCGAGAGGGGCCACCAGCCCCAGAGGCCTGCGTGGGCCAAGTGTGGGAAGGGACCAGCCCCAAGGTGGGCTAGTGCGCTCCCACAAGGGGCCCAAGGCGCAGTGAAATGGAGAGGGGGGAAACCCTAGGCTCAGATGGGCCGAAGGCCCACCTAGGGCGCGTCCCCCCTCTCTCCCCCTCTGGCCGCCCCCCTAGATAAACCTAGGGTTGGCCTCCACGCCTAGGGGGAAACCCTAGATGAGGGCGCAGCCCCTCACCTCCCTCTATACATAGTGGGGGTTTTGGGCTGCCACAACACGAGACTCTCCCTCTCTCTCGACGCAGCCCTACCCCTCTCCCTCCTCGTCTCTCGTAGTGCTTGGCGAAGCCCTGCTGGAGTGCCACGCTCCTCCACCACCACCACGCCGTCGTGTTGCTGCTGGATGGAGTCTTCCCCAACCTCTCCCTCTTCCCTTGCTGGATCAAGGTGCGCGATACGTCACCGAGCTGCACGTGTGTTAAACGCGGAGGCACCGTTGTTCGGTGCTTAGATCGGATTCGTCCGCGATCTGAATCGCTTCGTGTACGACTCCACCGATCGCGTTCTTGCAACGCTTCCGCATCGCGATCTTCAAATGTATGAAGATGTACTCCCCTCTCGTTGCTAGAAACTCCATAGATGGATCTTGGTGTTGCGTAGGAATTTTTATTTTATTTTCTACAACGATCCCCACCAGTGGTATCAGAGCCAGGTTTATGCGTAGTTACTATGCATGAGTAGAACACAAGTTGTTGTGGGCGTAGATTTTGTCAATTTACTTGCCGCTACTAGTCTTACCTTGATTTGGCGTCATCGTGGGATGAAGAGGCCCGGACCGACCTTACACGTACGCTTACATGAGACAAGTTCCATCGACTGACATGCACTAGTTGCATAAGGTGGCTAGCGGGTGTGTGTCTCTCCCACTTTAGTCGGATCGGATTCGATGAAAAGGGTCCTTATGAAGGGTAAATAGTAACAGGCATATCACATTGTGGTTTTGGCGTAGGTAAGAAACGTTCTTGCTAGAAACCTATAGCAGCCACGTAAAACTTGCAACAACAATTAGAGGACGTCTAACTTGTTCTTGCAGCATGTGCCGTGTGATGTAATATGGCCAAAAGGATGTGATGAATGATATATGTGATGTATGAGATTGATCATGTTCTTGTAATAGGAATCACGACTTGCATGTCGATGAGTATGACAACCAGCAGGAGCCATAGGAGTTGTCTTATTTTATTGTATGACCTGCGTGTCATTGAAAACGCCATGTAATTACTTTACTTTATTGTTAACCGTTAGCCATAGTAGTAGAAGTAACGTTTGGTGAGACAACTTCAGGAAGACACGGTGATGGAGATCATGATGATGGAGATCATGGTGTCATGCCGGTGACGATGATGATCATGGAGCCCCGAAGATGGAGATCAAAAGGAGCAAAATGATATTGGCCATATCATGTCACTATTTGATTGCATGTGATGTTTATCATGTTTTACATCTTATTTACTTAGAATGATGTAGCATAAATGAGATGATCTCTCACAAAAATTTCAAGAATTGTGTTCCCCCTAACTATGCACCGTTGCTAAGGTTCGTTGTTCCGAAGCACCACGTGATGATCGGGTGTGATAGGCTCTAACGTTCGCATACAATGGGTGTAAGCCAGATTTACACATGCAATACACTTAGGGTTGACTTGACGAGCCTAGCATGTACAGACATGGCCTCGGAACACGGAAGACCGAAAGGTCGAACATGAGTTGTATAGAAGATACGATCAACATGAAGATGTTCACCGTTGATGACTAGTCCGTCTCACGTGATGATCGGACACGGCCTAGTCGATTCGGATCATGTGTCACTTAGATGACTAGAGAGATGTCTATTTGAGTGGGAGTTCATTAAATTTGTTTAGATGAACTTAATTCTCATGAACATAGTCTAAAATCTTTACGATATGTCTTGTAGATCCAATAGTCCACGCTAATGTTGCCCTCAACTTCAACGCGTTCCTAGAGAAAACCAAGCTAAAAGACGATGGTAGCAACTATACGGATTGGGTCCGTAACTTGAGGATCATTCTGTAGGGACCCCGACTCATAAGTCGAGATCACCGAATGCACGTGTACAGTGATCCCAGAGATAAGTGCGCACTGAACACATAGAAACTGAATAACAAGAGTTTTACATCCATACATACCGTTTTACACAAGTAGGACCATTATGGTCAAGTTTTGAGAATATCATCGCATCGAAACTCTTCAATAACAACTTGGACCCATGCCATCTGCCTTAACCATACAGGCATTTTGACAGGGAAGTGTCCTAGCTCGCATGTTTGTCACCAAAGAAATCTTCATCTTACACCTATTCTTTCATGCCTGGCCAATAAAATAACCAATGGCAAGCCAATGAGTACTTTGAATGTACTCGCAAGCAACCCAAGTGTGATGATAGAATGATTATGCAAGGCTCTACTACTAAATTGGCATTTTTGCGTCAGGCTAGTTTTTCATATGCAAGTATGATCAACATAGATCAAGGACCTGCATGTGTCTGCAACAAGTATCAGGAGGTTACAAACATCAATATCGAGAAAGAGTTGCAAACAACTCATGCTCGAGCTCATCATGACTTCCTCACGAATCACATCACCAATATCACCGAACCGTGTTGTTTTCCTCAGACACACACACCAGGTTTCGCAATTGAGAGATCGTGGATGTCGCCTAGAGGGGGGGGGGGGTGAATAGGCGCTTTAAAATAATTACGGTTTAGGCTTGAACAAATGCGGAATAAACCTAGCGGTTAATTTGTCAAGCACAAAACCTACAACAACTAGGCTCACCTATGTGCACCAACAACTTATGCTAAGCAAGATAAACAACTAGGTGATAGCTAGATAAATGACAAGAAACAATATATCTATCACAAAGTATAGTGCATAAGTAAAGGGCTCGGGTAAGAGATAACCGAGGCACGCGGAGACGACGATGTATCCCGAAGTTCACACCCTTGCGGATGCTAATCTCCGTTTGGAGCGGTGTGGAGGCACAATGCTCCCCAAGAAGCCACTAGGGACACCATAATCTCCTCACGCCCTCCACAATGCAAGATGCCCTGATTCCACTAAGGGACCCTTGAGGGCGGTCACCGAACCCGTACAAATGGCAAACCTTGGGGGCGGTCACCGAACCCGTCAAATTGCTCGAGGCAATCTCCACAACCTAATTGCAGACCCCGACGCTTGCCCGGAGCTTTACACCACAATGATTGAGCTCTGAACACCAAGGTTGGGGCTATCTCCCCAACAACACCACGAAGCTTCACCACAATGGAATATGGCTCCGAGGTGACCACAACCGTCTAGGGCGCCCAGGCACCCAAGAGGAACAAGCTCAAGGGTACCAAGCACCCAAGAGTAATAAGCTTCTCAACTTCACTTCCACGTATCACCGTGGAGAACTCAAACCGATGCACCAAATGCAATGGCAAGGGCACACGGAGTGCCCAAGTCCTTCTCTCCCAAATCCCACCAAAGCAACTAATGCTAGGGAGTGAAATGAGAGGAAGAACAAGAAGGAGAACACCAAGAACTCCAAGATCAAGATCCGAGGGGTTCCCCTCACCTAGAGGAGAAAGGGATTGGTGGAAATGTGGATCTAGATCTCCTCTCTCTTTTCCCCAAAAACTAGCAAGAATCCACGGAGGGATTGAGAGATAGCAAGCTCTAAGAAGGTCAACAATTGGGGAAGAACACGAGCTCAAAAGTTATGGGTTCATTGGGGAAGAAGACCCCCTTTTATAGGTGGGAAAAAAATCCAACCGTTATGCTCACAGCCCGCACAGAGCGGTACTACCGCTCCAGGAGCGGTACTACCGCTAGGGCAGTAGAACCCCTTTGAAAAACAATAGCGAGGAGGCAAAAAGGTCAGAAGAACCGTCGGAGCAGTAGTACCGCTTGACCTCACGGTACTACCGCTACGGGTAGCGGTACTACTGCTAAGGGTAGCGGTACTACTTCTTGCGAGCGGTACTAAAAAATTACATCCGTGCCTACCACCGCTGGACTTGTGACGAGTTTTTGGTCCCGAGCGGAAGTAGCCATGGAAGTAGTCGCGGTAGTACTGCTCCAAGCGGTAGTACCGCTCCCGAAAGCGGTAGTACCGCTTCCGAAAGCGGTAGTAAAAAATTACTTCCGCTCCAACCCGCGGTAGTACCGCTGCAGCCTTTTCAGTACACCAAAACGACAATAACTTTTGCATACGGACTTCGAATTCGATGAAACCAAGTTTGTTGGAAAGCTAGCGACAAGGGCTAACACAATCGTGATAGAAAAACCAATAAGAAGCAAATTAGAAAAGTCCCATAAGAAAATGGTGAGAACCCTTCCTCGGATAAGACCGGTAAAATACCCAACACGGAAAACATCATAGAAGACACATGTGAACTCCGTTTTTGATGAACTCAAGCTTGTCATCAAGATGACCATAAGCTCTAAGACTCACAAAGATAACCAAACAAGAACCAAGAAACATGATGCAAGGATGCAATGGTTTGAGCTCTCTACTAACGATACGATCAACCTACCAACTTGAGAGCCCCCCTTGATAGTATGGCAAACGATCCTATAACTCGGTCTCCCAACTACCACCACGAGACCGGTAAAATAGAAAACCTATCAAGGGCAAACCTTTGCTTTGCAGAAAGTCCACTTGAGCTAGATGTAGATGATCTTGACTTCCTCAAGTTGGGCCACCTTTCTTGATTGCGTTGTCTCGGTGAAGACTAGTAGATTGCTCCCCCATACTCCTCTATGGGTGAGCCACTCTTCGGCATATCTTCACAAGTCCATTGTCACGACAATGGACGGCAAGCTTCAAGCACTTGATTTTCTTCGTGATGCTCCACTTGAACTTTCACACCGCAACCTAACCCCACAAAGAACTCTCACGAAGACCATGAGTTAGTACACAAAACGTGATTGACAATGCTTACCATACCATAGGATTGCTTAATCCCTCTCGGTACATCTTCTATGCTTTGTGTGTTGATCAACTTGATTCACTCCTTCACTTAGTCTTGATCAACCTTGAATCTTTCCAACTCTCTTCATTTGAATGATGTCTTGAAGGTAAATATGAATGATAACACACTCTTCTTCTTCAAGACATGCTTGCAATAAGCTCAACACTCACAAGACCAATCTTTGGATAATTCCTTAATAGCACCTTGGTCATCACAAACTCTCCTTGAAACCAACAAATGAACTGCAAGAAAAGCCTTTGGATAAACCCTTCAAATATAACTCAAGGCAACCATTAGTCCATAGAGATTGTCATCAATTACCAAAACCAAACATGGGGGCACCGCATGTTCTTTCAATCTCCCCCATTTTGGTAATTGATGACAATCACTTTCAAGAGAGTTTATATAAGGAATTATGCATCACCATACCATGCAACAATAATGTATGCGCATGAGATGCAAAAGCTTAGGAACAAAACCAAAGCAAGAAGAGCGAAGAGACAACTCTTTAAACTTCCTCACAAAACTAAACTCTCTGAAACTTCTCCCCCATTGGCATCGATTGCCAAAATGGGCGAAAAGCTTAGAAGGCCAATATAAATTGTGTTCCTCCATAAATTGCGTATTCCTCAAAATAGAGAGTGGAATTCAATACATATATCCAACTCTAAATACTTGGAGGAAGACAAACTATATTGAGGCCCAAAGATTGCAAAAGAATGATATGCCACAAAGGCATACAAAGGGAGAAAAACACGCAATCAAGCAATCAAAGGATACCAATTGAATGAAGCTATCAAAAGATACCAATTGACCCAACTAGACCAATGATCCTACATGCCACAAGAATAAAAGATATTATGATATGAGCAACGGAGTGTCCTAGAGAAACTAGAGAAGCTCCTCATGTTTTGTGCATAATTTAGTTTTGTATTTGGATACAACGAGCACAAAATAGGATCTTCGCTTCCCCAAGATCAATAGAACCTCACGACATAGCAACGGAGTGTTCTAAAGACACTAGTGAAGCTCCCCATAATTTGTGCACTCCTTAGAATATTTTCATTAGGATACCAAGTGCACAAAATAGGATCATCACTCCCCCACAATCAATAGAAACTTACATTAAGTGCAAGTGAGCATGAAGGGAACAAAGCCTAGCACTTGCAATAAACACATGGTTGAGCAACATATAAAAGAGACAACTTAAGAGTAGGCTCAACCAAAAAGATGTGTGTGAGTCATGGCAAAGCACTTGAGAAGATTAATGTATGGATGAACATTAAGCATCAATATACTCTTGAATGAATGAGATACACAGTGCAAGGCCTATCATTCCCACACACAACAACAAATGGGTTCACAAGCTCACTACTAATCATATAAATAACCAATGCTTGTGACAACCTGTGGTGAAGATATAAAAAGGATAGCTTTGTCATGAGGAGGGATACCAATAGAAATGGCAAAAGCCTCGTCAAGACAAGCAAGAGAAAAAAAAAGATCTTCAACACAAAAGAGTGCATCAAGATGCAACGATATAAGATCCGCACTCGAGACACACACCTTCACGGAGCCACCAAAGAAATAAAACAGGAACGAAAAGGTGGACGTGAAAGAAGGGGATATTAAATAGATATGCAACTTCTCTCAAGTGTATAAGATTCTAGGTAGATGAAGATCATGATGATATCAATCCACAAAGAAGGATGTACACACGAAATTGTTGCAAAAAGGAATGAATAAGATATCCCCAAGGAAGTCATAAATATACCAATAAGATATTTGCTTGAAGGCATATCACATGGCTAGATATGTTCTTATTGTATATAAATGAGTTCCAACCACACGAGCATCAAAGACATCACAACTAGCAACAAGAGATCATTGTTGGGATGCTTTGAGAAAGGAAACAAGTATCATAAGAAGGAATGACTAACATGCCATGATACAACCTACACAAGGTTGGTGCAAGAAATGTGTGCATGAAGTAGATGGTGATACTTGTTACCGAGATACCATTGGAAGGATGTAGTAGATACCAATTAAAGGTAGATAGTAGTTCATTGATCATCCTAGCTTGACTCCAATAAGCACATGGTGACACCACCATCCTTTTGAATGAGCCGAGCATCCAATGCATCTCCAATTGTTCCTAGAACACCAACACAAACAAAATGGTACCCAAACTCATTGGGACCAAAGAGTTAGAAACACCAATACATAGGAAAAACTCCACAAACATATGTGCATTTATATATGAAAATGAATTTCATGCACATCTCATCCAAATTGAGACTAGGTGGAGTTTCCCTTATATATTGGGTTAAAGAAAGAAAGCATGCCAAATAAAATACATGTAGTAAATATGCATGCTCAAGACTTTCAAGAAACGAAACGAAATGAAAAAGAAATACCAAGTGAAAATAGGATACCAAATGGAGAAATCATCACTTGGAAGATATCTATTTAGAAGATACATCAAGGAATGAGATATCCATTGATACACGCAAAAGGAAAGATATCGGACTCCCAAAAGAGAGGATGGTTCCAAACAAACCAACCCATATACAAAGTTTCATGATGGCACAAAGTACCAAGAAGAAACGGCTTGCCTTCCATCAACACACACTTGATATGGATCACAAGATGAGTGTTCTATCGAAAATAGGGTAGCTCCCCCATGAATTGTGCATTTAGAGAGAATTTGCATTCGAGTACAAAATGCACAAGGTGGGATCACCACTTTCACTATATCTAGAAATCACTCGACAAAAACAATAAAACACGAGATCCACAAGTGGCATGGAAGGAAATGGGAGTTGACACAAACTTGGCAAGAGATAAGACAAATAAAACCAAAAGACAATGTAAAGATGATCAATAATTTCCACCACATAAATGATTACCAATTGTCAAAGACAAGAGGTATTTGGAATAATTCCCGGTGATAGATAGCAATGATATCCAACATCATCTTCACACCAAACACAAGCAAAATGCAACTTGTAGAGCTAACATGCCACCTAGGAACAACATAATTTATACTATCAACTCTAGGTGACAATATCTCAAATTTACATATTTTCTAGGCTTGTAATATGCACATAGAATATTACTCCCCCATAATGTGATACCAATGAACAACTTACCAAGATGCAAAAGAGAACGAACAAGAGATAATTAATGGAACATTTAGAATTTGACTTTCTCATGAGAAGACATACCACATAGAGACTAGATAATCTTGTAATATCAATACTAGATGGTATTCCTCATGTACGCACATTTATAGGATTGTGAGGTGCACAAAGAACATCACTCCCCCAAAATGGGATGTTCCATTAATCTCTCACAAGAGCCAACTAAGATAAAAGGAAGAAGCACAAAGGCTTAACGCACGACACACACATACATGATGTGCAAACCAATATACACATACTTGATTTCTCAAGATATACAAATTGGACACACAGCATATACAAACACATGCAAGGAACAAAACCAAAACATGCAAAGGGGCAAGTAACTTTCAATGTAAACAATTTAAGCACGAGTTACCGCAAGGAGGAACATTGGATATAAGATAGAAACTTGATAATCCGAATGACTTGGCTTGAGACAATATGAATGATGAAGACCCCTTAATTCTTCATAATGTAGCCAAGTCTCCAATGCCCTCCAAAACACCTATTGATCAAGTTTGAGCTAGTTGGTCCCCAACCAAGTTGGGTCCTAAGAGGTTAGTCACAATAGGCTTGGCTACCCAAATGGTTCTTTTCTTGACACCACTTTGAGTACCAAAAAACTTGGCAAACACATTGCCAACATTATCCTTCCAAAGAAGATAGACATCATCAATAATAATTGGGTTGGATAAGTTACCACTAGTGCATGAAGAAGCGACGTGACCTTTCTCACGACATAAGTAGCAACGTCTACTCTTCACTTTCTTCTCACTTGATTTCTCAACACGAGAAGCATTAACTTGAGTCTTCTTGGGAAGTGGCCTTTCTTAAACTTGCGGTTGAGCATGGGATTGAACTTGTGGCCTCTTCCCTTGTTGCTTGTCACTAATGGCCTTCTTCTTCAATGGGAAAGATCTAACATGATGCCCTTCAATTTTGCACTTGAAGCAAATAATCTTGGCCGAATTCTTGAGTTGTTCTTGGCCCTTATTCTTGTTAATGATCTTGGACCTTTTCTTCTTGTTGGAGTTGAATCCAAGTCCACCTTTGTCATTGGGGGATTTTTGCACACTCAAGATATTGTTGAGTGTGGACTTCCCTTCATGACACTTTTCCAAGTCTTTCTTAAAGGAAGAGACTTGGGCCTTGAGCTCTTTGATTTCCTCTACATGGTTAGTATCAACACAAGTACTAGAGGAAGTATAGGCTTCATTGTTAGAGCAACAAGGCAAGGAAAGCAATTCATCACAAGATGTACCAATGTTATGCATAGATGAATTACGAGGACTAGCACATGGCAATATAGCATTTTGACTAGAAGTAGTGCTAGCGACCACATGAGACTCACTAGATTTTACCTTGATAATCATAGCCTCATGAGCTATCTTTTGCACATTGTGGGATACTAGAAGATCATCATGAGAGCTTGTGAGCTTTACATGACTTTCTTCCAATTTCCCATAATTGCTAGATAAGAACTCAAGTTGAGCCCTTAGCTCAACATTCTCCTTCAAAATGGATGCTTCACCAGAAATAGAGTTAGTAGCACAAGCATCATCAATAATAGCAAGAGGAGAAGGCAACTTGGCAAGCTCTTTAGAATATGAAGCTTTAAGTTGAGCATGAGACTCGGTGAGTTTGATGAGCTCACTCTTAATGACCCTTGAGCCATTTTCGAGGTGCTCAAAATCCTCAAGGAGTTTAGCATGTGCAACTTCAAGCTTCTCATTTTTAGCTTCAAAATCATTAGCCACCTTGAGAGCTCTATCACGGGATTCCTTTATTCTAGATAGTTCTAGAGCAAAAGTCTCCTCAAGAGATTCCTTGGTGGTTTGTTCAAGTTCAAGAGCTTGCGAGAGGTCGGCGATCTCATTAGCGTAATCACGCTCATGACCTTCCATTTTCTCAATGGTGACCTCATGCTCATCTAGATGAGATTCCAACTCATCAATATATTTCTTGCCCTCAATGGAAATAGACATGATTTCCATAAAGTTGGAACGAGCTAATTTATTCTTAAGAAGAGCTTTAAAAATCATTTCCCCCTTAATTTTTAAGGAGGCAACATTATCATTCTCTTCATCATTTTCTACATCATCATCATTGTCATCATCACTATCATCACAAGATATATTGGGGTTCAAAGTGGGAGATACCTTTGAAGCCTTAGCCATACGGCAAAACGCAATAGATGATGATGTAGGATCCCTTGAAGCACCATTCAAGACTACATCTTGTTCCATGGGGTGTTGGGTTTCCTCTACATTGTTAGCACAACAATTCGAGGAAATAGATGAATTTTTATCATGGCAACAAGACATAGCAAGCATATCATCATGAGTTTTAGGCAAGCAATTTCTACATGATATGCAAGGACTATCAGCACAAGCATGTGAAACATGTAGGGTGCTCGAAGTGTTAAAGTCCAAAGAAGATGCATTGCAATAAGATAGTGACGAAGGATCACCCACAATAAGCATACTATCATCATTGCAATGACCAACACTACTCACCATATCATTACCTTGTGGCAAACCACATGTAGGTGAAGTAGAAGAAGTTGAGAAGACAACACGGCCAGAGGTGGAGGGAGAACAATCATTCCTACAGTTCTTGGACACACCATATTTATCTTGAAGCTTTGTCCACAACTCATGAGCATCCCGGAACGGCATGAGTTGAAATATAACTACATTGCTCAAAGCATCGAAAAGCACATTAGAAGCTTGAGCATTGAGATAAGAGTTTTTCTCATCCTCTAAAGATAATCTTTGGGGATCCTTTGGAGGAGAAAAACCCATATCTACAATTCGCTCTAAATTTGGGTCCATGACCCTAAAGAGATTAAGCATGCGAATTACCCAAACATCAAAATTTGTGCCATCGAAACTAAGAGGGTCAGAGAATCCTAAGCCCCTAGTCGACATCCTTACTCTCTAGGCGGTTAAGCCCTATAAAGAGAGACGAGGCTCTGATACCAATTGAAAGATCGTGGATGTCGCCAAGAGGGGGGGTGAATAGGCGCTTTAAAATAATTACGGTTTAGGCTTGAACAAATGCGGAATAAACCTAGCGGTTAATTTGTCAAGCACAAAACCTACAACAACTAGGCTCACCTATGTGCTCCAACAACTTATGCTAAGCAAGATAAACAACTAGGTGATAGCTAGATAAATGACAAGAAACAATATATCTATCACAAAGTATAGTGCATAAGTAAAGGGCTCGGGTAAGAGATAACCGAGGCACGCAGAGATGACGATGTATCCCGAAGTTCATACCCTTGCGGATGCTAATCTCCGTTTGGAGCGGTGTGGAGGCACAATGCTCCCCAAAGAAGCCACTAGGGCCACCGTAATCTCCTCACGCCCTCGCACAATGCAAGATGCCGTGATTCCACTAAGGGACCCTTGAGGGCGGTCACCGAACCCATACAAATGGCAAACCTTGGGGACAGTCACCGAACCCGTCAAATTGCTCGGGGCGATCTCCACAACCTAATTGGAGAGCCCGACGCTTTCCCAGAGCTTTACACCACAATAATTGAGCTCCGAACACCAAGGTTGGGGCTATCTCCCCAACAACACCACGAAGCTTCACCACAATGGAATATGGCTCCGAGGTGACCACAACCGTCTAGGGCGCCCAAGCACCCAAGAGGAACAAGCTCAAGGGTACCAAGCACCCAAGAGTAATAAGCTTCTCAACTTCACTTCCACGTATCACCGTGGAGAACTCAAACCGATGCACCAAATGCAATGGCAAGGGCACACGGAGTGCCCAAGTCCTTCTCTCCCAAATCCCACCAAAGCAACTAATGCTAGGGAGTGAAATGAGAGGAAGAACAAGAAGGAGAACATCAAGAACTCCAAGATCAAGATCCGAGGGGTTCCCCTCACCTAGAGGAGAAAAGGATTGGTGGAAATGTGGATCTAGATCTCCTCTCTCTTTCCCCCCAAAAACTAGCAAGAATCAATGGAGGGATTGAGAGATAGCAAGCTCTAAGAAAGTCAACAATTGGGGAAGAACACGAGCTCAAAAGTTTTGGGTTCATTGGGGGAAGAAGACCCCCTTTTATAGGTGGGGGAAAAATCCAACCGTTATGCTCACAGCCCGCACAGAGCGGTACTACCGCTCCAGGAGCGGTACTACCGCTAGGGCAGTAGAACCCCTTTGAAAAACAATAGCGAGGAGGCAAAAAGGTCAGAAGAACCGTCGGAGCGGTAGTACCGCTTGACCTCACGGTACTACCGCTATGGGTAGCGGTACTACTGCTAAGGGTAGCGGTACTACTTCTTGCGAGCGGTACTAAAAAATTACATCCGTGCCTACCACCGCTGGACTTGTGACGAGTTTTTGGTCCCGAGCGGAAGTAGCCACGGAAGTAGTCGCGGTAGTACTGCTCCAAGCGGTAGTACCGCTCCCGAAAGCGGTATTACCGCTTCTGAAAGCGGTAGTAAAAAATTACTTCTGCTCCAACCCGCGGTAGTACCGCTGCAGCCTTTTCAGTACACCAAAACGACAATAACTTTTGCATACGGACTCCGAATTCGATGAAACCAAGTTTGTTGGAAAGCTAGCGACAAGGGCTAACACAATATTGATAGAAAAACCAATAAGAAGAAAATTAGAAAAGGCCCATAAGAAAATGGTGAGAACCCTTCCTCGGATAAGACCGGTAAAACACCCAACACCGAAAACATCATAGAAGACACATGTGAACTCCGTTTTTGATGAACTCAAGGTTGTCATCAAGATGACCATAAGCTCTAAGACTCACAAAGAGAACCAAACAAGAACCAAGAAACATGATGCAAGGATGCAATGGTTTGAGCTCTCTACTAACGATACGATCAAGCTACCAACTTGAGAGCCCCCCTTGATAGTATGGCAAACGATCCTATAACCCGGTCTCCCAACTACCACCACGAGACCGGTAAAATAGAAAACCTATCAAGGGCAAACCTTTGCTTTGCACAAAGTCCACTTGAGCTAGATGTAGACGATCTTGACTTCCTCAAGTTGGGCCACCTTTCTTGATTGCGTTGTCTCGGTGAAGACTAGTAGATTGCTCCCCCATACTCCTCTATGGGTGAGCCACTCTTTGGCATATCTTCACAAGTCCATTGTCACGACAATGGACGGCAAGCTTCAAGCACTTGATTTCTTCGTGATGCTGCACTTGAACTTGCACACCGCAACCTAACCCCACAAAGAACTCTCACGAAGACCATGAGTTAGTACACAAAGCGTGATTGACAATGCTTACCATACCATAGGATTGCTTGATCTCTCTCGGTACATCTTCTACGCTTAGTGTGTTGATCAACTTGATTCGCTCCTTCACTTAGTCTTGATCAACCTTGAATCTTTCCAACTCTCTTCATTTGAATGATGTCTTGAAGGTAAACATGAATGATAACACACTCTTCTTCTTCAAGACATGCTTGCAATAAGCTCAACACTCACAAGACCAATCTTTGGATAATTCCTTAATAGCACCTTGGTCATCACAAACTCTCCTTGAAACCAACAAATGAACTCCAAGAAAAGCCTATGGACAAACCCTTCAAATATAACTCAAGGCAACCATTAGTCCATAGAGATTGTCATCAATTACCAAAACCAAACATGGGGGCACCGCATGTTCTTTCAGCAAACATTGGACGTAGCCCAAGAGCGGTTACCCAACTGTCCTTGACCATGGACACGACTATTCGAATAGTTTTACACTCTGCAGAGGTTGCACACTTTACCCACAAGATCCGGGGAACTTCCATGTCATCCACGACCCGCGGTACCTCAAATACCCGGGGTAAGCACCCGATCACTATCTTTCCCTAGACGACACTAACATGGATTCCACTCGATTGGTAACAACCCCCCGTGCCCAACATTTCACATCTTAAAATTGTGGAGCCTCGCTCCCATATTCATCACATACCACTGGCCCGGGGTACCAACGGTGTGTCCGGTGCCCTGTGAAAATAGTCATGGCGGCCTATCGAAGCACGACCCCGTCCCGAGAGTGACCTCGTGTCACCCCCGTCACTAGTAATGCAGGCACCATGCTAGTATGAGCCTAGGTAATCAATAATGCCCTTTCCCATATAAGGGTAGAGTGGTTGCACATGTAAGGTTGGAATAACGATCGCAACTTAAACCAATCCGTTTTGAAAACAACACACACTTGCCTCGGTACACCACTTCATCATCAAGAGGTTACCCAACTCATCATCTCCCTCGGGCATAAGTGGCACCCGACGGGGTTTTCGAAAAGTCTTTTAAAAGTACTCTGCCTCCATCACCATGCATATCCCCGTCCCATTTGCGTAGCTACTGCTATAGCATCCTATCTACTCCCACCTGCATAACCCTCGTAGGAAGGTAGGGTCATGCTTGATGCAAGTTTGACATAAGAAAGTAACAAAGGAAACAACCAAAATGGTTACCACCTCAACATGGTTCCGATGCATCGATAATATGGTGTTATATGACATGCATAAAAAGGTTTCTCAAACATGGTCAAAGGGCTGCTTGCCTTGTTTCTCAGAGTCTTCGAAGCTTCTGGTCCATCTCCAAGTACTCCGTCTATATCGTCAACTAACGTCGGAAACAAATCACAATAAGCAACACAACAAGGCAAAAATAAAAGTGCTCTAAAAATATAAATTTGACTTTTCTAGGACATCTCTGGTTATATGAAAAATAACCAGAGTGGTTTCATTGGAATTGGATCTGTGGGTATTTCTGAACTTTTCAATATGGTCAGATCAAGGAATTATTGGATTTGCAAGAGGTGCACAGAAACATTATTTTGAAAAATGAGCAGAGGCACCCATTTAACAAAGCAGGATTTTAGAAGCATCTGAGACTTGGTTTCACTGGAATTGGAGTTCAAATGATTTTCCTATGATTTTGCAAAGTTGACTATGAAGGAAATATGCCCTAGAGGCAATAATAAAGTTATTATTTATTTCCTTATATCATGATAAATGTTTATTATTCATGCTAGAATTGTATTAACCGGAAAATTAGTACATGTGTGAATACATAGACAAAACAGAGTGTCCCTAGTATGCCTCTACTAGACTAGCTCATTGATCAAAGATGGTTATGTTTCCTAGCCATAGACATGAGTTGTCATTTGATCAATGGGATCACATCATTAGGAGAATGATGTGATGGACAAGACCCATATGTTAGCTTAGCACTATGATCGTTTAGTTTTACTGCTATTGCTTTCTTCATGACTTATACATGTTCCTATGACTATGAGATTATGCAACTACCGAGTACCGGAGGAACACCTTGTGTGTTATCAAACGTCACAACGTAACTGGGTGATTATAAAGATGCTCTACAGGTGTCTCCGAAAGTGTTCATGGTGTTGGCATAGATCAAGAATAGGATTTTTCACTCCGAGTGTCAGAGAGGTATCTCTGGGCCCTCTCGGTAATGCACAGCATAATAAGCCTTGCAAGCAAATGACTAATGAGTTAGTCACGAGATGATGTATTACGGAACGAGTAAAGAGAATTGCCGGTAACGAGATTGAACTAGGTATTGAGATACCGACGATCGAATCTCGGGCAAGTAACATACCGATGACAAAGGGAACAATGTATGTTGTTATGCGGTTTGACCGATAAAGATCTTTGTAGAATATGTGGGAGCCAATATGAGCATCCAGGTTCCGCTATTGGTTATTGGCCGGAGATGAGTCTCGGCCATGTCTACATAGTTCTCGAACCCGTAGGGTCCGCACGCTTAACGTTTGATGACGATCGGTATTATGAGTTTATGAGTTTTGATATACCGAAGGTAGTTTGGAGTCCTGGATGAGACCACGGACATGACAAGGAGTCTCGTAATGTCCGAGACGTAAAGATTGATATATTGGACGACTATATTCGGACGCCGGAAGTGTTCCGGAAAAGTTTCGGATTTAACAGGAGTGTCGGAGGGGGTTACCGGAACCCCCCGAGGGAGTATGGGCCATAGTGGGCCTATGAGGGAAAGAGAGGGGCAGCCCATAGGGCTGGTCGCACCCCCCTAGGGTTCCTAGTTGGACTAGGAAAAGGGGGGAGGCGCCACCTCTCCTTTCCTTCTCCTCTCCCCCTTCCTTTCCTACCCCTAGTAGGAATAGGAAAGGGGATTTCTATTCCTACTAGGAGTAGGAATCCTACTCCTGGTGCGCATTAGAAGGCCAACCGCACCTCCCCCTTGCTCCTTTATATATGGGGGCAGGGGGGCACCCAAAGAAACACAAGTTGATCTCTCCAGCCGTGTGCGGTGCCCCCCTCCACAGAAACACACCTCGGTCATACCGTTGCAGTGCTTAGGCGAAGCCGTGCGCTGATACCTTCATCATATCCGTCACCCGCCGTCATGCTGACGAAACTCTCCTATGAAGCTCAACATGATCAAGAGCTCATGGGACGTCATGAAGCTGAACATGTGCTGAACGCGGAGGTGTCGTACGTTCCGTGCTTGATCGGTTGAATCGCGAACAAGTTCGAATACATCAACTGCGTCACTTGACGCTTCCGCTTTCGGTCTATGAGGGTACGTAGACACACTCTCCCCTTTCGTTGCTATGCATCTGGTAGATAGATCTTGAGTGATCGTAGGAAAATTTTAAAATACTACGTTCCCCAACAGTGGCATCATGAGCCAGGTCTATGCGTAGATGATATGCACAAGTGGAACACAATGAGTTGTGAACGATACTAGTCATACTGCTTACCAGCATGTCATACTTTTTTCGGCGGTATTGTGAGATGAAGCGGCTCGGACCGACATTATGCGTACGCTTACGCGAGACTGGTTTCACCGTTATGAGCACTCGTTGCTTAAAGGTGACTGGCGGGTGTCTGTCTCTCTTGCTTTAGTTGAATCAAGTGTGGCTACGCCCGGTCCTTGTGAAGGTTAAAACATCACATACTTGAGAAAAAATCGTTGTGGTTTTGTATGCGTAGGTAAGAAAGGTTCTTGCTAAGCCCGTAGCAGCCACGTAAAACTCGCAACAACAAAGTAGAGGACGTCTAACTTGTTTATGCGGGGCATGTTGTGATGTGATATGGTCAAGACATGATGAGTTATACGTTATTGTATGAGATGATCATGTTTTGTAAAGTTATCGGCAACTGGCAGGAGCCATATAGTTGTCGCTTTATTGTACGAAATACAGTCGCCATGTAATTGCTTTACTTTCTCACTAAGCGGTAGCGATAGTCGTGGAAGCAATAGTTGGTGAGACGACAACGATGCTACGATGGAGATCAAGGTGTCGCGCCGGTGACGAAGGTGATCATGACGGTGCTTTGGAGATGGAGAGCAAAAGCACAAGATGATGATGGCCATATCATGTCACATATTTTGATTGCATGTGATGTTTATCTTATTATGCTTCTTATTTTTTTAGTACGGTGGTAGCATTATAAGATGATCCCTTACAAAATTTCAAGGTATAAGTGTTCTCCCTGAGTATGCACCGTTGCGAAAGTTCGTCGTGCCGAGACACCACGTGATGATCTGGTGTGATAAGCTCTACGTTCACATACAACGGGTGTAAGCCAGTTTTGCACACACAGAATACTCGGGTTAAACTTGACGAGCCAAGCATATGCAGATATGGCCTCGGAACACTGGAGACTGAAAGGTCGAGCGTGAATCATATAGTAGATATGATCAACATAAGATGTTCACCATTGAAAACTACTCCATCTCACATGATGGTCGGACATGGTTTAGTTGATTTGGATTACGTGATCATTTAGATGACCAGAGGGATGTCTATCTAAGTGGGAGTTCTTTAAATAATATGATTAATTGAACTTTAATTTATCATGAACTTAATCCTGATAGTATTTGCAAATTATGTTGTAGATCAATAGCTCGTGTTATAGCTCCCCAATGTTTTTGATATGTTCCTAGAGAAAACTAAGTTGAAAGATGTTAGTAGCAATGATGCGGACTAGGTCCGTGATCTGAGGATTATCCTCATTGCTGCACAGAAGTATTATGTCCTTGATGCACCGCTAGGTGATAGATCTAATGCAGGAGCAGATGCAAACGTTATGAACGTTTGACAAAGCTCAATATGATGTCTACTTAATAGTTTAGTGCACCATGCTTTACGGCTTAGAACCGGGACTTCAAAAACGTTTTGAACGCCACGGAGCATATAAGATGTTCCAAGAGTTGAAATTAGTATTTCATATCATGCCCGTGTCGAGAGGTATGAGAACTCTGATAGTACTTTTCCTACAAGATGGAGGAGAATAGCTCAACCAATGAGCATGTGCTCAAATTGTCTGGGTACTACAATTGCTTGAATCAAGTGGGAGTTAATCTTCTAGATAAGATAGTAATTGACAAAGTTCTCTAGTCACTATCACCAAGTTAGTAGAACTTCGTGATGAACTATAAATGTGCAAGGGATGACGAAAGTAATTCCCAAGCTCTTCGCGATGCTGAAATCGGCGAAAGTAGAAATCAAGAAAGAGCATCAAGTGTTGATGGTTAACAAGACCACTTGTTTCAAGTAAAGGGCAAAGGGATAGAAGGGGAACTTCAAGAAGAATGACAAGAAAGTTGTCACTCTCGTGAAGAAACCCAAAGCTAAACTCAAGCCTGAAACAAAGTGCTTCTACTGCAAAGGAAATGGTCACTGGAAGTGGAACTGCCCTAGATACTTGGCGGATAAGAAGGATGGCAAAGTGAACAAAGGTATATTTGATATACAGAATATTGATGTGTATTTTACTAGGGTTCATAGCAACCCCTAGGTATTTGATACCAGTTCAATTGCTCAAATTAGTAACTCGAAATGAGAGTTGCAGAATGAACAAAGACTAGTTAAAGGTGAAGTAACGATGTGTGTTGGAAGTGGTTCCAAGATTGATACGATCATCATCGCACACTCCCTATAATTTCAGGATTAGTGTAGAACCTAAATAAATGTTATTTGGCATTTGCGTTGAGCATGAATATGATTTGATCATGTTTGTTGCAATACGGTTATTCATTTAAAGTCATAGAATAATTGTTATTCTGTTTACATGAATAAATCCTTCAATGGTCATACACCCAATGAAAATAGTTTGTTGGATCTCGATCGTAATGATACACATATTCATAACATTGAAGCCAAAAGATGCACGGTTAATAATGATAGTGCAACTTATTTGTGGCACTGCCATTTAGGTCATATTGGTGTAAAGCGCATGAAGAAACTCCATAGTGATGGACTTTTGGAATCAATTGATTATGAATCACTTGGTGCTTGTGAACCATGCCTCATGGGCAAGATGACTAAAACTCCGTTCTACGAAACAATGGAGCGAGCAACATATTTGTTGGAAATCATACATACTGATGTATGTAGACCGATGAGTGTTGAAGCTCGCGACGGGTATCGTTATTTTCTGACCTTCACTGATGATTTGAGTAGATATGGGTATATCTACTTGATGAAGCACAAGTCTGAAACATTTGAGAAGTTCAAAGAATTTCAGAGTGAAGTAGAGAATCATCGTAACAAGAAAATAAAGTTTCTACGATCTGATCGTCGAGGTGAATATTTGAGTTATGAGTTTGGTCTTCATTTGAAACAATGTGGAATAGTTTCACAACTCACGCCACCCGGAACACCACAGCGTAATGGTGTGTCTGAACGTCGTAACCGTACTTTATTAGATATGGTGCGGTCTATGATGTCTCTTACCGATTTACCACTACTGTTTTGGGTTATGCATCAGAGACAACTGCATTCACGTTAAATAGGGCAACATCTAAATCTGTTGAGACGACGCCTTATGAACTGTGGTTTGGCAAGAAACCAAAGTTGTCATTTCTTAAAGTTTGGGGCTGCAATGGTTATGAGAAAAACTTCAACCTGATAAGCTCGAAACTAAGTCGGAGAAATGTGTCTTCATAGGATACCCAAAGGAGACTGTTGGGTACACCTTATATCACAGATCCGAAGGCAAGATATTCGTTGTTAAGAATGGATCCTTTCTAGAGAAGGAGTTTCTCTCGAAAGAAGTGAGTGGGAGGAAAGTGGAACTTGATGAGGTAATTATTCCTTCTCTTGAATTGGATAGTAGTACATCACAGAAATTGGTTCCAGTGATTCCTACACCAATTAGTGAGGAAACTAATGATGATGATCATGAAACTTTGGATCAAGTTACTGCTGAACTTCGTAGATCAACCAGAGTACGTTCCGCACCAGAGTGGTACGGCAACCCAGTTCTGGAAGTCATGTTACTAGACCATGATGAACCTACGAACTATGAGGAAGCGATGATGAGCCCAGATTCCGCAAAATGGCTTGAGGCCATGAAATCTGAGATGGGATCCATGTATGAGAACAAAGTGTGGACTTCGGTTGACTTGCCCGATGATCGGCAAGCCATCGAAAAAAATGGATCTTCAAGAGGAACACCGACGCTGACGGTAATGTTACTGTTTACAAAGCTCGACTTGTTGCGAATGGTTTTCGACAAGTTCAAGGAGTTGACTATGATGAGACTTTCTCACCCGTAGCGATGCTTAAGTATGTCCAAATCATGTTAGCAATTGCCGCATTTTATAAAATCTGGCAAATGGATAACAAAACTGCATTCTTTAATGGATTTATTAAAGAGTATTTGTATATGATGTAACCAGAAGGTTTTGTCGATCCTAAAGGTGCTAACAAAGTGTGCAAGCTCCAGCGATCCATCTATGGACTGGTGCAAGCATCTCGGAGTTGGAATATATGCTTTGATGAGGTGATCAAAGCATATGGTTTTATACAGACTTACGGTGAAGCCTGTATTTACAAGAAAGTAAGTGGGAGCACTACAACATTTCTGATAAGTATATGTGAATGACATATTTTTTATCAGAAATAATGTAGAATATTCTGGAAAGCATAAAGGAGTGTTTGAAAGGAGTTTTTCAAAGAAAGACCTCGGTGAAGCTGCTTACATATTGGGCATCAAGATCTATAGAGATAGATCAAGACGCTTGATAAGACTTTCGATGCGTACATACCTTGATAAGATTTTGAAGTAGTTCAAAATGGATCAGTCAAAGAAGGAGTTCTTGCCTGATTTGTAAGGTGTGAAGTTGAGTAAAGACTCAAAGCCTGACCACGGCAGAAAAATATAGAGAGAATGAAAGTCTTTCCCTATGCCTCAGCCATAGGTTCTATAAAGTATGCCATGTTGTGTACCAAACCTGTTGTGTACCTTGCCATGAGTTTGACAAGGAGGTACAATAGTGATACAGGAGTAGATCTCTGTACAACGGTCAAAAATTATCCTTAGTAACTGGATGACTAAGGAAATGTTTCTCGATTATGGAGATGATAAAGAGTTTGTCGTAAAGGGTTACGCCGATGCAAGCTTTGACACTAATCCAGATGACTCTAAGTATCAATCTGGATACATATTGAAAGTGGGAGCAATTAGCTAGAGTAGCTCCATGCAGAGCATTGTAGACATAGAAATTTGCGAAATACATACGGATCTGAATGTGACAGATCCGTTGATTAAACTTCTCTCACAAGAAAAACATGATCACACCTTATTACTCTTGGGTGTAAATCACATAGCGATGTGAACTAGATTATTGACTCT
The DNA here is from genome assembly GCA_902687465.1 of Secale cereale. Lineage (NCBI taxonomy): Eukaryota > Viridiplantae > Streptophyta > Magnoliopsida > Poales > Poaceae > Secale > Secale cereale. The sequence continues at coordinate 778,654,448 of LR738711.1, forward strand.
AGTAAACCCTTTGGGTGTTGGTCACATGGCGATGTGAACTATGGGTGTTATTCACATAACGATGTGAACTATCAATATTAAATCACAAGGTGATGTGAACTAGATTATTGACTCTAGTGCAAGTGGGAGACTGAAGGAAATATGCCCTAGAGGCAATAATATAGTTATTATTTATTTCCTTATATCATGATAAATGTTTATTATTCATGCTAGAATTGTATTAACCGTAAAATATGTACATGTGTGAATACATAGACAAAACAGAGTGTCCCTAGTATGCCTCTACTAGACTAGCTCATTGATCAATGATGGTTATGTTTCCTAGCCATAGACATGAGTTGTCATTTGATCAATGGGATCACATCATTAGGAGAATGATGTGATGGAAAAGACCCATCTGTTAGCTTAACACTATGATCGTTTAGTTCTACTGCTATTGCTTTCTTCATGACTTATACATGTTCCTATGACTATGAGATTATGCAACTCCCGAGTACCGGAGGAACACCTTGTGTGCTATCAAACGTCACAACGTAACTGGGTGATTATAAAGATGCTCTACAGGTGTCTCCGAAAGTGTTCGTGGTGTTGGCATAGATCAAGAATAGGATTTGTCACTCCGAGTGTCGGAGAGGTATCTCTGGGCCCTCTCGGTAATGCACATCATAATAAGCCTTGCAAGCAAATGACTAATGAGTTAGTCACGAGATGATGTATTACAGAACGAGTAAAGAGACTTGCCAGTAACGAGATTGAACTAGGTATTGAGATACCGATGATCGAATCTCGGGCAAGTAACATACCGATGACAAAGGGAACAACGTATGTTGTTATGCGGTTTGATCGATAAAGATCTTCGTAGAATATGTGGGAGCCAATATGAGCATCCAGGTTCCGCTATTGGTTATTGCCCGGAGATGAGTCTCGGTCATGTCTACATACTTCTCGAACCCGTAGGGTCCGCACGCTTAACGTTTGATGACGATCAGTAATATGAGTTTATGAGTTTTGGTGTACCGAAGGTAGTTCGGAGTCCCGGATGAGATCACAAACATGACGAGGAGTCTCGAAGTGTCCGAGACATAAAGATTGATATATTGGACGACAATATTCGGACACCGGAAGTGTTCCGGAAAAGTTTCGGATTTAACCAGAGTGTCGAAGGGGGTTACCTGAACCCCTCGAGGGAGTATGGGCCATAGTGGGCCTATGAGGGAAAGAGAGGGGCAGCCCATAGGGCTGGCCGGACCCCCTAGGGTTCCTAGTTGGACTAGGAAAAGAGGGGGAGGCGCCACCTCTCCTTTCCCTCTCCTCTCCCCCTTCTTTCCTACTCCCAGTAGGAATAGGAAAGGGGATTTCTATTCCTACTAGGAGTAGGAATCCTACTCCTGGCGCGCCTTAGAAGGCCAGCCGCACCTCCCCCCTTGCTCCTTTATATACGAGGGCAGGGGGCGCCCAAAGACACACAAGTTGATCTCTCCAGCCGTGTGCGGTGCCCCCCTCCACAGAAACACACCTCGGTCATACCGTTGCTGTGCTTAGGCGAAGCCCTGCGCCGGTAACTTCATCATATCCGTCACCCTACTGTCGTGCTGACGAAAATCTCCCGTGAAGCTCAACTGGATCAAGATCTCGTGGGATGTCATCAAGCTGAACATGTGCTGAACGCGGAGGTGCCGTACGTTCGGTGCTTGATCGGTTGAATCGCGAAGAAGTTCGACTACATCAACCGCGTCACATGACGCTTCCGCTTTCGGTCTACGAGGGTACGTAGACACACTCTCCCCTCTCGTTGCTATGCATCTGGTAGATAGATCTTGTGTGATCGTAGGAAAATTTTAAAATACTACGTTTCCCAACAGGCTATACATGGATAAATAGAATAATATTTGATGTGGCACAGAAAGCATTGGGAAAATGTTCATAAACTAGGTTAGGATCTTAGAAGTGCCAAGAAATTTGATTCAATGGATTTGGATCAATTATGAGCCCTCTGTGATTTTCTAAACTTCATCACAGAAATGGAAAAATAGCATTTTGATAAATATCTGTGGAAAAAATATTTTTTGGAAAAATGTTCAAATAGCACCATGTGATAGATCATGATTTATGGAGTCACTGGAAATTTGAATCACCAAATTTGGAGTTCAAATGAATTGTTTAAGGATTTTTACAAGTTCACATATAAAAAAATGAAAAGGATTTACCAAAATGGGCTGGATCTGGGGCGGCAGCAGCATGCACTACGCGAGGCTTAGTGGCAGGGCGCCACTGGGCCAGCCCAGCGGCTCGGCCGCACATGCGCAGGGGCCATGTCGGAGGCGGGTTCACGGGAGTACGCTTTAGCGCGGGCGAGGCGGCTATGGCTGAACCCGCTTCCACTTAAAACGGGCGAAACCTGCTTCCGAGGTCGCTGACCTGCGGGGACCACCCGTAGGGTCGTCTCCTTCCTCCCGCGCCCGCGGCACAGGGGATCAAGACCCTGTCTGTGCGGCGGCCGGCGCTTGCCCCCGGCGGCACAGGCCACCCTTGGCCAAGGCGCGGCCACCGGAGGGCCCTTGGGGATGGCAGGGGAGGACCGGAGCACCTCCTGCACCGGCCATGGCGAACGGCCTCGTCGGGCGGTGGTGACACCTGCACTACGAGGCACGGGAAGAGGCGGAGAGGAGCGGGGGTGCTCTGTAGCACATCGGAGGTTCTCCTGGAGGTCGAAGGAGAGGGGGGGCTGGTTCGCCGGAGCCAGGAGGAGGCCGACGGTGACCATGGGGACCATGGAGAGGGAAAGAGGGAGCAAGGGGGTGAGGTGACTTGTCCGGGAGATGCACGGGAGAGAGGTGGTTCCAACCAAAACGAGAGAGAGAGAGAGTCGGGGATGTCTTAAATAGGCGTGGCCGTGGTGTACTATGGGCAGCGTCCATGGACGCGCTCGGGTGAGCTCGTGGAGGGGTGATGAGAGAGGGGAAGGAGGGGGCCGACCGGCTTGCGTGTCACGGACGCCGAGGCGACCTCGGGGGACACAAGGGGGAGGCCCTAGGTGGTCGGAGGCCTCGGCCAGGCAGCAGCTACAGTGCGGGAGCACACTGTAGCGCGCTCAAGAGCGCCCATTTGGCATGCCACTGCATGCCCACGCGCTCTAGTCGTGTCCCTCCTTGTCTAATATCTCCTGGGGCATATGGAGATGCTCTGGGTAGCTTAGGTGCTAAGGGAGAGGTAGGGAGGTAAAAGAGAGGGGGGGGGGGGGAAGAGATGCTACCATGGCTGTCCAGAGAGGAAGAGTGGGGTTTTCACGCACCAATTATTGGTCCATGGGCTTGCAAAACTTACCAGAGGTAGAAGGTGATCAGGGTCAGATGTGGTAAAAATTTGCGGTAATGTGAAATAGTGAAAGGGGTCAAAACAATGGTTTTGGTTGAATGTCAGAAAGTGTTTGATGTAAGTTTGGGCAAGTAAATGAAGCCCAAATGACATGAGACTTAACAGGATCGAATGATATATAGAAATAGGGTGTTCCACCAAGTTTGAGCTCATTTGAAGAAAGTTGCCAATGTAACTTTGGTAAATCCTAGAAATCAACAGAAATGGCTTTTCCAAGATTTAGTCATGCAAATCATCCCTCCTTGATCCACCACTTGGTGTAGTGTCATAATACGGGGTTTTGAGTATGTCACAAAATTTGAGGTCACATGTAAAAGGTTGGTAATGTAGAGTTGTTCAAATTTGGATCTGGTCAGAAAGGGTTTTGGGGCACTTTGATCAAGTTATCCTTCACCAATACTTGTGCCATTTGGTCTAGATGCACAATTAGACCATTTGAGCATGTGCACCAAGTTTTAGAGCATTTGGACAAGTTTGACAATGTAAAGTTGCTCAAACTTCAAAATGGACAGAAATGCTTTTGAGGGGGTTTGATGATGTTTTATTGATCTTCAAGGCATGAGGCTTGGCAAGACCATCAAATATGTCATATATGACATGCTAGAATTTCCTTGGAATTAATGAATAAAATTTCCTTTGTAAATACTTCAAAAGCTTGAAATATCCAGAAAGGGTTTTTGAAGGATTTGTCCAATATTTTGAACATGACCATGTGTTGAAATTCTTATATATGGAAAATATATGTCCTATGGGCTTCCCTGAATTTTGATAAATATTTTTGAAATAGTTAAATAATTTTAACCTATTAAAGACCATTTCTGGCCTAAAGAAAAAGCCTTTAAATAAAATAGGAAAATAACTTTTAAAATTATACTTTTAGAGTCAAATGTACTTTTTAAATTTAGTTTGAAGGAGTCCTATACCTAATAGGAGTCAAATGTACTTTTACAAATATTTTTCACACCCTCAATTAAGTACTTGCAGTGCAAACATCAATTCAGGGGTTTTTGGAAAACTAAATTTTGAAAATACCTTTTGGCCAAAATATTTTTGTAATAAAATACTATTATGTCCTATACACATGGCATGATCATTGGGAAAAAGGTTTGGATCAAGGATAAGGAGTATAGGAGTAGGAGGTTTTATTTTATTTTTACAACACTAGCAAACAGCAAACAGAAAACCAATCAACCATGGTCAAAAACACTTAAATGTTTTTGTCAAGCCACATTTTAGCATGATTATTAGCTTAAGTGTTGTGGCATGAAAATGAGGGTGTGACACATCCTCATAGCTGCCAACAAAGCATATGTCCTTGAAGCACCGCTAGGTGACGCACCTGTTTTCCTAGCAACTCAAGACGTTATGAACGCTTGATAGTCGCGTAGTGATGATTACTCCTTGGTTCAGTGCGGCATGCTTTACAGCTTAGAATCGGGTCTCCAAAAGCGTTTTGAGAAACACGGAGCATATGAGATGTTCCAAGAGCTGAAAATGGTTTTCCAAGCTCATGCCCGAGTCGAGAGATATGAAGTCTCCGACAAGTTTTACAGTTGTAAGATGGAGGAAAATAGTTCTCTCAGCGAACATATACTCAAAATGTCTGGGTTGCACAACCGCTAGTCTCAGCTGGGAGTTAATCTCCCAGATGACGTGGTCGTTGACAGAATCCCTCAGTCGCTCCCACCTAGCTACAAGAGCTTTGTGATGAATTTCAATATGCAAGGGATGGAGAAGTCCATTCCCGAGGTATATTCAATGCTGAAATCAGCGGAGGTGGAGATAAAAAAGGAACATCAAGTGTTGATGGTGAATAAAACCACTAAGTTCAAGAAAGGCAAGGGTAAGAAGAACTTGAAGAAGGACGACAAGGGATTTGCCGCGCCCGGTAAGCCAGTTGCCGGGAAGAAACCAAAGAATGGAGCCAAGCTTGAGACTGAGTGCTTTTTGCAAGGGAACGGGTCACTGGAAGCGGAATTGCCCCAAATACTTAGTGGATAAGAAGGCCAACAACGTCAAAGGTATATGTGATATACATGTTATTGATGTGTACCTTACCAGCGCTTGTAGTAGCTCCTGGGTATTTGATACCGGTGCAGTTGCTCACATTTGCAACTCAAAGCAGGAGATGCGGAATAAGCGGAGACTGACGAAGGATGATGCGACGATGCGCGTCAGGAATGGTTCCAAGGTCGATGTGATCGTCATCGGCACGCTACCTCTACATCTACCTTCGGGATTAGTTTTAAACCTCAATAATTGTTATTTAGTACCAGCTTTGAGCATGAACATTGTATCTAGATCTCGTTTAATGCGAGATGGCTACTCATTTAAATATGAGAATAATGGTTGTTCTATTTATATGAGAGAAATGTTTTATGGTCATGCCCCGCTGGTCAATGGTTTATTCTTATTGAATCTTGAACGTGATGTTACACATATTCATAGTGTGAATGCCAAAATATGTAAGGTTGATAATGATAGTCCCACATACTTGTGGCACTGCCGCCTTGGTCATATTGGTGTCAAACGTATGAAGAAGCTCCATGCAGATGGACTTCTGGAGTCTCTTGATTATGAATCATTTGACACATGCGAACCATGCCTTTTGGGAAAGATGACCAAGACTCCGTTCTCCGGAATAATGGAGCGAGCAACCAACTTATTGGAAATCATACATACTGATGTGTGCGGTCCAATGAGTGTTGAAGCTCGCGGTGGCTATCGTTATGTTCTCACCCTCACTGATGACTTAAGTAGATATGGGTATGTCTACTTGATGAAACACAAGTCTTAGACCTTTGAAAAGTTCAAGGAATTTCAGAATGAGGTTGAGAATCAACATGACAGAAAAATAAAGTTCTTACGATCAGATCGTGGAGGAGAATATTTAAGTCACGAATTAGGCACGCACCTACGGAAATGTGGAATTGTTTCACAACTGATGCCGCCTGGAACACCTCAACGTAATGGTGTGTCCGAACGTCGTAATCGTACTCTGTTGGACATGGTGCAATCTATGATGTCTCTTAGCGACTTACCACTATCATTTTGGGGTTATGCTTTAGAGACTGCTGCATTCACTTTAAATAGGGCACCGTCTAAATCCATTGAGACGACACCGTATGAACTATGGTTTGGGAAGAAACCTAAGTTGTCGTTTCTAAAAGTTTGGGGATGCGATGCTTATGTCAAGAAACTTCAACCTGAAAAGCTCGAACCCAAATTGGAAAAATGCGTCTTCATATGATACCCTAAGGAAACTATAGGGTATACCTTCTACCACAGATCCGAAGGCAAGGTCTTTGTTGCCAAGAATGGGTCCTTTATGGAGAAAGAGTTTCTCTTGAAAGAAGTAAGTGTGAGGAAAGTGGAACTTGATGAGGTGATTGTCACCCCTCTCGAACCGGAAAGTAGCGCAGCGCAGGAAGATGTTTCTGTGGTGCCTGCACCGACTAGAAAGGAAGTTAATGATAATGATCATGAAACTTCGGATGAAGTTACTTCTGAACTTCATAGGTCCATGAGGACACGTTCCGCACCAGAGTGGTACGATAACCCTGTCCTGGAAATCATGTTGTTACACAACGGTGAACCTTCGAACTATGAAGAAGTGATGGCGGGCCTAGATTCCAATAAATGGCTTGAAGCCATGAAATCCGAGATAGGATCTATGTATGATAACAAAGTATGGACTTTGGTTGACTTGCCCGATGATCGGCGAGCCATAAAAAATAAATGGATCTTTAAGAAGAAGATTGACACGGATGGAAATGTGACCATCTATAAGGCTCGACTTGTCGCTAAGGCTTACCGACAAGTTCAAGCGATTGACTATGATGCGACTTTATCTCTCGTAGTAATGCTGAAGTCCGTCTGAATAATGTTAGCAATTGCCTCATTTTATGATTATGAGATATGGCAAATGGACGTCAAAACGGCATTCCTTAACGGCTTCCTTAAGGAAGAAATGTATATGATGTAGCCGGAAGGTTTTTTCGATCCTATGAATACTAAAAAGGTATGCAAGCTCTAGCGCTCCATCTATGGGCTGGTGCAAGCATCTTGGAGTTGGAACATTCGCTTTGATGAGGTGATCAAAGCGTTTGGGTTCATACAGACTTATGGAGAAGCATGTATTTACTAGAAAGTGAGTGGGAGCTCTGTAGCATTTCTCATATTATATGTGGATGACATATTGCTGATGGGAAATGATGTAGAACTCTTGGAAAGCATAAAGGCCTACTTGAATAAGTGTTTTACAATGAAGGACCTTGGAGAAGCTGCTTACATATTAGGCATCAAGATCTATAGAGATAGATCGAGACGCCTCATTGGTGTTTCACAAAGCACATACCTCAACAAGATATTGAAGAAGTTCAATATGGATCAGTCCAAGAAAGGGTTCTTGCCTGTGTTGCAAGGTATTAGATTGAGCACACCTCAATGCCCGACCTCGGCAGAAGATAGAGAAAAGATGAGTGTCATCCCCTATGACTAAGCCATAGGTTCTATTGTGTATGCCATGTTGTGTACCAGACATGATGTGAACCTTGCCATAAGTTTGGTGGGGAGGTACTAAAGTGATCCCGGAATGGAACACTGGAAAACTATCAAAAACATCCTAAAGTACCTGAAAAGGACTAAGGATATCTTTCTCGTTTATGGAGGTGACAAAGAGCTCGTCGTAAAGGGTTACGTTGATGCTTGCTTCGACACAGATCCGGATGACTCCAAGTCACAAACCGGATACGTGTATATTTTGAATGGTGGGGCAGTCAGCTGGTGCAGTTGCAAGCAAAGCATCGTGGCGGCATCTACATGTGAAGCGGATTACATAGCTGCTTCCGAAACAGCGTAGGAAGGAGTCTGGATGAAGGAGTTCATCACCGACCTAGAAGTTATTCCAAGCGCGTCGGGCCCGATGACTCTCTTCTGTGACAACACTAGAGCTATTTCCATTGCCAAGGAGCCCAGGTTTCAGAAGAAGACCAAGCACATCAAGCGCCGCTTAAACTCCATTCGAAGTTATATTCAAAATGGAGACATAGATATTTGGAAAGTCCATACGGATCTGAATGTCGCAGATCCATTGACTAAACCTCTTCCACGAGCAAAACATGATCAACACCAGAACTCTATGGTTGTTCGATTCATCACAATGTAACTAGATTATTGACTCTAGTGCAAATGGGAGACTGTTGGAAATATTCCCTAGAGGAAATAAGAAAATGGTTATTATTATATTTCCTTGTTCATGATAACTGTCTAGTGTTCATGCTATAATTGTATTATCCGGAAATCGTAATGCATAAGTGAATACATAAACCACAACATGTCCCTAGTGAGCCTCTAGTTGACTAGCTCATTGATCGATAGATGGTTACGGTTTCCTGACCATGGACATTAGATGTCATTGATAATGGGATCACATCATTAGGAGAATGATGTGATGGACAAGACCCAATCCTAAGCCTAGCACAAGATCGTGTAGTTCGTAAGCTAAAGCTTTTCCACTGTCAAGTATATGTTCCTTAGACCATGAAATTGTGCAAATCCCGGATACCATAGGAGTACTTTGGGTGTGCCAAACGTCACAACATAACTGGGTGGTTATAAAGGTACACTACTGGTATCCCCGAAAGTATCTGTTGGGTTGACATGAATCGAGACTGGGATTTGTCACTCCGTATGACGGAGAGGTATCTCTGGGCCCACACGGTAAGACATCATCGAAATGAGCTCTATGTGACGAAGGAGTTGGTCATGGGATGATGTGTTACGGAACAAGTAAAGAGACTTACCGGTAACGAGATTGAACAAGGTATCGGTATACCGACGATCGAATCTCGGGCAAGTACTATACCGGTAGATAAAGGGAATCGTATACGGGATTGATTGAATCCTTGACATCGTGGTTCATCCGGTGAGATCACCGTGGAACACGTGGGAGCCAACATGGGTATCCAGATCCCGTTGTTGGTTATTGGCCGGAGAGATGTCTAGGTCATGTCTGCATGGTTCCCGAACCCGTAGGCTCTACACACTTAAGGTTCGATGATGCTAGGGTTACAGGGAATGTATGCACGTGGTTACCGAATGTTGTTCGGAGTCCCGGATCAGTTCCGGAATGGTCTGGAGGTAAAGATTTATATATGGGAAGTCCCGTTTTGGTCACCGGAAGTGTTCCGGGCATCATCGGTAATGTACCGGGACCACCGGAAGAGTTCCGGGGTTCCACCGGGAGGGGCCACCAGCCCCGGAGGCCTGTGTAGGCCAAGTGTGGGAAGGGAACAGCCCCAAGGTGGGCTGGTGCGCCTCCCACAAGGGGCCCAAGGTGCAGGGAAATGGAGAGGGGGGAAACCCTAGGCTCAGATGGGCCTAAGGCCCACCTAGGGCGCACCCCATCTCTCCCCCTCTAGCCACCCCCTGATGTCTACTATGCACCCATCTTCTTGTAGACATTGTTGGGCCTCCAAGTGCAGAGGTTTGTAGGATAGTAGCAAATTTCCCTCAAGTGGATGACCTAAGGTTTATCAATCCGTGGGAGGCGTAGGATGAAGATGGTCTCTCTCAAGCAACCCTGCAACCAAATAACAAAGAGTCTCTTGTGTCCCCAACACACCCAATACAATGGTAAATTGTATATGTGCACTAGTTCGGCGAAGAGATGGTGATACAAGTGCAATATGGATGGTAGATATAGGTTTTTGTAGTAAGAAAGTATAAAAACAGCAAGGTAGCAAGTGGTGAACGTGAGCATAAACGATGTTGCAATGATAGTAGGCAAGTCCTAGGGTTCATACTTTCACTAGTGCAAGTTCTCTCAACAAGGATAACATAATTGGATCATATTACTAGCCCTCAACATGCAACAAAGAGTCACTCCAAAGTCACTAATAGCGGAGAACAAACGAAGAGATTATGGTAGGGTACGAAACCACCTCAAAGTTATTCTTTCTGATCGATCTATTCAAGAGTCCGTAGTAACGTTCAATCTATCATAGAGTTCGTACTAGAATAACACCTTAAGACACAAATCAATCAAACCCCTAATGTCACCTAGATACTCCATTGTCACCTCAAGTATCCGTGGGCATGATTATACGATATGCATCACACAATCTCAGAAACATCTATCCAAGCAACACATAGAACTTCAAAGAGTGCCCCAACGTTTCTACCGGAGAGTCAAGACGAAAACGTGTGCCAACCCCTATGCATAGATTCCCAAGGTCACGGAACCCGCAAGTTGATCACCAAAACATACATCAAGTAGATCACATGATATGCCATTGTCACCACAGATAAACACGTGCAAGACATACATCAAATGTTCTCAAATCCTTAAAGACTCAATCCGATAAGATAACTTCAAAGGGAAAACTCAATCCATTACAAGAGAGTAGTGGGGGAGAAGAAGATCCAACTAGAATAGCAAAGCTCGCGATACATCAAGATCGTGACATCTCAAGAACACGAGAGAGAGAGAGAGAGAGAGAGAGAGAGAGAGAGAGAGAGAGAGAGAGAGAGAGAGATTAAACACATAGCTACTTGTACATACCCTCGGCCACGAGGGTAGACTACTACCTCCTCGTCATGGAGAGCGCCGGGATGACTAAGATAGCCACCGGAGAGGGATTCCCCTCTCCGACAGGGTGCCATAATGGCTGTAGATTGGTTTTCGGTGGCTATAGAGGCTTTCGGCGGCGGAACTCCCGATCTAGGTTAATTTCCGAAGGTTTCAGCATTTATAGGATTTTTTGGTGTAGGGCACAAGTCAGGGGGGCTTCTGGGCTGTCCTCCGGATAGGAGGGCGCGCCCCCCTGCCCAGGGCATGCCCTCCACCCTCGAGGGCAGCCCGTGGCTCTCCTGGCCCAACTCTTTTGCTTCGGGGGCTTCTTTTGGTCCAGAAAAAATCATAAAAAATTGGCTCGTCAATTGGACTCCATTTGATATTCCTTTTCTGTAAAACCCTAAAACAGGAGAAAAACAAAAACTGTCACTGGGCTCTGGGTTAATAGGTTAGTCCCAAAAATCATATAAAAGTGTATAATAAAGCCCATAAGACATCCTAGAAGGATAATATAATATCATGGAACAATCAAAAATTATAGGTACGTTGGAGACGTATCAGCATCCCCAAGCTTAATTCCTACTCGTCCTCGAGTAGGTAAATGATAAAGAAAGAATTTTTGATGTGGAATGCTAACCAATATAGTTTTTCAATGTAATTCTCTTAATTGTGGCATGAATGTTCATATCTGAAAGATTCAAGATAAAAGTCTATATTGACATAAGAAATAACAATACTTCAAGCATACTAACAAAGTAATCATGTCTTCTCAAAATACTATGGCTAAAGAAAGTTATCCCTACAAAATCATATAGTGTTGGCTATGCTCCCTCGTTATCACACTAAATATTCATATCATGCACAACCCCGATTTCAGCCAAGCACTTGTTTTCATACTCTATCTTTTCAAACCTTTCAACTTTCACGCAATATATGAGCGTGAGCCATGGACATAGCACTATGTGTTGAACAGAGGTGGTTGTGGAGAAGACAAAAAGGAGGTAAGATAGTCTCACATCGACTAGGCGTATCAACGGGCTATGGAGATGCCCATCAATAGATATAAATGTGAGTGAGTAGGGATTGCCATGCAACGGATGCACTAGAGCTAAATATGTATGAAAGCTCAACAAAAGAAACTAGTGGGTGTGCATCCAACTTGCTTGCTCACGAAGACCTAGGGCATTTGAGGAAGCCCATGTTGGAATATACAAGCCAAGTTCTATAACGAAAATTCCCACTAGTATATGAAAGTGACTAAACATGAGACTCTCTACAATGAAGAACATGGTGCTACTTTGAAGCACAAGTGTGGAAAAAGATAGTAGCAATTGTCCCTTTTTCTTTTTTTTTTCTTCTTTTTTTGGGCCTTTCTTTTTTTTCTTTGGCCTTTTTTTCTTTTTTTGTGTGGAGGGGCTTTATAGATTTAGCCTTTCCTCCCATGGGACAATGCTATAATAATGATGATCATCACACTTTCATTACAACTCGATATTACAACTCGATACTAGAACAACAAAGTATGACTCTATATGAATGCCTCTGGTGGTGTACCGGTATGTGCAATGAAACAAGAGTGACATGTATTTAAAGTTATGCATGGTGGCCTTGCCACAAATACGATGTCAATTACATGATCATGCAATGGCAATATGACAATATGAACGGAGCGGTTGAAGGTTGCATGGCAATATATCTTGGAATGGCTATGGAAATGCCATGATAGATAGGTATGGTGGTTGTTTTGAGGAAGGGTATAGTAGGTGTATGGTACCGGCGAAAGTTGTGCGGTACAAGAGAGGCTAGCAATGGTGGAAGGGCGAGAGTGCGTATAATCCATGGACTCAACATTAGTCATAAAGAACTCATATACTTATTCCAAAAATCTACGAGTCATCAAAACAAAGCAATCAACGCATGCTCCTAGGGGGGAGGTTGGTAGGTGTTAACCATCGCGCGCCCCCGACCTCCACACAAATGTTGGCACTTTACAAATACCTCATGCTCTAACTTCATCACATAGCGGTTCATCATACGTGCATGCTACGGGAATCACTAACCTTAACACAAGCATTTCTCAATTTCATAATAACTCCACTAGCATGACTATAATATCACTATCCTCATATCTCAAAACAATTATCAAGCATCCAACTTCTCATCATATTCAATAAACTTAGTGTGAAAGTTTTTACTACATTGATATTGGATGTCTATCATGTGAAGACTAGTTTCTTTAGCCTAAACATATTACCATGCTGTTTTAATAGACTCTCAAAAGGATATAAGTGAAGCATGAGAGTTCAACAATTTCTACAAAATATTACTACCGCCGTGCTCTAAAAGATATAAGTGAAGCACTAGAGCAAAAACTATTCAACTCAAAAGATATAAGTGAAGCACATAGAGTGTTCTAACAATTTCTAGGCCATATTTAACTCTCTCAAATAGGTGTGTCCAACAAGGATTATTGTGACAAACTAACAAGCAAAGACTCAAATTATACAAGACTCTCCAAGCAAAACACATATCATGTTGCGAATAAAAATATAGCTCCAAGTATAGTTGCCGATGGATGAAGACGAAAGAGGGGATGCCTTCCCGGGGCATCCCCAAGCTTAGGCTTTTGGTTGTCCTTGAATTTTAGCTTGGGTTGCCTTGGTCATCCCCAAGCTTAGACTCTTACCACTCCTTGTTCCATAGTCCATCAAAGCAATACTCAAAACTTGAAAATTTCACAACACAAAACTTAGACAAAAATCTCGTGAGCTCCGTTAGTATAAGAAAGCAAACCAATACTCAAAGGTACTGCAATGAATTCATTTTTTGTTTAGATTGGTGTTAAACCTACTATATTCCAACTTCTCTATGGTTCATACTTCCCAATACTACTCATAGATGCATCGGAATAAGCAAACATCACACGAAAAACAGAATCTGTCAAAGACAGAACAGTCTATAGTAATCTGCAGGGTTCGCCTACTTCTGGAACTCCAAAAAATTCAAACTAAATTGGTAAATTTGCGAAATTTGTCTACAAATCAGCATAAAAAAGAATCAACTAAAAATCACGCTCCAGTAAAATCCCACGACTACTTTAGCAGACGCTAACGATTCTGTTTTTCACAGCAAGATCATATAAACTTCACACAAGTCTTCCCAAAGGTTCTACTTGGCACAAACACTAAACAAAACATGAAACCACGTCTAATCATAGACTATATGCAATATTTATTCCCTAACAGCAACAAAAAAAAGTTGGGTTGCCTCCCAACAAGCGCTATCGTTTAACGCCCCTAGCTAGGCATAATGATGCTCACATAAAAGATAAGAATTGAAACATAAAGAGAGCATCATGAACAATATAACTAGCACATTTAATCCTAACCACTTACTATGCATAGGGGTTTTGTGAGCAAACAACTTATGGGAACGATAATCAACTAGCCTAGGAAGGGAAAACAAGCATAGCTTCAAAACTTTAAGCACATAGAGAGGAAACTTTATATTATTGCAATTCCTACAAGCATATGTTCCTCCCTCATAATAATTTTCAGTAGCCTCACGAATGAATTCAACAATATAACCAGCACATAAAGCATTCTTTTCATAATCTACTTGCATAGAAATTTTACTACTTTCCACATAAGCAAAATTCTTCTCATTCATAGTAGTGGGAGGAGGAAATTCAACAAAATAACTATCATGTGAAGCATAATCCAATTGAAAACTAAAATCATGATGAGTAGTTTCATGGTTATCATTATTCTTAATAGCATACAACTCATCACAATAGTCATCATAGATAGCAACTTTGTTCTCATAATCAATTGGAACCTCTTTCGAAATAGTGGATTCATCACTAAATAAAGTCATGACCTACCCAAATCCACTTTCATCAATATAATCATCATAAATAGGAGGCATGCTTTCATCAAAATAAATTTTCTCATCAAAACTTGGGGGACTAAAAATATCATCTTCATCAAACATAGCTTCCCCAAGCTTGTGGCTTTGCATATCATTAGCATCATGGATATTCAAGGGATTCACACTAACAACATTGCAATCATGCTCATCATGCACATATTTTATGCCAAGCATTCTATGTAATTCCTCTTCTAGTACTTGAGCACAATTTTCCTTCCCATCATTTTCACGAAAGATATTAAAGAGATGAAGCATATGAGGTAACCTTAATTCCATTTTTTGTAGTTTTTTTATAAACTAAACTAGTGATAAAACAAGAAACTAAAAGATTCGATTGCAAGATCTAAAGATATACCTTCAAGCACTCACCTCCCCGGCAACGGCGCCAGAAAAGAGCTTGATGTATACTACGCACCCTTCTTCTTGTAGACGTTGTTGGGCCTCCAAGTGCAGAGGTTCGTAGGACAGTAGCAAATTTCCCTCAAGTGGATGACCTAAGGTTTAGCAATCCGTGGGAGGCGTAGGATGAAGATGGTCTCTCTCAAGCAACCCTGCAACCAAATAACAAAGAGTCTCTTGTGACCCCAACACACCCAATACAATGGTAAATTGTATATGTGCACTAGTTCGGCGAAGAGATGGTGATACAAGTGCAATATGGATGGTATATAGGTTTTTGTAGTAAGAAAGTATAAAAACAGCAAGGTAGCAAGTGGTAAACGTGAGCATAAACGGTGTTGCAATGATAGTAGGCAAGGACTAGGGTTCATACATTCACTAGTGCAAGTTCTCTCAACAAGGATAACATAATTGGATCATATTACTAGCCCTCAACATGCAACGAAGAGTCACTCGAAAGTCACTAATAGCGGAGAACAAACAAAGAGATTATGGTAGGGTACGAAACTACCTCAAAGTTATTCTTTCTGATCGATCTATTCAAGAGTTCGTAGTAATGTTCAATCTATCATAGAGTTCGTACTAGAATAACACCTTAAGACACAAATCAATCAAAAACCTAATGTCACCTAGATACTCCATTGTCACCTCAAGTATCTGTGGGCATGATTATACGATATGCATGACACAATCCTAGAAACATCTATTCAAGCAACACATAGAACTTCAAAGAGTGCCCCAAAGTTTCTATCGGAGAGTCATGACGAAAACGTGTGCCAACCCCTATGCATAGATTCCCAAGGTCACGGAACCCGCAAGTTGATCACCAAAACATACATTAAGTAGATCACATGATATCCCATTGTCACCACAGATAAACACGTGCAAGACATACATCAAGTGTTCTCAAATCCTTAAAGACTCAATCCGATAAGATAACTTCAAAGGGAAAACTCAATCCATTACAAGAGAGTAGAGGGGGAGAAGAAGACCCAACTAGAATAGCAAAGCTCGCGATACATCAAGATCGTGACATCTCAAGAACACGAGAGAGAGAGAGATAAAACACATAGCTACTTGTACATACCCTCAGCCCCGAGGGTGGACTACTCCCTCCTCGTCATGGAGAGCGCCGGGATGATGAAGATAGCCACCGGAGAGGGATTTCCCCCTCCGGCAGGGTGCCAGAACAGCTGTAGATTGGTTTTCGGTGGCTACAGAGGCTTTCGGCGGCGGAACTCCTGATCTAGGTTAATTTCCGAAGGTTTCAACATTTATAGGATTTTTTGGCGTAGGGCACAAGTCAGGGGGCTTCTGGGTTGTCCTCAAGATAGGAGGGCGCGCCCCCCTGCCTAGGGTGCACCCTCCACCCTCGAGGGCAGCCTGTGGCTCTCCTGGACCAACTCTTTTGCTTCGGGGGCTTCTTTTGGTCCAGAAAAAATCATAAAAAATTGGCTCGTCAATTGGAATCCGTTTGATATTACTTTTCTGTAAAACCCTAAAACAGGAGAAAAACAGAAACTGGCACTGGGCTCTAGGTTAATAGGTTAGTCCCAAAAATCATATAAAAGTTTATAATAAAGCCCATAAGACATCCTAGAAGGATAATATAATAGCATGAAACAATAAAAAATTATAGATACGTTGGATAATAAAGCCCATAAGACATCCTAGAAGGATAATATAATAGCATAGAACAATCAAAAATTATAGATACGTTGGAGACGTAGCACCCCCCTAGATCAATCTAGGGTTGGCCGCCACCCCTAGGGGGGGAACCCTACATGGGGGCGCAGCCCCTCCCCTCCCCCTATATATAGTGGGAGTTTTGTGCTGCCACAACACGAGACTCTCCCTCTCTCTCGGCGCAGCCCTACTACTCTCCCTCCTCGTCTCTCGTAGTTCTCGGCGAAGCCCTACTGGAGTGCCATGCTCCTCCACCACCACCACGCCGTCGTGCTGCTGCTGCTGGACAGAGTCTTCCCCAACCTCTCCATCTCCCCTTGCTGGATCAAGGCGCGGGAGACGTCATCGAGCTGCACGTGTGTTGAATGCGGAGGCACCGTTGTTCGGTGCTTAGATCGGATTCAGCCGCGATCTGAATCGCTTCGTGTATGACTCCACCGACCGCGTTCTTGCAACGCTTCCGCATCGCGATCTTCAAAGGTACGAAGATGCACTCCCCTCTCGTTGCTAGTAACTCCATAGATGGATCTTGGTGATGCGTAGGATTTTTTTTTGATTTTCTGCAACGTTCCCCAACAGTCTACATCATGTCATCGTTCTTATTGCATTACTCTATTTTCCCATGATTTTAATACACTAGATGCATGCTGGATAGCGGACGATGTGTGGAGTAATAGTAGTAGATGCATGCAGGATTCGGTCTACTAATTTTGGACGCGATGCCTATATACATGATCATTGTCTTGGATATCGTCATAATTATTTTATTTTCTATTAATTGCCCAACAGTAATTTGTCTACCCACCGCATGCTATTTTCTCAAGAGAAGCCACTAGTGAAATCTATGGCCCCGGGTCTATTTTTCTATCATATACTTTCAGATCCATATTGCTATTTTCCTTTTATTTTATTTGCTTCTTTTATTTCCAGATCTATATTATCAAAAACCCAAAAATACCTTGCTGCATTTTATTTACTTTTATTTGCATCTATCAATCTACTACAAATTTATCCTATCTATCCGTCACTTTTTGGCCTCGCTACCCAAAAGGGATTGACAACCCTTTTAGCGCATTGGGTTGCGAGTGTTTGTTATTTGTGTGCAAGTAACGTTTACATAGTATTGCGTGGCTCTCCTACTGGTTCGATAACCTTGGTCTCATCACTGAGGAAAATACCTTACCGTTGTTGTGTTGCATCCTCCCTTATTCCTTGGGGAAACACCGACGCATCTAAGCGACATCAATGATGAACATAGAGATGTTCACTATTGATGACTACCCCATCTCACGTGATGATCGGACATCGGTTAGTTGATATGGATCATGTATCACTTAGATAACCTGTGGGATGTTAATTTAAGGGGATTTTTATTTATGTGTTCCTGGTCCCTTAGCTCTACTTATTCATCCCCACTCTATTAACTTTTGCTCACTTTTCCCCACTCCCTTGCCTGAAACCCTCAGAACAGGTTATAACGGACGTTGCCGTCGGGTCAATGCCTTTGACCGTTAACTTTGATGAGTGGGGCCGCGTAAACGTGGGCGCATGCAAGAGCGCGGTCGTGGGGTAGCACGTGTCCATGGACATGCCTAAAACGTCCCATCATTTAGAAGGGCAACCACCTCCATCGCCCCTACCATTTCCCCCAAATCCCATCCCTGCCGCATTGTCTTCCTCTCCCCCACCAGCGTCGTCTCGCTCTCCTCCACTGCCTCCACCACACCATCTCGCTCTCCCCCACCGCATCCTCTTCCTCACCTTCATCGCCTCCATCTATCCGATGGATAAAGCTCGTGGCGACACCGACGCAACGGCCGGAGGAGTGGTGAAGTAGCAGGGCGCGGTGACCGCGGATGTCTGCGGCGTCCACGGCGGTGCGGGGAAACTCGCAACCGCTACGGATGTGGGGAAGGAGGTGGCGGGATCCGCCTTATCGCAGAAGGTGACGACGACGAGCGGCGCAGTCCATCCCGATACCCCCCATGTGCAGCCCGACGAGGAGCAGGAGGTATTTGCACTTGCTTTGCTTTAGGATATTAGCTTGTAGAGTTAGTTGCATTAGTTAGATGGGATCCCTAGTTAGATTGTGGATTCATACGGTAGTTCGGATGGTTAGAGTAGTTGGTTTGACAGATGGGTCGGGGTGATGGGGGTTTTTGTACTAGGGTTTGTTGGATAAATTCGTTGCAAAAGGATAGATCTGTTTATTGGATGTGCTTCAATGCTACACAGATGTATCCTTATTAGATTTGTTTTTAATGCTCATAGATTGGGGTTTTTAATGCTACGGACATGTATGCTTATTAGATTGCGAGATTGGGCCCCTATTAGAATTTTTTTGAATGTTACTCACATTGGGGTTTTGAATGTCATAAGCCCAAATGGAATCCATTGATTAAGAAGTTATTTGATTCATTAGTATATAAATTTGTCCATAATATGTAGTTATATTAGCTCTGTTCTTCAATGTGTGTGCATGACCAATGATCAAGGGATGTGTTATTTGAATGTCATATCTACATTTTCAATTGGCTTCGATATTTACTAGTGATGGATGTAGTTGTATGTTCAAGAGGATAATGGTTGGGGGTAGAAAGAGGAAGCTGGCCCGGTACAACCCGTATGATCCAGAGGAAAGTGATGAAGAAGAATATGATGTAAGCCTACTTGAAATTTAGATTGTTCATTTAGTTCCTATGACATAGTGTATCCATGAATCTATAATGTATTAACGTATCTCATTCATGTGTGTAGTATGATTCCGGAGAAGAAGTGTACAAGGGCAACGTTGCATCCTTCACAGCCAAGGAGGTGGAGAAGATCAAGGCCAAGGGAGTTGCTTCCTTCTACAACCGCAGGTTCAAGAAGTGGCGCTGCCCCTACTGCACCACCAAGCCAAAGCCCAAGGATGGCCGCTTCGATCACCTGCTGTCTCATGCAGAGGATTTAGCGATCCGCGGGGAGGACTACATGACCAGGGGTAGCATGCTGCGCTCGCGAAGGCCTTGACTCCGGCGTGAAGTGACGTGATGATGTGTGATGCTGTGATGGTGTGTACTTTGGGTCTGGTTACTTTTGTTTACTTTTGGGTAATATGATGTTGTGAACTGAATCTTAATCTTAATCTTTGCTATGTGGCTGTTTATTATTCTATCTATATTTGTCTGTCCTTATATTTGCCTGTGGTGTATGGTTAGTTCTGTTTAGATGTTGTGAACTATGAGTTTAGGTGCTGCAATGATCACACATGTTGTTTCATTGTTGCTTCACTGATCACACATGTTGTTTCAGTGTTGCTTCACTTATCACACATGTTATTGGTCTCATGTTTATTAATCAAATTAAATGCATGCTTTTTCCCACCAGCAAATTATCTAGGGATCCCAATTATCTATGTATGTTTGTGTAAATTCAAGTGATTTAGAGGAGATCATGTTTGTGTAGGAGGTCATGTGTGTGCAGGAGGTCACGTGTGTAAGAAAAAGCAAAAAAAAACTTGGCAAACTATCTATGTTTGTGTAGGAGATCATGTGTGCAAAATTTGAAGTGATTTAGAAGAGGTCAAATAAATTTGAATTTGAGAACATGTGCTCCAAATGAGCTCCTAGGCTAGGGTAAACAACCCATTTGTAATCAAGTTTTTTTTGAACCTACTCTAAATGAGCCAAATGTTTTTTTAGTAACACATATTCACTTTCCATAGTGTAGATTTGAAGTATCACTATTTTTTGAATTAATCTTCATATTTTTACATTTTCTTTTGAAAACATATGCTTTAATATAAAAAAATATTAAAAACACGTTTTGAAATATGAAAATGGAAAACTAACTTCAGATCCTTCTTATTCACTTTAAAATAAAGCTTTAGTGATTATTTTAATTTTTTTAATTTTTCAAAAATAGAAGTTAACACCACCTCCTCTCCTTGAACTATATGAAATCATGTACATGATAGCTCATACGTGTGAAGGTTTTCTCGGGAAAATGACCATAGACCAAGTTTACGATTTTTGGTTGGTAACATGTCACATAAGACAACATTGTGCGCATGTTTTATATTTTTTGATTTTTTTTAAATTAATGGTGCTCATTTGACCTTGATCGTGCCAGCTAGGTTTTTTTTTTCATAAAAATGACCATAGACCAAGTTTAGTATTTTTCCTCGTTAGTTTGTCTTATAAAACGACGAACAACGAAGGTTTCATATTTTTTGACATTTTTAAATTAGTTGTGCTCAATCAAAGCCTTCGAAACCCCGTTGACCAGCTCAAAACCCCTCTAAACCCCGCAGGGTTTCGCCTAACCCTAGCTCCCAACGTCAGCCGTCTGATCATACCCTCGCGCCAAGCGACAACCATTAGATATGGCCTTCTAGAAGGAACTAGGTGGGCTGGCTGTGTGCAGGCTCCGCGCCGTTGGATCACAAGGACGGCTCCGCATCGTTGGATTGTGGGGCGATCTATGAGAGGCGATCCTATTGGTTGTGCTCGGCTGCTCGCCCAGCACTGACTCCGTGAAAAAAAATGTTGTTATTGGGCCCAAAAGGAAACCAAGCTCTGGTTGGGCCGTCGAATTGCGTCGTTTTTTTACATCGTTTGCTCTGTTTTTTGTGAATGTGTTGGCTCTATATTTTTGCATCGTCTTTTGCATCATTTGCTCTGTTTTTTGTGAAGGTGCTAGCTTTGTATTTTTGCATTGTTTGAAATCAATTGACATTGCGTAGCAAATGACCAATTTTAAGGCCCAAATTTATTTTTATCATGCAAAATGGCCCCAGACTATTCAAAAATTGTCTCTTTTTGCTCATATAATATATATGACCATGAATTCCGACGCGTGCAATTAGCTTCTTTTACTTCTTCTTTTTCAAACCACCGTTTCCCACGCGTGTACACTCCCGATGTAGCGGTGGGTTTGAAAACGGGTTACTTCACATTTGATCATGTTATTGCCACAACCAAATAACACGTAGCACTACGGCTATTTAAGCCACCCTCTTCCTATGCCATCCCTCATCCATCTCCCATCCTCTCTGCCATCTGCCCTTCTTGCTCTTCGACCACTTTTCCTTCTTCTAGCACATCCTCAGCCATGCAGTACACCGGACCAACCTACCACTTCCCACCCACCGTGCCGGAGAGGCTCTACCCTCCTGGCGTGTACGTTGAGCACACACTACATGTGTGGGAAATATCATGGTGGAGGACCGCAAGGAACTTCACCGAGTTCTTCCTCACGTCCGGGTACCACCACCTCCCGCAGGGATCTTCGAGGATGTTCCGTGCTAAGGAGGTCATCCAAAACGGGGTGCTGGTTGCTCTCCTTGCCCACTTCACCAACACATTCGACGCCTTCTACCTCCTCGGCCGGGTGTTTTGGTGTGGCTGCGAGTTCATCGCTTTCACCACCCACAACATGTTCACGGAGTACACCAACACCTTCCCCACCGCGTCCCGCATGTACACTCTTCCGTACCCCATCGACAATGCCCCGGAGGAGCAGTGAAGAGCGCCCGGAGAAGGAGCGAGGTGGAAAAGGCGGCGTCTAGGGTTCTAAACCCTCTATCTATTTTTTGAGTCTATGTTATGTTAAGTTGTAATCCCATTGAACTATGTGAGAGATGCTATGGGCTTGTTGGCCCTTTTACCAAGTTCTATTATTAAGTTTTCTATCAAAAAAGTGCATGCAGCCACAACATATTTGTTCAATTTGTCGTAGCAAAACGGGTTCTAAATCGAGGAGACAAGTGTGCGAGAAGAGAGGAACCAGCAGCAGCGATCGTCGCTGCATCCGTGGCGGCTGGCGTGCACGAAAGCGGCTCGGTCAGTGCATCGGGGTGGCACGCATTAGCGCATGCAGGCTCGGTCGGCGCATCGACGCATGCAGACAGGCTTGTTGGGTGCATGCATAGCAGGCTTCTGTCATGGCGGCGCGCGCAGGCGTTTAATACAAGGGACAGCCCAACGAAACCACGGCCCAACTGTCGTACAGCTACACCCCCAACGCGGCCCCACTCGTCAGAGTTAACGGTCAAAGCACTGACCCGACGACGATGTCCGTTATAACCTGTTCTGAGGGTTTCGGGCAAGGGAGTGGGAAAAACTGAGCAAACGTTAAGAGCGTGTGGATGGATGAGTAGAGCTAAGGAACTAGGGGCACACATGTAAAAATCCCTAATTTAAGTGGGAATTCATTAGTAATTTGATTAATTGAACTTAATTTAGCATGAACTTAGTCGAAATATATTTGTATATTATGTTGTAGATCAATAGCTTGCAATGTAGCTCCCCTGTTTTAATACAGTCCTAGAGAAAACTAAGTTGAAAGATGATGGTAGCAATAATGCGGACTGGGTCCGTAATCTGAGGATTATCCTCATTGCTACACAAAAAATTATGTCCTTAATGCTCCGTGATAACCCACAAGTATAGGGGATTGCAACAGGTTTCGAGGGTTGAGTATTCAACCCAAATTTATATATTCGACACAAGGAGAACCAAAGAATATTTGTAAGTATTAGAAGCTGAGTTGTCGATTCAACCACACCTGGAGATTAATTATCTGCAGCAAAGCGATCAGTAGCAAAGTAATATGATAGTTTTGATAGAAGTGGCAGCAACAATAGTGACAGTATTAGTGATAGCAATAGTTTTGTAGCAAGTGAAACACTAAAATCAGTAGTAGTAACTTAGCAAGTTCAATATAAGAGAAATTCGTAGGCATGGGATCGATGATTTGTTGGATGATATTCATCATGTGACAGTTATAACCTAGGGTGATACGACACTAGCTCCATTTCATAAATATAATGTAGGCATGTATTTCGTAAATAGTCATACATTCTTATGGAAAGAACTAGCATGACATCTTCTGTACTACCCTCCCGTGGAAACGGGGTCCTATTAGAAACTAAGGGACGGAGAATACATGAACTCCTAAAACTACGGTCATCAACGGGAGTGGTCCCGACTGTTGTCACTCCGGGGTTGCCGGATCATAACACGTAGTAGGTGACTATAACTTGTAAGATCGGATCTATAACATAGATATAATGATGATAACATAAACGATTCAGATCTGAAATCATGGCACCTGGGCCCAAAGTGACAAGCATTAAGAATGGCAAAGTCATAGCAACATCAATCTCAGAACATAGTGGATCTAGGGATCGGCCCTAACAAAACTAACTAGATTACATGATGAATCTCATCCAACTCCTCACCGACCAATGAGCCTACGAAGGAATTACTCACTCCCGGCGGGGAGCATCATGGAATTGGCGATGGAGAAGGGTTGGTGATGGCGAAGATCAAAGATTCCCCTCTCCGGAGCCCCAAACGGACTCCAGATCTGGCCTCCAAGGATGAACGGTAGACGGCGACGGCTCCGTCTCGTGAAACGTGATAATTCTTTCTCCTTGATTTTTTTCTGGAAAAATAGAATTTTATAGCGTCGGTTTCAGGGTCTGCGGGGCCACGAGGTGGGGACAACCCACCTGGGCGCGCCCTGGTGGATAGTGCCCACCTAGGTGCCCCTCCGATGGTTCTTGGCTCCAGAAATTCTCTTTTATTGTATAAAAAATCCTCGCAAAGTTTCGTTCGATTCCAAGAACTTTACTTCTGCACAAAAAACAACACCATGGTAGTTCTGCTGAAAACAACATCAGTTCGGGTTAGTTTCATTCAAATCATGCAAATTAGGGTCCAAAACAGGAGGAAAATCATTAGGAAAAGTAGATACGACAGACACGTATCAACTCCCCAAGCTTAAACCTTTGCTTGTCCTCAAGGAATTCAGTTGATAAACTGAAAGTGAAAAATAAAAACTTTTACGAACTCTTTTGCTCTTGCTTGCAAAAAATAAGCTTAAGTAGTACCCATGTATTCAGCAAAGATCATGACTAACCATGGCAACAATAACTCTTAGGAATTATATTAAATCATATCAATGAAATAATCAGCTAGCGGGCAATAATAAGATACCTCAAAAAGCAACACGTTATCAAAATAACCATGATATAATATGACAATAGTGGTATCTCGCTAGCCCTTTCCGAGACCACAAAACATAAATGCAGAGCACCTCCAAAGTTCAAGCAGTGACTAAACATTGCAATTCATGATAGAAAAGATCCAGCCATGCTAACACCCAACATTCACTACACACAATGCATACGCATGACAACAGTGCTCTCAGATCTGGCGCTTATTAGAGAGAGTGATGACTCAACATAAAAGTAAATAGATAGTCCCTTCGCAGAGGGAAGCAGGAATTTGTAGAGGTGCCAGAGCTCAAGGTTTTAAAATGGAGATAAATGTAATTTTGAGAGATGTGCCATTCATATTTACTTTGCGACCATCAGTTATCAATATCTTCCATGCTAAACACATTAGTAGCGGTTCCCAATCGATAAAGTAAAGACTATTACTCTGTTGGGAGTTTTTGTTTGATTATTTGTAAGCTCTTTTCTTTTTATAGTCGGGACTGGGAATCCCTCTTACCACCCCTTTTCTCGTGCAGTGGCGAGTGAATAAACACTTGACCTGAGAATAACCCGCTTAGCATGGAAGATACTGACTACCTCCTGTCACTCTGTGAACATTCCAGGCACACAAAACCGATATTTGTTTGAAATTTTAGAGGTGGCACATGCAAATTTACTTAGGACGGCAGGGTAATACCGCATATAGGTAGGTATGGTGGACTCACCTGGAATAACTTTGATTTTTTACTTTGATACACAAGCAGTATTTCCGCTTAGTATATGTGAAGGCTAGCAAGTAAGTTGGGAAGCGGCCAACTAGAGAGCAACAATGGTCTTGAACATACATTAAGCATAATAAACATTGGACATCAGCATGAGTAGGATATGGACACCATGAACATAAATATCATAGAGGCTATGTTGGTTTTGATTCAACTACATGCATGAACATGTGCCAAGTCAAGCCACTTGAAACATTCGGAGGAGGATACCATATCATCATAGTGCATTGCAATTATTTTAACGCAATGTTGATATTTAAGATAAATCATTATCCACTCCTAGCTACTTATGCATGGCATGAGAAACTATAATCTCTAATTGTCATTGCAAACATGTATAATCATAATGAGCTAAATCATGGATACCAGGTTATGCATATTTACATAAACACAACAAGTCGAGTCCATACCCGTTTCTCTCTGCCGCGACCAGTTCACCAAATATCATCATTATTGCCATTCACTTGCACGACCAAATGATATGAAAATAATAATAATGGAAGAGTGTCGTAGACTAAGCTGGAATCTGCAAACATTTTATTCAACAAGAGAAAATAAGGTAAAATGGGCTCTTTGTTAGATCAACGATTGTGCAACCGAGAGCCACTCAACATTTCATTGTGGTCTTCTCCTTGGTACGACTCAATAAAAATAAAATAAATTCAGAGAGACACACTGAAATATTTTTGGAGTTTTTGATTTTCTTGAATAAGAGAATAAAAATGGAAAAGCAAAAACGAGAAAAACTATCTACACGGGAAAGCTTCCAACAAGTAAAAGAAGAATAAGGAAATCATTTTGGGTTTTCTTTTTAGTGCTTCAACAATTTAGACTAGGAAGAAAAATAAAAAAGAAGTAGGAAATATTTTTGTATTTTCTCAGAGTTTTTCGGATGCACAAGAAAAAACGAGAAAATAAATTTGGAATGGATAATACAATGAAAAAGTGTGGACACCGACTACTGGAAAAAATGTGTGGAAAGGAATGTAATGTCGGTGGAAATACGTACTCCCCCAAGCTTAGGATTTTGTCCTAGCTTGGTAATCACCACTCGAAGAAACCATGGGGGTCCTATGTTGAAGTGCTGGTGAGCGGGTACCTGAGGATCCCACTCCCGAGGCTCCTCGTGTGCCGCAACTAAGTTGTTCCGGTAGGCGACGATATCCTCAGGCAAAATCCTGTATCCGCCCCTGGCAATAGAATCAAACAAAGTAGGTGTAGGCAATGGGATAATATCACGAGTGTTCTCACTAAAAACCAGGTTATAAGGAATGGGAATATAGGGGTAATCGGCAGCAATAAACTGGTGGTGTTCCATAGCCCGACGATCTAAATAAACCTTAGGTAAAGGATAATCATGCTGGCGTATTTGAACATTAAAGTGGGTCGCCAAGCGAGTAGCGTAGATCACACCATGTATTTTGCCCTTGGATCCATTAACGTGGAGGCGACGTGCCACAATAGCTCCCAAGCTATAGGTGTTGTCGCCGTGAAGTGCACGACGTAAAACTACAAAGTCTGGAGCACTGAGTGCACCTACTTTTGCTCCAGCAAGCAAACACTTTGCAATGAAAAGAGCAAACGAATGCACAGTCAGAAAGTGTAAGCTAGTGGCGGTGATACTCGATACCCCTCTCTCATCCCCCACTGTCAGAGTACAGTAAAAACCATCAAACTCCACTGGCCTAGGCTCGACAAAACCACCATCAGAAGGAAGCAAGCATATGTTACAAAATTCAGTCAATGGTATATGATGGGGCTCAACATATAAATTAAACTGCACCTCAAGGGGATTATTCCTAGGTAAAAATTGAAAACTTTGCACAAAGGAATTTGTGAGGAGATGATACTGTTCAGCTGCGATGAAGTCGGTAAGGCCGGCATTAGCAGCATATTGTATAAACTCCTGAAGGATTCCGGTCCCTTCCATGAACGGGTTATGCGGCCATTCGCACGGCCGCATCTCCGCCATTCTCTGGGTACGAATATCACTGTCAAATGACTCCCCAATCACTCCCTTGGAGTTGTTCTTGGAAGCATACTTCCTAAAGATACTCATGTTTTTCCTATGAACAAAAATTCTGAAATTTTTAGTCCACAAAAATTTGTCAACAAAACTTCATCAAATTGGAAGCAACTGCTAATAGGGATGCATAGAGGCCAGAACAAGCATTCAAACTACTTAGAACTCTAAGAATTCAACATGCAAGCTCATCTACAACAGCACCAAGAGCAGCTAATTACTCTAAATATAAACCACCAAAGCAAAAAACTAATTGGACAAACGGAGGAGTCACATACCAAGCAACAATCCCCTGAAATAGTTTTGGAAACGGAGCTTCGATCAAAGAGATTGAAATCCGTGGGTTTGAGAGCAAGAACACGAGAGAGAGAGAGCTATGGTGATTTTTTGGAGGTAGGTGGTGATGCAGGAAGAAGAGATAAGTGAGGGGGGCCCACGTGGGGACCACAATCCACCAGGGAACGCCTGGGGGTCCTGGTGCGCCCAAGTTGGTTGTGCCCACCGGGTGCACCTCCCTTCGATGTTATTTGCACCAAAAATTCTTAAATAATAAAAAAAACAATCGTATCAAAAATTCAGAGCATTCTAAACACTTATTTTTGGGTAATTTTTTATTGCACGGAAAACTCATAAAATAGACAAGACATGGCATTTTATTATATTTAACTAATAAAATCATAAAAAAAATGTACGGACAGAAGGTAGTCGCTACTAAATTCATCAACTTCACACCTCTCAAAAATGATCCATTAATAAGGTTGATCAAGTATTATTAACAACCACTTTTGATTAGCATGAAACTGAAGAACTTTCGTAAATCACTAGGTTACCTCAACGGGGATATGAATGTCACCAACAACAAGCATTTTATATTTCTTTTTAACATGGGCGGAGGTAGTTGAAAACTCCCAATAGTGATTGTTGAAGATTTTTCAATAACATTAATACCATTCACTTGGAATTGTTTCTTTGAAAAGTGCACCGTATGCTCATTACCATAGATATGAAAAGTGACCTTGCTTTTATTGCAATCAATAACAACCCCTCAGTATTCAAGAAGGGTCTAGCAAGGATAATCGACATATTGTCGTGCTCGGGCATCTCAAGTATAACAAAGTCAGTCAAAATAGTAACATTAGCAACAACAGCGGGCACATCCTCGAGAATACCGATAGGTATGCCAGTTGATTTGTCATTCATTTGCAAAGATATTTCAGTAGGTGTGAGTTTATTCAAATCAAGTCTTTTATATAAAGAGAAAGGCATAACACTAACACCAGCTCCCAAATCACATAAAGCAGTTTTCACATAATTTCTTTTGATGGAGCAAGGTATAGTTGGTATTCCTGGATCTCCAAGTTTTTTAGGTACTCCATCTTTAAAAGTATAATTAGCAAGCATAGTGGAGATTTCAGTTTTCGGTATTTTTCTCTTATTGGTTGTAACGCCCGGATAATTAGGCTACAATAAACCTCTGCTAATGATGCCACGTCATCATGGTTACTGTTCATAAACTCGCGGTGTTTCAAACCCCGTTTAAATTCTTATTTAAAATCAAGTCAAAAATAAAATTTTCAAATGTCAGAACTAAAATGTTCAATATGTGACAAATTTTACATACCTAATTTTGGAGGTGAACCAACTTTTTTATAAACTGGTTTAATGCCCTAAACTAATTAAAACTGGGGCCAAATAATTATTAAAATGCCTTTTAAACATTTTAGGAACTTCCAAACTATTTTAATTGTCCCCAAACTTTTGTGGCAGTAATATATATTACCTAGTATTTGTTTGGACCAATGGCACTTTTAACAAAATTCAATTGGTAGCTAAAATAAATAAAAACTGAAAAGGATAACAAAAAAACGTTGAGTACACATGGGCCTCAAGTACTCAGGGGAGGCCCAGCCCACCAGTGGTGCCATCCCCTTCCTCCTCTTCACAGGAGGGGGGATCGTGGCAGCATCCAGACGGCCATGAGCGTGCCTCACCGCGCGTGGCGGCCATCCATCGCCCCTGGCCGCCTACAAAACCTCCCCGCGAACCCCCCTCGGTCAAACCCTAGCCTCCTTTCTCCCTCCCACGGGCCGCCACTCTCGTCCCCGCAACTGCCCGAGCTCCTCCATCGCGGCACCGTCATCAATCGCCATGGCCGCAACCACCGTGCTCCCCGCGCCACAAGAAGACATCCAGGAGAATCACCACGGTCCACACTGCTCATCCAGAGCACCAATTTGAGCGGAGCAGTCCCGTACATTTGCCATCGACATCGTCTTCTCTGTATACATCGTCGCCGATGGTCGTCGTTTGCAGCTGCTCCGGTTCACCCCCAACCTCCCAACCTCGTCAGAAGCACCGGGGTGAGCATCTCTGCCGATTCCCTCGCTTTACCCCTTCGATCTGTGCCATTTGCCGCCGCTCCCGAGGTCGTCTATAGTCGCCATGGTCGTAGCCCGAGCTCCTGTGTACGTACTGCTGCTACTTAGTGATGTGCTTGCCTGCTACCTTGGCAGCCCCCGCGCGCGCCCACGCCCGCCTCGCCTCCCTTGCTGCCGGCCTGCGGCCGCCACCGCCAGCCCGCGTCGGCCGGTGCCCGGCCGCCCCATCCCCTTCCCGCGGCTCACCCGCCTCTACGTGGCTTCGCCCGACGCCGCTTCGCGCCCAGAGCCCCATCGCCGCGCCCACGCTCCGCTGGCCGCCGTCCACCGCGTCCATGCGCCGCGCCCGTCGGCGCCCGCGGCACCGCAGCCTTTGCGCTGCAGCCACCGCCGCTTGCCCGCTCTGCCGCGTCGCGCCCTCCTGGCCCGTCCGCAGCCACACCCCACCTTCGGATGCCCAGTCCTTCTCCTCGCACCGCTGCTGCCAAGTGCCGCACCGCCCGCTGCGCCTCGCCGACCTTCGCCCTGTTTCGTCCTGTCGGGCTTCCCACGGGCCAGCGCCACCGGGGCAGAGCCCCGCTTCCGTTGCCCCGTTAACCCGCCCTGGGTGGCCTCTTGGGCCACCGACCAGTGGGCCTAGCGCCCTGTTATAAAAAGGTTTAAAAAAAATAATTTAAAAAAAATAAAAATATGTAAAAATATTTATTAATTAATTAAAAGAATTAATTAACTTAATTAATTCTATTAATTAATATAATTAACCCTGTTAATTAACCTTAATTATTTGTTTAGTTAAACAGCCAATGACGATAGGACCCACACATCAGTTTGACTAAGTCAATTGACCGCTGACATCACCGTGACATCATGCTGACGTCATCGCAAACTATTCTGGATAATGTTGATTTAAATTAATTAAATAAATTCCAGAAAATGTTTAAAATTATAGAAAATCATATAAAATAATCTGTAACTCGGATGAAAAAGTTTTATATATGAAAGTTGCTCAGAACGACGAGACGAAACCGAATACGCGGTCCGTTTGTCCGCCCCACACCTCTATCATACCGAACATGGAACAATCCTCCTCCGGTTCGTTTGTCCGAAAATGCCTAACACCGGGAATACTTTCCCGGATGTTATCCCCCTTCACCGGTATCGTGTAGCACCGCGTTAGAGCACCCTAGCACTACGTGTTAACTTGCCGTGCTTCTTTATTGCATCTGTATGCTTTGTATTTATTGTTTCTTCCCCCTCTTATCTCCGGTAGACCGTGAGACTGATGCTGCCTCGGTGATCGACTACGGTGTTGACGACCCCTCCGTCTTGCCAGAGCAACCAGGCAAGCCAACCCCCCTTGATCATTCCGATATCGCCCATTCTCTTCTCTCTTATGCTTGCATTAGAACTGCTACTGCTTTTTGTATGATCCTATTCTGATGCATAGCCTGTTGTTGATACCGCTTTCATACCTTACATGTTTATACTAAACTGCTTAGTATAGGCTGGTTAGAGATCCACCAGTGACCCCCCCCCCTCCACATTGTCCCGACTGCCCCGCTGGAGTATCAGAAGACCCGTTCAACGGGATCGAAGACCAGGACCCGGCACCGCACATCACTTTCCCCTTAGTTGCTCGACACTACTGGGTTACTACCGAGTGCCGAGGGTGAGACCTCATCAGCACTTCTGATGTTAACCTTGTAGGTTAGCTCATCGGTTGTGGTCATCGAGGGTGATTCCTCTTTCTCCACTCTCGATAACGACACTGTCGTGCAACTCCTCAAGAGTGGACCTCGAGGGTGACTCCTCTTTCGTTTACCTTGACGATAAACATCAGGTGGAATTCCATCGAGGGTGATTTCCTCAGGTTTCCCTTTGGTGTCAGACACACAGTTACTATGGTTACTATGACTTTACACTGAACCTGGTTCCTAAAGACGGGTCGACCCTGAGGGGTACCCGCGCGAGCTTAATTGTGAGTGGTGTGTAGTCGGGTTGACCTGGAAGGTGCCCGCGAGATAATTACGAGGCGTGGCCGGGCACTCGCCCTTGCCGCAAGTTCTCGAGACGGGGTGATGGGGTCACATGTTCGTGAGTCTCTGCTCGTTACCGCGCGTTCCCAAGACACAAAACGGTTTGGATATTTGATCCAAGGGGCCTCTGGCCTGATAGCGCTAACCATCACGTGGGGATAGTATGGGCGTTCTGCGTCGTATGCATCAGCCGAAGCTTAACTGATGTCATTGCGACTGAGCGGCGTGTGTCGGGTTGGACTGGTTAGGCTCCAACCTTTTTAAAGGTGGTTGCTAGGTCTACTCACCGGCCGCCCACGTAACGTGCAGCAGTTCCCGGGGCGATTGGCCCATGACCCCTGGGAGCATAGGGTTTAGTCCGGCGTGCATGACCTCTCTATTAAGTCTAGGTCGGGTTGCGGCGTATTGTTTGGCCGAGGGCGGGCATGACCTGATGGTGTGTCCGGCCGGAGTTAAGCAAGCGTGATGGGTAAGTTGGTGCACCCTTGCAGGGAAGAAAACATCTATCGATAGTCTGTCCTACGGTAACGGACACTTGGAGTTGTATCCCGATCGCTACAACTAGAACTGGATGCTGAGGCATTGTTTGGATATGTTGCTTCGGGAGTCGAGAAAGGATCCTGGAGCGTTGGAACAAGAACATAAATACGACTTGTGTTATACTACTCTACTCCCCCTTGTTGCTGCAAGACGGTGGTTCCCAGAAGATGCTAGTCTTCGATAGGGCTAGCTTCTCCCCCTCTTATTCTGGCATTTTGCAGCTTAGTCCACAGATAGTACCCTTTTCATTGATACCGATGCATATGTAGTGTAGATCCTTGCTTGCGAGTACTTTGGATGAGTACTCACGGTTGCTTTGCTCCCCCTTTTCCCCCTTCTTTCTTCTTGCTGGTTGATGCAACCAGATGTTGGAATTCAGGAGCCAGATCCCACATTGGACGACTGCTACCACCCCGGTGGAGCCTACTACTGCGTGGAGACAGCTGACGACCAGGAGTAGTTAGGAGGTCCCAGGCAGGAGGCCTTGCCTTTTCGATCATTGATGTTTTGTGCTAGCCTTCTTAAGGAAAACTTGTTTAACTTATGTCTGTACCCACATATTGTTGCTTCCGCTGACTCTTATGTATTCGAGCTTATGTATTCGAGCCCTCGAGGCCCCTGGCTTGTAATATAAAGCTTGTATTATTTTAATTTGTGTCTAGAGTTGTGTTGTGATATCTTCCAGTGAGTCCTTGATCTTGGTCGTACACATTTGGGTGCATGATTAGTGTACGGTCAAATCGGGGGCGTCACAAGTTGGTATCAGAGCCGACTGCCTGTAGGAATCCCCCCTTTCCAACTCCTTGGCCGAAGTTGAGTCTAGTCTTTGAAAAACTGTTTTACTAACTTGGCTGTGTGGCTTACGGGCCCACGTCGCCAATTGGGTGGTATTAGGATCTTTTATTCCTTGTCTATACTCTGGGATTCTGACATCTCTTCTCTTCAGGTTAAAAAGTTTTGCCGACTCTAACTCTAGGTTCTCGTAAATACTTTCTCCCAGAGAGCCCCTTCATTCCAGATGATGGCCTGCTTCACCAGAAGATTCGGAAGATACCCTTCAGTATATCCCGAGACTTTTGAGCTCGTCGCTTTTGCAATTCCCTACCTTCGATATATTCTTATGGATAACTCCATACACTTGGCGTTCATACAATCATTCCCAGATGCTCTTGTTATTACAAGATACATCGGATTGTTCTCCGACCTTTAAGAATCCCCTGTCTCACTGCCTTGCGATTCTTTGGCACATGAATACCCCTACGGATAATTCCTCACACTTAGCGAGGATTCGTTCATCCCTAGTTGTTCATGCGTTTCACAAAGGTCTTTGAAATGTTATTCAATCTTTCAAAGTCATCAGCAACCTATTGCTCTAGAAAGTATTACCTGCTTGCATTATGGTTAATTCCATATGTATATCAATATTCCTTAAAATCCTTTGTGATTGACTTTATGATCTTATTAATTCAATAGGTTGCAAATACTCGCAATCATTAGTCAAACTAGAATTCATCCTTCCGGCTCAACCGTCATATTGAACATGAGCTGGTTCTCGACCAATCAAATTGCCGTCGATTGTACCCCTAGGTCATTTCAGCTTACCCATCCTTAATCAGAGCGTTTGCTTATGATCCTTCGTTTTGGAAACCATAATTTCTTTCTATTTAAGAATCAGACTAATCAGGTGATTCTTGAATCTGATGCCTCTGCATTCTTTCTTCCTCTGAGTGAGTATCGATACTCACATCAGCTACGTTGTGGATCACCCGATCCATTGTTGGATTGTTATCTGACAGCGTCCGTCATATTCAATCACCTTGTGAGTTCTTCCCCTGATACATAATGCCTTTGGTAAATTGTATCCTCTCCTTGGCCAACCATGCTCTGCTTTCGAGCTTGTATAATTTGCTCCTGAAGCTTGCGTAGTATGAGTCTAAGATGCCCCGATGGGTTGAACTTATGCCTTCCTTAATCTGTGCGAACCCAAAAGTTTTCCAAGGTTCATACTCCTCTGGTAATTCACCAGGCAAGTCTTCGCAATCAATTCATTTCTAATAGAGCAGTGAATGAAAGCTTATGCATTGAAGAAGTGGGAGTCAACCTTGAACTTCCTGTTCATGCCCATGCACACGGTGTAGATCTTATCATTAAGGCTTCTCTTAAAATTAATTATCCCCTTGATATAAGTTCATCTTATATCAGGGATCTGGCCTTTTGCAATCGTGGTGTTGACCATGCTCTCCTTTAAATACCATTTATCAGACAAGTTAAACCACTTGTCCTCTGCAGGTCAATGCACCTGTCCAACCTCTATTATGATCTAGCTTTGAGTATTACCCCGTGGTAACTCGATAATGTCACAGAACCATATTACTTCTTATGAGTTCTTCTTCAAGTATTACTTCTCACCGATTCCAATTTTCCTCGGGTTCTGAGTTGTTAGACACTCAAGGACACCGATAAGCGAATCAATACCACACTCCGATTTAGTAGCTCTAAGTAATCTCCATTGCTTATGAGTTTAGTAATTCTTCAAGTTATATCTAGCCTCTTTGGTTATATCATTATCATGCATCTGTTAACTGTGCTACCTGGTCCTTCTTCACGGAGCACAATTTCGGCAATGAGCTAAGCTTACGCCGATCTTCCTCGGCACATCACTTCGCCTTGAACAACTAGCTTGATTTCAAGTTTGTATTGTACTAGTGGTTTCAATAACCTTTCGCTCCATCATTCATTTGACTTGATGTCATCGCCGGTCGATTACATCCTAATGAAATCTCTCGACAAATGTGTCGTGATCACCATCAACAATGATTTGCCTTCTTCCAAGTTGTGAATCGAATTCATGATGGGAAATACCATCCTTGCCCCTCAATGAATTGTG
The DNA here is from genome assembly GCA_902687465.1 of Secale cereale. Lineage (NCBI taxonomy): Eukaryota > Viridiplantae > Streptophyta > Magnoliopsida > Poales > Poaceae > Secale > Secale cereale. The sequence goes on from LR738711.1 coordinate 778,690,047, forward strand.
TTATCATCGACAACATTTATGCCTTCGCCCCAACACAAAGTTATTCATATAATTTTGGAATTACATCCTTTTTGACATGACGATGGATTGCAGTTGAACCCGTCGGACTCATCCTCATCTTCCCTTGCTGAAATTGTATGACTTATTTTATAAGTTGTTTCTAATGGAACCTGGTGTATCCAAAGTCCGACCTTTGCTGGTAGACAAATGTCAATGCTATCTCGAAGCATTTGTGTGGTATCCTGATTTTCACAAGGAACATTTAAAGCACACTGCCAAATGTTCTTGATCAACTATCCAACAATGTTGTGTGGGTACATATCATAATTCTTTTTACCCCTTTTATCTATACGGTCATAACTTTGATCTCCTGACACGTATATCATGCCCTGCGTAATGTTGGGGATGATTTACTCCTATTCATTGTGATTAGACACATTTTCCTTTCTAATTGTTTGTTTAACCTTTCTTTGATCTACATATAATCTAAGCAGTAATAATTTTCTGCTTATGTGGACACGTTGGTGTACAACTCTAACAGTAAGACCCTGTTACTAATGTTGATAACATTCTGGTAACCATCGATGGATGAGAACTTTTCCTATTGGTCCGCCTCGTTTCAACGAGCAGGAAAATGGTTCTCTTCGTCCCTCGCCCGTGGAACCGATGTTGTTGCCGACATAACTAACATGTTATCCTCTAATATGCCTTGCTTACATGATCAGGCAAGACGTCGCCGTCCTTCCTACTTTCAACCCACATGGTGGGCCCATAACCCACAGTTCCACAGGATCGAAACCTGGCTCTCCTGTACACCCCCTGTTTCCAAAGTTATTCTTCACGCTTGGCTTCATATGTAGATCACGAGCCACCTTCCTAGGGATGATCTATTCTATTATCGAACACAATATTTATTTCGTTACTTTGAACCCTTTTTACCTTCAGATCGGGCATTGAACGGCCTGCATGTTGAAAACTTCTCGTGGTACCTTCTTAATTTGCTCTCGACATTTTTCTTAAGTTTCAGTTCGAGAGTTACTTTCCATCACCTTCCCTAATTTTAGCTACCAGGTAGTCAACCTTGTCGAGGTCCATTCTTCCGGAAGAACCCCCCATTATTTCTACCGTAAGTACGATGGAGATCCTAGAGATAGGATGTCGGCCTCATCATGATGACCTGATGCAGAGCAATGAGGACATCAACGTAATGGATCGACCTCTTCGAGAAGAACAATCAACACCAGGAAGACCCGTTAGGATTTCGTAATCAAATTCCTTCCCCTTACTCCCGCTCCTAAATCTCGGGACGAGATTTCTTGTAGTGGAGGAGAATTGTAACGCCCGGATAATTAGGCTACAATAAACCTCTGCTAATGATGCCACGTCATCATGGTTACTGTTCATAAACCCGCGGTGTTTCAAACCCCGTTCAAATTCTTATTTAAAATCAAGTCAAAAATAAAATTTTCAAATGTCAGAACTAAAATGTTCAATATGTGAAAAAATTTCCATACCTAATTTTGGAGGTGAACCAACTTTTTTATAAACTGGTTTAATGCCCTAAACCAATTAAAACTGGGGCCAATAATTATTAAAATGCCTTTTCAACATTTTAGGAACTTCCAAACTATTTTAATTGTCCCCAAACTTTTGTGGCAGTAATATATATATTACCTAGTATTTGTTTGGACCAATGGCACTTTTAACAAAATTCAATTGGTACCTAAATTAAATAAAAACTGAAGAGGATAACAAAAAAAACGTTGAGTACACATGGGCCTCAAGTACTCGGGGGAGGCCCAGCCCACCAGTGGTGCCATCCCCTTCCTCCTGTTCATAGGAGGGGGGGTCGTGGCAGCATCCAGAAGGCCATGAGCGTGCCTCACCGCGCGTGGCGGCCATCCATCGCCCCTGACCGCCTACAAAACCTCCCTGCGAACCCCCCTCGATAAAACCCTAGCCTCCTTTCTCCCTCCCACGCGCCGCCACTCTCGTCCCCGCAACCGCCCGAGCTCCTCCATCGCGGCACCGTCATCAATCGCCATGGCCGCGACCATCGTGCTCCCTGCGCCACAAGAAGACGTCCAGGAGAATCGCCACGGTCCACTCTGCTCATCCAGAGCACTGATTTGAGCGGAGCAGTCCCGTACATTCGCCATCGACATCGTCTTCTCCATATACATCGTCGTCGTTGGTCGTCGTTTGCAGCTGCTCCGGTTCGCCCCCAACCTCCCAACCTCGTCAGAAGCATCGGGGTGAGCATCTCTGCCGATTCCCTCGCTTTACCCCTTCGATCTATGCCATTTTCCGCCGCTCCCGAGGTCATCTGTAGTCGCCATGGCCGGAGCCCGAGCTCCTGTGTACGTATTGCTGCTACTTAGTGTTGTGCGTGCCTGCTACCTTGGCAGCCCCCGCGCGCGCCCACGCCCGCCTCACCTTCCTTGCTGCCGGCCTGCGGCCGCCACCGCCAGCCCGCATCGGCCGGTGCCTGGCCGTCCCATCCCCTTCCCGCGGCTCGCCCGCCTCTACGTGGCTTCGCTCGATGCCGCTTCGCGCCCAGCGCCCCATCGCCGCGCCCACGCTTCGCTGGCCGCCGTCCGCCGCGTCCATGCGCCGCGCCCGTCAGCGCCCACGGCACCGCAACCTCTGCGCTGCAGCCGCTGCCGCTTGCCCGCTCTGCCGCGCCGCGCCCTCCTGGCCCGCCCGCAGCCACGCCCCGCCTTCGGATGCCCCGTCCTTCTCCTCGCACCGCCGCTGCCAAGTGCCGCACCGCCTGCTGCGCCTCGCCGGCCTCCGCCTAGTTTCGTCCCGACGGGCTCCCCACGGGCCAGCGCCACCGGGGCGGAGCCCCGCTTCCGTAGCCCCGTTAACCCGCCCCGGGTGGCCTCTTGGGCCACCGACTAGTGGGCCCATCGCCCTGTTAAAAAAAGGTTTTAAAATAATAATTAAAAATAAATAAAAATATGTAAAAATATTAAATAATTAATTAACTTAATTAATTCTAGTAATTAATCTAATTAACCCTGTTAATGAACCTTAATTATTTGTTTATTTAAAACAGCTAATGACGGTAGGACCCACACGTCAGTTTGACTAAGTCAATTGACCGCTGACATCACCCTGACATCATGCTGACGTCATCGCATACTATTCTGGATAATGTTGATTTAGATTAATTAAATAAATTCCAAAAAATGTTTAAAATTTTAGAAAATCATATAAAATAATCTGTAACTCGGATGAAAAAGTTTTATATATGAAAGTTGCTCAGAACGACGAGACGAATCCGAATATGCGGTCTGTTCGTCCGCCACACACCTCTATCATACCGAACATGGAACAATCCTCCTCCGGTTCGTCTATCCGAAAATGCCTAACACCGGGAATACTTTCTCGGATGTTATCCCTCTTCGCCGGTATCGTGTAGCACCGCGTTAGAGCACCCTAGCACTACGTGTTAACTTGTCGTGCTTCTTTATTGCATTTGTATGCTTTGTATTTATTGTTTCTTCCCCCTCTTCTCTCCGGTAGACCGCGAGACTGATGCTACCTCGGTGATCGACTACGGTGTTGACGAACCCTCCGTCTTGCCAGAGCAACCAGGCAAGCCAACCCCCCTTGATCATTCCAATATCGCCCATTCTCTTCTCTCTTATGCTTGCATTAGAACTGCTACTGCTTTTTGTATGATCCTATTCTGATGCATAGCCTGTTGTTGATACTGCTTTCATACCTTTAATGTTTATACTAAACTGCTTAGTATAGGCTGGTTAGAGATCCACCAGTGACCCCCCCCCCACATTGTCCCGACTGCCCCGCTGGAGTATCAGAAGACCAGTTCAACGGGATCGAAGACCAGGACCCGGCACCGCACATCACTTTCCCCTTAGTTGCTCGATACTACTGGGTTACTATCGAGTGCCGAGGGTGAGACCTCATCAGCACTTCTGATGTTAACCTTGTAGATTAGTTCATCGGTTGTGGTCATCGAGGGTGATTCCTCTTTCTCCACTCTCGATAACGACACTGTCATGCAACTCCTCAAGAGTAGACCTCAAGGGTGACTCCTCTTACGTACACCTTGACGATAAACATCAGGTGGAATTCCATCGAGGGTGATTTCCTCAGGTTTCCCTTTGGTGTCAGACACACAGCTACTATGGTTACTATGACTTTACACTGAACTTGGTTACTAAAGACGGGTCGACCCTGAGGGGTACCCGCGCGAGCTTAATTGCGAGTGATGTGTAGTCGGGTTGACCTGGAAGGTGCCCGCGAGATAATTACGAGGCGTGGCCGGGCACTCGCCCTTGCCGCAAGTTCTCGAGACGGGGCGATGGGGTCACATGTTCGTGAGTCTCTGCTCATTACCGCGCGTTCCCAAGACACTAAACGGTTTGGATATTTGATCCAAGGGGCCTCTGGCCTGATAGCGCTAACCATCACGTGGGCATAGTATGGGCGTTCTGCGTCGTATGCATCAGCCGAAGCTTAACTGACGTCATTGCAACTGAGCAGCGCGCGTCGGGTTGGACTGGTTAGGCTCCTACCTTTTTAAAGGTGGTTGCTAGGTCTGCTCACCGGCCGCCCACACAACGTGCAGGAGTTCTCGGGCGATTGGCCCATGACCCCTGGGAGCATAGGGTTTAGTCCGGCGTGCATGACCTCTCTATTAAGTCTAGGTCGGGTTGCGGCGTATTGTTTGGCCGAGGGCGGGCATGACCTGATGGTGTGTCCGGTCGGAGTTAAGCAAGCGTGATGGGTAAGTTTTTGCACCCCTGCCGGGAAGAAAACATATATCGATAGCCTGTACTACGGTAACGGACACTTGGAGTTGTATCCCGATCGCTACAACTAGAACTGGATGCTGAGGCATTGTTTGGATATGTTGCTTTGGGAGTCGAGAAAGGATCCCGGAGCGTTGGAACAACAACATAAATATGACTTATGTTATACTACTCTACTCCCGCTTGTTGCTGCAAGACGGTGGTTCCCAAAAGATGCTAGTCTTCGATAGGGCTAGCTTCTACACCTCTTATTCTGGCATTCTGCAGCTTAGTCCACAGATACTACCCTTTTCATTGATACCGATGCATATGTAGTGTAGATCCTTGCTTGCGAGTACTTTGGATGAGTACTCACGGTTGCTTTGCTCCCCCTTTTCCCCCTTCTTTCTTCTTGCTGGTTGATGCAACCAGATGTTGGAGTTCAGGAGCCAGATGCCACACTTGACGACTGCTACCACCCCGGCGGAGCCTACTACTACGTGGAGACACCTGACGACCAGGAGTAGTTAGGAGGTCCCAGGCAGGAGGCCTTGCCTTTTCGATCATTGATGTTTTGTGCTAGCCTTCTTAAGGTAAACTTGTTTAACTTATGTCTGTACTCAGATATTGTTGCTTCCGTTGACTCTTGTGTATTCGAGCTTATGTATTCGAGCCCTCGAGGCCCCTGGCTTGTAATATAAAGCTTGTATTATTTTAATTTGTGTCTAGAGTTGTGTTGTGATATCTTCCAGTGAGTCCTTGATCTTGGTCGTACACATTTGCGTGCATGATTAGTGTACGGTCAAATCGGGGGCGTCACATTGGTGATGATGTCTTTCATGTACTTTGCATAAGGAGGCATTTTCAAGATATCAGTCATGGGAGTGCGCAAAAAGACTGGCCTCAGCATTTCAGCAAAGCATTCAAATTCTTCATCATCTTTCTTTTTAGTTGGCCTAGGTGGAAAGGGCATAGGTTTTTGAACCCACGGTTCTCTTTCTTTACCGTGTTTTCTAGCAACAAAGTTTCTTTTATCATATCTTTTATTCTTAGGTTGTGGGTTTTCAAGATCAACTGTTGGTGCTATCTCAACATCATTATCTGGTTCCTTTTCATTGTTCGGTTGAGTATCTTCATGAACCTCATCATTATCTTTTTTTTCATTATCAGAAGGTGAGTATTCACTACCAGAATGAGTTTCAGCATCAGAGATAGAGACTTCATTATGAGGAGTTTTTTCTGCTTCATGTTCACTAGAGGCATGCAAAGTCCTATCATTTTCCTTCTTATTTTTCCTTTTAGGAGTACTATGTGCATCAGTGTGGAATCTTTGAGAGTCTTGTTCAATTCTTTTTGGATGTCCCTTAGGATATAGTGGTTCTCGAGTCATTTTACCTCCCCTGGTTGCTACTCTAATAGTGAAGTCACTTATATTATTAATCATTTCATCAAGCAACTCTCTTTGAGATTTAGCAACTAGTTCTAACTGAGTTTGATCCATAGAAGCATGCTTCCCTACACCTCTAACATCATTTGTGATTCTAAATAACAAGTCACTCAAGTGAGCAATCATATCAGAATTGTATTTCAATTGTTTCATAACATTTGCATTGAAGTGATCTTGCTTTCTAATGTAACTTTCAAACTCATAAAGGCATTGGCTAAGGTGCATATTGTGAGGATTATCGCTGTCATTGAATTTCATTAGAAAATTTACCTCTACTGCCTTAGGCAGTGGTGGTGTATCAAGCCCATGTTTTTCTTCAATAGCAGGTAAATTTTTGGCATCCTCAGTTTTAATACATTTTTCCTTCATAGATTTCTTTGCCTCTTGCATATCTTCAGGACTGAGATATAAGATACCCCTCTTCTTCGGAGTGGGTTTAGGTGGTGGTTCAGGAAGAGTCCAATCATCATAATTTTTAATACGTTGTTCAATAATTCATCAGCTTGTCCAATAGTTTGTTCCCTGAAAACACAATCAGCACAACTATCTAGGAAACCCCTAGAAGCATCGGTTAGTCCATTATAGAAGATATCAAGTATTTCATTTTTCTTAAGAGGATGATCAAGAAAATCATTAAACAATTGGAGAAGCCTCCCCCAAGCTTGTGGGAGACTCTCTTCTTCAGTTTGCACAAAGTTAAATATTTCCTGTAAGGTAGCTTGTTTCTTATGAGTAGGAAAATATTTTTCAGAGAAGTAATAAATCATATCTTGGAGAGTACGCACACAACCAGGAGTAAGAGTATTGTACCAAGCTTTAGCACCACCCTTTAATGAGAACGGAAATAACTTGAGAATATAATAGTAGCGAATTTTCTCATCATGAGAAAATAGGGTGGCTATACCATTCATCTTAGTAAGATGTGCCAAGCTTTTCAGTTTCAAGCTCATCATCAGTTTCAACAATATCATGTTGTATTACTCTAGCCATTTGTTCATCAAGAAATTCACCTAGTGGCGTGTTATCATCAAGCAAAATACTAGCATCATCATAATCATCATTCATAGCAGAAGTAGCATCATCAATAACTTCTGACCTATCAGGATTGATAGCATGTGGTGGTGTTGTAAGTTGACTTATAACAGAAGGTGAATCTAAAGCAGAGCTAGATGGCAGTTCCTTACCTCCCCTCGACTTAGAGGAAAAACATCTTAGTCTTAGCATCCTTCAGATTCTTCATAGTGATAGATTGATAATAATCCCAAGTGACTCAACAAATATTGCTATGCTCCCCGTTAACGGCGCCAAAAAAGGTCTTGATAACCCACAAGTATAGGGGATCGCAACAGTTTTCGAGGATAGAGTATTCAACCCAAATTTATAGATTCGACACAAGGGGAGCCAAAGAATATTTGTAAGTATTATCAGCTGCGTTGTCAATTCAACCACACCTGGAGATTAATTATCTGCAGCAAAGCGATCAGTAGCAAAGTAATATGATAGTTTTGATAGAAGTGGCAACAACAATAGTGACGGTAACAGTGATAGCAATAGTTTTGTACCAAGTGTAACAGTAACAACAGTAGTAGTAACTTAGGAAGATCAATATAAGAGAAATTCGTACGCATTGGATCAATGATTTGTTGGATGATATTCATCATGTACCAGTTATAACCTAGGGCGATACGGCACTAGCTCCACTTCATAAATATAATGTAGGCATGTATTTCGTAAATAGTCATACATGCTTATGGAAAGAAACTGCATGACATCTTTTGTCCCAACCTCCCGTCGCAGCGGGGTCCTACTGGAAACTAAGGGATATTAGGGCCTCCTTTTAATAGAGAACCGAAACAAAGCATTAACACACGGTGAATACATGAACTCCTCAAACTATGGTCATCACCGGGAGTGGTCCCGACCGTTGTCACTCCGTGGTTGCCGAATCATAACACGTAGTAGGTAACTATAACTTGCAAGATCGGATCTAGGACATACATATAATGATGATAACATAAACGGTTCAGATCTGAAATCATGGCAACCGGGCCCAAAGCAACAAGCATTAAGTATGTTAAAGTCATAGCAACATCAATCTCAGAACATAGTGGATACTAGGGATTGGCCCTAACAAAACTAACTACATTACATGATGAATCCCATCCAACTCCTCACCGACCAGCGAGCCTACGAAGGAATTACTCACTCCCGTTCGGGAGCATCATGGAATTGGCGATGGAGAAGGGTTTGTGATGGCGAAGATCGAAGATTGCCCTCTCCGGAGCCCCAAACGGACTCTAGATCTGGCCTCCCGAGGAATAACGGGAGACGGCGGCGGCTTCGTCTCGTGAAACACAATAATTCGTTCTCCTTGATTTTTCTGGAAAAATAGGATTTTATAGCGTCGGTTTCAGGGTCCGCGGGACCACCAGGTGGGGACAACCCACCTGTGGGCGCCTGGCGGGGTGGCGCGCCCTGGTGGGTTGTGCCCACCCAGGTGCCCCCCTCCGGTGGTTCTTGGCTCCAAAAAATCTCTTTTATTGTATAAAAAATCCTCGCAAAGTTTCGTTCCATTCCGAGAACTTTTATTTCTGCACAAAAAACAACACCATGGTAGTTTTGCTAAAAACAACTTCATTCCGGGTTAGTTTCATTCAAATCATGCAAATTAGGGTCCAAAACAAGAGGAAAAACGTTAGGAAAAGTAGATACGACTGAGACGTATCACACCGCTAGGTGACAGACATGTTGCAGAAGCTAATGCACATGTTATGAATGTTTGGCAAGCATAATCTGATGACTACTTAATAGTTTAGTGCGCCATGCTTTATGGCTTAGAATCGGGGCTCAAAAGACGTTTTGAATGCTACAGAACATATGAGATGTTCCAAGAGCTTAAATTGGTATTTCAGACTCATGCCCGTGTTGAGAGGTGTTAGACCTATGACAAGTACTTTGCCTACAAGATGGAGGAGAATGGTTCAGCTAGTGAGCATGTGCTCAGAATGTCTGAGTACTACAATCACTTGAATCATGTGGGAGTTAATCTTCCAGATAAGATATTGATTTACAGATTTGTCTAGTCACTATCACCAAGCTACTAGAGCTTCGTGATGAACTATAAATATGCAAGGGATGACGAAAACGGTTCCCAAAGCTCTTCGTGATGTTGAAATCGTTGGAGGTAGAAATCAAGAAGGAGCATCAAGTGTTGATGGTTAACAAGACCACTAGTTTCAAGAAAAAAGGAAAGGCAAAGAAAGGGTACTTCAAGAAGAACGGCAAGAAAGTTACCTCTCCCGAGAAGAAGCCCAAAGCTAGACCCAAGCCTGAAACTCAGTGCTTCTACTGCAAAGGAAATGCTCACTGGAAGTGGAACTGCTCCAAATATTTGGCGGATAAGAAGGATGGCAAAGTGAACAAATGTATATTTGATATACATGTTATTGATGTGTTCCATACTAGTGCTTGCAGTGGCCCCAGAGTATTTGATACCATTCAGTTGCTAAGATTAGTAACTCGAAACACGAGTCCCAGAATGAACAGAGACTAGTTAAGGGCGAGGTGACGATGTGTGTTGGAAGTGGTTCCAAGATTGATATGATCATCATCGCACATTCCCTATACTTTGGGGATTAGTGTTGAACCTAAATAAATGTTATTTGGTATTTGCGTTGAGCATAAACAAGATTGGGTCATGTTTATTGCAATTTGGTTATTCATTTAAGTGAGAGAATAATTGTTATTTTGTTTACATGAATAAAACCTTCTATGATCATACACCCAATGTAAATGGTTTACTGAATCACGATCGTAGTAATACACATATTCATAATATTCATGCGAAAAGATGCAATGTTGATAATGATAGTACAACATATTTGTGGCACTACCGTTTAGGTCATATTGATGTAAAGCGCATGAAGAAACTCCATGCTGATGGACTTTTGGAATCACTTGATTATGAATCATTTGATACTTGCAAATCATGCCTCATGGGCAAGATGACTAAAACTCCATTCGTCGAAACAATGGAGCGAGCTAATGACTTATTGGAAATAATACATACTGATGTATGCGGTCCAATGAGTGTTGAAGCACGCGATGGGCATCATTATTTTCTCACCTTCACAGATGATTTGAGTAGATATATGGGCATACCTACTTGATAAGACACTAGTCTGAAACAATTGAAAAGTTCAAAGAATTTTAGAGTGAAGTAGAGAATCATCATAACAAGATAATAAAATTTCTACGATCTGATTGCGGATGCGAATGTTTGGGTTACGAATTTGGCCTTCATTTAAAACAATGTGGAATAGTTTGACAACTCACGCCACTCGGAACAGCACATCGTAATGGTGTATCCGAACGTCGTAACCATACTCTATTGGATATGGTGCGCTCTATGATGTCTCTTACCGATTTGCCTTTCGTTTTTGGGTTATGCATTAGAGACAACTGCATGCACGTTAAATAGGGCATAGTCTAAATCCGTTGAGATGACACCATATGAACTGTGGTTTGGCAAGAAACCAAATTTGTCGTTTCTTAAAGTTTGGGGTTGCGACACTTATGTCAAAAGGATTCATCCTGATAAGCTCGAACCTAAATCGGATAAGTACGTCTTCATAGGATACCCAAAAGAATCTATTGGGTACACCTTCTACCACGACACGATCTTTGTTGCTAAGAATGGGTCTTTTCTAGAAGGAGTTTCTCTCGAAAGAAGTGAGTGGGAGGAAGTAGAACTTGATGTGGTAGTTGTACCTTCTCTCGAATTGGAAAGTATCTCATCAGAGAAAATCATTCATGTGATGCCTACACCAACTAGAGAAGAAGCTAATGATGATGATCATGAAACTTCGGATCAAGTTACTACTGAACCTCGAAGGTCGACCAAAACACATACCGCACCAGAGTGGTACAGTAACCGTGTCCTGGAAGTCATATTGTTAGACAACGGCAAACTTTCGAACTACGAAGAAGCTATGATGAGCCCAGATTCCAAAAAATGGCTTGAGGCCATGAAATCTGAGATAGGATCCATGATGAGAAAAACGTGTAGACTTTGGTGGTCTTGCCCGATGATTGGCATGCCATAAAGAATAAATGGATCTTCAAGAGGAAGACACACGCTGATGGTAATGTTACTATCTGCAAAAGCTCGACTTATCGCAAAAGGTTTTTGACAAGTTCAAGGGGTTGACTACGATGCGACCTTCTCATCCGTAGCGATGCTTAAGTCTGTCCGAATCATGTTAGCAATTGTCGCATTTCATGATAATGAAATCTGGCAAATGGATGTCAAAACTGCACTCCTTAATGGATTTCTGAAAGAAGAGTTGTATATGATGCAACCAGAAGGTTTTGTCAATCCTAAAGGTGCTAACAAAGTGTGCAAGCTCCAGCGATCCATCTATGGGCTGGTGCAAGCATCTCGGAGTTGGAATATACGCTTTGATGAGGTGATCAAAGCATATGGTTTTATACAGACTTATGGTGAATCATGTATTTACAAGAAAGTGAGTGGGAGCTCTGTAGCATTTCTGATATTATATTTGGATGACATATTGTTGGTTGGAAATGATATAGAATTTCTGAGCATAAAAGGATACTTGAATAAGATTTTTTCAATGAAAGACCTGGGTGAAGCTGCTTATATATTGGGTATCAAGATCTATAGAGATAGATCAAGACGCTTAATAGGACTTTCACAAAGCACATACCTTGACAAAGCTTTGAAGAAGTTCAAAATGGATCAGTCAAAGAAAGGGTTCTTGTTTGTGTTACAAAGGTGTGAAATTGAGTTAGACTCAATGCCCAACCACTTCAAAAGATAGAGAGAAAAAGAAAGTCATTCCCTAAGCCTCTACCATAGGTACTATCATGTATGCCATGATGTGTACCAGACCTGATGTGTGCCTTGCCATAAGTTTGGCAGAGAGGTACCAAAGTAATCCAGGAGTGGATCACTGGACAACGGTCAAGAACATCCTGAAGTGCCTGAAAAGGATAAATGATTTGTTTCTCATTTATGGATGTGACGGAGAGCTCATCGTAAAGGGTTAAGCTGATGCTAGCTTGGACATAGATCTGGATGACTCTAATTCATAGACCAGATATGTATTTTTATTGAATGGTGGAGCTGTCAATTGGTGCAGTTCTAAGCAGAGCGTCGTGGCGGGATCTACATGTGAAGCGGAGTATATAGCTGCTTCTGAAGCAGCACATGAATGAGTTTGGATGAAGGAGTTCATATCCGATCTAGGTGTAATACCTAGTGCATCGGGTCCGATGACAATCTTTTGTGACAACACTGGAGCAATTGCCTTGGCGAAGGAATCCAGGTTTCACAAGAGAACAAAACACATCAAGAGACGCTTCCACTCCATTTGTGAAAAGGTCAAGGATGGAGACATAGAAATTTGCAAAGTACATACGGATCTGAATGTGGCACACCCATTGACTAAGCCTCTTCCGCGGGCAAAACATGATCAACACCAAGACTCGATGGGTGTTAGATTCATTACAATGTAATCTAGATTATTGACTCTAGTGCAAGTGGGAGACTAATGGAAATATGCCCTAGAGGCAATAATAAAGTTTTATTATTTTATATTTCCTTATTCATGATAAATATTATTCATGCTAGAATTGTATTTACCGGAAACTTGAATACATGTGTGAATACATAAACAAATAATGTGTCCCTAGTGAGTCTCTACTACACTAGCTCATTGATCAAAGATGGTTAAGGTTTCCTAACCACGGACATGAGTTGTCATTTGATAACAGGATCACATCAGTATGAGATTGATGTGATGGACAAGACTCATCCGTTATCTTAGCATTTGATCATACAGTTTATTGCTACTGCTTTCTTGTATGTCAAATACATGTTCCTTAGACCATGAGATCATGCAACTCCCAGATACCGGAGGAATACCTTATGTCCCATCAAACATCACAAGGTAACTGGATAATCATAAAGATGCTCTACAGGTATCTCCAAAGGTATTTGTTGAGTTGGCATGGATCGAGATTGGGATTTGTCACTCCGAGTATCGGAGAGGTATCTCTGGGCCCTCTCGGTAATACACATCATAAGAAGCCTTGCAATCAAATGACTAAATGAGTTAGTTACAAGATGATGTATTACGGATCAAGTAAAGAGACTTGCCAGTAATGAGATTGAAATAGGTATAGAGATACCGACGATCAAATCTCAGGCAAGTAACATACCGGCAGACAAAGGGAATTGTGTATGTTGTCATAACAGTTCGACCGATAAACATCTTCGTAGAATATGTAGGAACCAATATGGGCATCCAGGTTCCGCTATTGGTTATTGACCGGAGAGGTGTCTCGGTCATGTCTACATAGTTCTCGAACCCGTATATGAGTTATGTGATTTGGTGACCGAATGTTGTTCGAAGTCCCGGATGAGATCACGGACATGACGAGGAGTCTCGAAACGGTCGAGAGGTAAAGATTGATATATATGACGATGATATTCAGACACCGGAAGTGTTTCGGAGGGTACCGGGTACTTATTGGGTCACCAGAAGGAGTTTCGGGCACCCTGACAAAGCTATGGGCCTTATGGGCCAAGCGAGGGACCACAACATCCCACAAGGGGCTGGTGCGCCCCTATAGAGGCCGCCCTATGTGGAAGAGAAGGAAAAAGGGGAGGGAAAGGAATGTGTGGAGTAGGACTCCCCCTTCCTTCCCTCCCCCTCTTTCCTTCCCCCGTCTTTATACAAGGAAAGGGGGGCGCAGGGCAAGGCAGGGCCCCTAGGGGGTAGCGGACAGCCCTAGGACGCGCCTGGCTGCCTCCCCTCCCCTCCCACCTATATATATGTGGCGAGGGGGCGCCACACAAGGACAAACAACATTGTCTTAGCCGTGTGTGGCGCGCCCGTCCATCGTTTACTCCCTCAGTCATATTTTCGTAGTGCTTAGGAGAAGCTCTGCGAAGACCGCATTACCATCACCGTCACCATGTCATCGTGCTTACAGAACTCATCCACTACCTCACTGTCTTGCTGGATTAATAAGGCGGAGGACGTCATTGAGCTGAACGTGTGCTGAACGCGGAGGTGCCGTACGTTCAGTGCTCAATCGGTTGGAATGCGAAGAAGTTCGACTACATCAACCGCGTTGTCTAATGCTTCCGCTTACGGTTAACGAGGGTACGTAGACACATTTTCCCCCTCATTTATATGCATCTCCATGGATAGATCATTGTGTGTGCGTAGATTTTTTTTGTTTTCAATGCAAAGTTTTCCAACAAATTTGTTATACTTTCTTTTAAAATGGGTAGCTCAACTAAGTTTTCCATTTCCTAGTGTGATCCTTTGGTTTTGCTAAGGGGGCTGGTCTATTGTTTTGTTAACCGGGGG
>LR738711.1:778704754-778765483 GCA_902687465.1 Secale cereale
GGGGGGGGGGCAACCACAGAGCAGAGCCATGCGGTGGTGCCCCATTACCACCGCCCAACGTGTCCACCTCTCCCTCCTGCCATCGTTTCTTCCCGCCAAATGTCTATGCCGCCAAAACTAAATCGCACCACCGCCCTCTCCCACATCACCCACTCCTGACACTTCTTAAACGCCATCATCCGGCAAGGACCCACCGACGCTCGAAACCATTGCATCCACCCACCGCCAAATCTAGGTCAGCACCATGGTGAGGAACGTTTTGACCACATGGATCTCGACAGGAGGGCTTTGCCGCAATGGTCAAGCGGCACCAACGCCAACTCATCCAGCGCGGGCTGTTCCAAGTCCGGCAAGGGTGGCTCCAAGTATGGCGCGTCCGGCTCGTCGTCCAGCGTCGGCGCTTCCTCATCCGCCTCGGGCGGCTACGCTGGACACCACCAACTACTCCGAGATCGAGCCTACGGCTTCAGAGCTATCTCTTAAATGCAGGGAGATCGAGGAGGAGGACGCTGAGGAAGAGATGGCCTTCGATGCCAAGCAAGCGTGCCTCCATCGTAAAGCCCAGGCCGAGGAGGCGATATAGAAAGCCATTGTGCTCACTGCCTAGGCCAAGGAGGTCTGGCTCGTGGCACAACAACAACTTAACCATGGGGTGCTCGCTGCATCTCAATTCACGGTGCATGCAGAGGCAGTCACGCGTCGGGCGGCTGAAGCAGAGGCCATCTACCGGGAGTAGCGTAGAGCGGCAACTTTATGGGCCAGGTGACGATGCCATAGGCCTAGGGTAGGGTCACAGGCTTGACCTAGATACCCCACCTAAGGTCACTACCCAGAAGCTCAAGAGACAATTCGAAGACGACAGAAACAGTCGACTGAATGGCCCAAGAGGACATTTCACTCGACTGCTTACCTTCACTCGAATGATCCAACTACACTCGAAAGAGCAAGGACACTCGACCGTACAAAATCCAGTCGACACACAATGGTCAAAGGTACCTCAAGATCAACAACGGACGTACATTCAATCTGTATTAACAACGGCCTTTACTGTCTTTATTACATGCATTATCAGTAACATCATGCCTTAATGAACATTGAACCCTCTGTAACATCGGGATGGCTGGGGTCCTGGCGCACTCTATATAAGCCACCCCCTCCTCCGGTACAAGGGTTCGCACCTCCTGTAACTCTCACACACATATACATTTCAGTCGACCGCCTCCGGGCACCGAGACATAGGGCTTTTACTTCCTCCGAGAAGGGCCTAAACTCGTAAACATCTTGTGTACAATCTCACCGTAGCTAGGACCTTACCTCCTCCTACGTACCCCCTACTCTCACTGTCAGACTTAGAACCACGACACCAGGGCCGCCGCCGAGGCGGAAGGTGGGGAAATGACGTCTTCATCCTATCCTACTACGTGAGCGAAGACGACCACAAAGATGACGGCACCATTGTCATCTCCAACGATGAAGACAAGTAGCCGTTCGTTCATCTGTCGTCCCTGTCGGCGCCGGCAATCTTAAGTCGCCCCTTTCACCGCTCTGTTCTTTTGGTACTAGTGAATGTCTATTTGTTAGTTGGGTTCCGGTGTTAGTTTGCTATCAAATCTATGGACAAATGCATGTTCTGTTGAAAATCCAAAATCTCTGAATGTGCTTGTTTATCTTTGAATATGTTATATGCAATTTATCAAAATCTCTGATCTTATCTGAATGTGCTATGGACCACTCGACTCACACACACGCACACTGAATCGTGGTCATGTTATTCGCGCCCGTTAAGTAAGGGGGGGCGGCTCTGTCTCTCGACACGCATGCTAGCTCAAATAGCTCATCAGATGCATATTCAATGACGTGGCTCGAGCATTATAAACTGACCTTTTCTTTGCCAATTAATCAGCCACTGACAATTGGGCCCCGAGGCCACCCGCGACAGTGCCACATGGCAGGGTGTGTCCCGTTCGTTAGTAACCCAACGACAAGGCAACGTTCTGGGCTTTTTGGGAAAATGATTATCCGACTGATCTAGGCAACTCGTAAGCCGCCTCGTTCTTTTGACGCGTGTCCCACGTCGGCCTTCAATTCTCCACCGCTGAAAATCTTATCCCTTCATCTTCTGATCCTTCCTCCTCGTCTCTATCTCTCGTCCCATCTCTTCAGTCTTCACCAAGGCAGCAAAGCTAGACGCACATGTGCGCAGGCGACGCCTTAGGCAATGCCCCGCCACGCCTTTCTGCGAGATCCCGTCGTGCAGGAGGAGGCGTTATTGCTGCTCGCCCGCGCTGGCCGCGGGCTCTATCGCAGTGGCTCGCTGGCTCGGCTGCTGCTAGCCTGCATGAGCTGCTCCATGGGGCGGGCGGAGGCCACGGGCAGCGCCTCCTGTGTTCCAACAGCCTCAACGATGTCAAGGCCCTGACAAGCGCGCGGAATCAAGCTGCAAGCCCGGAGTGGTGGAGTTGTGAGTATGGACGCCAGAGCCCGGTGGTGGCGGAGTTGTGAGCACGAACACCGCACTGCTACGAAGGGGCGGGTGCAGTAAATGCTCATGTTGCTACGATGGCACTACAACCGGCGGCACCGAGAGTGCATTTCGGAGTTCTCGCCCACAGCGGATGCTCCTGACCACATGATCTCGTCGAGGCTGCAAATGATGGGATACGCGACGATGCTGCAACAATGGGGTCGTCGGGCTTCGTCTGTGCATAAAGCGAGCAACGGATGATACAACCAATGGAGTTCACCGGGCTGCCGCATCATCTTTGCTACAAGGAATTGCAGGTTTAGCACCACCAAGGCGCACCATGCGCAATGGAGCTGCAATGGAGCATGGTCGGTGTTGCAATGAAGCATTCGTCGGAACGTCAATGACGCTGCAAGCGACCATCACCAGTGCTACGATGCTACAACGGAGCATCACCGGCACTGCGATGGAGCATCGTCGCATTGTCGGAACATCATCGGTGCCGCGATGAAGCATTCGTCGGAACATCAACGGTGCTGCAAGGGAGCATCACCGGTGCTATGATGGAGCATCGTCGGGCCATCAAAACATAGCCGGTGCTACAATGGAGCATCGTGGGAGCCGTCAGAGCACCACCGACACTGCGGTGGAGGATCGTTGGACCGTCGGAACATGACCGGTGCTGCAACGAAGCATTTGTCGGACCGTCGGAACATCGAGAGAGCTGCAAGGGAGCATCGCCGATGCTACAATGGAGCATCACGGAACCGTCAGAGCACCACCGACAATACGATGGAGTGGAGCATCGTCGGACCGTCGAAACATCATTGCTGTTGTGATGAAGCATTTCTCGGACCGTCGGAACATCGACGGAGCTGTAAGGGAGCATCATCGGTGCTATGATGGAGCATCGTCGGGCCATCGAAACATCGCCGGTGCTACAATGGAGCATCGCTGAGCAGCACCACCGACAGTACGATGGAGTGGAGCATCGTCGGACCGTCGGAACATCACCGCTGCTGCAATGAAGCAATCGTCGGAACATCACTGCTGCTGCAATGAAGCGATCGTCGGACCGTCGGAACATCGACAACGCTGCATGGGACCAACACCGGTGCTACGATGGAGCATCGTCTGGCTGTCAAAACATCGCCAGTGCTACAACGGAGCATCGCCGAGACGTAGGAGCATCACCGGCACTGCAATGGAGCATCATCGAGCTACCGGAACATCACCGGTGCTGCGTTGAACCATTCGTCGGACCGTCGGAACATCGACGGAGCTGCAAGGGAGCATTACCGGTGCTATGATGGAGCATCGTTGGGCCATCGAAACATCGCAGGTGCTATAATGGAGCATCGCCGAGCCGTGAGAGCACCATCGACACTACGATGAAGTGGAGCAACGTCGGACCGTCGAACATCACCACTACTGCGATGAAGCATTCGTCAGACCGTCAGAACATCGACGACGTTGCATGTGACCATCACCTGTGCTATGATGGAGCATGGTGGGGCTGTCAAAACATCGCCGGTGCTACAATTGAGCATCTCCAAGTCGTAGGAGCATCACTGACACTGCGATGGAGTATCCTTGAGCCGCGGGAACATCACCGGTGCCACGATGAAGCATTCGTCGGACCATCGGAACATTGACGGCGCTGCAAGGGAGCATCACCGGTGCTATAGTGGAGCATCTTCTGGTCGTTGAAACATTGACAGTGCTACAACGGAGCATTGCCGAGCCATCGGAGCATCACCGACAATGCGATGGACCATCTCAGGCCGCCGAAACATCACTGTTGCCGCGATGAAGCATTCGTCGCACTGTCCAAATATCGACGACACTGTAAGGGAGCATCACTGGTGCTACGATGAAGCATAGTCGGGTCGGTGAAACATCGCCGGTGCGACAACAGAGCATCGCCGAGTCGTCGGAGCATCACAGCTGTTGCAATGCAGCATAGCCGGGTGGCCGGAGCATCACAGGTGCATCAATGGGTGATCATAGCAGGGCCGTTGCTGCAACACAGCAAACCCAGAACTCATCGGCGCTGCTGCCGTGGCTGATGTATGGCAGGCACGTTGGCTGTTTTATTGTAAGGTGACCGACGACGTGGCTCATACCACGTGAGGGCTGTAGCTGGTGCTCTAAGCCGAGGGCTGTAGCTGGTGCTCTAAGCCGGCTAGCTGCTGCTCTGGCTAGAGTTACGCGTGCGGGGGGTGCTGTGTAATTGGCTAGACGCTGCAGGGAGACATGTGCAAGTTCCGATGGAAGTCGCCGTCCTCCAGTCATCAGGTAGCTAATCCAGCGGCTCAAAATATACTGTAGTGGTGCAAATCAAGGGCGGACAAGGCGGCTTATTTTCCAGCGGCATCATACGGATGACGCCTAGCACACGCCTTTTTTCAGTGTGGGCTGAGGAGTAGAGACGGAAAGTGAGGTATGTTTAATTGGCGGGACAAAACTTAGCAGAACTAAACAAATGGGGCATAAAAATAGAAATCCCAATAATCACTGCTCCACCGTGAGTCCTTTTCTTTCATGGAAAATGAACAATTTGATTGCTGCCATATACACACACTTCTGTGTACGTGTCCATGCCATATTTTATATTCCCTCCGTCCGAAAATACTTGTCATCAAAATTGACAAAAAAAAATATATCTAGAACTAAAATACATCTAGATACATCCCATTTTATTCATTTTGATGACAAATATTTCCGGACGGAGGAAGTACATACTTGGCAAATATATAACTACAACAAAATCGCGTCAAACAAATGCCCTCCACTGAGTCGAATTCGGGAGCGAAGTAAACCGGACTCAGGTTGGTGAAAATTTCCCGTTCAATAAAAAAGCGCATCAAAAGAACCATGCAGCAGTAAAATAAAACCCGGTGCCATATAGGTCACTTATTAAACTGGAACATTGTACAAGTCCGTCAGAGTTCTTTTTTTCTTTCTATTCAACAGATCTCCAAGTAAGGGCTCTATATAAGAAGCAGCCCACGAGGCGAAAGTGCATTTCTGCTCCCGGGCTCAAATGAGCCCGGTGAACAGTAAAATTGAAAAAAATTTAAAAAGAAAATCAAAAAAATCCAAAAGTTTTTTGGGTAAAACATTGATAAAAGTTTTAAGTGCGTGCAAATTTTTTTCAAGGAATCATATTTCTGTAAGGCGTGGCAAAAAAAACAAATTTAGTGCTCCAAAATGCTTTTGAAAGTAGCATTTTCAGAGTACTGATTTTGTTTTTTTTTTGCCACGCCTTCTAGGAATGTTATTTCATGACAAATTTTTGCAAGCACTTACAACTTTTATCAATGTTTCACCTAAAAAAATTGATTTTTTTTCGATTTTACTGTTCACCCGAGCTCATTTGAGCTCGGGTGCAGATACTCCACGTCCCCCACGAGGGAAATTTCCACATCGACGCGCATATACCAAGGAGGAAAATAGAAATCCCAATAATCACTGCTCCACCGTGAAACCTTTTCTTTCATGGGAAATGAACAATTTGATTGCTGCCATATACACACTTGTGTGTACGTGTCGATGCCATATTTTATACATACTTGACAAATATATAATTACAACAAAATCGCGTCAAACAAATGCCCTCCACTGAGTCGAATTCCAGAGCCAAGTAAACCGGACTCAGGTTGGTGAAAATTTCCAGTTCAACCAAAAAGCGCATCAAAAGAACCATGCAGCAGTAAAATAAAACCCGGCGCCATATAGGTCACTTATTAAACTGGAACATTGTACAAGTCCGTCAGAGTTCTTTTTTTCTTTCTATTCAACAGATCTCCAAGTAAGGGCTCTATATAAGAAGCAGCCCACGAGGGAAATTTCCACATCGACGCGCATATACCAAGGAGCCGCCTTACGCTAAAAAAAAAAAGAATCAAGGAGCCGCCTGTTCAACTCAAGTAGCCGCCCGCGAGGGATGCCCTTCCACATCGACGCTCATGGAGAAGCCGCCTCCTCATCCTCAGCCCGTAGAGAAGGTACAACTCCTCCTCACCTTAGCTTTGCTTTGTTTGCCTGTATGCACGTGCAGAGAGATAAGGCATGGATCGGTTTCAGTACCACCGACTTGACTTTTATTTTATCGTCTTGCACATAGATTCAATCGTAGCAAGCTACATACTGATGTATATACTTTCCTTAACATAGATCAGAGATCACTTCCAGTAGCACAGTTGCCTGCATGCATACTGATTTTTCTTCTTAGAAATAGGTCATGGATTGCTTCGCACTAATAGCACACCGCTTTTTTTTTAAGCATTGATAGAATTTTAGCAGGCTTATGTGCGTGCATACTGATGCATTTTATTAAACTCAGATTAAAGCTTGATATGAGGCGCAGCAACCCTACGGCCCCAAGAAGCTAGGGTTCTGTACCGGCACTAACAAAGATGCAGTGCACCTAGCACAAGCGTTCGGGTACAAAAAACAATCACATACACATATCATAAGAAAATAAATAAAAAAATCTGAAAAGTCGATGAAGCCATCGCTGTATTACAGGATAAATTGTTCTATGTTGTTTCTAATTAAGGAACTAAAATCGATCGATTGAGGTGCACGCACGATAGATGCCCTTTAAGAGGAATTGAACTTTATTTCTCCGTAAAAACGATTGAAGTGCACACACGATTGATGCCCTTTAAGAGGAATTGGACTTTATTTCTCCCTGAAACTAAATGCTTGGTGATGGCTCGTGCTAATCTTCTGCTCGACGAGTATGATAAGATCATGTCAACATCTGGTGGGTTGTCGGGGGTTGACGGGCTTTGTGTGCCTATCAAGGTGACACAAGAAGGCCTTCACCTCCTCTCACTGATGTGCGAGTGTATCGACCTTTTCGGTCGAGCGAGCCGTTGCATGGTTATAAGCTTCAAGTGTGTTGCGGCTTTTTCGGTGCAGCGAGCTGCAGTATCACATTTTCTCGCCATGGCCGCCAACTTGTCATGCTCCTCGGCTTCCTTCTGAAACAACTCCCTAAAGGCCTCCACTTCATCACACCGACTCCCCAGTTAAGTGCGGTCGCTTTTGACAAGCGTGAGCTGTTCGGACGTGTCGGCATAGGCAGCACCTAACATTTCCAGGAACATGCACACCTCCTTTTCCATGAAGGTCACATCATTGTCTTCATGCCCATCCGGGTTCTTCATCCCCACCAAGCGATGAGCCAAGTCCTTCAGAAGGGAATACAACCTCAACAGATCATCGGGGAACATGGCGTTATACATTGTTGCCCATGATGCATGGCCATCTCTATCGGCTTTAGGATGTTGACCCTGGAAAGAGGCTTATTGGCGAGGTGGCACTGGATGGTTTTTATGTCCATGGAGACGATTCCCGTGTGGCTCTCGGACACATGGCTCAAGATCGGAAGATGGAAGCCGGGCATCTGGTCGGACTTATCGTCAGTAGTTGGCGGGATCATATCAAGAAGAAGTGGTGGCCCATGCGACACTAGCGCCTTGAAGTATTTCTCGACGGTGATTTTGCAGCTACTTAGCCCACATGACAAAGTTTGCCGAATCATCTTTCGTTCCAGGTGCATCTTCAACAAAAGAAAACACGGAAGTGTTATTTAATCGCTCCATCTTAAAAAAGCATGTATATAAAAAATGTGCATGATGGTTACCTCCAAGTGGTAGGCGGGTATTCTAATGCTCCTTTGACCACTGAGTCTTCAATCGCTGAAGGGAGCCTTAAAAACCCCTCTCACCACTTGGCGGTAATCATCATATACCTTTGTATATAGATACTTTTTTAGATGGAGCGTTTAAATAACTCTTCGGTGTTTTCTATGTAGAAGATGTGTCTGGAAGGAAAGATGTCTTGCGAACTTTGTCGAGCGGGCTAAGGAGCTCCACATCACCATCGAAAAATACTTCGAGGTGCTGGTGTCACATGGGCCACCACTTCATCTCGACATGATCCCACCGACTGCTGATGATAAGCCAGACGAGAAGTTCCTTTTACATCTTATGATCTTAGACATTTATATGAGGGGCACGCAGGGTATCGTCTGCATGGACTTGAAAACCATCCATGGTCACCTCACCAAGAAGCCTCTTTCCAGGCTTAATGTCCTCAAGGTGATAGAGATGACCATGATGTCATGGACGACAATGTATAACACAGTGTACCTTGATGATATGTTGAAGCTAGATTCCCTTATGAAGGCCTTAACTCATCGCCTAGCGGGGACCAAGAAGCCATATGACTATGAAGAAACAGGACGTGACCTTCATGGAAAAGGAGGTGCGCCCGTTTCTGAAATGGTTAGGGGCTGCTCATTCCAATGCGTCCCATCAACTAGTGCTTCAAAAGCGAGGCCTCTAGGAGCGGCTTCGAAAGGAGGCTGAGGAGCATGACAAGCTAGTGGCAATGGCAAGGACATGCAAGGCTACTACTCGTTGTGCAGGAGAAGCCGCCACCCACGCACTTGAAGCTTATGACTATGCAGTGGCTCACTTGACTGAAAGGGTCGATGCACTGGCGCAACACCGAGAGGAGGTGGACACCTTCTTGTGTTGCCTTGACAGACAAACAAAGCCCGTCGACCCTAACAACCCACGAGAAGCTGCCATGGTCTTGTCATACTCTTCGAGCTAGATGTCATTGGAACATCAACCTGAGCTATCACCGAACATTTAATTTTAGGGAGAAATACAGCCCAAGTCCCCTTAGAGGGCACCTATCGTGTGTGTGTGTGCCTCAATGTGTTGATTTTAGTTCCTTAATTAGAAACAATATCAAACAATTTACCTTGTAATAAAGTGATGGTTTTACGGATTATTCTGAATTCTTGATTCATGTTTTGCTGCCATATGCATGTGAGTTTTACTAACCAATGTATCCACTGGCGGGCGCAACAGCGCCTCTTGTGGCGCGCACCACAACCTCGCCAAAGATCATACATTTTCTGTTTTAGTGGTGCCAAAGCTCAAACATAATTGATTTTTTGTATGTTGGACTTAAACTAAACTCTTCGTCAGCTCAGCCACAGTTCTTATGGCATAGATTCAGTCTCAGCAATTCAGTCGGCCATCACCTCAACGTCTCTTATAAGCAATTTTTATTATTTTACTTGCTACCATAGCACCGTGGCAAGGAACGAAACAAGTTATTTAGTATATTAGCATTGACAGTGTTAATGCCATAATGATATGTAATCACATAATAACATACTAAGCATATAGTAGAAATATCTGCACAAATAGCTAGTACGGATAGCAGCGGCCTTCTTGGTAGCAAGTCGGTCGGCTTCGGTGGCGGTGGACATGGTGTTGACGAAGGCGACGAGAACGATGAGTAGAAGAACGGCGGCGAGCAGTCGTGTAGGAGACGCTCCCCAAAAACCTAATTGCCCCTTTCCGGTACAAGATCTCAAGTGGTGGAGTTTCAGAGGCCTACTCTCCCATATAGTTGTGCACGCAGTGGACGGGATGGGATCGTTGGCGACAACAGCAACGAGTCGAATGATGGTGGGCAGTGTGCATGGGGGCAAATTAGATGTGATCTGTTGTTCGTGTCGGATAGGGTTGGATGACGCCTCCGATATATAGGCGCGACTGGGTGAAGAGACGTGTGTTGGACCCATGTTCGAGTTGGCAACATCCCACAATATGACATCTCAGATCGTGGCGCATCTGTTACAGACTCTTCGTTCCTGACTGACAAAAATAAGCACACGCGTGACATAGGTATGAGCTCGGCCCTGACAACCCACAGGAAACTGCCATGGACTCGATCCCTCACCCCACCCCAATTAGGACCAAGTGGTTTGAGGCATTGGACTTCCCCATTGGTCCATGTCGGTTCTAGACACTTGGCACCATTGCACTAAATGCTAAAATCTAGAGGCGGTTCATGCAGGGTTGGGGCGACAACCTATGTCGTGACCTTCGTGCCCGTAAGGTTGGGCTCTTAGACGTCATCAAGACTATGGATGTTTGGGACCATCCTCTCCAACTGACATCATTTCTTGTCGGCTAGATCCTTCGGACTCCTTCACCACTATGGATCCCGAGGAGCTAACAGAAGTTTGGAAAACTAGCCCCCCCGCCCCCTCAAAGATCAAGATTTTCATGTGAAAACCTATACACGGGAGGCTACCTTCGGATGACTAAGTTCAGAAACATCATGGGCCAGGAGACGACATGCGTCCGTTGTGCAAGACTAAAGAGGACCTAAATCATGTTTTCTTTTATTGTGTCTATGCTAAATTTATGCGGGGTTTCCTAATGGAAGTGTGGGGCAATGGGTTGAGCCCGACCAACTTCCCAAAGTTTTATCAGCTCTTGGCTTCTTGCTCTGGTCAGGTTCAGGTCCGCAGAATGTTGTGGGTGATTTTTGGGACCTTGACGTGGACCTTGTGGTGTATTAGAAATAAGCTTGTTATTGAGCATATATATCCCGTGAGGGCCACTAATGCCATTTCCCAAGTGTGTGATTCTTGCAGCTGTGGAAGCCTGTGTGCAAACAATGTGATAGATTGGAGATCGATAAGTTGACTATTAACTACAAGCTGCTGGCATCACGCCTCTTGATGGCGACCTAGCTAGCCTCCTTGAGACTATTTTCTATGTTATCTTGTTCGTGCCTTTTGTGTTGTTGCCCGCAGCTAAGACCTATTCCCCCTCCCACCCCCTCCCCCTCTATCATGGACCTAGCCTCCTTGTAACCGGTTGTGTTTGTTGGCTTCATTTGTAAAGCGGGTCGTGAAGCCTTTTTAGTAATAATACTTGTGCATATGTACGCGTAGGCACAAACCCATCGTCCCCTGCATCCCTAGGCCATTTCCGTATCATGTATGGTAGACGATACACGCTGTAGGACGGAAGGGACTCATGTTTCTAAAGTGGGCAAGTCTCAATTCCTTGGCACGTGCCATTCATGCTAACGAGCAAGATGTATACAAATTGTATGGTATGGTGTGCACTATAAATGTGTGATAGCTCGTTTTAACTACTCTCAAATAAGTGCATCACTGGGCGACTAGGGAGGCGGTGGACTTGGCGGCGCCCGTGGATATGATCGACGGGGCGCAATGGAGGCGGGGGGATCGATGGCTACGTCCAACCCTCCCGGCAACCAGCATGTAGGCGGTGATGGCTTCTCGCCCCTCGTTGGTTACCCCAAGTGGAAGGTTTGAGATGCAGTGTAGCGGTAGTTTTCCCTTGGCAAAGATACCAAGGATCGAATTCCCCTGAGACTCCAAGGTTCAACAAGAAGGTGTCAACTGCTAATGGCGCCAGATACTTAGCAATTAACTGGACATGCACACAGATACAAATAACTTTGCTCCCAACCAGTACAGAGAGGTTGTCAATCCCTCCGGCCTTATAATTTACAAAGGATCAAACGCAAGAGATAATAATGATAGGTATAATTTTAACTAGTAAGTAAAAGCAGAAAGTAAATAGCGGATGTGATCAGTGATGGTAATATGGACCGGGGTCCCATGATGTTCACTAGTGATGTCTCTCTCCCAAAAGACGATAAAACAGCTATGTGAGGTAAACGAATTACAGCTGGGCAATTGACAGAATTATGTGCGCAAACCAATGCTAACTATTGAAAGAACATGCGGTGCCCCCATGTTTGGTTTTGGTAATTGATGACAATCTCTATCGACTAATGGTTGCCTTGAGTTATATTTGAAGGGTTTGCCCATTGGATTTTCTTGGAGTTCATTTGTTTGTTTCAAGGAGAGTTTGTGATGACCAAGGTGCTATTAAGGAATTATCCAAATATTGGTCTTGTGGGTGTTGAGCTTATTGCAAGCATGTCTTGAAGAAGAAAAGTTTGTGAGCATTCATGTTTACCTTCAAGACATCATCCAAATGAAGAGAGTTGGAAAGATTCAAGGTTGATCAAAACTAAGTCAAAGAATGAATCAAGTTGATCAACACACAAAGTGTACAAGATGTACCGAGAGGGATCAAGCAATCCCATGGTATGGTAAGAATTGTCAATCATGCTTTGTGTACTAACCCATGTTCTTCGTGAGAGTTCGTTGTGGGGTTAGGTTGCAGTGTGCAAGTTCAAGTGGAGCATCACGAAGAAATCAAGTGCTTGAAGCTTGCCGTCCATTGTCGTGACAATGGACTTGTGAAGATATGCCGAAGAGTGGCTCACCCATAGAGGAGTATGGGGGGAGCAATCTACTAGTCTTCACCGAGACAACGCAATCAAGAAAGGTGGTCCAACTTGAGGAAGTCAAGATCGTCTTCATCTAGCTCAAGTGGACTTTGTGCAAAGCAAAGGTTTGCCCTTGATAGGTTTTCTATTTTACCGGTCTCGTGGTGGTAGTTGGGAGACCGGGTTATAGGATCGTTTGCCGTACTATCAAGGGGGGCTCTCAAGTTGGTAGCTTGATCGTATCATTAGTAGAGAGCTCAAACCATTGCATCTTGCATCATGTTTCTTGGTTCTTGTTTGGTTCTCTTTATGAGTCTTAGAGCTTATGGTCATCTTGATGACAAGCTTGAGTTCATCGAAAACGGAGTTCACATGTGTCTTCTATGATGTTTTCGGTGTTGGGTGTTTTACCGGTCTTATCCGAGGAAGGGTTCTCACCATTTTCTTATGGGCCTTTTCTAATTTGCTTCTTATTGATATTTCTATCAAGATTGTGTTAGCCCTTGTCGCTAGCTTTCCAACAAACTTGGTTTCATCGAATTCGGAGTCCGTATGCAAAAGTTATTGTCGTTTTGGTGTACTGAAAAGGCTGCAGCGGTACTACCGTGGGTTGGAGCGGAAGTAATTTTTTACTACCGCTTTCGGGAGCGGTACTACCGCTTGAAGCAGTACTACCGCGGCTACTTCCGTGGCTACTTCCGCTCGGAACCAAAAACTCGTCACAAGTCCAGCGGTGGTAGGCACGGATGTAATTTTTTAGTACCGCTCGCAAGCAGTAGTACCGCTACCCTTAGCAGTAGTACCGCTACCCGTAGCGGTAGTACCGTGAGGTCAAGCGGTACTACCGCTCTGACAGTTCTTCTGACCTTTTTGCCTCCTCGCTATTGTTTTTCAAAGGGGTTCTACTGCCCTAGCGGTAGTACCGCTCCTGGAGCGGTAGTACCGCTCTGTGCGGGCTGTGAGCATAACGGTTGGATTTTTTTCCCACCTATAAAAGGGGGTCTTCTTCCCCAATGAACCTAATCCTTTGAGCTCGTGTTCTTCCCCCATTGTTGACCTTCTTCGAGCTTGCTATCTCTCAATCCCTCCATGGATTCTTGCTAGTTTTTGGGGGAAAAGAGAGAGGAGATCTAGATGCACATTTCCACCAATCACTTTCTCCTCTAGGTGAGGGGAACCCCTTGAATCTTGATCTTGGAGTTCTTGGTGTTCTCCTTCTTGTTCTTCCTCTCATTTCCCTCCCTAGCATTAGTTGCTTTGGTGGGATTTGGGCGAGAAGGACTTGGGCACTCCGTGTGCCCTTGCCATTGCATTCGGTGCATCGGTTTGAGTTCTCCACGGTGATACGTGGAAGTGAAGTTGAGAAGCTTATTACTCTTGGGTGCTTGGTACCCTTGAGCTTGTTACTCTTGGGTGCTTGGGCGCCCTAGACGGTTGTGGTCACCTCGGAGCCATATTCCATTGTGGTGAAGCTTCGTGGTGTCGTTGGGGAGATAGCCCCAACCTTGGTGTTCGGAGCTCAATCATTGTGGTGTAAAGCTCCGGGCAAGCGTCGGGGTCTCCAATTAGGTTGTGGAGATCGCCTCGAGCAATTTGACGGGTTTCGGTGACCGCCCCAAGGGTTGCCAAAGTGTACGGGTTCGGTGACCGCCCCCAAGGGTTGCCATTTGTACGGGTTCGGTGACCGCCCTCAAGTGTCCCTTAGTGGAATCACGACATCTTGCATTGTGCGAGGGCGTGAGGAGATTACGGTGGCCCTAGTGGCTTCTTGGGGAGCATTGTGCCTCCACACCGCTCCAAACGGAGATTAGCATCCAAAAGGGTGTGAACTTCGGGATACATCATCGTCTCCGCGTGCCTCGGTTATCTCTTACCCGAGCCCTTTACTTATGCACTTTACTTTGTGATAGCCATATTGTTTCTTGTCATATATCTTGCTATCACCTAGTTGTTTATCTTGCTTAGCATAAGTTGTTGGTGCACATAGGTGAGCCTAGTTGTTGTAGGTTTTGTGCTTGACAAATTAACCTCTAGGTTTATTCCGCATTTGTTCAAGCCTAAACCGTAATTATTTTAAAGCGCCTATTCACCCCCCCTCTAGGCGACATCCACGATCTTTCAATTGGTATCAGAGCCTCGTCTCTCTTCATAGGGCTTAACCGCCTAGAGAGTAAGGATGTCGACTAGGGGTTTAGCATTCTCTGACACTCTTAGTTTCAATGGCACAAATTTTGATGTTTGGGTAATTCGCATGCTTAATCTCTTTAGGGTCATGGACCCAAATTTAGAGCGAATTGTAGATATGGGTTTTTCTCCTCCAAAGGATGCACAAAGATTATCTTTAGAGGATGAGAAAAACTCTTATCTCAATGCTCAAGCTTCTAATGTGCTTTTTGATGCTTTGAGCAATGTAGTTATATTTCAACTCATGTCGTTCCGGGATGCTCATGAGTTGTGGACAAAGCTTCAAGATAAATATGGTGTGTCCAAGAATTGTAGGAATGATTGTTCTCCCTCCACCTCCGGCCGTGTTGTCTTCTCAACTTCTTCTACTTCACCTACATGTGGTTTGCCACAAGGTAATGATATGGTGAGTAGTGTTGGTCATTGCAATGATGATAGTATGCTTTTTGTGGATGATCCTTCATCACTATCTTACTGCAATGCATCTTCTTTGGACTTTAACACTTCGAGCACCCTACATGTTTCACATGCTTGTGTTGATAGTCCTTGCATATCATGTAGAAATTGCTTGACTAAAACTCATGATGATATGCTTGCTATGTCTTGTTGCCATGATAAAAATGCATCTATTTCCTCGAATTGTTGTGCTAACAATGTTGAGGAAACCCAACACCCCATGGAACAAGATGTAGTCTTGAATGGTGCTTCAAGGGATCCTACATCATCATCTATTGCGTTTTGCCTTATGGCTAAGGCTTCAAAGGTATCTCCCACTTTGAACCCGAATATATCTTGTCATGATAGTGATGATAACAATGATGATGATGTAGAAAATGATGAAGAAAATGATAATGTTGCCTCCTTAAAAATTAAGGGGGAAATGATTTTTAAATCTCTTCATAAGAATAAAATTGCTCGTTCCAACTTCATGGAAATCATGTCTATTGCCATTGAGGGAAAGAAATATATAGAGGAGTTGGAATCTCATCTAGAGGAGCATGAGGTCACCATTGAGAAAATGGAAGGTCATGCGCGTGATTATGCTAATGAGATCGCCGACCTCTCGCAAGCTCTTGAACTTGAACAAACCACCAAGGAATCTCTTGAGGAGTCTTTTGCTCTAGAACTATCTAGAATAAAGGAATCCCGTGATAGAGCTCTCGAGGTGGTTAATGATTTTGAAACTAAAAATGAGAAGCTTGAAGTTGCATATGCTAAACTCCTTGAGGATTTTGAGCACCTCAAAAATGGCTCAAGGGTCATTAAGGGTGAGCTCATAAAACTCACCGAGTCTCATGCTCAACTTAAAGCTTCATATTCTAAGGAGCTTGCCAAGTTGCCTTCTCCTCTTGCTATTATTGATGATTCTTGTGATACTAACTCTATTTCTAGTGAAGCATCCATTTTGAAGGAGAATGTTGAGCTAAGGGCTCAACTTGAGTTGCTATCTGGCAATTATGGGAAATTGGAAGAAAGTCATGTAAAGCTCACAAGCTCTCATGATGATCTTCTAGTATCCCATAATGTGCTAAAGATAGCTCATGAGGCAATGAGTATCAAGGTAACATCTAGTGAGCCTCATGTGGATACTAGCACTACTTCAAGTCAAAATGCTATCTTGCCATGTGCTAGTCCTCGTAATTCATCTACTCACAATGTTAGTACATCTTGTGATGAATTGCTCTCCTTGACTTGTTGCTCTAACAATGAAGATTATACTTCCTCTAGTACTTTTGTTGATACTAACCATGTAGAGGAAATCAAAGAGCTCAAGGCCCAAGTCACTTCTTTGAAGAAAGACTTGGAAAAGTGTCATGAAGGGAAGTCCACACTCAAAAATATCTTGAGTGTGCAAAAATCCCCCAATGACAAAGGTGGACTTGGATTCAACTCCAACAAGAAGAAAAGGTCCAAGATCATTAACAATAATAAGGGCCAAGAACAACTCAAGAATTCGGCCAAGATTATTTGCTTCAAGTGCAAAATTGAAGGGCATCATGTTAGATCTTGCCCATTGAAGAAGAAGGCCATTAGTGACAAGCAACAAGGGAAGAGGCCACAAGTTCATTCTCGTGCTCAACCGCAAGTTGGAGAAAGGCCGCTTCTCAAGAAGACTCATGGTAATGCTTCTCATTTTGAGAAATCAAATGAGAAGAAAATGAAGAGTAGATGTTGCTACCTATGCCGTGAGAAGGGTCACCTTGCTTCTTCATGCACTAGTGGTAACTTATCCAACCCAATTATTATTGATGATGTCTATTCTCTTGGGAAGGATAAGGTTGGCAATGTGTTTGCCAAGTTTCTTGGCACTCAAAGTGGTGTCAAGAAAAGAACCATTTGGGTAGCCAAGCCTATTGTGACTAACCTCTTAGGACCCAACTTGGTTGGGGACCAACTAGCTCAAACTTCATCAATAGGTGTTATTGGAGGGCATTGGAGACTTGGTACATTATGAAGAATTAAGGGGTCTTCATCATTCATATTGTCTCAAGCCAAGTCATTCGGATGATCAAGTTTCTATCTTATATCCAATGTTCCTCCTTGCGGTAACTCGTGCTTAAGTTGTTTACATTGAAAGTTACTTGCCCCATTGCATGTTTTGGTTTTGTTCCTTGCATGTGTTTGTATATGATGTGCGTCCAATTTG
This sequence comes from Secale cereale, assembly GCA_902687465.1. Lineage (NCBI taxonomy): Eukaryota > Viridiplantae > Streptophyta > Magnoliopsida > Poales > Poaceae > Secale > Secale cereale. The sequence continues at coordinate 778,722,217 of LR738711.1, forward strand.
TATATCTTGAGAAATCAAGTATGTGTATATTGGTTTGCACATCATGTATGTGTGTGTCGTGCGTTGAGCCTTTGTGCTTCTTGCTTTTATCTTAGTTGGCTCTTGTGAGAGATTAATGGAACATCCCATTTTGGGGGAGTGATGTGCTTTGTGCACCTCACAATCCTATAAATGTGTGTACATGAGGAATACCATCTAGTATTGATATTACAAGATTATCTAGTCTCTATGTGGTATGTCTTCTCATGAGAAAGTCAAATTCTAAATGTTCCATTAATTATCTCTTGTTGGTTCTCTTTTGCATCTTGGTAAGTTTTTCATTGGTATCACATTATGGGGGAGTAATATTCTATGTGCATATTACAAGCCTAGAAAATGTGTAATTTTGAGATATTGTCACCTAGAGTTGATAGTATAAATTATGTTGTTCCTAGGTGGCATGTTAGCTCTACAAGTTGCATTTTGCTTGTGTTTGGTGTGAAGATGATGTTGGATATCATTGCTATCTATCACCGGGAATTATTTCCAAATACCTCTTGTCTTTGACAATTGGTAATCATTTATGTGGTGGAAATTATTGATCATCTTTACATTGTCTTTTGGTCTTATTTGTCTTATCTCTTGCCAAGTTTGTGTCAACACCCATTTTCTTCCATGCCACTTCTGGATCTCGTGTTTTATTGTTTTTGTCGAGTGTTCTCTAGATATAGTGAAAGTGGTGATCCCACCCTGTGCATTTTGTACTCGAATGCAAAATCTCTCTAAATGCACAATTCGTGGGGGAGCTATCCTATTTTCGATAGAACACTCATCTTGTGATCCATATCAAGTGTATGTTGATGGAAGGCAAGCCGTTTCTTTTTGGTACTTGTGCCATCATGAAACTTTGTAGATGGGTTGGTTTGTTTGGAACCATCCTCTCTTTTGGGAGTCTGATATCTTTCCTTTTGCGTGTATCAATGGATATCTCATTCCTTGATGTATCTTCTAATAGATATCTTCCAAGTGATGATTTCTCCATTTGGTATCCTATTTTCACTTGGTATTTCTTTTTCATTTTGTTTCGTTTCTTGAAAGTCTTGAGCATGCATATTTACTTCATGTATTTTCTTTGGCATGCTTTCTTTCTTTAACCCAATATATAGGGGAAACTCCACCTAGTATCAATTTGGATGAGATGTGCATGAAATTCATTTTCATATATAAATGCACATGTGTTTGTGGAGTTTGTCCTATGTATTGGTGTTTCTAACTCTTTGGTCCCAATGAGTTTGGGTACCATTTTGTTTGCGTTGTTGTTCTAGGAAAAATTGGAGATGCATTGGATGCTCGGCTCATTCAAAAGGAAGGTGGTGTCACCATGTGATTATTAGAGTCAAGATAGGATGATCAATGAACTACTATCTACCTTCAATTGGTATCTACTACATCCTTCCAATGGTATCTCGGTAACAAGTATCACCATCTACTTCATGCACACATTTCTTGCACCAACCTTGTGTAGGTTGTATCATGGCATGCTAGTCATTCCTTCTAATGATACTTGTTTCCTTTCTCAAAGCATCCCAACAATGATCTCTTGTTGCTAGTTGTGATGTCTTTGATGCTCGTGTGGTTGGAACTCATTTATATACAATAAGAACATATCTAGCCATGTGCTATGCCTTCAAGCAAATATCTTATTGGTATATTTATGACTTCCTTGGGGATATCTTATTCATTCCTTTTTGCAACAATTTTGTGTGTACATCCTTCTTTGTGGATTGATATCATCATGATCTTCATCTACCTAGAATCTTATACACTTGAGAGAAGTTGCATATCTATTTGATATCCCCTTCTTTCACGTCCACCTTTTTGTTCCTGTTTTATTTCTTTGGTGGCTCCGTGAAGGTGTGTGTCTCGAGTGCGGATCTTATATCGTTTCATCTTGATGCACTCTTTTGTGGTGAAGATCATTCTCTCTTGCTTGTCTTGATGAGGCTTTGCCATTTCTATTGGTATCCCTCCTCATGACAAAGCTATCCTTTTTATATCTTCACCACAGGTTGTCACAAGCATAGGTTATTTATGATTATTAGTGAGCTTGTGAACCCATTTGCTGTTTTGTGTGGGAATGATAGGCCTTGCACTGTGTATCTCATTCATTCAAGAGTATACTGATGCTTAATGTTCTTCCATACATTAATCTTCTCAAGTGCTTTGCCATGACTGAAAGTGCAACTAATCCCCGGGTGGTTTTGGCAATTAATAACAACATATATATCATTGAACTAATAGTTACTTGAGAATCATTTCAGAGAAGTTCAGTGATATGGGTATGGCAATGACTGAAGAAGTGGACCCCTCAAAATGCTAAGGCAAGCATTGGCAAAAGCTCAAGACTCCATTTTTTGGTTTAGTGATCCAAGATCACATTGAGTCCATAGGAAAAGCCAATACTATTAAAAGGGGATGAGGTTGTGTTGATGATCTGGTTGCTCAAGTGCTTAGTGATATATCTCCTTCAACTATCAGCAACTTTCACTAAAATACACACTCATAAGTAATCTCGGACCAACCGATTTTCCAAACTCAGTCACACCGAGATGAACCACCTCAGCCATAAGCCAAACCCTAGAAAAATCGGACATTCCGAGTTTGAGATTGGTTTCACCGAAACATGGGCTGCCAAGCTTCTGTAACCGTTTGTCATCAAATCGGTGTCACCGAGTTGATGAAATCGGTCCCACCGAAACTGGCATGTTCCTGTCTCTGCTCAAATCAGAATAACCGAGATGGTATTTTCGGTCCCACCGAAAACCCCAACGTTCACATTATTTGAACTTTCGGTCTGACCGAGTTGTCCACTTCGGTCTCACCGAGATTGCTCAATTATGTGTGTAACGGTTGGATTTTGTGTGGAGGCTATATATATACCCCTCCACCCCCTCTTCATTCGTGGAGAGAGCCATCAGAAAGAACTACCACTCCTACCTTACACTTTCTGAGAAGAGAACTACCTATCCTTGTGTTGAGATCAAGTTGCTCCACTCCTACCATATGAAACTTGATCTCTAACCTTCCCAAGTTGCTTTCCACTCAATCCTTTCTTCCACCATAGCCAAATCAGTGAGGAGAGTTGAGTGTTGGGGAGATTATCATTTGAAGCACAAGAGCAAGGAGTTCATCATCATCTACAACATCTATTACCTTTTGGAGGGTGGTGCCTCCTAGATTGGTTAGGTGTCGCTTGGGAGCCTCCGTCATTGAGATGTGGCGTTGAACCAAGAAGTTTGTAAGGGCAAGGAGATGGCCTACTTCGTGAAGATCTACCCCGAGTAAGGCTAGCCCTCCGTGGGCGTAGGCCATGATGGAATAGACAAGGTTGCTTCTTCGTGGACCCTTCGTGGGTGGAGCCCTCCGTGGACTCGCGCAGCCGTTACCCTCCGTGGGTTGAAGTCTCCATCAACGTGGATGTACGATAGCACCACCTATCGGAACCACGGGAAAAATCACCGCGTCTCCAAAATTGCGTTTGCTCTTCTCCACCTCTCTTTACTACATGTGCAATTTACTTTCCGCTGCCTATACTCTAGAATTGCATGTGTAGGGTGATACTTGACTTGATCATAATTGTGAATCTGCCAAAAACTGTTCTTGATCAAAAGGCAGAATTTTTATATTTACAAGTAGTCTAATCACCCACCCTCTAGACATACTTTCGATCCTACAATGACTCACACACATCATTTTGGTTGAGCCTACTCTTAAGTTGACTCTTTTATATATTGCTTAACCAGTTGTTTGTTGCAAGTGCTAGGCTTTGTTTCCTTCATGCTCACTTGCACTTGGTGTGAGTGTCTATTGATCTTGGGGGAGCGACGATCCTATTTTGTGCTCCCTGTATCCAAATACAAAATTAAATTGTACACAAATCATGGGGAGCTTCTCTAGTTTCTCTAGAACACTCCTTAATCATATCTTAATATTTTTTATTCATGTGGCATGTAGGATCATTGGTCTAGTTGGTTCAATTGGTATCTTTTCATAGCTTGCTTCAATTGGTATCCTTTGATTGCTTGATTGCGTGTCTCTCCTTTTGTTATGCCTTTGTGGCATATCTTTCTTTTGCAATCTTTGAGCCTCAATATAATTTGTGTTCCTACAAGTATTTACCGTTGGATATGTGTATTGCATTCCACTATCTAGTTGAGAAATACACAATTTATGGAGGAGCATAATTTATATTGGCCTTCTAAGCTTTTCACCCATTTTGGCAATCAATGCCAATGGGGGAGAAGTTTCAGAGAGTTTGGTGGAGAAGTTTAGAGAGTCATCTAGTCATCTCCTCTTGCTTTGGTTTTGTTCCTAAGCTTTTGCATCTCATGCGCATACATTATTGTTGCATGGTATGGTGATGCATAATTCCTTATATAAACTCTCTTGAAAGTGATTGTCATCAATTACCAAAATGGGGGAGATTGAAAGAACATGCGGTGCCCCCATGTTTGGTTTTGGTAATTGATGACAATCTCTATCGACTAATGGTTGCCTTGAGTTATATTTGAAGGGTTTTCCCATTGGATTTTCTTGGAGTTCATTTGTTGGTTTCAAGGAGAGTTTGTGATGACCAAGGTGCTATTAAGGAATTATCCAAAGATTGGTCTTGTGGGTGTTGAACTTATTGCAAGCATGTCTTGAAGAAGAAAAGTTTGTGAGCATTCATGTTTACCTTCAAGACATCATCCAAATGAAGAGAGTTGGAAAGATTCAAGGTTGATCAAAACTAAGTCAAAGAATGAATCAAGTTGATCAACACACAAAGTGTAGAAGATGTACCGAGAGGGATCAAGCAATCCCATGGTATGGTAAGCATTGTCAATCAAGCTTTGTGTACTAACCCATGTTCTTCGTGAGAGTTCATTGTGGGTTAGGTTGCGGTGTGCAAGTTCAAGTGGAGCATCACGAAGAAATCAAGTGCTTGAAGCTTGCCGTCCATTGTCGTGACAATGGACTTGTGAAGATATGCCGAAGAGTGGCTCACCCATAGATGAGTATGGGGGATCAATCTACTAGTCTTCACCGAGACAACGCAATCAAGAAAGGTGGTCCAACTTGAGGAAGTCAAGATCGTCTTCATCTAGCTCAAGTGGACTTTGTGCAAAGCAAAGGTTTGCCCTTGATAGGTTTTCTATTTTACCGGTCTCGTGGTGGTAGTTGGGAGACCGGGTTATAGGATCGTTTGCGTACTATCAAGGGGGGCTCTCAAGTTGGTAGCTTGATCGTATCATTAGTAGAGAGCTCAAACCATTGCATCCTTGCATCATGTTTCTTGGTTCGTGTTTGGTTCTCTTTGTGAGTCTTAGAGCTTATGGTCATCTTGATGACAAGCTTGAGTTCATCGAAAACGGAGTTCACATGTGTCTTCTATGATGTTTTCGGTGATGGGTGTTTTACCGGTCTTATCCGAGGAAGGGTTCTCACCATTTTCTTATGGGCCTTTTCTAATTTTCTTCTTATTGATATTTCTATCAAGATTGTGTTAGCCCTTGTCGCTAGCTTTCCAACAAACTTGGTTTCATCGAATTCGGAGTCCGTATGCAAAAGTTATTGCCGTTTTGGTGTACTGAAAAGGCTGCAGCGGTACTACCGCGGGTTGGAGCGGAAGTAATTTTTTACTACCGCTTTCGGGAGCGGTACTACCGCTTGAAGCAGTACTACCGCGGCTACTTCCGTGGCTACTTCCGCTCGGGACCAAAAACTCGTCACAAGTCCAGCGGTGGTAGGCACGGATGTAATTTTTTAGTACCGCTCGCAAGCAGTAGTACCGCTACCCTTAGCAGTAGTACCGCTACCCGTAGCGGTAGTACCGTGAGGTCAAGCGGTACTACCGCTCTGACAGTTCTTCTGACCTTTTTGCCTCCTCGCTATTGTTTTTCAAAGGGGTTCTACTGCCCTAGCGGTAGTACCGCTCTGTGCGGGCTGTGAGCATAACGGTTGGATTTTTTCCCCACCTATAAAAGGGGGTCTTCTTCCCCAATGAACCTAATCCTTTGAGCTCGTGTTCTTCCCCCATTGTTGACCTTCTTCGAGCTTGCTATCTCTCAATCCCTCCATGGATTCTTGCTAGTTTTTGGGGGAAAAGAGAGAGGAGATCTAGATGCACATTTCCACCAATCACTTTCTCCTCTAGGTGAGGGGAACCTCTTGGATCTTGATCTTGGAGTTCTTGGTGTTCTCCTTCTTGTTCTTCCTCTCATTTCCCTCCCTAGCATTAGTTGCTTTGGTGGTATTTGGGCGAGAAGGACTTGGGCACTCCGTGTGCCCTTGCCATTGCATTCGGTGCATCGGTTTGAGTTCTCCACGGTGATACGTGGAAGTGAAGTTGAGAAGCTTATTACTCTTGGGTGCTTGGTACCCTTGAGCTTGTTACTCTTGGGTGCTTGGGCGCCCTAGACGGTTGTGGTCACCTAGGAGCCATATTCCATTGTGGTGAAGCTTCGTGGTGTCGTTGGGGAGATAGCCCCAACCTTGGTGTTCGGAGCTCAATCATTGTGGTGTAAAGCTCCGGGCAAGCGTCGTGGTCTCCAATTAGGTTGTGGAGATCGCCTCGAGCAATTTGACGGGTTTCGGTGACCGCCTCAAGGGTTGCCAAAGTGTACGGGTTCGGTGACCGCCCCCAAGGGTTGCCATTTGTACGGGTTCGGTGACCGCCCTCAAGTGTCCCTTAGTGGAATCACGGCAGCTTGCATTGTGCGAGGGCGTGAGGAGATTACGGTGGCCCTAGTGGCTTCTTGGGGAGCATTGTGCCTCCACACCGCTCCAAACAGAGATTAGCATCCGAAAGGGTGTGAACTTCGGGATACATCGTCGTCTCCGCGTGCCTCGGTTATCTCTTACCCGAGCCCTTTACTTATGCACTTTACTTTGTGATAGCCATATTGTTTCTTGTCATATATCTTGCTATCACCTAGTTGTTTATCTTGCTTAGCATAAGTTGTTGGTGCACATAGGTGAGCCTAGTCGTTGTAGGTTTTGTGCTTGACAAATTAACCTCTAGGTTTATTCTTTGTTCAAGCCTAAACCCTAATTATTTTAAAGCGCCTATTCACCCCCCCCCCTCTAGGCGACATCCACGATCTTTCAACTATGCTGCAAGAAAGGTTGAGGCTCAAAAGCATGGGCGGTACGCCAAGGTAAGTAGACCGAAATCCATCTGCATCTACTACTAATCATCCACCTTGAGATATCTATCCAGAACATCTCGCTGGTATTAAGTTGCGAGTCCCACCCATAGTGTAAACTCAAAGCAACAGACAACTGCATTAAAAGAACTTTGCGTAAAGTAAACAATCCTTGCACCCGCGAGTACAAGCACCGTTGTTTTCCCCCTTGTGGCAACAGCACATCCCCTAGACTCATGTTTCTGTCACTCAAACTAGTCATCGAGGGGCATGAACCCACAATCAAGCATAACGTTCCCTCTTGGAGTTACTACCTACTACTCGGCCAAAGCAATAAACAGCAACGGAGAACATGCAAGAATTACTCAAGAACATAAATATAAAAGAGGTAAATCAAATATATTACTCACACACAATTTGAACATAATCTCACAATCCATCGTATCCTAGCAAACTCATCATAGCAACAGCATAAGGATTACATATGTGCCTCGATCATGTAGGGCAGCTCACGAGGTCTAATTAGTGAAGAACAAAGAGGGGGAGGAGAACATCACATAGCTACTGGTCATGGACCCATGGTCCACGGGAGACTACTCACAACTCATCCGAGAGGCGTCCATGGTGGTGGAGAGGCTCCCAGTGGTGATCCTCCCCTCAGGCAGGGTGCCGGGAAGAGTTCTCCTGGTGCTCCCGATCTTGGAAGCGCGGCGGCGGCGGAACAGAGATGAGATCTTGAAAAAGGGTTCCGTCCTCGAGGGTTTCGGGACGTGGTGTAAATATATGACAAAGGGGGGCATTAGCGGAGACCTGGGGGGCCCAGGCGCCCCCCCGGCGCGGCCAGGAGGGGGGCCGCGCCACCAGGGCGCCCGGAGCCCTGGTGGCCCCCCTCCGGCCCTACTTTGGCCGCAAGGAAGCTTCCGGAACGCTGATTTTTTATATAATTTTTCCGGGATTTTTCTGGCAGTTTACGTGATGGGAAAACCTGAAATACAAAAACAGCAGAAAAGAGAAACTGGCACTGGGGTGCACTGAGTTAATAGGTTAGTCCAAATATGATCAAAAGTGTATGGAAGTGTATAAATATCATAGCAATATCACACAAAAGAGGCATGGAGCAAGCAGAAATTATAGATACGTTTTGGACGTATCAACATCCCCAAGCTTAATTCCTGCTCGTCCTCGAGTAGGTATATGATAACAAGCATAATTTCTGTGGTGACATGCTATTAACCATATAAGAACTTTTCATAGTCACATGACAAGTGCTTACTGAGACAAGGAATCTGTAGTAATTAAGTTGCCTCATGAGAAAATCACAAAGAACTGAAATTTTTACAATATGATACTGAAATACTCAAAAGATTTGTAATGAGCATGGTGTGCAAATATGATAAAGTGGTACCTCGCTTGCCCCCTTTAGTGAAGCAAAACATAAATGCAGGGGCACCTCCAAGGTTTAAGTGATGACTAGATACAATGATTTCAGAATAAACGATATCATAATCATGCAAAAGACAATGCTACTTTGGGACAATGCACATTACACTCAGAATGACAATCATGCTCTCAGTAGTTGGTGCTTTAAAGAAGGTGGAGACTCTCGAACTGTGGCTTTTGATGGCAAGGTTGAAAACCCGTGTTTGGAAACAAAAACTAAACATGTACCAGAGCTCTTGGTTTTAAAAACAGAGGTAATAATTATTTTTTTAGATTATGCATATTTCGTCAACGAATGCTAGCAGATAACTCAATCACTTCTTGAGCTGGACAAGTTTCGAGGAACGGCTCCCGAATGAGGACGATCACATCCTCTTAATCTCTTTTGTTTATCACTGCCAAAGTTTTCTGATTTCTCATGAACAAAGCGTGAAGGAGGGTTTGTTTGTTGTATAATTTTTTTAATGAGCCGGGCGCACTCTATGCCAGTTCCTTCTCGTATTATGGGTTTGCACATTAGACATGCAATCCCGGGGTGAAGCTTGTCCAACTTAAAAAGATCATGAATTAACTACTACTTCCTCATGAACTAAAACAGAGGCACAAAAGAGAAATGCTTTTTTGAATAATTTCGAGATGGTACATGAAAGTCTTCGTTAGGAATGGCAGATAAATACCATGTATAGGAAGGTATGGTGGACTCATATGGCATAACTGGTTTAAAAGATTTTGGATGCACAAGCAGTCAGTACGCTTAGTACAGGCGAAGGTTAGCAAAAGACTGGGAGCGACCAACTAAAAGAGCAATGACGGTCATAATCATGTAGAGCGACAAAGCAACATTGAATCAGGCACGGAAGTTATATCGCTACTCAGAAATTAAAGATCATCAAGGCTTGATAGACTTTCTTTACAGTCTTAAATATGCGTGAGCATACGCCAAGTCAATCAAAATAAATTCTTGAAGGAAGATATCACTAGACCATACCACATCATAGGCAAACAAATCATGTTGGTACTCCAATAACACATTGAGAACCCCCCAGCTATTTGAGACTAACCATAAGAAAACATGAACTACTAAGCATCATTATGCACATAGCATTTTATCATAGACATATCAACCAATGCAACAGAAGCCAACTCTCTTAATAAGATAAGCATGATAAGTAAAGAGAGTTCCAGCGACCAACTAAACAAAAGCTCTTTAAAAAGATAAGCATGAAAACTAAGAGCTGAACATGATAGTAGCTATTGAAAGACCAAGAACACACACAACAAAGATAGACATGAAAATTCTATGTTATGTTCTAGGTTAAACTGGAGCGTGTTTCTCTCCCACACAAAGAAAGCTGAGTTCCAACTCGTTATGAACAGCAAGCAAAGCTAAAGAAAACTAAAAAGGAAACTAAAAGCAAGACGCTCCAAGCATAGCACATAACACATGAAGTGATAAAAATATAGTGGAACGAAAGACGAACTGATAATTGTTGATGGAGAAGGGGATGCACGGGGGCATCCCCAAGCTTAGACGCTTGAGTCTTCTTGAATATTTCTTGGGGGTGCATGGGGGCATCCCCAAGCTTGAGCGTTTGACACTCCTGAATCTTTTTATCATCTTCCCTCGCACACTTGAAAACTCCCTTCATACATAACTCATCATAATCTGATTAGCGTGGTTAGTACCCATAATAAAATAATTGTTCCTTGCTGGAAATAAGGATATTCTTGAAGGTCTACTGTTTCTCAAGATTGCCAAAAGGTTTTTGCAAAGAAAAAGCAAGCTCAAGGTTTGCAAAATGAAGGAAAGGCAAAACAGGACAGAATCTGTGAAAAACAGACCAGCAGGTAGTAAATGATTTTTTCGGGGCACTTCTGCAACTCAAATCAAAAAACTCAGAACAGACGCCCGAAAGACAATTGTATAGAGCACGCTGTCGAAAAAATTCAGACCAAGAAGATGATCTGGTAATTTTATACGAATTTTGCTATCCAAGGACAGAATCTATTTCCTGGACAGCACGTCACAACTTTTGAACTTTCTTGCAATCAGAGGCTAAACTTGGCACAAAGCTGAAAAGTAAAGATACAATGATGATGCTACTGTAGTAACAACATCAAGACACAGCAAAAGAAAAATAAAATTTTATTCATTGTGGGCTGCCTCCCAAAAGCGCTTTCTTTTATGCCTTTAAGCTAGGCATAATGCAAAGAGGAATCAATAATCATCATAATAATCGGAGTTATAAATTGCTTCAAATGGTTCCTCAATAAGTTCACTCTTGTTCCTTCTAGGAGAGGGGTACACACCTTTTGCCTTTCCGCGTAAGCGGATTTGTCCCTTACCTATATCGATGAAGCCTTTTACCGCTCGGAGGAAGCCCCTTCCAAGCACTATATTTCCTTGGTTTGGCTTCATGATGAAGAAATCAATCGTTGCAATCCCTTTAAGGAATTTAACTGGCACGTCTTTTATTCTTCCCTGGATTTCAGAAATATCTCCATTAGTGTGTTCATGATAAGATGATAATCTATCCATGTCAAATTTTAAAGAATCATGAACAATTTTTGGCATGGTAGAAACCATAGATCCAATATCACAATAAGCAAGGAAGTCTTGATTAGAGATGCTAATCCTAACAAAAGGCTCCCAATCATTGTCTATTTCCAAAATATCTCTCTTATTGGGTTTGGGTTTCTCTACCTTCATCAACTCTTGAGCATCCATGCTCTTCTCAATAGTAGCAAGTCTATCTATGACAGTATCAAAGTTATGATCATAAACAAAGTAACTAGATAGACCATGTATAATTTCAAGAGCTCTAGCTTCATCACACTCTAGGAAATCTCCTTCAGCTATAATATCAAGAGAGTGTTTACACCATTTAAAAAGACCATGGTAAAAATTTCTAAGCACAATTTTTATAGGTATCCAAGGCATAATTCTCCTATGTGCATCAGAAATTCTGTCCCCTGCCTTCTTCATATTTTCTCCATCCCTTTGATGGAAATCTAGGACTTCTGATTCCCTCAAAGCACCAAATCCTAACATGCTTGACTAAACAGAAAGGACTACTAGCAAATAATAAATTTTTTTTTGTGATTTTTGATAGAAGACACTAAAGCAAAAACTGAAAGGTAAACTAACAAGACTAAAAAGCAAAGGTAAAAGATAGCGTGCAACTCCCCTATCTTGAAGAGTGGAGTCCCCGGCAACGGCGCCAGAAAACTTTGCTTGATGGCTTCTCGCCCCTCGTTGATTACCCCAAGTGGAAGGTTTGAGATGCAGTGTAGCGGTAGTTTTCCCTTGGCAAAGATACCAAGGATCGAATTCCCGTGAGACTCCAAGGTTCAACAAGAAGGTGTCAACTGCTAATGGCGCCAGATACTTAGCAATTAACTGGACCTGCACACAGATACAAATAACTTTGCTCCCAACGAGTACAGAGAGGTTGTCAACCCCTCCGGCCTTGTCGTTTACAAAGGATCAAACGCAAGAGATAATAATGATAGGTATAATTGCAACTAGTAAGTAAAAGCAGAAAGTAAATAGCGGATGTGATCAGTGATGGTAATATGGACCGGGGTCCCATGATGTTCACTAGTGATGTCTCTCTCCCAAAAGATGATAAAACAGCTATGTGATGTAAACGAATTACAGCTGGGCAATTGACAGAATTATGTGCGTAAACCAAAGCTAACTATGCTGCAAGAAAGGTTGAGGCTCAAAAGCATGGGCGGTACGCCAAGGTAAGTAGACCGAAATCCATCTGCATCTACTACTAATCATCCACCTTGAGATATCTATCCAGAACATCTCGCTGGTATTAAGTTGCGAGTCCCACCCATAGTGTAAACTCAAAGCAACAGACAACTGCATTAAAAGAACTTTGCGTAAAGTAAACAATCCTTGCACCCGCGAGTACAAGCACCGTTGTTTTCCCCCTTGTGGCAACAGCACATCCCCTAGACTCATGTTTTTGTCACTCAAACTAGTCATCGAGGGGCATGAACCCACAATCAAGCATAACGTTCCCTCTTGGAGTTACTACCTACTACTCGGCCAAAGCAGTAAACAACAACGGAGAACATGCAAGAATTACTCAAGAACATAAATATAAAAGAGGTAAATCAAATATATTACTCACACACAATCTGAACATAATCTCACAATCCATCGGATCCCAGCAAACTCATCATAGCAACAGCATAAGGATTACATATGTGCCTCGATCATGTAGGGCAGCTCACGAGGTCTAATTAGTGAAGAACAAAGAGGGGAGGAGAACATCACATAGCTACTGGTCATGGACCCATGGTCCAAGGGAGACTACTCACAACTCATCCGGGAGGCGTCCATGGTGGTGGAGAGGCTCCCGGTGGTGATCCTCCCCTCCGGCAGGGTGCCGGGAAGAGTTCTCCTGGTGCTCCCGATCTTGGAAGCGCGGCGGTGGCAGAACAGAGATGAGATCGCGAAAAAGGGTTCCGTCCTCGAGGGTTTCGGGACGCGGTGTAAATCTATGCCAAAGGGGGGCATCAGCGGAGACCTGGGGGCCCAGGCGCCCCCCGGCACGGTCAGGAGGGGGGCCGCGCCACCAGGGCGCCTGGAGCCCTGGTGGCCCCCCTCCGGCCCTACTTTGGCCGCAAGGAAGCTTCCGGAACGCTGATTTTTTATATAATTTTTCCGGGATTTTTCTGGCAGTTTACGTGATGGGAAAACCTGAAATACAAAAACTGGCACTGGGGTGCACTGAGTTAATAGGTTAGTCCAAATATGATCAAAAGTGTATGGAAGTGTATAAATATCATAGCAATATCACACAAAAGAGGCATGGAGCAAGCAGAAATTATAGATACGTTTTGGACGTATCAGGCGGCTCCTCCCAAGATCGCTCGGCCAGGGCGACGATGGAGGAGGCGCTGGGCAAACTTGACATCTCGGAGGAAGAGGCAACTCCTCTGGTGATCAACGATCTGGACGATGATGGTGCGCCACCGAAGTGGCTGCTAGCTGGCAAGGTGCTGCACCGAAATCTATTCCACATACATACGATCTCCAATGCCCTCCGCCCAGCATGGGGAAACCCTAGAGGCTTATCCATACGGCCCTTGGGGGAAAATATGTTTGTGGCAGAATTCGAATCAATACGGGATCGCGATCGTTTCTGGGATGGTTCGCCTTGGCACATTAACAAGCATGCAATAATCCTTGAGAGCTTCCAGCCCCATATGCAGCCGTCAGAACTTCGCTTCGACCGGCTACAGCTTTGGGCTAGGGTAGTGAATTTGCCCTACAACATGAGGAATGATAAGTGGGGTTTAGCTATTGCCAGGCAGATTGATGCTCAAGCAACTGCTGTGCAGATAGATCCGGTGGGTGGCTTCCTTAGAGCTCGAGTATCAATCAACATACAGAAGCCTCTCCGCAGATGGATAGCGATCGAGTCGGCCAGAAGGAACAAGACTGATTGGTATGACATACAGTACGAACAAGTGCCCCACTTCTGCTTCTCATGTGGCCGGCTTGGACATTCAGACCTCCTGTGCCCAACCCCGGGGAAAAGAGATAAGAAGGGTGATATGCCTTTCGAATCTTCACTTAGGGCACCGGAGGAAAATAAGAAACCTAATTCTGGAGATAGCTCGACGAAGGAGAAGTTTGAGCAGCAAAACAACACTAGGGAATCTCGGACGTCGATGCCTCAACAGAAATCTACTGCACATGAGGTCACTTCTCCAAAGAAACCTGCTCAGAATAAGAGGAAAGGAGGGCCGCCTACTCAGGTGTACAGACCGGTGGTTCCAACGCTGGTACTGGCTATTACTCAGCAAGGGGAACTAGGAACTGAGACTGCAGCAATGGAGCTTGCCATAGGTACATCAAACTATGAGGGGGAGGAGGGAGATGGAGCTTTGGCGGCTGATAGACATCCAAAGAAAAAGAAACCCACTCCACCCACGTCAGAAAATTCGGCGGCGTCTGCTAGTCAGCGCTGCCCGTCCAAATGAGTGTGATAAGCTAGAACTGCCGAGGGCTTGGGAACCCTCGGACAGTTTGTGAGCTTTGCAAGATTGTGAAGCAAGAAGGACCCGCCCTTCTGTTCTTAATGGAAACCAAAATAAAGGGCAAAAGAGTGGAAGACTTAAAGTTTTCTTTGGGTTTTTCCGGTTGTTTTGCCATTGATAGCAACGGCCTTAGCGGTGGTGTTGGCCTTTTTTGGTCCAAAGATGTTGATGTCAAGCTCGAAAATTATAGTCCATCACATATTGATGTTTCTGTGAAGCATGGCAATAAATCTTGGCGTTTTACTGGTTTCTACGGAGAGCCACGGGTGGAAAATAGACATCATAGTTGGCGTTTTCTTCGTATGTTATTTGTTGTCCCGCATCAGGCATGGTTATGCATGGGCGATTTTAATGAGACGTTGCATGCGGACGAGCACTTCAGTTCTAACCCCAGACCGGAATACCAGATGCGGGCATTGCAGGATGCGGTAGCGGATTGTTCTCTCCAAGACTTGGGATGGAGAGGGGTTCCTTTTACATGGGATAACAGACAGGCCGGGACATCGAATGTGAAAGCTCGCATCGATCATGCCATGGCTAATGCATAGTTTCTTGATCTATATCAATCAACTAATGTGAAGCATATCGGTTGCGTGGAGTCTGACCACTGCTTCGTCGTCGCTGAACCAAGAACTTCAGATCAAAACAAGTGGCAACGGAAACAGCGGACATTCAGATATGAAAACGTCTGGCAGTGCCATGCCCAATATGACCAACTAATTCTTGATATTTGGCGGGTTGGCGCTGGACAGGAAGGTTTACAAGGAGTGGTCAATGCTTTGGCCATCGTCCAAAAGGATCTAGGAGCTTAGGGTGAACGGGAATTCGGTAATCTCTCAAAGAAAGTACGTACACTCCAAAAGCGCCTAGAACGCTTGAGAAGTTCCTCCATGGGGCGTGGCCCTACGCAAGAGGAGTTGTCTGTTTCATCTCAGCTGCCTGAAGCTCTGCGCCAAGAGGAGATATGGCCCAAACAGCGATTGCGGGTTCTCTGGCTGCGTGAGGGAGACCGCAACACGGGTTATTTCCAGGCCCAGGCCGCGTAGCGTAAGAGACATAATCGAATTATTTCACTGCAAAACAGTAATGGTCAGATATTGCAAGATCCAGAAGAAGTAAAAAAGGAAGTTGGTGACTTCTTCGAAGGCATGTATCAAACACAGGGGTTCAGACCGATGAACGAGTTACTTGACTGTGTACAGCCCAGCGTCACCGATGCAATGAACAACTTTATACAACGACCTTATGTTGCAGATGAGGTGAAAAAGGCGTTGTTTGATATGGCACCATCCAAGGCCCCGAGGGTGGATGGTTTCACGGCAGGTTTCTATCAACGACATTGGAATGTTCTGGGCGAGGATATTACAATGGCCGTGCTTGCCTTTTTGAACGGGGGAGAGCTACCTCTAGGTTTGAACGATACAGCCATTACACTGATTCCTAAGGTACGGCACCCGCAGAAAATCTCACAGTTTCGTCCCATCGCTTTATGTCCGGTGCTCTACAAAATTGCTATCAAAGCAATTGCTAACATACTCCGAGGAATTTTGGATGAGATTATAGGGGAAGAGCAGGGTGCATTTGTACCGGGTCGCTTGATTACAGACAATGTACTTGTGGCTTACGAGACTATTCACGCTATCAAGCGGAGGAAAAAGGGAAAGAATTGTTGCTGTGCTGTCAAATTGGACATGCTTAAAGCTTATGACAGAGTGGAATGGCACTATCTCGAAGCGATGCTCATGAGGCTGGGCTTTGGAGATGCTTTTGTACGGTTGGTAATGAAATGTGTCACTTCTGTTCGGTTCACAATTAAGGTGAATGGCGAGCTCCTACCGTACTTCACTCCCTCATGAGGTTTACGACAAGGATGCCCCATTTCGCCATACCTCTTCCTGCTGTGTGCTCAAGGACTTACTTCCCTTCTGAATAACTTTGGAGGAGCACACATTGATCGAGGAATTAGGGTGAGTATCCATGCACCTTGGGTTAATCATTTGCTTTTTGCTGACGACTGCCTTATCTTCTTACATGCACAAACCCAGAGTGCGGATAGACTGAATGATATTCTCCGGATTTATGCTGATTGTTCTGGACAAGCAGTGAACAGTGAGAAAAGTTCTATATTTTTTAGTGCCAATACACAGCAACCCACACGACAGGCGCTCAAGCAGTTGCTCGACATTCATGTTGAAGCCTTCTCAGAGCGCTACTTGGGTCTGCCTACAGCTATTGGCAAGATAACGAGTGGGACGTTTGATCATATTGTGGATCGATGTCGACACAAACTGCACGACTACTCCGAACGGAATATGACCTGTGTGGCTCGGGAGGTATTGCTCAAAACAGTGGTTCAGGCTATTCCTACCTTCAGTATGAGCTGTTTTCTGCTTACAAAAAAGGTGCGCAAGAGCATTATTTCATGCATGGACAAATATTGGTGGGGAAGTTCCATAGATAAACGTACACTCCACTAGCTCTCTTGGGATAATCTTGCGACACCCAAAGTGAAGGGCGGCATGGGGTTCCGTGACATGCAGGTGTTCAACATTGCAATGCTCGGGAAACATGGCTGGCGCCTTCTTACTAAACCGGAGTCTTTATGCGCGCGAGTGTTGAAGGGCAAATATTATCCGCACACTGAGTTCTTTAATGCGAGTGCTCCTGCTCGAGCCTCGCTATGTGGAAGGCCATTATTGCAGGGAGAAAGGCTCTAGATGGTTCTTCTATCTCCACCTGGACAGATCCTTGGATCCCTGGTAATCTCTTCGTGAAACCGATGGGGCGCATTGGCTCCTCCCCACTGGCCACGGTTTCACAGTTGATAGATGATTACACAGGCAACTGAAATGTGGAAGTCATTCAGGCAAATTTCTTGCAACCGGATGTTGAAGCTATTCTAAATATACCCTTAAATAGCAACGGTGGCGAAGACTTTTTGGCTTGGGCCTTAGAGAAATCTGGCAACTACTCTGTAAAATCTGTGTATCGCTCTCTTGTAACTCGGAACGAGCACCATGCTCTAGAGGAAGGGACGATTACAGAAACTTCATCAGCTAACAAACAGAAGTGGAATGCTCTATGGAAACTACATGTGGTTCCAAAAGTTCGTGTATTCTGGTGGAGAGTACTCCGGGGAATTCTACCAGATTCTGTCACTCTGCAATATCGACACATTAAACCCTTGGGCCGGTGTGATATTTGCAAAGCTATGGATGAAAACTTGTTCCATGCATTAGTTCAATGCTCGCATGCAAGGCAATTCTGGATCGCAGCTGTAGATAGATTTCAGCTTCGTCTACCTCGGTTGCATCCGGATACTTGGGCGCATGATATTCTTATGGATCCCCAGTTCGCCGAAGAAGATCGCTGCAGAATTATTACTATCATGCATAGCATATGGTCATCACGCAACTGTTGGACTCATGATCGCGATGGTTACGACCCAGTTCAGTACCTAAACTGGATTCATGAAACCTTGGCTATACTGGATCTTCCGTTGGCACGTAAGGTGAGCTCGGCGGCTCAGTGTTGGCGCCCGCCCGAGGCGGGTTGGGTTACTATAAACACGGATGCTGTTGTCAGTATTGAAGACATGAAGGCTGGAGCGGGAGGGATGGCGCGTTCACACCTTTCCTTTCATGGAGCTTGGAGTAAACCTCTACCGGGTGTCAATGACCCGTTCATTGCTGAGCTCCTAGCTTTCTGGGAGGGGATGACCTTTGCTCAACTTCGTGGCTTCTCACACGTGGTAATGGAGATTGACTGCTTGGAGCTAGTCAACATCTGGAAATCGCGCAACAATTCTCGCTCAATTGCTGCGCCAATCTTGGAGGAATTAGAGGAGATTAGTGCTAGTTTTGCTTCTTTGACGGTTACTCATGTTAGTAGATCTTGCAATGTACCAGCCCACCAGTGCGCTCGTCTCGCTTGCTCACTGGATGACACTGAAAGCTGGATTGGTTCCAGCCCCGAGTTCTTACGTTCTTTCCTAAGAACAGATTGTAACCTCATGCTACTTGATCAATAAAACTCTTAAATTCGTTGCAAAAAAAAAGTGCATCACTTTCACACACACAAAAAAAAGTGTATCACGATCCCAATATCACGGTAGTTGGCCTTCATTAGTTTAAAGTTGGGCCGATGGCTTTTTCTGTGGCGAGTGAATTGGTTAGGCCAGAGTTGCTCGGTCCATCACACATGCCTTTATATGGTAAACCATTTTGAGTGAAATCTGGAGATAAAAGCTTGCCATGCTTCGGAAGAATTCGTAGAACGGAATAACTACCACATGATCCATGATGTTGAAACTACATGGGCGGCTTCATAAACATAGGAACGGGATGAATCAAAATGTTGAGGAAAAGTTCAACTTCAAACAGCTGCACTTCGATCCATTGTGGGTGCACAAAAAACCGGTCAGACGTTAGCGACCGAGCTATCGTGATGGGGGTTTAGTCGTGTTGGATGAGTTCTTTCCCATCGATCCGCGAGGGACCCCATAGTGGGTGGAACCGTGTACAGTTTTCCTGGAGAGCTAGCCTTCTTGTCTTGTTGTGTTTTTGCTAGACATGGTAAAGACCACAAAACGGAAGAAAATACCGCTGAAGAAAAAAGCTTGTTTGAGTACATCGTATTTTTCATGGTCCCCTCCCTTCGTGGTACATTTCGTATCTCTCGATGTCATTGTTGAGTATAAGGATTATTAGGAAGTATAGGATAGACTAGAATTTGGTCCTGCCTTGTCTTGTACTACAAGTTGATCTTTATACTCCTATATATATGCCCACGAGGCTCAAGCAATAACAACAACTATTCCACCAAATCCCTCTCTCCCTTCTAACATGGTATCTATCGCAAGTCGATCCTAAAACCTAACCGCCACCGCTTCCGCACCCGCGCGCCGCCCCTGGGGCGGTTGGCCTCCATGACCGCCGCCGGGGGCCGCGCCGCCCGTACCTAGGGTTCGTCCGCCGGCCGTGTTGGCCGGCTGCCCTAGAGAGTCTTTTCCCGAGCCATTGCTCCGGTTTTTTCGCTCTCTCGCCGGTCGTTTTGATCGGCGTTTTTCTTTCTGGTCTTCCGATCTAATCTTGATCGGTTTGCATCGCCCGCCGCCGCCGTCGACCTCATGCGCCTCTACTCCGACCCCGACGCGACCAGCCGGCCTCTCCTCTGACCCGCGGCCACGTGCGTCGAGGCGGCCCGTCCGGGCCAGCCGCCGTCCGCGCGTCGGTCCGTCCGTCGCCCTGCGCCGACCGTCACCGCCCTGTTTCGACCGGAACACCTGCATCGCCCCGAGTCAGCGGCCTTGTGCCATGCAACAGCCAATCATAGCCGTCGCTCGCGTGCCGGCCCGCCCATCGATCCATGTCACCCGCCTCCGCCGCGTCTGCACGGCGGCCCGGCGGTCTACCTCGCCGGCCTCGTCCTCGGCTGCATCAGGCTCGTCGTCTGCGTCAACTCGGGCGCCATTGCTCCGTTGGTCGCTCGGGCCTCGCTGCCCGGGCACCGGCGCTGCTTTGGCAGCCCAGGTGCCGGCGCTGACGTCCCGTTCCATCCGCCGTCGCCGGCCTCATCTGGGACTCCGCCATCACTCCTCCACCGAGCGGCGTCCCCGACCTCGCGCGCGATCGGCTTGATCACCCGCTCGCCGCCACGATCCGCCTCATCTACGCCGCGCGATCGACCTGGCCCGTCGGTCACGCGCGCCTCCGCAGGTCCCGTGAAGATTGTCCCGAGTACTGCGCGCCTCTCCGCCGATCGAGGACCCCGTTCGTGGAACGCGGACCTGCTCTGCCGCTTCTGTACTTAAAAGCACTCGATCAGTCGATTTGTAATAAAGACCTTCCAGTTTGTTTTCGAAGACAAGTTCGCAGCAATTCCCTAACGATTGTTGGTCTCTAAAAATGATGATCCTCGAATCCCCTAGTGGGTGCTTAGCCGCGAACCCGATTCGACTAAGTTACAAAATACCACTCCGAGTGAAGAGCAACCCTCTCACTCGGGGGCTTAGCCGCGGTCCTCCGAGCTACGCCACAAGTACAACGTGGCTCTGTCCTCCGAGCTCCGCCACAAGTACAACGTAGCTCGTAATCGCCTAAGTTACAAAAAACCACTCCGAGTGAAGAGCAACCCTCTCACTCGGGGGCTTAGCTGCGGTCCTCCGAGCTACGCCACAAGTACAACGTGGCTCTGTCCTCCGAGCTCCGCCACAAGTACAACGTAGCTCGTAATCGCCTAAGTTACAAAAATCACCCCGAGTGAAGAGCAACCTTCTCACTCGGAAGCTTAGTTGCGGTCCTCCGGGCCCCGCCATAAGTTCAGCGTCGCCACCAAGTGGCTCGACCGTCGGAGCCGTGCCACAGATTCGACGTCGACTCGAAATCCAAAAGATCAGAAAAAGTTGGGAGCAAAACAAGCGAATGCAAAAATAACTAAATCCAGATAAAGCCCCGCAAGATTCGGGCAGGAGTACTCGGGCATCAAGCCCGTGAGAGTTTAACGATTACAGGATCACTCGGCATTCCTAGATAAATTAAATCGAAGTACCAAAGTTTGATCACTCCCCGAGGGGAGGTGGGCTCACAGGCGCAACGAACTCATCCAGGTCAATCCCATCGGCGATGCGGGTAACAGCCTCCAAGAAAGTGTTCATGAATGACTGGAATTGGAGTTCCTTCGTGTTGGCGACCTTGAGCGCGACCAGCCTATTCTCCTTCACCTCCTTGCAGTGCACCCGAACCAGAGACAACGCAACATCGGCTCCACAGCGGCAGATGACTTCTTCCACTCCTGCACTCGACCGGGGATCTTGTGACGCCTGGATATTTAAGCTACAGTAACTCTCCACTAATGATGCCACATCATCACTGTTGCTGTTGCTAAGCTCACCTTGATTCAAAACCGATTCGAAATTCAAAGTTGAAATTCAAGTCAGATTAATATTTCTCCAAATAGAGAGACAAAATTTAACGTGATATTGCAAATAATCCTCAAGTAATTCTCATGTAGAAGTCAAATCAAATTGGAATTTTATTTTGGCGCTAGCAATATTTTGGTGGACCAGCAACATTTATTTTGGTCGTTTAAAATTCCAACAAGTAGTCTCACATTTCCGAAACCACTTGAAACTTTGTGGGCCTCTCCAAAATAATGACCGCTATTTATGTGACAAGTTTCATGTTGAACAAAACTTATTTAGTAATAAAATACAATATGAAACGATGGTGAAATAAATACAACAGAAAACTTTGAAACAAAAGAGAGCAAAACCCTATCGTGCTAGTGGGCTCTAATGCAACAGGCCACTAAGCCCAACCCAACTGGGGTCATCCCCAACCTCTGCTACAGGAGGTGGTGTTCGTGGCGACCATCCGCCGGTCGTGGCTGCGCCATGACGCGTGCCAACCATCCACCGGCTCCCACGGAGTATAAGGCCGATGCCTCCGCGCCTGTCGACTGAACCCTAATGATATTTTCCTCTCCCCTTTCCTCGTTTTCGATCTGGAGCTCATAACCGGGCTTGGCATCGACGCGCTGCCGTCGTTCCCATCCACCGAGTCCACATGATGCCGCCCCTTGATGTCCACGCGCTCATCCATGTCGTCCCAGGCCACTCGCACGAGCCACGAGGATCGCCATCGCCGGATCGGGCGCCTCCCTCCGCTTTGGCCGCTGCCGTCGCCGCCGCCGACCCCCCCTCAAGCCTGCTGCCTCCCCGTCCGGCTCCTGGAGAGCCGCGCCCACCTCCCCCTTCTCCTCCCCTGAACCAGCGCGCTCGGCGCACCGCCTCGCACCCGTGCTCGCGGCGAGTGTGTGCTCGCCTACGCCTCGCCCCGCACTCCGCCCAGCCCGCGTCCCGCGCGCGCGCTCGCGACGGTCTGGCCGCGCCCTTGCCATCGCCTGGCACCGCTCGCCGCTCCCTGTGCGGGCTCCACCCCTGCCACTCCCCTGCACTGTCCGTCGCAGGCGCCAGCCGCGCGAGCCGCGCCGGCGCCATCCCTGGCCGCGGCCCTGCGGCACACCTCTCGCACCCTCCCGTCTCGCCGGCTCGCCCTCTGGCCGCGCCGCCCACAGCGTCGGCGTGCCGCCGCCCCCGCACACTCGCCGTCGTCGGCCCGCCGCTGGCCAGCAGGCCGCGCACCGCCATCCGCGCCCCGGCGGCCTCGTCCCGCCGTGCGGGCGAGCGCCCGTTAGCCCAGCGCCCGAGTGGCTCTCGGGCCACTTACAATTGGGGCCCAGCCCCCCCCCCCCCTAAAAAAAGTTTTTTTAAAAAATATATTAAATAAAAAGTTAATTAATTAATTAATAATTAACTTAATTAATCTTGATAATTAGCCCTAATTAATTATGTTTAATTAATCTAATTACACACTAGTCTAATTAACCCTCGTTAACTAAACTAGTCTATGACAGCACGGCCCCACGTGTCAGGTTGACTCTGGACAACTGGGTTTGACCTGCTGACGTCATGGTGATGTCATGCTGACATCACCTTTTACTATTCTGGATAATGTTAGACTTAATTAATTAAATAAATTCAGAAAATCTTTTAAACTTTAGAAATTCATATAAAATAATCCGTAACTCGGATGAAAATGTTTTATATATGAAAATCGCTCAGAACGACGAGACGAATCTGAATACACGGTCCGTTCATCCACCACACGTCCCTAGCATAGTGGACCTGCAACTTTGCCCCTTCTATTCATCTAACCGAAAACACGAAACGCCGGGGATACTTTCCCGAGTGTTATCCCCCTTCGCAGGTACCGTGTACCACCGCGTTAGAGCACCCTAGCACTGCGT
The DNA here is from genome assembly GCA_902687465.1 of Secale cereale. Lineage (NCBI taxonomy): Eukaryota > Viridiplantae > Streptophyta > Magnoliopsida > Poales > Poaceae > Secale > Secale cereale. The sequence goes on from LR738711.1 coordinate 778,745,697, forward strand.
GCTGACTTGTCGTGCTTCTCTGTTGCAACTGTTTGCTTTATATTTACTGTTTCTTCCCCCTCTTCTCTCCGGTAGACCCCGAGACCGATGATGCCCCGGTGATCGACTACGGTGTTGATGACCCCTCCTTCTTGCCAGAGCAACCAGGCAAGCCAACCTCCTTTGATCAATCCGATATCGCCCATTCTCTTCTCTCTTATGCTTGCATTAGAACTGCTATTGCTTTTCGTATGATCCTATTCTGGTGCATAGCCTGTTGTTGATACTGCTTTCATACCTTACATGTTTATATTAAACTGCTTAGTATAGGCTGGTTAGAGATCCACCAATGACCCCCTACCTTGTCTCGACTGCCCCGCTGGATTATCAGAAGAGCCGATCAACGGGATCGAAGACCAGGACCCGGCACCGCACATCACTTTCCCCTTAGTTGCTCGACACTACTGGGTTACTATCGAGTGCCGAGGGTGAGACCTCATCAGCACTTCTGATGTTAACCTTGTAGGTTAGATCATCGGTAGTGGTCATCGAGGGTGATTCCTCTTTCTCCACTCCCGATAACGACACTGTCATGCAACTCCTCAAGAGTGGACCTCGAGGGTGACTCCTCCTTCGTTCACCTTGACGATAAACATCAGGTGGAATTCCATCGAGGGTGATTTCCTCAGGTTTTCCCTTTGGTGTTAGACACACAGTTATTATGGTTACTATGACTTTACACTGAACTTGTTTACTAAAGACGGGTCGACCCTGAGGGGTACCCGTGTGAGCTTAATTGCGAGTGATGTGTAGTCGGGTTGACCTGGAAGGTGCCCGTGAGATAAATACGAGGCGTGGCCGGGCACTCGCCCTTGCCACAAGTTCTCGAGACGGGGTGATGGGGTCACATTTTCGTGAGTCTCTGCTCGTTACCGCGCGTTCCTAAGACACTAAACGGTTTGGATATTTGATCCGAGGGGCCTCTGGCCTGATAGCACTAACCATCACGTGGGCATAGTATGGGCGTTCTGCGTCGTATGCATCAGTCGAAGCTTAACTAACGTCATTGCGACTAAGCGGCGCGCGCCGGGTTGGACTGGTTAGGCTCCTACCTTTTTTAAAGGAGGTTGCTAGGTCTGCTCACCGGCCGCGTACGCAACGTGCAGGAGTTCCCGGGGCGATTGGCCCATGACCCCTGGGGGCATAGGGTTTAGTCCGGCGTGCATGACCTCTCTATTAAGCCTAGGTCGGGTTGCGACGTATTGTTTGGCCGAGGGCGGGCATGACCTGATGGTGTGTCCGGCCGGAGTTAAGCAAGCGTGTTGGGTAAGTTGGTGCACCCCTGCAGGGAAGAAAACATCTATCGATAGCTTGTCCTACGGTAACGGACACTTGGAGTTGTATCCCGATCGCTACAACTAGAACTGGATGCTGAGGCATTGTTTGGATATGTTGCTTCGGGAGTCAAGAAAGGATCCCAGAGCGTTGGAACAACAACATAAATATGACTTATGATATACTACTCTACTCCCCCTTGTTGCTGCAAGACGGTGCTTTCCAGAAGATGCTAGTCTTCGATAGGACTAGCTTCTCCCCCTCTTATTCTGGCATTCTGCAGCTTAGTCCACAGATACTATCCCTTTTCATTGATACTGATGCATATGTAGTGTAGATCCTTGCTTGCGAGTACTTTGGATGAGTACTCACGGTTGCTTTGCTCCCCCTTTTCTCCCTTCTTTCTTCTTGCTGGTTGATGCAACCAGATGGTGGAGTCCAGGACCCAGACGCCACACTTGACGACTGCTACTACCCCGACGGAGCCTACTACTACGTGGAGACAGCTGACGACCAGGAGTAGTTAGGAGGTCCCAGGCAGGAGGCATTGCCTTTTCGATCGTGTTGTTTTTGTGCTAGCCTTCTTAAGGCAAACTTGTTTAACTTATGTCTGTACTCAGATATTGTTGCTTCCGCTGACACTTGTGTTTTCGAGCTTATGTATTCGAGCCCTCGAGGCCCCTGGCTTGTAATATAAAGCTTGTATTATTTTAATTTGTGTTTAGAGTTGTGTTGTGATATCTTCCAGTGAGTCCTGATCTTGGTCGTACACATTTGCGTGCATGATTAGTGTACGGTCAAATCGGGGGCGTCACAAGTTGGTATCAGAGCCGACTGTCTGTAGGAACCCTCCTTTCCAACTCCTTGGCCGAAGTTGAGTCTAGTCTTTGAAAAACTTTTTACTAACTTGGCTGTGTGGCTTACGGGCCCACGTCGCCAATTGGGTGGTATTAGGATCTTTTACTCCTCGTCTAAACTCTGGGACTCTGTTCTCTCTTCTATTCGGGTTAAATGAATTTACTAACTACATTAGGTTCTCGTAACGACTTTCCCCGGAGAGCTCCTTTATTCCAGATAATGGCCCGCTTCACCAGAAGATTCTGAAGATACTCTCCGATGTTCTCTCGGGACTTTGAGCCCATTGATTTTGCAATTCCCTACCATCAAAATATCCCTATGGATGAATACTTACACCTGCCGCTCTTACTTTTATTCCCAGTTGATCTTGTTAATTACAGGATACCCCGAGATTCTCTCTATTGTTTCGAGAATACTTTGTACCTACTGCCTTGTGGTTCCTTGCCACCTGAATACCCCTACGGATATTTCCTCGCACTTAGCGAGTATCCGCTCATTCTCCGTTGATCATGTATTTCAGAAAAGTCTTTCAAATACCATTTGGTCTTCCGAAAATCCTGAGCAGTCTATTGCTCTTGAAATTCTTGCCTGCTTACATTATGGATAATTCCATATGACTAGTAGTCCTCATTAACATCCCTTGTCTTAGCCATTTCGAGCATATTGATACTATGTGTGCGTATGCACGCAGTCATCAGGTTATCCTTTTAAAAATTATCTTTCCGGCTGAGACGTCATTCCGGACATGAGATGGTTCTCGGCAATTCAAACATTTATTGATTGTCAAACTAAGTGTTTTCTTTTTTTAACTTATCCATCCTTGATCAGAGCGTCAGCTTCTGATCCTTCATTTTGGAAACCATAATTTCTTTCTAATTAAGCATCAGACTAATCAGGTGATTATTGAATATGATGTCTCTGCATTCTTTCTTCCTCTGAGTGAATATCGATACTCACATCAGCTACGTTGTGGATCACCCGATCCATTGTTGGATTGTTGTCCGACAACATCCATCATATTCAATCACCTTGTGAGTTCTTCCCCTGATACATAATGCCTTTGGTAAATTGTAGCCTCTGCTTGGCCAACCATGCTCTGCTTTCGAGCTGGTATAATTTACTCCTGAAGCTTGCGTGATATGTGCCTAAAATGCCCCGATGGGTTGAACCTATGCCTTCCCTACATCCGTGTGAACTCGAAAGTTGCGGTTTATGCTCTACTGGCCTTTCGTCAGATAAAATTTTCAACGCTACAACTTCTTCACAAGCGGGAAGTGAATGAAAGGTTATGCATTGAAGAAGTGGGAGTCAACTTTGAACTTTCTGTTCATGCCCATGGACATGATGTAGATCTTATCATTAAAGATTCTCTTAAATTAATTATCCCCTTGATATAAGTTCATCTCATATCTAGGATCTGGCCTTTTTTTCAATCGTGGTTCCGACCATGTTGTCCTTTAAATACCATTTCTCGTGCAGGTTTAAGCACTTGTGTCCTACAGAGCAATACCCCCAGCCCAACCTCTACTTTGATATGTCGTCGAGTATTACCCCTGGTATCTCAAGGTTATCACGGAACTGCATAGTTTCTTATGAGTTCTTCATTATGTGTTACATATTCACTGACTGCAATTTTCTTCGGGTTCTGAGATGTTTGACACTCAAGGACCCCGAGAAGTGAATCAATTCCGCACTCCGATTCAATAACTCTAAGTAATCTCCATTTCTTATGAGTTTATTAATTCTTCAAGTCATATCTAGCCTGATCGGCTATATCATTATCGTGCATCTATTTAACTGTGCTACCTGGTCCTTCCCGGAGCACAATTTCGGCAAAGAGCTAAGCTTACGCTGATCTTCCTCGGCATATCATTTGGCCTTGAACAACTAGCTTGATTTCAAGTTTGTATTGTACTAGTGGTTTCAATAACCTTTCTCTCTATCATTTATTTGACTTGATGTCATCGCTGATCGATTACATCTTAATGAAATCTCTCGACAAATGTGTCGTGATCATCACCAACAATAATTTGCCTTCTTCCAAGTTGTAAATCGAATTCGTGATGGGTAATACCATCCTCTCCCCTCGATGATTTGTATTAACATCGACAACATTCTTGCATTCCCTCCAACACAAACTTGTTCATGTTTCGTGTTATACCTTAAGATCCTTGCTATCTAGCATTTGTTCTTTACCTTGGAGTATTACCATCTGTGATGTCAAGAAGGTCGTGAGAATTTCACCACCTCTTAAGAGTTCTTGATACACGTGATACTTCTCGCCATACCTGTTCATTCCTTGGTCCCCGTGTTGTTTCTAACCGGTAACCCAACAATTGAAGTATTATGTGCGAATTCAAAACTTCTAGCAAACTGAATGCTTTGAAGTGAATGGTCGATAGTTTCATTCCAACCCTTCAGGTTATTAAACCTCCATGCTAACATCGATCTTGCTACTTGGTAAATATTTCCATGTGCATCTCGTTCAGTACTTAATTGTGGATGTTCTCCACGAACACACTTCATTATATACCCTGGTGTGTCCAATGCTATCGCCTTGTTCACTTAATTGTGAAAAATCATGTCTAGGGAAATCTCGAGGAATTGTTTCTGAGCCCGTCGGCCTCGTCCTCATCTTCCCTTGCCAAAATTGTATGACTTATTTTATAAGTTGTTTCCGATGGATCCTTTGTGTATCTGAAGTCTGACCTTTACCCAATGACCATGTCGGTGCTATCTCGAGGCATGTCTGTGGTACTCCGAAAATCGACAAGAACATTGTAAGCGAAATGCTAAATATTTCTTGATCAACTATCCAACATCGTTGTGTGGGTACAGATCATGATTCTTCTTACCCCTTTTATCTATATGGTCATAACTTTGATCTCCTGACACGTATATCTTGCCCTGCCTAAAAATCTTCGGAATGATATACTCCTATTCATTGTGCTTAAACACATTTTCATTTCCATTTGTTTGTTTAACCTTCTTGTGATCTATATGATATAAGCAGAAGTAATTCCCTGCTTATAAAACACCCCGATGTAGAACCTTGTGAGAGAGAGACCATGTTACTATTGTTGGTGACATTCCGGTAGCCACCGATGGATGAGAACTTTGCCTATTGGTCCGCCTCGTTCAACGAGCAGGAAAATAGTTCTCTTCGTCCCTCGCCCTTGGTACCAACGTTGTTGGCAACATAACTGACGGTCTTTCATCTAACATGCCTTGCTATCGGCCCCCTATCTACTTTTAACCCACATGGTGGGCCCATAACCCACAGTTCCACAGGATCGGAACCTGACTATCCTGTACACCCATGTTCCCAAGGTTATTCCTCACGCTTGGCTTCGTGTGCAATTCGCAAGCCACATCCCTAGTGATCTATTCTGGTATCAGACGCAATATTTATTCTCGTTGCTCTGGACCCCTTTCACACCTTGTTTTAGGCAACGACGATTGCCTACACGCTTGAAACTTCTACTTTGCACCTTCTTACTTTGCTCTTAGTATATTCTTAAGTTTCAATTTGAGAGTTACTTTCTGCCACCTTCCTGGTGTTATCTACCTGTTAAGCAACATTGTAGCGGTTCGTCCTTCCGAAGTTACACCCTGGTCCTTCGTACGTACGATGTAGTTCCCGAAGGAAGGACGACAACTTCATCAGGAAGCACTGGAATAAAAGATTGAAGACATCAACAATAGGGATGGACCTCTTCGAGAAGAGCAACCTAGACCGAGAAGACTCGATAGAATTTCGTAACCACATCTTTCCCCTTACGCTACCTCTTAAATCTTGGGACGAGATTTCTTGTAGTGGAGGAGAATTGTGACGCCCGGATATTTAAGCTACAGTAACTCTGCACTAATGACGCCACATCATCACTGTTGCTGTTGCTAAGCTCACCTTGATTCAAAAATGATTCGAAATTCAAAGTTGAAATTCAAGTCAGATTAATATTTCTCCAAATAAAGAGACAAAATTGTACGTGATATTGCAAATAATCCTCAAGTAATTCTCATGTAGAAGTCAAATCAAATTGGAATTTTATTTTGGCGCTAGCAATATTTTGGTGGACCAGCAACATTTATTTTGGTCGTTTAAAATTCCAACAAGTAGTCTCACATTTCCGAAACCACTTGAAACTTTGTGGGCCTCTCCAAAATAATGACCGCTATTTATGTGACAAGTTTCATGTTGAACAAAACTCATTTAGTAAGAAAATAAAATATGAAACAATGGTGAAATAAATACAACAGAAAACTTTGAAATAAAAGAGAGCAAAACCCTATAGTGCTAGTGGGCTCTAATGCAACAGGCCACTAAGCCCAACCCAACTAGGGTCATCCCCAACCTCTGCTACAGGAGGTGGTGTTCGTGGCGACCATCCGCCGATCTTGGCTGCGCCATGACGCGTGCCAACTATCCACCGGCTCCCGCGGAGCATAAGGCCGACGCCCCCGCGCCTGTCGACTGAACCCTAATGATATTTTCCTCTCCCCTTTCCTCGTTTTCGATCTGGAGCTCATAACCGGGCTTGGCATCGACGCGCTGCCGTCGTTCCCATCCACCGAGTCCACCTGATGCCGCCCCTTGATGTCCACGGGCCTCCCCGCGCTCGTCCATGTCGTCCCAGTCCACTCGCACGAGCCGCGAGGATCGCCATCGCCGGATCGGGCGCCTCCCTGCGCTTTGGCCGCTGCCGTCGCCGCCGCCGACCCGCCCTCAAGCCTGTTGCCTCCCCGTCCGGCTCCTGGTGAGCCGCGCCCACCTCCCCCTTCTCCTCCCCAGAACCAGCGCGCTCGGCGCACCGCCTCGCACCCGTGCTCGCGGCGAGTGTGTGCTCGCCTGCGCCTCGCCCCGCACTCCGCCCAGCCCGCGTCCCCCGTGCGCGCTCGCCACGGTCCGACCGCGCCCTTGCCATCGCCTGGCTCCGCTCGCCGCTCCCTATGCGGGCTCCACCCCTGCCACTCCCCTGCATCGTCCGTCGCCGGCGCCAGCCGCGCGAGCCGCGCCAGCGCCGCCCCTGGCCGCGGCCCTGCGGCACACCTCTCTCACCCTCCCGCCTCGCCGGCTGCCCCTCTGGCCGCGCTGCCCACAGCGCCGGCGTGCCGCCGCCCCCTCGCCGTGGCCGGCCCGCCGCTGGCCAGCAGGCCGAGCACCGCCGTCCGCGCCCCGGCGGCCTCGTCCCGCCGTGCGGGCGAGCGCCCGCTCGGGTGCGCTCGAGGCGCCCGTTAGCCAAGCGCCCGAATGGCTCTCGGGCCACTTACAATTGGGGCCCAGCCCCCCCTTAAAAAAGTTTTTTTAAAAATATATAATAAATAAAAAGTTAATTAATTAATTAATAATTAACTTAATTAATCTTGATAATTAGCCCTAATTAATTATGTTTAATTAATCTAATTACACACTAGTCTAATTAACCCTGGTTAACTAAACTAGTCTATGACAGCACGGCCCCACGTGTCAGGTTGACTCTGGTCAACTGGGTTTGACCTGCTGACGTCATGGTGATGTCATGCTGACATCACCTTTTACTATTCTGGATAATGTTAGACTTAATTAATTAAATAAATTCAGAAAATCTTTTGAACTTTAGAAATTCATATAAAATAATCCGTAACTCGGATGAAAATGTTTTATATATGAAAATAGTTCAGAACGACGAGACGAATCTGAATACGCGGTCCGTTCATCCACCACACGTCCCTGGCATAGTGGACCTGCAACTTTCCCCCTTCGATTCATCTAACCGAAAACACGAAACGCCGGGGATACTTTCCCGAGTGTTATCCCCCTTCGCAGGTACCGTGTACCACCGCGTTAGAGCACCCTAGCACTGCGTGCTGACTTGTCGTGCTTCTCTGTTGCAACTGTTTGCTTTATATTTACTGTTTCTTCCCCCTCTTCTCTCCGGTAGACCCCGAGACCGATGATGCCCCGGTGATCGACTACGGTGTTGACGACCCCTCCTTCTTGCCAGAGCAACCAGGCAAGCCAACCTCCTTTGATCATTCCGATATTGCCCATTCCCTTCTCTCTTATGCTTGCATTAGAACTGCTATTGCTTTTTGTATGATCCTATTCTAGTGCCTAGCCTGTTGTTGATACTGCTTTCATACCTTACATGTTTATACTAAACTGCTTAGTATAGGCTGGTTAGAGATCCACCAGTGACCCCCTACCCTGTCCCGACTGCCCCGCTGGATTATCAGAAGACCCGATCAACGGGATCGAAGACCAGGACCCGGCACCGCACATCACTTTCCCCTTAGTTGCTCGACACTACTGGGTTACTATCGAGTGCCGAGGGTGAGACCTCATCAGCACTTCTGATGTTAACCTTGTAGGTTAGATCATCAGTAGTGGTCATCGAGGGTGATTCCTCTTTCTCCACTCCCGATAACGACACTGGCATGCAACTTCTCAAGAGTGGACCTCGAGGGTGACTCCTCTTTCGTTCACCTTGACGATAAACATCAGGTGGAATTCCATCGAGGGTGATTTCCTCAGGTTTTCCCTTTGGTGTTAGACACACAGTTACTATGGTTACTATGACTTTACACTGAACCTGTTTACTAAAGACGGGTCGACCCTGAGGGGTACCCGCGCGAGCTTAATTGCGAGTGATGTGTAGTCGGGTTGACTTGGAAGGTGCCCGTGAGATAAATACGAGGCATGGCCGGGCACTCGCCCTTGCCGCAAGTTCTCGAGACGGGGCGATGGGGTCACACTTTTGTGAGTCTCTGCTCGTTACCGTGCGTTCCTAAGACACTAAACGGTTTGGATATTTTATCCGAGGGGCCTCTGGCCTGATAGCACTAACCATCACGTGGGCATAGTATGGGCGTTCTGCGTCGTATGCATCAGCCGAAGCTTAACTGACGTCATTGCGACCGAGCGGCGCGCGCCGGGTTGGACTGGTTAGGCTCCTACCTTTTTTAAAGGAGGTTGCTAGGTCTGCTCACCGGCCGCGTACGCAACATGCAGGAGTTCCCGGGGCGATTGGCCCATGACCCCTGGGGGCATAGGGTTTAGTCCGGCGTGCATGACCTCTCTATTAAGCCTAGGTCGGGTTGCGACGTATTGTTTGGCCGAGGGCGGGCATGACCTGATGGTGTGTCCGGCCAGAGTTAAGCAAGCGTGTTGGGTAAGTTGGTGCACCCCTGCAGGGAAGAAAACATCTATCGATAGCCTGTCCTACGGTAACGGACACTTGGAGTTGTATCCCGATCGCTACAACTAGAACTGGATGCTGAGGCATTGTTTGGATATGTTGCTTCGGGAGTCGAGAAAGGATCCCAGAGCGTTGGAACAACAACATAAATATGACTTATGATATAGTACTCTACTCCCCCTTGTTGCTGCAAGACGGTGGTTTCCAGAAGATGCTAGTCTTCGATAGGACTAGCTTCTCCCCCTCTTATTCTGGCATTCTGCAGCTTCGTCCACAGATACTACCCCTTTTCATTGATACCGATGCATATGCAGTGTAGATCCTTGCTTGCGAGTACTTTGGATGAGTACTCACGGTTGCTTTGCTCCCCCTTTTCCCCCTTCTTTCTTCTTGCTGGTTGATGCAACCAGATGGTGGAGTCCATGAGCCAGACGCCACACTTGAGGACTGCTACTACCCCGACGGAGCCTACTACTACGTGGAGACAGCTGACGACCAGGAGTAGTTAGGAGGTCCGAGGCAGGAGGCCTCGCCTTTTCGATCGTGTTTTTTTTGTGCTAGCCTTCTTAAGGCAAACTTGTTTAACTTATGTCTGTACTCAGATATTGTTGCTTCCGCTGACACTTGTGTTTTCGAGCTTATGTATTCGAGCCCTCGAGGCCCCTGGCTTGTAATATAAAGCTTGTATTATTTTAATTTGTGTTTAGAGTTGTGTTGTGATATCTTCCAGTGAGTCCCTGATCTTGGTCGTACACATTTGCGTGCATGATTAGTATACGGTCAAATCGGGGGCGTCACAGATCTCATTGAGTCGAGTCATCCGGGGCTCGAGGTTGTTCTCCTGCACGACTCCCCTCCAGAGTGCAGTATCGATCCGAGACATCACTGTTTTCAGTCGACCAAGATAGCATGTGGCGCTGGTAAGGCGGGACTCCAACCTCAAGATGTTCATAGCAGCTTCATCCTTGACAATAGAATTGGCAGGGTCCAGACCAGTCTCGACACGCCCAGTTTCCTCCTCGAAGTCACGGCAGAACTCTACACAAGAGAGGACAGGACAAGTTAGCAAGCCAGTTATGAGTCTACCACCTTGGTTCAGTCAAATCAAAAGAGACATACCTTCAAGCACAAGATACCACTTCTGGGTGAGATCACTCAGATAAGCCTCCAACTCGTTCTTCTTCTGGAAGAGGCCCCCGTACTTCTCATCCAGGGCATCCTTAGCCCCTTCAGTCGAGTCATTTCCTTGTTGGTTGCGTCGAGAGAGCCCTTCAGCCTGGCGATCTCTGCCTCAAGTGTGCCGACCGAGGCCAGTTTCTGCTCTGCCAGTTCGGTCTTCTCCTGCGCCCTCTGCTGCGCTGCCGCCAGGTCAAGGTCCTTCTGCTCCAGGGCTGCCTTCATTTGATCTACAAGAGACGTTACTAGACAGATGAACATAAGGATACACATGACATATTCGTTGAAGATCAGTCGACAAGCTGTTCGCTTTAATTACCAGCCGCTTCATCCTGGGTTTTCTTCAAATGATCCAGGGCCAGCTGCAAGTCAAGATTGAGCTGGACCTGCTTCTTCTCAAGATCTGCGAACTTGGCTCCGAACTCGCAAGATCTCTACATCGACACAACAAATCAGAATTCTAAGACTACAGCTGAGCCAAACACTCAACAGTAGTCTCGGGGACTACACCCAGTGGGTGCACTGAGCGTGCACCCACTGGTTCTCACTCGATCAGATCAGTCTGACCCGAGCAAAAAAGAGAGAGAGAGAAGTTTGTTCTTAGACCATGGTCGGCTACCATTAGTCGACCACGGTCTCGGGGACTACACCCAGTGGGTCCACTGAGTGTGCCCCCACTGGTTCTCACTCGGTCGGATCAGCCCAGCGCGAGTAAAAAAGGTTCGAAACAAAATGGACAAGACACCGTGTAAAGACCACGGCCGACTGACTTCAGTCGACCATCGCCTCGGGGACTACACCCAGTGGGTGCACTAAGCATGCCCCCACTAGTCCAATCGGTTGGGCTACAAGAACTAAAGCTACAAGAGAAGATACCTAGTGGCTGTGACATCATCTTACGAAGAAAGCAGCAAGTTTCAAAACGAAGACTACACCAACACAGCAAACCAGTCGGAAGAGACAAACCTGGACATTGGTTCGAAGAGCCGAGCTAGCATTGTAAGCAGCCATGCTAGCCTCATACGCTACCTTCGTTCTCTCCATCATCAATCCCGCCTGATGAACGGCTTCTTGGGCCGCGTTCACGGGGTCCTCCGGGACGTGATGGGTGGAGAAGAGAACAGACGGCAGAGCAGTCGCTGGGTCGGCACCTAGGTAAGTCCATGGGGAAGGACGGACAGTCGACACAGGAACATCAAAGGAGACTGTGGTCCGGGCCACGTCCCCCTGTTGTTGGGCCTCAAAGCCGGAGGGTGTCTTCCGACCCCTCCTTCCTGCACCTCGTCGAGTCACTCTCGCGCGCTCCTCCTCGTCGTCTTCGTCATCATCAGGAAGCTCTATGACATGGCGTGGCACTTCAGAAGATAACCACGAAGTTCAGGCGACCGATAGCTCAAACAAGTAAAAAATAAAGAGCAATCTACAACCCGCACCTGGACGGGACGTGGCAGCGTCAGCGGTCTCCTCGTCATCACGACCCTTGTCTATATCCATCGAGGTTGCAGAAGCAGCAGCACTGAAGATTTCACTGAAAGTGAGTCGACGAAGACAAAGTTGGTCTCCGAAGAGTGGGAGAAAATTAAGCAGAGCGGCGCTTACGTGGAGGCGATTGGGACGTCCACCTTGATCTTGGGCAGGACCTTCCGAGGCTTGACATCAGTGACCTTGGGCTACTTTGATGCCTTTTCAGTCGGATCCAGAGTGGTCGTAAGAGCCCGTTTCTGCACTTGGGAGCTGGAGGGGCCCACCTTGGAACGCACGACCTCTGGGCCGTGCTTCTCCTTGGAGCGCTTCTCGCCGCGTGGAGGCGAATTGACCTCCTCGCCGCTGCTGGAATCCTGACTCTCCTATCCAGTCTCCTCACCAGACTTCCAGTCGGAAGCTTCACCCACGCCTTCTTCGCCCTTCTGGACCTGGTCACCATTGGGCACCGAAGAAATTTCGGTATAGATCTGCCGAAAAGAAGATTAATCAAACATCAGTCGGATTCATCAAACGACCACAAACAGAAAACACGAAATTCACTCGGAAGTCGAGGCCAGACCTTGTCAGGTTGGTGATCTGCGTCGAATGGGCGAAGTCTTCCGCCCCCCGGGGGTTGTCCTTGTTCCCCGTGATGCACTTCAGGCACTGCGCCACCGTCTTCGTAGCAGCTTCCTCTGCGTGGACCCGAGACGAGTCGTCAACGCCGGAGTATGACCACATCGGATGATCCCGGGCTTGGAGGGGCTGGATCCTCCTCATGAGGAACACCTTGAGCAGGTCCATCCCCGTGACCCCATCGCGAACCAGCTGGACCACCCGCTCCACCAGCATGTCTACCTCTACCCTCTCGGTCCGACTCACGAGCAACGTCGGTGGCTGGTTGACTCGACCAAAAGAAAATGGAGGAAGCCCAGTTGGCTGACCAGGAGTCGGAATGTCCCTATAGTAGAACCAAGTCGACTGCCAACCCCGGACCGACTCAGGGAGGGTCATGGCAGGGAAAGCGCTCCTACCTCTGAGATGGATATCCAGTCCGCCACACATCTGGATAACATGCGTCTTTTCATCGCTCGGATTCGCTTTCTTGATGGATTGAGAATGATAAGTGAAGATGTGCTTGAATAAACCCCAGTGCGGTCGGCAACCAAGGAAGTTCTCGTACATCGAAACGAATGCAACTAAGTAGGTCATGGTGTTGGGAGTGAAGTGGTGCAGTTGGGCACCGTAAAAAGTCAGGAAAGCGCGGAAGAAAAGATGTGGGGGCAAGGAAAAACCTCGGTCGACGTGATCCGCGAGGAGAACGCACTCGCCCTCCCGCGGCTGGGGCTCGAGCTCATCCTCCGGCAGCCGCCAAGAGTCGCGAGCGATCAGGCCCTCCTCCTCCAACTCCTCCATGTCCTCTGGCGTCATCGTGTACATGATCCAGTCCCCCTGGATCCAGCCAGGCGGGAGCCCGGACCTCGACGACGACCCTCCTCGGTTGGACCGCGTCCCTTTCCCCGTCGTCGCCGCCTTCTTCGAGCGCTCCAGCGCCGCGGTATTCTCCTTGCCCATGGTGAGCGAGACGGTGTTGGCCGAGGGGAAGAAGGCAGAGAGCAGGGACATGGCGGAGGGGCGGAGGAAGAAGAAACAGAGAATGGGCGCACAATGCCCTCGCCTCGGCCGCGGCGCACACTTATATCTTAGCGGTCGAGTGGCTGACTGGTGGCCCCGAGCAGTCCCGTCAAATCCCGTAACAGGCACACACACGATACGTGGCGAAAAAGGCGGTACGGAGATCGAAGCATCCCCGGCATATCCGATCCGATTGCTGCGGCGCAACCCGTCCTGCGCACTTCCCCAAATTTCGAAATCCCGCAAAATCCGGAGACCAGAGAGCAGTCGATCCCGCCGAAAACTGCGCACCCCAACAGCGCTCGGGGCCGCACGCAAGTTTCGGTCGATGGTCAACACCAACAAGTACACTCGGCGGTTCTTGAATCGATTAAGGCGACCAAGTCGAGGTTGAAGGGTCAGCCTGGTTCGCAGGCTCAAAGAAGATCTCCCCAGAGGCATCGAACCTGAGCCAAAACGAACTTCAACACTCTTCTATACTCGAGCCTCAATCCATTCGGGGGCTACTAATGATGTTACGGACCTAGGGTAGGGTCACGGGCCTGACCCAGGTACCCCACCCAAGGTCACTACCCCAGAAGCGGAAAAGACAACTCGAAGGTAACAGGGACAGTCGACTGACACGGCTCAAGAGGGCGTTCCACTCGACTACACACCCCCGTTCAGACGACTCAACTTCACTCGACCATTCCAAGATACTCGACCCATGAAGGTCAAAGGTCCCTTAGGATAGTAACGGTCCGGCATTCATTCCATAACAATGAATGCCTTTATCACTCTTTACCACATGCGTTATCAGTAACGCCCTGCCTTTATGTACATCGAACTCTTTGTAATGTGGGGATGGCTGGGGTCCTGGCGCACTCTATATAAGCCAGCCCCTCCTCCGGTACAAGGGTTCGCACCCCCTGTAACTCAAACACCCATATGCATTCCAGTCGACCGCCTCAGGGCACCGAGACGTAGGGCTTTTACTTCCTACGAGAAGGGCCTGAACTCGTAAACATCCTGCATAAAAATATCACCATAGCTAGGACCTTGCCTCCTCTTATGCACCCCCATTCGTATTGTCAGACTTAGAACCACGACAGGTAGATCATATTGTACTATGTAATCCATCGCAATCGATATAGCAGAAGCAGTATGTTGGATTTTACCTCCTCGAGAGGGCCTGAACCTGGGTAAATATTGTGTCCCTACTTTCTCATGTTTCCATCTAGCTCAGATCACTAGACTTTGGACCCCCTACTCGAGATCTCCCGGTTTTAGGATTGACATTGGTGGCCCATACAGGTCCCACTGTGTGGTCACAAGAGCTAGATGTCCAACCTCGCATCGCCGACAACATTGGCTACGGGGATATCTTTGTCCCCGGCCACCGATGACCCACAAGTGTAGGCGATCTATCGTAGTCCTTTCGATAAGTAAGAGTGTCGAACCCAACGAGGAGCAGAAGGAAATGATAGGCAGTTTTCAGTCAGGTATTTTCTGCAAGCACTGAAATTATAGGTAACAGATAGTTTTGTGATAAGGTAATTGGTAACAAGTAACAAAAGGTAAAATTAAATAAGGTGCAGCAAGATGGCCCAATACTTTTTGTAACAAAGGACAAGCCTGGACAAACTCTTATATAGAGGAAAGCGCTCCCGAGGACACATGGGAATTATCATCAAGCTAGTTTTTATCACGATCATCTGATTCGCGTTCGGTACTTTGATAATTTGGTATGTGGGTGGACCGGTGCTTGGGTCTTGTCCTTACTTGGACAAGCCTCCCACTTATGATTAACCTCTAATGCAAGCATCCGCAACTACAAAAGAAGTATTAAGGTAAACCTAACCATAGCATGAAACAAGTGGATCCAAATCAGCCCCTTACGAAGCAACGCATAAACTAGGGTTTAAGCTTCTGTCACTCTAGCAACCCATCATCGACTTATTACTTCCCAATGCCTTCCTCTAGGCCCAAATAATGGTGAAGTGTCATGTAGTCGACATTCACATGACACCAATAGAGGAGAGACAACATACATCTCATCAAAATATCGAACGAATACCAAATTCACATGACTACTAATAGCAAGACTTCTCCCATGTCCTCAAGAACAAAAGCAACTACTCATAAGACATAATATTGTTCATGATCAGAGGGGTATTAATATGCATAAAGGGTCTGAACATATGATCTTCCACCAAATAAACCAACTAGCATCAACTACAAGGAGTAATCAACACTACTAGCAACGCACAGGTACCAATCTGAGGTTTGGGTACAAAGATTGGATACAAGAGATGCACTAGGGTTTGCGAGGAGATTGTGTTGGTGAAGATGTTGATGAAGATAGACCTCCCCAAGATGGGAGAGTTGTTGGTGATGACGGCGGTGACGATTTCCCCCTCCCAGAGGGAAGTATCCCCGGCAGAACAGCTCTGCCGGAGCCCTAGATTGGTTTCCGCCAAGGTTCCGCCTCGAGACGGCGGCGTCTGGTCCCGAAAGCCTCCTTATGATTTTTTTTCCAGGTCAAAACACCTGATATAGGAGAAGATGGGCATCGGGGGGGGCATCGGGGGGCCCACGAGGCAGGGGGCGCGCCCAGAGAGGGGGGGGGCGCCCCCCACCCTCGTGGACAGCTGGTGGCCCCCTGGTGATCTTCTTTCGCCACATATTTTTTATATTTTCTGAAACGGTGTCCTGTGAAGTTTCGGGGCTTTTTGAGTTGTGCAGAATAGGTTTCCAGAGTTTTCCTCTTTTCCAGCCCAGAATTCCAGCTGTCGGCATTCTCCCTCTTCATGTAAACCTTGTAAAATAAGAGAGAAAAGGCATAAGTACTGTGACATAACATGTAATAACAGCCCATAATGCAATAAATATCAACATATAAGCATGATGCAAAATGGACGTATCAACTCCCCCAAGCTTATACCTCGCTTGTCCTCAAGCGGAAGCCGATATTGAAAAATATGTGCACATGTTTAGAGATAGAGGTGTCGATAAAAATAAAATACGAACACGAGGGCATCAAGATCATTCTCATATCAGCAACATATATATATATATATATATATATATATATATATATATATATATATATATATATATATATATATAGGGATTGACTATTCGTCACCCTGGGTGAGGAATAGTTATTCTTCACCCACCTCTATTTTACCATCTATGCACCGTAATTTTATGTTTCGTAAATTTTGTGTTATGTAAAATTACAAATTTAAAAATATAGTTTAAAATGTACATAAAATACAATTTTTGAGCTATATTTTTTTTGTTATGCCAGATTTTATGCAGTAAATCAATATGAATATAATTTTTTGTATTTCAAATGTAATTTATGAAATGAAATGACCGTAAGATTACCTGGGGTGAAGAATAATTTATTCTGCACCCTGGGTGATGATTAGTAACACTATATATATATATATATATATATATACAACCGGTCTATTATCATAATATTATGAGAATAATATTCTCATAACACTTCCACATTGCACGCATAACGCGAGGGCACTGCACGCATAACACGAGGGCACTTCAACACAGAGACCAGTGAACTTCATGTTGAAAAAACTGTACGTGTTGTTTTTTCGGTACCTTTTTTGCTCTAGTTTTTAACCGTTTGTCGGAACAATGCGTGTAATATACCGTTGAAAAGGTATGGATTATGCGCTACTTCGCCATGTTGAACACTTTCCGAGATTCCGCACGGTTTAAGAGCAGTTTTGAAAACGGTGCGACCGACGAATAATGGCAGCGGACGTTTTTTGTGTTTTTTTCTAAACCGCTCGTCGGAATGAAGCATATGATACACCGTTGGAAAGATATCGTCGGCGCACATCTTTTTCATATATAATTTTTGTCTAATTCGTTACGGTTTAAAAGTACTTTCAAATTTACCAAATCGCGGAATTCTATTTTTCAAATTTTCAAATTTTCGGTACTGTTTTCGCTCCAGTTTTCTAACGGTTTGTCGAAACAAGGCGTGTAATATACCGTTGGAAAGCCATGGACGAGGCGCAACTTTCATATGTGGAAATGATTTTGAGATTCCTTACGGTTTTTAGTTAATTTTGAAAATCGTGGGGCTGACTATGAGGGGCAGCAGCAGTTTTTGGCAAAAAAATTAGAAACCACTAGTCGAAATGATTCAATATATACGCCGTTGGAAAGATATCGACTAGGCCCAACTTTTTCATGTAGAACACTCTCTCTAATTCTTTACGGTTTAAGAGGAATTTCGAATTTACCGAAATGCGGACACTCTGTTTTTCGCGACACCCAAATCGACGTGGGTACTTCATCCGACTACAAACATCACTGCATCGGATGAAAAACCGCAGTGCATCGGACGGGTAAGAGAACTGCATGGTTTCTTTTTTTTAAACGTAATTTTTCCAAGGACAAGAAAGTAGAGTGCACTTCACATCACGTGTAAATGAACCACAACACTATCAAGAAGTGACCCCATTACTTTTTTTCGCTTCGGTAACAATTTTTTTGCACTTACGGGATGAACAACATCATACGGCCGCCCGCACTGCTTCAGAATGAAAACCGCACTGCATCGAACGGGCAAGCGGGCTGCATAATTTCTTTTGTGGGACGTTATTTTTCTCATACGAGTTTTTGTTGTCTTTTTTTTAACTTTTTTTATGAACGAGAGTGGACCACAGAGACTAGGGCAGGTAAACCACATCATATATCGAAGTGGACCGCATTACCATCTTGTTGTTTCGCTTTTTTTTTGCATTTTCATTTTGGGGGCAAGTGAACGGCATCACTCTCAAAAGTGAACCACATTCGAGGGCCAAACGCATTGCAAGTGTTGATGTAGTCGACTGAATTTTAAGACACACACAACAATTTGCACTTCAAACGGAGGGGTAATGAGTTGCTGCAGAAATGGAATGAACTACTTTTTTCATACATACTCGAACTCCAGCCAAACTGCACCACATGGCATACACCCTCTATACATATGAGGTAGTGAACATCATACACCCTCTACATAGCACAATTAGATCTCGAGCACCACGAGCAACTAACTGAACCGCACAAACACAACAAAAGTACTGCATTGTTGCCCCCCAGCCAAACTGCACCACATGGCATTCCCAATTTTTACAGTGAAGTGCAGTTTTCAACATTATTTTTTGAGTAACAGGGCATCAGGCATTGAACCGAACAACACCACCTATCTTTTAGAAAAAAACAATGAGCCGCATTCATCATATTCTGATATTCCAAGATTTGAAGTCCGCACAAAGACATGTTATCTAGCAAAAAATTAACTACAAAAAACTACTACACTTTTGTGCACAAACCGAGCTGCTCTGGTGTGGCACCAGGAACTGCAACACGCCATGTAGAGTACCTCCTCTCTCCCTCCAGCGACCTGCAAAGGACAGCTTGGCCAACCACATAGAGAGCGGCGTCCGCTGGCACATGCACCGCACCGCACCAAGATCATAGGCGAACTGCAGACAAGCAAAATCTGAAAAAAAGAAGGTCCCGATCTGCAATAAAACACAATCATGTTTAGAGGCAGTAGAATCAAACAGCATGAACGGCGGTGCAGTACTGCATGCTAGGGGGAATTTCAATAAATGAGCCATTTTACAGAGATGAACTTAAGTTTGCTTCTGTTCTCCTTCGGCGAGGTTCAGCAGCAACAAACGGAACAAACTGCTGAGCATCGACACCAGAGGTGATGCAGTTCATCGAGTTGGAGGGAGATGGTCGACGGCTGATGCTACAAAACTGCGTTGGAGGAAGGACTGGCCATAGTCAAGCATGCGCGCACTGGAGAGGAAGGCCGGGGCGGTGGCAAGCTGCAGAAAAGAACTGCAAGTCCATGAACGTCGAACAGCACCGCGCCCCTAAAAAAACTGCATGTCAAGGACGCCGAACCTCACGCCACCGGCCATGGGAGGGGAGGAGGTGCTCCAAATTGCAGTGGGAGATGCATAGACCAAGTGGTCCCTAGAGGCTCGACCCAAGATGGGGCGCACACTGAGCTGGAACATAGAGGACGACCGACGAGGCAGTAGGGGGCGAGCAGATCTGGCGCGGCGACGCGGCGGTCAACCAGGACTGCGTCGGCTGGATGTGGAAGTGGGGGGGGGGGCAGGCTCCGGGGGCAGGGCT
>LR738711.1:778771478-778783103 GCA_902687465.1 Secale cereale
TGAGGGCGCCGGTGGTGGTGTCGGGAGAGGTGGGTTAGGGGGCGGCGGCACTAGGGGCGGGGGTGCGCGGCGCTAGGGTGGGGAGGGGCAGAGGAAGAAGAAGGTGGTTTGGGGGGATGGGTGGCGGGGGAGGTGCCTAGTTCCCGAGGGTGGGGAGGTGTCTGGCGGAGAGAAGAAGGTGTTAGGAGAATAAGGTTAGGTGTTATGAGAATAAGGTCTTAAGGGGTGTTATGAGAATAGACCCACCCTATATATATATATATATATATATACAGCCGGTCTATTCTCATAACACTTCCGAACTGCATTGCAAAATTGCATTGGAGAGCTAAACGCACCGCACCACAGAGACCAGCGAACTTCATGTTGAAAAAACTGTATGTGTTGTTTTTTCGGTACCTTTTTTGCTCTAGTTTTTTAACCGTTTATCGGAATTATGCGTGTAATATACCGTTGAAAAGCTATGGAGTAGACGCATATTCGCCATGTTGAACACTTTTCCAAATTCATCATAGTTTAAGAGCAGTTTCGAAAATCGTGCGGCTCACAACGAATAGCAACGAGCATTTTTTGGCTTTTTTTCTAAACCGCTCGTCGGAACGAAACATATGATACACCTTTGGAAAGGTATCGTCGCCACGCATCTTTTTCGTATCTATTATTTTTTCTAATTCGCTATGGTTTAAGAGCAGTTTTGAATTTACTAAATCACGGAATTGTTTTTTTTGAATTTTTTCAAATTTTCGGTACTGTTTTCACTCTTGTTTTTTAACTGTTTGTCGGAACAAGGCGTGTAAGATACCGTTGGAAAGCTATGAACGAGGCACAACTTTCATTTGTTGAAATGTTTTTGAGATTCGTTACGGTTTTTAGTTAAATTTGAAAATCGTGCGGCTGATTACGAACTGCAGCGCGTTGAGAAGTGTTTGAGAAGTGAGCTGCTTTCCGTTGTGTGTTTTGTTTTTTGATCACGAAGTGAACCGCATTACTCTTTTTGTGTTGTTTTTTGCGCGCGTTGAGAAGTGTTTGAGAAGTGAGCTGCTTTCCGATGTGTGTTTTGTTTTTTGATCACGAAGTGAACCGCATTACTCTTTTTGTGTTGTTTTGGTAACAATTTTTTTTGAGATTCCACTATTTTTTTTTTGCATTTTCATGTTTGAGAAGTGAGCTGCTTTTCCGATGTGTTTTTATTTTTTTGATCACCAAGTGAACCGCATTACTTTTTTGATCACGAAGTGTACGTTTGCATGCACCAAATAGTTAACTGCACTGCACAATGCATAACAAATTTAGATGCAAATAAACGCACCAGGACATACACGCATATTTTTGCACTGCACTGCAAATCTGAATGCCAAAGAGTTCTGAACCTCCACGGTCTTACAGCCGAACAGGTGTGTGTGTCTAGCCCGAGTAGTGGACTGCCTCGAGCAAACTTCATCACAAGCAAACTACAGAACCAATTTTTGTAGTTGTGATTTTTACCTTTTTCTTACAATGCGTTTGAGAACAAACGAACTGCAAATATATTTTTATCCCATCCTCAATGGTGAACAAACAAACTCCAGGGCAACTCGATGGGAACTTCAAGCCGCACACCAGCGAGTTGCACAGTTTTGTCGCTGACCACGGCAGGGGCAGGTGCGGAGGCCTGGACCTAGGGAAGGAAGAAGCCCTCCTCATAGTTGTTGTCGTTGGAGCACTTGCTGCTGTGGCGGCATCCTTCATGAATCTGAGCACCATGTGGTCGATCCCCACTAACCCCACCTCTGCCTACTAGCCGGTCGCCGGCTCCTTACCGTCCCCAACAACCGTGAGGGGTCCCAGGCAGAGCCATCGCCGCCGTTAGCCTCACCAGAGAAGAGTGCGTCCCTCTCCCCATCTTTGGTCGCCTTTGCTGGGAGCGGCCGTCCCGCGGCCCTCGCGTGTGGGGTGCAATGGGGAGGATCCATGGATCTGGGCCGGATCCGGCAACCACCGAGGCTGAGATTCGGCATTGAGGTGTAGCGGCGGTGGGTTGGGGGGCATGGGAGGGATGAAGAACAAGATGGGGCATCGGGATAGAGCATTGGGGCGACCGGCCGGCAGTGGGGTGCCGGCGAGGAGAGGTGGGGAAGAAGCTATTGTTGGAGGAGGAGGTGGTGGCATGGTGCCGCGGTGGTCGGGAGGCCGTCCCCGTGGTCGCCGGCAAGATCCCGGCACGTGGTGGGAGGGTGGAGCGGCGCAGTGGTCCGATCATCCCCGTGGTCGCCGGCAAGATTGCGGGAGGTGGTGGTGGGCAGCGGGACTGGTGGGGTGGGGCGCATCGGTGCGTGTGGTGGAGGGAGGCCACTTGAGGAGGGAGTGGGTAGCGCGCACGCGCGGGGGGGGGGCGATTGTTGTTGTGTGTGTTTTGTGTTTGTAGTGTTAGCAGAATAAGGATAGGTGTTAGGAGAATAAGGTCTTAAGGGGTGT
Organism: Secale cereale; assembly: GCA_902687465.1. Lineage (NCBI taxonomy): Eukaryota > Viridiplantae > Streptophyta > Magnoliopsida > Poales > Poaceae > Secale > Secale cereale. The sequence goes on from LR738711.1 coordinate 778,773,933, forward strand.
TATGAGAATAGACCCACCCTATATATATATATATATATATATATATATATATATATATATATATATATATATATATATATATATATATATATTGTCATATGATTCTTATGCTAAAGTAACAATTCATTCACAATATCAAGCATGAACTATAAACTTCATTGAAAACCAAAAACTATGATCTCGGTCATTGAAGCAATTGCAACTTATCATAACTTCAGAAAGAGTCAACATAAGAGCTTTTCAGCAAGCCTACATACTCAACTATCATCGAGTCTTTCACAATTGCTCACACTCACGCAATACTTATGGTTATGGAGTTTTAATCGGACACAGAGAAAGATAGGGGCTTGTGGTGTTGCCTCCCAACCTTTTACATCAAGGGTAATGTCAACAGTAATAGACCATGAAAACTTACATCCAAGTGGGTATATATGTCAGGATCTTTCCGACACAATGTGCTTGCCAAAGGATAAAATGTAAAAAGGAAAGGTGATTTCCACCTTGACTCTTATAAAGCAAGAACAATAGATAGGCCCTTCGCAGAGGGAAGCAGAGGTTGTCATGTGTTCTTATGGTTGGATGCACAAAGTCTTAGCTCAGAAGAACGTCGCTTTATATGGCCACTTGTGATAAAGACCTTTATTTTGCAGTCCGTCGCTTTTATTACTTCCATATCACAAGATCGTATAAAGATTATTTCCTCCACACTAATAAATCATACATATTTTAGCGAGTTTGTAACATGACAACTTACTTGGAAGGATCTTTCTCAATCCATAGGTAGGTATGGTGGACTCTCATGGCAAAACTGGGTTTAAGGATGTATGGAAGCACAAGTAGTATCTCTATGTCGGTGTACAAAAAGAGGGGTACACTTTTTGTACCCCTATGACTGTGCACGGGCAGTCTGAGCCACGGGCACCACCACACCAAGCATGGCGAGGGAGGCGAACCAGGGCAAGACCGAAGCTCGATGGAGACTGGAGCGACGCCAAGAACAAGACCACAAAGAGCAAAGAGGCGAAGCGGCACTCCCCGGCAAGATCCTTGTCGGGGCCAACACTGGCAGCCCCGGCAAGACCCTTGCCGCGGCAGCTCGCCCCGCGCCTATGGGGTGAATCACCCTTGAGTCCACCACCCCCATGGGGCGAGGATTCGGGAGATATCCCCGTGGTGGCATGCAGATCTTTGTGAAGACATTCAAGATCAGATACAAGTTAAGAAGACGACCCTTGGCGGGATTCCAGCCAAGGATAACCACAAGGCCCCCGGCAAGCACCTTGCCAGGGATGACAGCAGACACCACGGCAGGACCCTTGCCGGAGCCCCGGCAAGGCCCTTGCCAAGGACACCCACAGGGCCACCGTCAGGCCCACACCAACTGGGTTTCCACCGACCCACGCAGCTGCCGACCCGACCAGCTGGACGGGCTCCTGCGTGGCAACCCACATATCTTCGTGGAGACCCGCCGTTGCGCCACCTTAGCTGCCTGTCTGCCTACATGGCGCCTCAGGCATTGCTGGCCAGGGTGCGTGTCAACACGAGGAGGGGCGGCGACGGACAAGACGGGCGTCTCCCCCACGTCCCCGATAAAGCAAGGACACCTAAGCTGGGCGCATTAAATGCACCTTGTCCTGTAATGTGAGGGATAACCTCGCATCACTGTACCCTTTCCACCTCCTGTGTGCCACTGTGGCAACCCCTTTTTCCTATAAAAGGAGGCCCAAGGCGACCAGGAGAAGGATTTGGCTTTTTGGAATTGCTCACGACCCTCTTGGAGCTCCTCGAAAGCTGAAGAACACCAACATATAATCCACCAAAGCATGAGTATGGTTTTACGCATCTTTGCGGCCCGAACCTGGGTAAAGGAACCGTGTCCTGACTGTTAGATCCGCTCTTCTCTCAACCCCGCGCCCCGCAACCGTAGTAGGGATTCTTGTGATCCCATAGGTGTCGATCCAAATACACCGACACTCTACTTAGTGCGAGGATTTTTGGCTAGCATGATGGGGAAAAGCAAACTCAACATGTTGGATGATCCATGACAATATACTTTATTTCGGATATAAGAAGACATAACCCATTATGTTGTCTTCCTTGTCCAACATCAAATCTTTAGGATGACATATTTTAATGAGTGCTCACAATCATAAAAGATGTCCAAGATATTATATTTGTATGTGAAGCCTCTCTTTCTTTATTACTTCCTATTAATTGCAACGATGTCCAAAGCTATGTTTGTCAACCCTCAACAACTTTTATTCATCATACTCATTATATGTGAAGTCATTACTTCCCATATGATCAATATGATCTGTTTGAAACTTTTTTATATTTTCTTTTATTCCATCATGACCAAAGTGAGGAAATCAAGCCCTTGACTCAACACTAATCTTTATTATATAGCTCACGGACTCGATTACAAAGAGTAAAGATCATAAAGCAAAAGCTCACAACTAGATCATGCTAACTTTATTCTACTAGATCAAGATACTACCAAAAGGATCGAACTAAGAAAAGGGTAAAGATAAGAGTGATGGTGATACGATACCGGGGTCACTCCCCCAAGCTTGGTTGTTGCCAAGGGGAGTACCCATACCCATATGATTATGTCCCCTTCGTCGGGGGTGGTGATGATGGTGTTGAAAGTAGTGACGCCGGATCATCATATATTGAGCGTACGAGATCCTCCAACTTGCGGATAATACCTTTGAGTGCAGCTATATACTCCTTCAACAAAATATTTTCACTTGTGAGATACTTGTTTTGAATTTGTGCTAACTCAATCATCTTGAAAGCTTCTATCTCAGTTGAAGTAAAGAGGTTGGGAAGAGGTTGAGGGGTGTCTTCTTCTCCCATTGTCGGAGCCTGATCTTCCACCTCCTTCTTGATCCTCTTCTCCTTGTTGATCTCCTCGAGTCCTTCCCTCTTTAGATCTATCTTCATTAGCCAAGCATCGTTGCCTTCGTTGTTGGAGGAGGGAAACGACATGGTGCCTGGCTTCGTCAACCCTAGCAGAAAATAGCTCGAAACAAGAACAGAGGATTTTTGTGTGATACAGAGGTCAAAACGTTCGGGAGTATATATAATGAACTTTTACCGACCAAAAGGGGTAACATACAAGAAATTGGAGTCCGGGAGGCATACGAGCTGCCCACGAGGCAGGGCGGCGCGCCCAGGGAAGGGGGGCGCGCCCTCCACCCTCGTGGACGGCTCGTGTCTCTTCCGGACTACTACTTATTTTTCTATTTTTCTAAATATTCCAAAACGATGAAAATTGCCTTTAGAACTGTTTTGGAGTTGGTTTACTTACCATACCATGTACCTCTTCCTTTTCGGAGTCTTAATCGTTATGGAAAGTGTCCCTTATGTATTCCTCCGGGGTTACAGTTTCAATAACATTGGTTTCAACATTTATACGATTACCTGACATATAATGTTTGATTCTTTGACCGTTCACCACCTTCGGATTTGTGCCTTCGAAGTTGTTGATTTTTATGGCACCGGAACGATAGACCTCCTCGATAACGTAAGGTCCTTCCCACTTAGAGGTAAGTTTTCCTGCAAAAAATCTTAAACGAGAGTTGTATAGCAAGACATAATCACCTACGTTAAACTCACGCTTTTGTATCCTTTTGTCATGCCATCTTTTAACCTTTTCTTTAAACAGCATGGCATTCTTATATGCCTGGGTTCTCCATTCATCAAGAGAGCTAATGTCAAATAACCTCTTCTCACCAGCAAGTTTGAAATCATAATTGAGTTCCTAATAGCCCAATATGCCATATGTTCTAGCTCAAGAGGTAAGTGACAAGCTTTTCCATAAACCATCTTATATGGAGACATACCCATAGGATTTTTGTATGCAATTCTATAGGCCCATAGTGCATCATCAAGTTTCTTGGACCAATTCTTTCTAGACATATTAACTATATTTTGCAAGATTAATTTCAACTCTCTATTACTTAGTTCTACTTGACAACTAGTGTGTGGGTGATAAGGGGATGCAATTCTACGATTCACATCATACTTAGCAAGCATTTTACGAAAAGCACCATGAATAAAGTGTGAACCACCATAAGTCATTAAGTATCTAGGGACTCCAAACCTTGGGAAAATAACTTCTTTAAGCATCTTAATAGAGGTGTTATGATCCGCACTACTAGTTGGAATAGCTTCTACCCACTTAGTAACGTAATCAACAGCAACTAGAATATGTGTGTACCATTAGAGGCAGGAAACGGTCCCATATAATCAAAACCCCAAACATCAAATGGTTCAATAACATGTGAATAATTCATAGGCATTGCTTTACGTCTACTAATATTACCAATTCTTTTACATTCATCACATGATAAGACAAACTTACGGGCATCCTTGAAGAGAGTAGGCCAATAGAAACCAGATTGCAATACCTTATGTGCAGTTCTATCTCCAGCATGGTGTCCTCCATAAGCTTCGTAGTGGCACTTGCGTAGGATATGTTCCTGTTCATGCTCAGGTACACAACGTCTAATAATACCATCTACTCCTTTATAAAGATGTGGGTCATCCCAGAAGTAATGTCTCAAATCATAGAAGAACTTTATATTTTGCTGGTATGTGAAGCTAGGAGGTATAAACTTAGCAACAATATAATTAGCATAATCAGCATACCATGGAGCAGTATAAGAAGTATTTATGATAGCTAATTGTTCATCAGGAAAGCTATCATCAATAGGTTGTGGGTCATCAAGTATATTCTCTAGGATAGATAAGTTATCTGCTACGGGGTTCTCAGCTCCCTTTCTATCAATGATATGCAAGTCAAATTCTTGTAGCAAGAGAACACATCTAATAAGTCTAGGTTTAGCATCTTTCTTTTCCATAAGGTATTTGATAGCAGCATGATCAGTGTGATGTCAGGCCCAGGATGCGATTCTATCCCGATCATGTGATGCTTACGTGATTGGGGCACAACCGCAACTCAGGCGCTTAGCAAGATGGATATCATTACCTCATACCATTACATAAATACATGGGGATACAACAATACATACAAGTCACATGAATACAACAACATCAATACAAGGCATCCGACTACGGATGCAAACATGAAAAGCACAATAACATCCATCTGCTATCCCAGGCTGCCTACCCGGAACCTAACCCAAGACTGACGAAGAAGAAAAATAAAGAACTCCAACTCAAAGAACATCGCTCTCACGTCAAGTCATCGGAAACTTGCACCTGCAACCGTTGTTGTAGTATATGTGAGCCACGAGGACTCAGCAATCCCATAACCATGGGTAACAAGACTAGCAAAGCTTAATGGGTAGGAAGAGGTTAAGTGGTGAGGTTGCAGCAGCGGCTAAGCAAAATATGGTGGCTAACTTACGAGTTCAAGAATAAGATGAGCATCTACGCAAACGGTCGCAAACTAATAGTGATCGCTAAAGACCCTGAACTACCTACGAGTCAAACATAACCCCACCGTGTTCTCTTCTCAAAGTGAAAAGAGACCGTCACGATTACTCAAACAGTTGTGTGTTTTATTTCGGATCCTCTGTCAAGTTTTCTACAACCAAACATTAACAAATTCCAATCTGTCACATAACCGCGGGCACGGCTTTCGAAAGATCATAACCCTGCAGGGGTGTCCCAACTTAGCCCATCACAAGCTCTCATGATCAGCAGAAGTAATAATAATATTACCCCTTATCTTAGGGAAGGCCCGATCAGACTCGGAATTCCCGGTGCACAAGACATTTCGACAATGGTAAAACAAGTCCAGCAAGACCTCCCGGCGTGCCGACACCCTGATAGTAGCCGCGCGTATCTCGTCTCAGGCCACAACCGGATAGGTGATCCTACGGGAGCCAGACCTCGAGTTTCCCCATGGTGGCCCCGCATTCTCCCCGTTTGGGACCAACACCATCAGCACTGGGCCCCCTGCTATCTAGAAGGAATCCTCGGGTAGCGCTAACTCCCTATGCAATTAATTAATTAATTAAGTTTTTATTCTGAGCAAATTAAAACCAATGTTGGGCCTTGCTGGAGGAGTTTTATTCAAAGACGAACTGTCAAGGGGTCCCCATATACCCAACCATGTAAGGAACGCAAAATCAAGGAACATAACGCCGGTTTATCGGCTCCTAAGGTGGCATGAGTGGAACAAAACACCGAGCAAAAGGCCAAGCCTTCCACCCATTGCCAAGTATATAGGTGTGTTAAGATATATAATGTATTTGTGATATTCCAACAAGCCAAGCTCCAACATGGAGCAATCTTCATCTTCACCTGCAACTAGCAACACTATAAGAGGGGCTGAGCAAGCGGGCAACATAGCCAAACAACGGTTTTGCTGGGAAGGTGTCAAAGGTTAGAGGTTTCATGGCAACAAGGAGAGGCTGACAATAAATGATAGGTAGCATGACACATAACGGTAGCATCGAGACAACTAAGCATGGCAATGATAGTAAAGGTATCCAAGGGGATGGTCATCTTGCCTGAGATCCCGCAAGGAAGAAGAAATGAGTCCATGAAGAAGATGAAGAAGAAGCCTTGAAGATGAACCACGTGTAGCCGACGAATCCTCACGATCGCAACGGAAAAGAACTAGCGAGAAGAAAGCACACAACAAGGTAAACACACCACTCAAGAACATGACAAGATGCTCAACCAAGTATGAATCAAGAAAAGTCTCTATGATGCAATTCATGGCAAGGGATGAAGCACACAAGAACAACACAAACCAACAAGTTTAAATGAGGCCGGAATCAACATATAACCATTCCGGTAAGTCCTCATATGCACATTTCCAAATTGGTCCAGATCAGAACAAACCTTAAGTTCAAGTTGTTAAATAGAAATTTAACATGCACCATGATGATCTACACAAAATTCTAGTCAAGTTACATATAAAGTTTGTTAAATTCAGAGCTACGGCCTAAAAGATATGAGCAAATCAAGACAAGCATGTCATCGGTGCAAGATGCACCCAAACATCAAGAAAACACACTCCAAACATGTAAACAACATGATATTATGCTTCTACATGCAAAATCACACAAGTTTCATATAGGGCACGCTCAAAACGGAGCAACGGTTCAACACAAACACACAAAACAAGATATAACAACAAGCTGTCCAAAATCAGCAACATAGCAACTTGAGAGTAAGAAATAAATAAGATACAGCAGGCCATATGTGCAAGTAAGGGCATGGATGGATAGACCATAACGTGCACAACAAGACATGGGCATTGGACATACTAAAACATGCATGGATTTGACTGGGGCATCAACCAAACATGGCATCAGGTTTAACAGATTCCGGACTTAGCAATTTTTTCACTAAGTATAAAACAGCAACATTGGCATAGCATGCTTACAAGCTTGTTTAAGTCGCCTCAAGGAATATCATGGAAAGTGGATTGCACCACAGCAAAGACCATATGATTGTGCTTCTAAAACATATTGACATGTGTCATGAAGACAAACACACCAATAGCAATGAGCAAGTCAAATCAGCATCTCATAACAAGTTTCAGCACTTAATAGCCACATGCACTTTTGCAACAGAGATTAACATGGAAAGATGGCACCTAACATGAATGCTACATCAACCATCATGTAGAGCACTTCACAACGAACATTTTGACATATCATATGCTCCATTTGGTCCAACATGCACAAAGTTATCATCACCACAAACATGCAACAAATTTACAGTTAACAACAGTTTTAAACATATAGCACTCTTGCAACGATGATTAGGGCATCAAGATGAACTCAAACAAGCATGCCACAATGGAACAAAATGAAGAGCATATCACAACGATCATTTTGACATATTATTCACTCAATTTGGATCACCACACAAGAAGTTGCAACCACTCAAACATGCATAAATTTTTACAAATCTCAGGGACTTAGTGGAAAAAATATACCCTCGGGGATGGACGTGTCCAGTCCAGGTCATACACGTTTGACTGCTGGACCCACGCGGCAGAGGCACAAAGAGAGAGGGGCGTCGGACATGTCCGGGCACCTCCCGACATGTCCGGCGGCGCAGGCAGAGGAGCCAGAGGAGGTCGCCGGCGATGAGCTGAAGGCGCCGGGGAGGCGGCACAGTCGACGTAGGAGGCCGGAAATGGGGCGCGCGGGGCGGCTCCGGTCGTTCCCCGCCAGATCCGGCGGGAGGGACCGACGAGGCGACGGAATGCAGCAGATGGATCTCGCCGGAGCTCCGAGACGGCGGCGGTGGTTGTGACAGGAGGCGGAGCTTCGGGGCTCTGCGGCGGCGGGGCGGAGGAGCTGGTCGACGGGGCGGCGGCGACGCGGGAATGGAGGCGAGTGGGGCGGCGTCTGGGGCTCGCCGGAGGAGCAACGGCGGCGGGGACAGCTGCCGGGTCACCGGAGGTGGCCGGCGGCGGCGGCGCGCTCTGGATCCCGAGCGGATCGAGCGAAAGGAGCGGGACAGGGGTGCTGCGCGCGGGAGCGGCGGCTCCCTTCGGGCCCGGTCTGGCCCGCACGATGGGCTTGGCGGGCCGACGCTGGAGGAACGAGGCCAGGGGCGTGAGGCGACGAGGAGTGGCCAGGTGGCGCTCCCCCAGTGGCTGGGAGGTGCACTGCGGCGGCGGCAGGCCTATAGGGCACCGCCAAGTGGCGGAAGAAGGCTGGCTGGCGCCGGATTTTGAGGAGAGGAGGTGGGAGGGTGGCTGGCTGATGATTGGGCCGCAGAAATGGAGGAGGAAGGTAGGTGGAGGACAAAAATGGACTAGGGGAAGTCCATTTATAGTAGGAGGGCTAGGGTTTAGGTCCAGGGGGTGTATTTGGACCCTCAGATCGCAATCGTGCGGTCCGGAGTGGAGGGAGGGTTAGGCAGGCCTAGGTGGGCTGTGTAGGAGGCCTGAGTGGGCTGTGAGGAGAGGAGAGAGAGGCCCGCGGGGTTTCTGGATACCGAAAACGTCCAACGTTTTGTTCAGCGACTAGTGCCGCTATATTTAACGGTTGGGCTATCAAACGAACTCCAAACGCGACGAAACTTGACAGGCGGTCTACTTATGCTATAATAAGACCACACGTCGAGTTTCATCCCATTCTGAGAACATTATCCAGCCACTCATAAAATAAATATTCGGAGGTGCCGCGGGCGCGTGCGAGTGTGTCTGGGCTCAGAACGGACAAC
>LR738711.1:778783214-778879556 GCA_902687465.1 Secale cereale
GTCGGACGGATGCTAGTTTTGAAAACATGTTGATGCAATACACATGATGATATGGCAAGATGCAACACGCAAGCAAATGACATGACAACGACAGTGAATAATTGGCTGACACCTGGCGCATCGGTCTCGGGGTGTCACATGTGAATAGTTACTTTATAATCAACAATATAAGGTCTAAACTTATCACAAGCAAATACAACTGCTAAAATTCTTTCTCAGTGGTAGCATAATTTTTCTGGGCACTATCTAGAGTTTTACTAGCATATTGGATAACATTTAATTTCTTATCAACTTTTTTGCCCTAAAACAGCACCTACAGCATAATCACTAGCTTTACACATAATCTCAAAAGGTAAATTCCAGTCAGGAGGCTGGACAATAGGTGCAGTGATAGTATTTCAAATGACTCTAGACAATCATCATCAACGACAAAGGGAATATCTTTTTGTAAGAGATTAGTCAGAGGCCTAGAGATTTTGGAAAAGTCCTTTATGAACCTCCTATAAAACCCGGCATGACCAAGGAAACTTCGTATACCTTTGATGTCCTTGGGGCACAACATCTTTTCAATAGCATCAACTTTAGCCTTGTCAACTTCAATACCTCTTTCAGAAATTTTATGTCCCAAGACATTGCCTTCATTAACCATAAAGTGGCACCTCTCCCAATTCAAGACAAGATTAGTGTCTTCACATCTCTGCAAAACTCGATCAAGGTTGCTTAAGCAATCATCAAAAGAAGTTCCGTAAACGGAGAAATCATCCATGAAAACCTCAACAATCTTTTCACAAAAATCAGAGAATATAGCCATCATGCATCTTTGAAAGGTAGCAGGTGCATTACATAAACCAAAAGGCATACGTCTATAAGCAAAGGTACCGAAAGGGCAAGTAAAATTGGTCTTTTCTTGATCCCCTTTTGACACAGGTATTTGAGAGAAACCAGAATAACCATCTAGAAAGCAAAAATGAGTACGTTTGGATAACCTTTCTAGCATTTGATCAATAAAAGGCAAGGGGTAATGATCTTTATTAGTAGCTTTATTTAATTTGCGGAAATCAATTACCATCCTATAACCTGTAACAATTCTTTGCGGGGTCAATTCATCTTTATCATTAGGAACTACAGTCATACCTCCCTTCTTAGGGACACAATGGACAGGACTTACCTACTGGTTATCATCTATTTGATAGATAATACCTGCCTCTAGAAGCTTTAGTATTTCCTTCCTTACCACTTCTTTCATCTTAGGATTTCACCGTCGTTGATGATCAATAACCGGTTTAGCATTTTCTTCCAATTTTATCTTGTGTTGGCATAAAGTGGGACTGATGCCCTTAAGATCATCCAGAGTATATCCAATAGCAGCACGGTGCTTCTTTAGAGTTTTCAATAGTTTTTCTTCTTCCTGCGCTGAAAGGTTAGATCTAACAATAACAGGATATATCTTCTTTTCATCAAGATAAACATACTTAAGATTATCAAGTAAAGGTTTAAGTTCAAACACGGGATCACCCTTGGGTGGAGGAGGATCCCCTAGGATTTCAACAGGCAAGTTATTTTTCAATACGGGTCCCTGGTTAAAGAATATTTCATATATTTCCCTTCTCTCATTCATATGCATATCATTTTTATTATCTAGCAAATATTGTTCTAAAGGATCATTAGGAGGCACATCGATAGAAGCAAGACCAATAATTTCATCCTTACTAGGTAGTTCTTTATCAAGGGGTTGTCTACGAAATTTAGCAAAGTTAAAATCATGAGACATATCCCCTAAACCAACAGTAACAATATCTTTCACATAGTCTATCTTAGCATTAACAGTATTCAAGAAGGGTCTACCAAATATAATGGGACAAAAATCATCTTGTGGGGAACCAAGAACAAGAAAATCAGCAAGGTATTTAACTTTCCCACACAAGACTTCAACGTCTCTAACAATCCCAATTGGCGAGATAGTGTCTCTATTAGCAAGTTTACTAGTAACATCTATACCTTCTAGCTCAACGGGTGCAATATCTTGCATAATTTCATCATATAGGGATATAGGTATTACACTCGCACTAGCACCTACATCACATAAACCATGATAGCAATGATCTTCTATTTTAACAGAGATAACATGCAAGCCTACAATAGGTCTATGTTTATTCCTAGCCTTGGGTTTGGCTATTCTAGCAGATTCCTCTTGGAGGTAAATAACATATCCATCTAAATCTTCTACCAAGAGATCTTTGACCATAGCAACACTAGGTTCAACTTTAATTTGCTCGGGGGGTGTAGATGTTCTAGTATTACTCTTACGAACTACAATTGAAGCTTTAGCATGATCCTTTATTCTAACAGGGAAAGGTGGTTTCTCAGTATAAGCAGTAGGAACAATAAGACCAACATTATAAGTGATAGTCTTTTCTTCAACTTTAACAGGTTCAACTACTTTTACTTCATTGGGAGGATGGTATTTAAACCACTTATCCTTGGGAAGATCAACATGAGTAGCAAATGATTCACAGAAAGAAGCTACTATCTCAGAGTCAAGTCCGAAAACATAGGTATCCATAAAAGCTTTAACACAATCAAACTTAGGGGTCATACCCGACTCCTTACCTTCGTCGAGATCCCAATCTTCAGAGTTGCATTTAATTATTTCCAATAAATCCCATTTGAATTCAATAGTCTTCATCATAAAAGAGACAGAACAAGAAGTATCGAGCATGGAGCGATTATTGAGAGAAAGCCGAGCATAAATTTTTTGAATAATAATTTTCTTGAGAGCTCATGATTGGGGCATGAATATAACATTGACTTAAGCCTCCCCCAAGCTTGAGCGATGCTTTCTCCTTCGCGAGGCCAAAAATTATAGATATAATTACGATCACGATGAACCTGGTGCATAGGGTAGAACTTTTGATGAAATTCCAACTTCACACGATTATAGTTCCCTGATCCAATATCATCACATAACCTAAACCATGTCAATGCATCTACCTTCAAAGATAAAGGGAAGACCTTCTACTTGATAACATCCTCAGGCATACCTGCAAGCTTAAATAATCCACAAACTTCATCCACATAGATTAGGTGTAAATCGGGATGCAGTGTTCCGTCTCGTGTAAAAGGATTATCTAGTAGTTTCTCTATCATACCCGAAGGAATTTCAAAGTAAACATTTTCAGTAGGTGCAGTAGGTTGAGGAGAAACTCTTTGCTCTTCTGGTCGGGGTGAAGATACCCCGAACAAGCCCCTCAAAGGATTATGAGCCATAGTAATAAGTGACAATAAATTTCAGCACACTATATAAATTTTTCCTTACCAAAGGGGCTTCACTCCCCGGCAACGGCGCCAGAAAAGAGTCTTGATGACCCACAAGTGTAGGGGATATATCGTAGTCCTTTCGATAAGTAAGAGTGTCGAACCCAACGAGGAGCAGAAGGAAATGATAGGCAGTTTTCAGTAAGGTATTTTCTGCAAGCACTGAAATTATAGGTAACAGATAGTTTTGTGATAAGGTAATTGGTAACAAGTAACAAAAGGTAAAAGTAAATAAGGTGCGGTAAGCTGGCCCAATCCTTTTTGTAGCAAATGACAAGCCTAGACAAACTCTGGCATAAAGGAAAGTGCTCCCGAGGACACATGGAAATTATCACCAAGCTAGTTCTCATCACGGTCATCTGATTCGCGTTTGGTACTTTGATAATTTGGTATGTGGGTGGACCGGTGCTTGGGTGTTGTCCTTACTTGGACAAGCCTCCCACTTATGATTAACCTCTAATGCAAGCATCCGCAACTACATAAGAAGTATTAAGGTAAACCTAACCATAGCATGAAACAAGTGGATCCAAATCAGCCCCTTACGAAGCAACGCATAAACTAGGATTTAAGCTTTTGTCACTCTAGCAACCCATCATCGACTTATTACTTCCCAATGCCTTCCTCTAGGCCCAAATAATGGTGAAGTGTCATGTAGTCGACGTTCACATGACACCACTAGAGGAGAGACAACATACATCTCATCAAAATATCGAACGAATACCAAATTCACATGACTACTAATAGCAAGACTTCTCCCATGTCCTCAGGAACAAAAGAAACTACTCACAAGACATAATATTGTTCATGATCAGAAGGGTATTAATATGCATAATGGATCTGAACATACGATCTTCCACCAAATAAACCAACTAGCATCAACTACAAGGAGTAATCAACACTACTAGCAACCCACAGGTACCAATCTGAGGTTTGGGTACAAAGATTGGATACAAGAGATGAACTAGGGTTTGAGAGGAGATGGTGCTGGTGAAGATGTTGATGAAGATAGCACTCCCCAAGATGGGAGAGTTATTGGTGATGACGGCGATGACGATTTCCCCCTCCTAGAGGGAAGTATCCCTCGCAGAACAGCTCTGCCAGAGCCCTAGATTGGTTTCCGCCAAGGTTCCGCCTCGAGACGGGGGCGTCTGGTCCCGAAAGCCTCATTATGATTTTTTCCAGGTCAAAAGACCTGATATAGGAGAAGATGGGCATCGGGGGGCCATCGGGGGGCCCACAAGGTAGGGGCGCGCCCAGAGAGGGGGGGGCGCGCCCACCCTCGTGGACAGCTGGTGGCCCCCCTGGTGATCTTCTTTCAGCAGATATTTTTTATATTTTCTGAAACGGTGTCCTGTGAAGTTTCGGGGCTTTTTGAGTTGTGCAGAATAGGTTTCCAGAGTTTGCTTTTTTTCCATCCAAGAATTCCAGTTGCCGGCATTCTCCCTCTTCATGTGAACCTTGTAAAATAAGAGAGAAAAGGCATAAGTATTGTGACATAAGATGTAATAACAGCCCATAATGCAATAAATATCAACATATAAGCATGATGCAAAATGGACGTATCAGCCACCTCTTCGCCTTCGTCGACATAGTGCTGCACACCGACTTGACTGGACATCTTGGCCAAATAAAGAATTCCCCCCAGATCGAGCCATCTGGTTTGGCAATCTGGAATATGCCATAGATTCACGCGGCGAACTTGCTTTCTTTGGTTGGGTTTCAGATCAACTCGAGGACTTCACGGATGTCGTTATCCATGCACCAGATTCGATCTCGGAGCAAGCCCATGACGCAATCGGTGCCTCAAATCTAGTCTCAAGCTCGGATCCGAACATCACCTCATCATGTCAGATATCGAGTCTCCCTAGTGAGAGCCCCGAGGTTGTGCTAAGAAGCACCCCAGCTAAAATTTAGGTTAGCCCTGCCTACTATCAAGACATGGGCAATGCCGACCTTTCGACTCTGAACAAGATGCTCGACCAAATCCAGAGTCCTGGAATATCGGAAGGGAAGTCCGCGGTCTATGACCAAATAGGAGGTAAATCTGTGGGGCAGAAATTTTCGTCCCACCCGCTACCCACCTAGTTGCCACAGTCGAGAACTTAACGGACGTGCTGGACTACGCCTCCGAGGAGGCCGACATGGACAAGGATGCCGATGATATGTCATACATGGCATCACCCTGTGCAGCCGATTATACCGGCAACTAGGAGGCTGCCTACATGGTAGACGCGCCTAAGGATGATAAGAAATACGAAGAACCCCCAAACGCCAACGTTGAACATTGCATACTAAAGCGCATGTAACAGTGACACCGGGCATGAAGCTATCAATAACGGTGACGCCACCAATAACGGCGACACTCCGGATGGCACGAAGGACCAGGACACATGCGATAAGGGCATCTCCAATAGCTGTAAGATAGGTGTTGGTAAATTTGCCACCTAGGACATAGTGATGATGTGGCATGTAATAAATATGGAAAGAGAGCAAAGTTGTATGTAAAATGACCAACAACCTTTGCACAAGCTCCAAGGTGGAATAGAGAGCAATCACATTTATTTGCTCATCATCTATTGGATAGCTTAGATACAATCTATTGGAGTAGTTGTATGATAGCTTGTTGGTTGATGACATGTACATTTAACCAACAAGACTAACATACAATCTATTGGAGATGCCCTAATGCCGGCGACAGTCCTATGGATGGCATCACACCCAATGAGGACGGTGACGATCCCTAGGACATTGATTATTACCCAAAGTCCGAGGAATATTTAAGCCTCAGACCTGATCCCCGACGATCCACTAGATGATCCTCGGCTACAGGCTTTCCGCCGGCGGTTAATTAGCACCGCCAAGAGCATGAAGCAAAAGTCGCAGAAGCTCCGAGTCGAATAGGATAGGCTAACCGACACATGGACCGAGGTCCTTAGTGCCGATCCAGAGCTCGAGGAAAGATTCATGTGAAATAACTAGTAGTACCCGCAGAGGAGTCTGCTCCCAATGTTTAGTGAGGAGGTTATCGGGACCCTGCTGTCAAAGCGTAATTGGGCAAAGAATCATGATCGGCCTCCCCGGGGCATAGACAAGCCAGCTGGGGGTACCCTAATCCGCCCGAGGTACCACGCCATCATGGCAAGGATCAACTTCCACCTCAGAAAAGATGTTATATATAGAAAAATGGCACTAATGCTAGCCACACGATCATGATCAATTTACCGATCCAGGGAATGCCCACCAGCCGAGCAGGCGAGGTACCCAACTTGGTAAACCATGTGTGGTAATGCACGTACTTACGCGCATGATCGGGCGGTTGCGACATTCGATGCCCGACATGATGCGGAGCATCCCAAGGTCATCCCCATGGACCTACCATCAACTCACCAAGTGCCCAAAGGACCTATGACATGAGCACGTGCAAGAGCTCTCGAAGCCGAGGTGAACTCTCTCCTTTATCAATTCCCTCTCGAGTCGCATGGCACATGGCTTCTACCCTCATTGGAAACTCTATGCATACTCAGGTACGTGGATGAAGGCCACATGACAGCTCTGCACAGTGGACAAGGCGGTGGGATCGACAAGTGCTTGGAACAAGAAGAAGGGCGGCTGAAGATGCTACAGGCACCGGACGTCCGGCCCCTACCGGACGATCGGCCACCTCCAGGCACCGGACGACCGACGATCATCGGACGACCGGCGACTCCTAGACGACCGAATGACCGGAAGCCACCGAACGTCCGTGACATCGACCACAGAACATAAATAGCGGAAATCCAAGGATTACCGAACGTCCGGTCCCTCTCGAGCCACCGGACCTCCGGTCACCCAGCGGACATCCAACCCGACGGCATCTCTCCATGTAATATATACTCGTTGACTTCCTTCGTGCGAGGTAACTTTTAGATAGCTCATTTTGATACCTCCTTGTGGTTCATCTCCTAGAGAGTGACTGCGGCCCCTCATTGGAGAAGATCCACACGGATTCAAGACCTCCGCTACGGAGAAGATCCCAAGGGATACCCCCCAAGACCTCCTCCAGGAGAAGACTATCTTTGTACCGCCATTGTTGACTATGGATCGTGTGTCTTGATGTGTATCGTGGATCTAGCACTTGTGTGATCGTATTTGTGTTGATTTGAGCGTTTCCTCGCGTGTATCCCTCCGTGTTTTCCTTGTGTTTCCCCTCGTGTGCCACGTGTTCATCCTCGGATCCCTCCATTTCGTGAAAGATCGGTCATGTAGGGTTCCACCCTACATCATTATGGTATCAGGAGCCACGGTTTCTCACGAAATTGGAGCCCCTACCCGTGTTTTCTAGCTTGTTTTCGTTGTGTTCTTCCCAATTTCGTAAATTCCCAACAAAAATAGCCCCAAATTTTTTTGTGATCTGTTGATTTGGCGAGATTTTGTTGAATTTGTTCCATGGATTTGCTGTGCCACGAGTGGATCTAGCTTTTCCCCACCTTTTCACCATTTTCTTCCACATATTCGGCCAAGTTTGACCATTTTGTCCACGGATACTAGAACCCTAACCTAGACCTACCGGACGACCGACGATTTACCGGACATCCGGAACCCCGCGATGCAACGGACATCCGTTAACCACTGGACGACCGGCACCTCATATACAGAAACTATCACTGGATTTCCGAAACTTACCGGACGTCCGACGAACCCTGACGAAGTTGAATTTATTTAGTTTTCTTCCACCTTCCGCATTCACTTACCTTTCCACCACCACCATTGCCTAATCCAAATCATTACGGTCTTACCTCTTGTGTCTTAGATCATTTGAGTTGTGGTTTTCCTATTTCCTTGTGTGTTCCGGCTATCTCGGAACGGAGCGACATCGACGAGACCACCTCTCAACCTCGACAAGGACGGTAACATCGACGATGCTTTGCCATTCTACCTTGCACTTGCATTGTCACCCCTATAGACCATTTTTGCGTAGCTTTCCCATCGAGACTAGCCATTTGAGTATTGCCGGGCCACGACACTTGTGCACATTAGTGATAGTCATAGATATTGCATACTACATCATCATATCTCCATGTGCGACAAGAGTGATCTGCATACACAATAGCTACCTTGATCCAAGAAGCATGCATACGTGCCCAAAGAAAGAGCTCACAATCTTTTAAGCAACAAGAGCCATCAAAAGCTTATAAGCAAAAGGAAAATAGCATCATACGCCTTGCATCAAAAGAGATCATATGAGATAGCAATACATCATCTTGTGCTCAAGCATCGGCACATCATACACTCATAGCATACTTGTGATAGGAAGTCGTTTCGTTTGCCTCTTATAGGTCGTGCACAAGTGCGTATCCGCCTATTAAGCAATCGGTTAGCATCTCTCGAGTGTTCTGCAACACGAGCATTTTCCGTGGATTCCACAATTTCACTCACCCTTGGTTGCACAACCACATTTATCTATCCGTGCGTGTGTTCTGTGTGCTACTTTACTAGTGATCTACTTGTTGCATGAGCAAATTGTGAACCATTTTCAACATCATTGAGTCACTTTGACAATTGCATTGAATTTGTGCCACCATCCTAACCAAGCTCCTCTCAAATCTTTACTTGTGTAGGTGTGAGAATCAACACGAAGTGGTACCAATAGTGCTATTTCCTGGTTACATTATTGAGTGATCATTGATCCATTTTCAACTTTGGTCAAGGTACAATTGGTATTGTCTTCTCCGTTCTCCCACTCACACTCTTGCTTGCAATGATGGATAGGCCAAGTACATCTTCGAACTCGCTCTTCGACGATCCTCAAGAATCGAACAACTACGTCACCAAACTACATCTCTTCGGCGTCCAACGAGCTCTACATCAAGAAAGTGAAGCTATGCGCGAGCACATTGAGGAAGTCACCGCTGACGCACGACAATTTGAAGCAAGAACAAGAGAGCAATTCGACATCATCAACACCAACATGGCTACTCAATTCAACGAGCTACGGACTTTGATAGTCAACCGACGTTCTTCTTCCACATCTTCTCAAAGACGAATCCGCTCAAGTCGACATACCAACTCCACGGAAGGCTCAAGTACCCCTACATCAAACACTCTACGTCAAGCCGCACGTCAAGCTTGACATGACAACCGGAATCCACTTCATGACAAGAGTTCATGATACGTCCAAAACGTATCTATAATTTCTGCTTGCTCCATGCCACTTTTGGGTGATATTGCTATGATATTCATACACTTCCATACACTTTTGATCATATTTGGACTAACTTACTAATCCAGTGCACCCCAGTGCCAGTTTCTGTTTTCGGCTGTTTTTGTATTTCAGGTTTTCACGTTTCGAGAACTGCCCAGAAAAATCCAGAAAAATTATATAAAAAATCAGCGATACGGAAACAACACTGCGTCCGAAGGGCAACCTGGGGGGGCACAGGGGCTCCAGGCGCCCTGTGGGCGCGCCCCCCCTGGGCTGCGCCGGGGGGGCGCCTGGGCCCCCCGAGGCTCCCCCGGTGCCCTACTTTGGCATATATTTAAAGGACTCTCTGAAACCCTCAGGAAAGGACTTCTTTTCGCAATCCCATCTCTGTTCCGCCGCCGCCGCCGCTTCCAAGATCGGGAGCACTAGGAGAACTCTTCCCGGCACCCTACCGGAGGAGAGGATCACCACCGGGAGCTTCTCCACCACCATGGACGCCTCCCGGATGACTCGTGAGTAGTCTCCCTTGGACCATGAGTCCATGACCAGTAGCTATGTGATGTTCTCCTCCCGTTCTTGTGCTTCACTAATTAGTCCTCGTGAGCTGCCCTACATGATCGAGGCACCTATGTAATCCTTATGCTGTTGCTATGTTGAGTTTGCTGGGATCCGATGGATTATGAGATTATGTTCAGATTGATCTTGAGTAATATATTTGATTCACCTCTTTTATATTTTAGTTCATAAGTAATTCTTGCATGTTCTCCGTTGTTATTTATTGCTTTGGCCGAGTAATAGGTAGTGACTCCAAGAGGGAACGTTATGCTCGATTGTGGGTTCATGCCCCTCGATGACTAGCTTGAGTGACAGAAACATGAGTCTAGGGGATGTGCTGTTGCCACAAGGGGGAAAACAACGGTGCTTGTGCCCGCGGGTGCAAGGATTGTTTACTTTACGCAAAGTTCTTTTAATGCAGTTGTCTGTTGCATTGAGTTTACACTATGGGTGGGACTCGCAACTTAATACCAGCGAGATGGTCTGGATAGATATCTCAAGGTGGTTGATTAGTAGTAGATATTGATGGATTTCGGTCTACTTACTTTGGCGTACCGCCCATGCTTTGAACCTCAACCTTTCTTGCAATGTAGTCAGCATTGGTTTGCGTTCGTGGTCCTGTCAATTGCCCAGCTGTAATTTGTTTACCTCACATAGCTGTTTTATCGTCTTTTGGGAGAGAGACATCACTAGTGAACATCATGAGACTCCGGTCCATATTACCATCATTGATCACATCCACTATTTACTTTTCGCTATTTACCTACTATCGCAAAAACTATCTATCACTACTATCATTGCTTTTAACCCTTTGTGAACTACAAGGCCGGAGAGATTGACAACCTCTCTGTACTCGTTGGGAGCAAAGTTATTTGTATCTGTGTGCAGGTCCACGTTGGTTGCTACTAATCTGGCGCCGTAGCAATTGACACCTACTTGTTGAACCTAGGAGTCTCTGGGGAATCGATCCTTGGCATCTTTGCTAGAGGAAAACACTTCTACTTACTGCATCTTACACCTTCCACTTGGGGTAACCAACGAGGGGTTCGAGGCCCATCAAGGAGTATTTTCTGGCGCCGTTGCCGGGGACTCCACTCTTCAGGATAGGGGAGTTGCATGCTATCTTTTACCTTTGCTTTTTAGTCTTGTTAGTTTACTTTTCATTTTTTTGCTTTAGTTCCTTTTATCGAAAATCACAAAAATAGTTATCTTGCTTGCTTGCTACTATGGGTTCCACCGAGAACACCAAGTTGTGTGACTTCACTAGTCACAACAACGATGACTTTATCAGCACACCTATCACTACACCTGCCACTTCAGCACCTTCATATGAAATTAAACCTGCTTTACTGAACTTAGTCATGAGAGAACAATTCTCCGGTGCTGGAGATGATGCTGCTTTACACTTGAACAACTTTGTTGAACTTTGTGATATGCAAAAGTACCAAGAAATAGATGGTAATATTGTTAAGCTTAAGCTTTTTCCTTTCTTCTTGAGAGGAGGAGCTAAAATTTGGTTTCAGTCTTTGCCTAGAAATAGCATAGATTCATGGGACAAGTGCAAAGATGCTTTTATCGGAAAATACTATCCACCTGCTAAAATTATCCAACTTAGAAGTAACATCATGAATTTTAAACAATTGGATAATGAACACGTTTCCCAAGCTTGGGAACGTATGAAGTCTCTTATCAAAAACTGCCCTACTCACGGTTTGACTACTTGGATGGTTATCCAAACTTTTTATGCAGGCTTGAACTTTACCTCGCGGAACTTGTTAGATTCGGCCGTGGGAGGAACTTTTATGTCAACTACACTTGGTGCTGCCACAAAGCTTCTCGATGAGATGATGACCAACTATTCCCAATGGCACACCGAACGCGCTCCAATAGGTAGGAAGGTAAACTCTGTCGAGGAGATTTCCTCCCTCAATGAAAAAGTTGACTTGATCATGTCTCTACTTTCGAAGCAATCTACTGTTGATCCTCGTGATGTTCCTTTAAATTCGTTGATTGCTCAAGAACAAGTAGATGTGAATTTTATCTCTAGAAACAATTTTAACAACAATGCTTATAGGAGTAACTTTGGTAGTAATTCTAGAACGTTCCCCTCCAATTCCTATGGGAACAACAGTGCTTATCCTAACATCAAGAACTCCTTCCAAAAAGATAGAGACTTGTCTGGCTATGAGAAACTGGTAGAAATAGAGGAGGCCACTAAGAACTACATGCACACCCAATATGAACAAAACAAAACCTTCTCGAGGCAATTAAATGAGCATACTGCTATCTTGCAAGACATTAGTAGACGATTAGAGAACATAAATATTGAGATTTCTAACCTCCAGACCAGACTCACTATCACTGAGACCCAAGTTTCCAATATGTCCCACACACAGGCCACTTTGATAAACCAAATGGCAGCTAAACCCGAAGTGGTTGCATCCCTAAGGGAGGAAGAGGAAAGAATTAAGAGCCTTCCTACCCACCACACTGTTGCTACTATCCAAGTTATTGAAGATGTTCACACTCTTAGCACCCAATGTACTCCTGGTCCCAATGGACCTATTAATAATGATGCTATAGAAACTACCAAACAGGTGAACCTTAAGGACACCACTACTACTTTACTTGATGCTCGTGACCTTGATTTTGATAATTGCACTCTTACCGAAGTTATTGATTTCCTTCACAAGATGTCTAGAGATCCCCGCACTAGCACGCTAAACCTTGCCTTCACAGAGCATATCACTAATGCTCTCATCAAAGCTAGGGAGGAGAAACTTGGAGTAGAAGCCTCCATACCTAGAAAGCTAGAGGATGGTTGGGATCCTATGATAAAAATTTATTTGAATGACTTCTCTTGTTATGCATTATGTGATGTTGGTGCTAGTACCTCTGTTATGCCCAAAAGGATATATGATATGCTTAAATTGAAACCTTATGATTCTTGTTCTTTTGGTGTTCGTCTCGTTGATTCTTCCATAAATAAACCTTTGGGGAGGATCGATGATGTTCTTATTGTTGTCAATGATAATTATGTGCCCGTTGATTTCACTATTATGGATATTGAATGTGATCCTTCATGTCCAATTATTTTGGGACGTCCCTTTTTGCGCACCGTTGGTGCTGTCATTGACATGAAAGAGGGTAATATAAAATTTTAGTTTCCTCTCAAGAAAGGGATGGAACACTTCCCTCGTAAGAAGGTCAAGTTACCTTTTGAGTCCGTTGTACGGGCTAGCTATTCTTTTACTCTTGATAAAACTTGATCTATGCATTATGCCTAGCTTAAAGGCATAAAAGAAAGCGCTTTTGGGAGGCAGCCCACATGAATAAATTTTTGCTTTTGTTGTGTCTTGATGTTGTTTACTTCTATAGCATCATCATTGTATCTTTACTTTTCATATTTGTGCCAAGTATAGCCTCTGATTGCTAGAAAGTTCAAAAGTTGTGAGGTGCTGTCCAGGAAACAGATTCTGTCCTTGGATAGAAAAATTCGTATAAAATCACCAGATCATCTTTTTGGTCTGAATTTTTTCGAAATCGTTCTCTATATAATTGTCTTTTGTGCGTCAGTTATGATTTTTTTTTATTTGAGTTGCAGAAGTATCCCGAACAGGTCAATTACTGCCTGCTGTTCTGTTTTTCACAGATTCTGTCCTGTTTTGCCTTACCTTCACTTTGCAAATTAAGAACTTGCTTTTTCTTTGCAAAAACCTTTTGGCAATCTTGAGAAACAGTAGAACTTCAAGAATATCCTTATTTCCAGCAAGGTATAATTATTTTATTAAGGGTACTAACCTCGCTAATCAGATTATGATGAGTTATGTATGAAGGGAGTTTTCAAGTGTGCGAGGGAAGATGATAAAAAGATTCAGGAGTGTCAAGCGCTCAAGCTTGGGGATGCCCCCGTGCACCCCCAAGAAATATTCAAGGAGACTCAAGCGTCTAAGCTTGGGGATGCCCCCGTGCATCCCCTTCTCCATCAACATTATCAGTTCGTCTTTCGTTTCGCTATATTTTTATCACTTCATGTGTTATGTGCTATGCTTGGAGCGTCTTGCTTTTAGTTTTCTTTTTAGTTTTTCATAACGAGTCGGAACCCAGCATTCCTTTATGTGGGAGAGAAACACGCTCCACCTCTACCTAGAACATTACATAGAATTTTCATGTCTATCTATGATGTGTGTGTTCTTTGTCTTTTAATAGCTACTATCATACTCTGCTCTTAGTATTCATGCTTATCTTTTCAAGAGCTTTTATTTAGTTGGTTGCTTGAATTCTCTTTAATTACCATGCTCACCTTATTAAGAGAGTTTGCTTCCGTTGCATGGGTTAATGTGTCTATGATAAAGATGCTACTTTCATGATGGTGCTTAGTAGTTCAGGTTATCTTTTGGTTAATCTCAGATAGCTGGGGGGTTCCCAATGTGTTATTGGAGTACCAACTTGGTTTGTTTGCCTATGATATGGTATGGTCTAGTAATATCTTCCTTCGAGAATTTATTTTGATTGACTTGGCGTATGCTCACGCATATTTAAGACTGTAAAGAAAGTCTGTCAAGCCTTGATGATCTTTTATTTCTGAGTAGCGATATAACTACCATGCCTGATTCAATATTGCTTTGTCGCTCTGCATGATTATGACCGTCATTGCTCTCTTAGTTGGTCGCTCCCAGTCTTTTGCTAACCTCCACCTGCACTAAGCAAACTTACCATGCAATACATAGCTCATGGGAAAGTAGCCTAAAAACTATTGTGGTAAAGAATATGTTGCCTATGTATCTTATTTCTTATGAGTTGCTTGCTGAGCGGTAACCATGTTTCTGGGGACGCCATCAACTGTCACACTCTTGTTGAATATCATGTGAGTTGCTATGCATGTTCGTCTTGTCTGAAGTAAGGGTGATTTACCGTGGGTTGAATTAATATGCATATTGTTAGAGAAGAACATTGGGCCGCCAACCAAAGCCATGCATCATGGTGGAAGTTTTAGCTTGGACCTTAATCCTCAATCTCTCATGAGAATATGCTTATGCATTAAAGAGGAGTCCATCATCTATTTTCTATGTTGTCCCGGTATGGATGTCCTCAAGTTGAGATCTATAAAAAACGAGAAATCAAATGCGATCTATCTCCTTGGACCTTTGTACAGGTGGCATAGAGGTACCCCTTTGTGACACTTGGTTAAAACATATGCAATGCAATGATAACCCATGGGGATCCGAGCTAATTAGGACAAGGAGCGAGCACTATTGGTATTCGATGCATGAGGCTTGCAACTTATAGGATGTTTTATGCATGACACATATGAAGTACTACTACCGTTGACACAATTGCTTCCATGTTTTCAAAATAAAAAGCTCTAGCACTTAACCATTTCTTTTACCTTTATGATTGAAGCACCAACTACTGAGAGCATGATTGTCATTCTGAGTGTAATGTGCATTGTCCCAAAGTAGCATTGTCTTTCGCATGATTGTGATATCATTTATTCTGAAATGATTGTATCTAGTCATCACTTAAACCTTGAAGGTGCCCTTGCATTTATGTTTTGCATCACTAAAGGGGGCAAGCTAGATATCACTTGATCATATTTGCACATCATGTTCATTGCAAATCTTTTTGATGTTTCAGTTTCATGTTGTAAAACTTTCAGTCATTTGTGATTTTCTCTTGAGACAACTTAATTACTTTAGAATCATTGTCTCCGTAAGCTTTTGTCATATGACTATGAGAAAGTCCTATATGGTTAATAGCATGTCACCACAGAAATTATTCTTGTTATCATTTACCTACTCGAGGACGAGCAGGAATTAAGCTTGGGGATGTTGATACGTCCAAAACGTATCTATAATTTCTGCTTGCTCCATGCCACTTTTGGGTGATATTGCTATGATATTCATACACTTCCATACACTTTTGATCATATTTGGACTAACTTACTAATCCAGTGCACCCCAGTGCCAGTTTCTGTTTTCGGCTGTTTTTTGTATTTCAGGTTTTCACGTTTCGAGAACTGCCCCAAAAAATCCAGAAAAATTATATAAAAAATCAGCGATACGGAAACAACACTGCGTCCGAAGGGCAACCTGGGGGGGCACAGGGGCTCCAGGCGCCCTGTGGGCGCCCCCCCCTGGGCCGCGCCGGGGGGGGGGGGCCTGGGCCCCCCGAGGCTCCCCCGGTGCCCTACTTTGGCATATATTTAAAGGACTCTCCGAAACCCTCAGGCCATGACTTCTTTTCGCGATCCCATCTCTGTTCCGCCGCCGAGCCGCTTCCAAGATCGGGAGCACCAGGAGAACTCTTCCCGGCACCCTGCCGTAGGGGAGGATCACCACCGGGAGCTTCTCCACCACCATGGACGCCTCCCGGATGACTCGTGAGTAGTCTCCCTTGGACCATGAGTCCATGACCAGTAGCTATGTGATGTTCTCCTCCCGTTCTTGTGCTTCACTAATTAGTCCTCGTGAGCTGCCCTACATGATCAAGGCACCTATGTAATCCTTATGCTGTTGCTATGTTGAGTTTGCTGGGATCCGATGGATTATGAGATTATGTTCAGATTGATCTTGAGTAATATATTTGATTCACCTCTTTTATATTTTAGTTCATAAGTAATTCTTGCATGTTCTCCGTTGTTATTTATTGCTTTGGTCGAGTAATAGGTAGTGACTCCAAGAGGGAACGTTATGCTCGATTGTGGGTTCATGCCCCTCGATGACTAGCTTGAGTGACAGAAACATGAGTCTAGGGGATGTGTTGTTGCCACAAGGGGGAAAACAACGGTGCTTGTGCCCACGGGTGCAAGGATTGTTTACTTTACGCAAAGTTCTTTTAATGCAGTTGTCTGTTGCATTGAGTTTACACTATGGGTGGGACTCGCAACTTAATACCAGCGAGATGTTCTGGATAGATATCTCAAGGTGGTTGATTAGTAGTAGATATTGATGGATTTCGGTCTACTTACTTTGGCGTACCGCCCATGCTTTGAACCTCAACCTTTCTTGCAATGTAGTCAGCATTGGTTTGCGTTCGTGGTCCTGTCAATTGCCCAGCTGTAATTTGTTTACCTCACATACCTGTTTTATCGTCTTTTGGGAGAGAGACATCACTAGTGAACATCATGAGACTCCGGTCCATATTACCATCATTGATCACATCCACTATTTACTTTTCGCTATTTACCTACTATCGCAAAAACTATCTATCACTACTATCATTGCTTTTAACCCTTTGTGAACTACAAGGCCGAAGAGATTGACAACCTGTCTGTACTCGTTGGGAGCAAAGTTATTTGTATCTGTGTGCAGGTCCACGTTGGTTGCTACTAATCTGGCGCCGTAGCAATTGACACCTACTTGTTGAACCTAGGAGTCTCTGGGGAATCGATCCTTGGCATCTTTGCTAGGGGAAAACACTTCTACTTACTGCATCTTACACCTTCCACTTGGGGTAACCAACGAGGGGTTCGAGGCCCATCAGTTCACAAGAGCTATTTGAAGAGCAAGAGAGTCGACATCGTCAAAACCAAGCTACACTTGACCAAGCACAAGAACGGCAACGACTACGCCAACAGCAACAAGAGCGAGCACGTCAACACCAAGAAGAACAAGACGCCGAAGCTCATTGTCAAGCACAACAACGTCGAGAAGCTCAAGCCCTTGAGGCGCAACGAGCATTACGTGATTCACATTGCAATGTGGCAACTCGAAATCAAAAAACTCGTCAAGAAGAGGAGTTCCTTCAAGATGAGATACAAGAGAGGCTCCATCAAGCACGAATGCAAGAAGAAGTTCCTCCTCAAGCGCGACAAGAGCATCAACCTGAACAAGAACCACAAGCTCGGCAAGTAAACCGCGACAATGAACATCTACTCCGCCAAGAGCAACATGAGATTTCCAATCATACCAATCAAGAACGCCCTCCCAATAGGCAAGCAAACAATGAGGAGCATCGATATGGAAAGCTTAAGTTCACCATGCCAAAGTTTTCTGGAAGCATTTCTCCCGAAGACTACCTATCATGGGCATTGAAGGTTGACAAGATCTTTCGCCTTCACAACTTCGATGAAGAGAAGAAGATTGCAATGGCCTCCCTTGAGTTCCAAGACTATGTTCTCATTTGGTGGGAGCAAATCATAGAGATAAGAGAAGCAAAAGGCGAACCTCCTATCACTACCTGGGCTCAAATGAAGGAAGTCATGAGAGCACGCTTTGTGCCAACACACTACAATCGTGATTTGTTCAAGAAGCTACAACTCCTCAAGCAAGGTACCAAGTCGATCGAAGAGTACTACAAGGAGATGGAGATTGCCATGATAAGAGCCAACATAACGGAAGATGAAGAGCAAACAATGGCGAGATTCTTGAATGGACTCAACTATCCTATCAAGAAGATTGCGGACTTCCAACCATACACCAATCTCCTCGAGCTAGTGCACCAAGCAACCAAAGCGGAGCGACAAGTTCAAGAGGACTACAAGTACTCCAAGTTCACTTCCAAGAACTTCGGCTCCTACAACCAAGCTTCAACGACTTCGGCTCCTCCTACCTCTACCAAGCCATCTACAAACTTCGGTGACAAGTCAAGCTACAAGAATGCGACAACATCGAGTCGTCCACCTTCTACGAACAACTTCAAGCCAAGAACTTCGTCATCTACAAATCCAACCGAGGACAACTCCAAGATGAGTTCCATCAAATGTTTCAAGTGCCAAGGGTGAGGCCACAAGTCATTTGAGTGCAAGACCGTTTGTACCATGATCATCAATGATGACGGATCTTATGACTTAATGAGCGACGATGAGATGGAAGCCCTTGAGCATGTAGCTATGCATCGCCAAGTGAACGAAGAAGAAGACCATCAAGTGTTTTGCGACAATGACTCGAGTCCCAATCTCGTTGTCTCCAAGGTCTTGACACTCCAACACCAACAAGATGACGACCAACGATGTCATATCTTCCATACCAAGGCCGGCATCAATGGACGCTCCGTCAAGGTTATCATCGATGGAGGAAGTTGTCATAACATGGCAAGCGAAGAGCTATGCGACAAGCTACATTTGGTCAAGATGAAGCACCCTCATTCCTACAAGGTCCAATGGCTTAATGATGAAGGAATTCTTCGAGTCGAGCATACCGTGCAAGTCTCCTTCAAGATAGGCGACACACTTGAGTGTGATGTGGTCCCTATGTCCGTGTGCCACCTTCTACTTGGTCGACCATGGCAATACGATCGTGGAGTCACACACAATGGATGGACCAACCACTATAGCTTCAAGATGAAGGGCAAGGAATTCGTGCTACGTCCCATGTCACCAAGTCAAGTAGCCGCCGACAAACACTTACCTACCAACTATCATGGAGAGAATGGTGAGAGAGGGAGCCACCAAAAGGAGAGTGACAACCACAAGCCAAATATGAGCGACTCCATGATGAGCGACAAGAAGCAACTAGTGCTATTTGCCACCAAAAGTGAGATGAGAGAAGTGTGTGAGAACCCATCGAATGTCTTTCACCTTGTGCTTCTATGCAAAGGGAAGCCAAACCTACTAACACTTCACCACCTCCACCTTTAGTGTTGTCTCAATTGTTGTAGGAATTCTCGGACGTCTTTCCCGATGAGCTACCTCTGGGTCTACCTCCACTTCATGGCATCGAACACCGCATCTACCTCATACCCGGTGCACCACTTCCAAGCAAGGCTCCTTACCGCGTCAACCTCGAGGAAATGAAGGAGATACAACGACAAGTGCAACAACTCATCGACAAAGGTCATGTACGTGAAAGCTTAAGCCCTTGTGCCGTTCTGGTTATTCTGGTGCCTAAGAAAGACGGAAGTTTTCGCATGTGCTCCGATTGTCGCCTGAGAAATGCTATCACCGTTAGATACCGTTATCTTATCCCACGCCTAGATGACATGCTTGATGAATTATGTGGTGCCACCATCTTTTCGAAAATTGATCTTAAAAGTGGCTACTACCAAATTCACATTCAAGAGGGTGATGAGTGGGAAACGGCTTTCAAAACCAATTTTGGGTTATATGAGTGGCTTGTCATGCCAATGGGTTTATTGGAAGCACCCGGTTCATTTATGCGCCTTATGCATTTTGTTCTACGACCCTACATAGGCATCTTTGTAGTGGTTTACTTTGATGACATCCTCGTTTTTAGCAAGTCGCTTGAGGACCATGCGACACACATCCGTATGGTTTTACAAACCCTTCGGAAGGAGCGCTTATATGCTAACATGGAGAAATGCACTTTTGGCGTTGATAAGGTCGTCTTCCTCGGATTTGTCGTTTCTTCGCAAGGTGTTCACGTTGAAGAAACTAAAATTGAAGCAATTAAAACTTGGCCTCAACCAACGAATCTAATGCAAGTGCGTAGTTTCCTTGGTTTAGCCGGTTTCTACCGACGTTTTGTGAAGGACTTTAGCACTATTGCTATGCCTCTACACACCTTGAGCAAGAAGAACGCACCCTTCATTTGGGGTCCTTCGCAAGACACCGCGTTCAATGAGCTCAAAAGCTTGCTTACACACGCACCACTTCTTGCTCTACCGAACTTTGACAAACCGTTTGAGATCCATTGTGACGCTAGCGATACCGGCATAGGTGGCGTGCTAATGCAAGAAAAACGCCCAATTGCATACTTTAGCTAGAAGCTATCCGGAGCGCAACTAAACTACCCCATATATGATAAAGAGCTCTATGCCTTGGTGAGAGTATTACGTGTTTGGGAACATTACCTTAGACCTCATGAATTCATCCTACATACGAACCATGAGACTCTCAAGTATCTCAAGGGTCAAACTAAGTTGAACAAGCATCATGCTAAATGGAGTGAGTTCATTGAGTCTTTCCCCTATGTCATCAAATACATCAAAGGCAAAGAGAATGTTGTGGCGGATGTGCTTTCCCGCAAATGCATGCTTGTTACACAACTTGAGTTGAATGTTATTGGTTTTGAGCACATCAATGATTTATATGAGCATGATCCTTTCTTTGCAAACCCGTATGCTAAGTGTTTGACTCACACTTCTTGGGAACATTACTACATAAAGGATGGATATCTTATGAGAGCTAACAAACTTTGCATCCCCGAGTCTTCGCTTCGTTTGCTCCTTTTGCAGGAATCTCATGGAGGAGGACTCATGGGACACTTTGGACGCGACACGACGTTTGCTACGCTCTCAAAGAACTAATTTTGGCCCAAGATGCTACGTGACGTCTCACGCTTCACCAACCGATGTTCTACATTCCACAAAGCTAAGTCCAAAGCTCAATCTCATGGCCTTTACATGCCACTTCCTATTCCATACCATCCATGGGAAGACATAAGCATGGACTTTATACTTGGATTGCCTAGAACCCAAAATGGAAAAGATTCCGTGTTTGTTGTCGTGGATAGATTCTCTAAAATGGCTCATTTCATTCCTTGTAACAAGATCGATGATGCTTCACATGTTGCAAATCTTTTTTGTAGGGAAATCATTTGCCTACATGGAGTACCCAAGATGATCGTGTCGGACCGAGACGTCAAGTTCTTGAGCTACTTTTGGAAGACTCTATGCGCCAAACTCGGAATCAAGCTACTCTTCTCTTCGGCATACCATCCACAAACCGACGGCCAAATGGAGGTGACGAACCACACACTTTCGACTCTTCTTCGCGTGTTGATCAAGAAGAACATCAAGGAATGGGAGCAATGCTTTCCCATCGCCGAGTACGCCTACAACCGTGCAAGACATTCGACTACCGGCAAGTCCCCCTTCGAGGTCGTCTACGGCTTCAACCCGTTGTACCCATTGGACATCCTACCTCTACCTCTACAAGAGCGCATCAACATGGACGCAAGTGCACGAGCAAGCTATCTCAAGAAGGTGCATGAAGATACAAGGGCAACGATCGAGCGACAAGTCCATCGCCTTGCCACCAAGCTCAACGTCAACAAGGCACCAATGGTGTTACAACCGGGAGATCTCATATGGCTTCATCTTCGAAAGGACCGCTTCCCCAACGAATGCAAGTCCAAACTACTACCTCGAGCCGACGGACCTTTCAAGGTGCTAGCACGCTACAACAACAATGCATACAAGATTGACCTTCCGCGAGACAAGTACAACGTGAGCAATACCGTCAACATCAAGGACCTATCTCCTTTCCATGGTGATGAAGATTTCAATCCGAGGTCGGATCTTTCCCAAGGGAGGGGAGATGATGCGGAGCATCCCAAGGTCATCCCCATGGACCTACCATCGACTCACCAAGTGCCCAAAGGACCTATGACACGAGCACGTGCAAGAGCTCTCAAAGCCGAGGTGAACTCGCTCCTTTATCAATTCCCTCTCGAGTCGCATGGGACATGGCTTCTACCCTCATCGGAAACTCTATGCATACTCAGGTACATGGATGAAGGCCACGGGACAGCTCTGCACAGTGGACAAGGCAGCGGGATCGACAAGTGCTTGGAACAAGAAGAAGGGCGGTTGAAGACGCTACAGGCACCGGACGTCCGGCCCCTACCAGACGACCGGACACCTCCAGGCACCGGACGTCCGACGATCACCGGACGACCGGCGACTCCTAGACGACTGGACGACCAGAAGCCATCGGACGTCCATGACACCGACCACAGAACATAAATAGCGGAAATCCAAGGATTACCGGACGTCCGGTCCCTCCCGAGCCACCGGACGTCCGGTCACCCAGCGGACGTCTGGCCCGACGGCGTCTCCATGTAATATATACTCGTTGACTTCCTTCGTGCGAGGTAGCTTTTAGATAGCTCATTTTGATACCTCCTTGTGGTTCATCTCCTAGAGAGTGACTGCAACCCCTCTTCGGAGAAGATCCACACGGATTCAAGACCTCCTCTACGGAGAAGATCCCAAGGGATACCCCCCAAGACCTCCTCCGGGAGAATACTATCTTTGTACCGCCATTGTTGACTATGGATCGTGTGTCTTGATGTGTATCGTGGATCTAGCAGTTGTGTGACCGTATTTGTGTTGATTTGAGCGTTTCCCCGCGTGTATCCCTCCGTGTTTTCCTTGTGTTTCCCCTCGTGTGCCACGTGTTCATCCTTGGATCCCTCCATTTCGTGAAAGATCGGCCATCTAGGGTTCCACCCTACATCACGACATATCATAGCTCGGGTCTGAGGAGCAGCTCACCGCATGTGCTTCACGGATGAGGTGATGCATCACCAGTTCCTAGAAGGATTCAAGCGATCAACATCGAGCAGTACGACGGAACCACAGACCTAGCCGTATGGATCGCGAATTTCCTCATTCACATCCACATGGCCCGAGGTGACAACTTCCATGCAATCAAGTATTTGCCATTAAAGCTCAAGGGTTCAGCTCGACATTGGCTTAATAGTTTGCCGGAGAAATCAATCGGCAACTAGGAAGGCCTTGAGGACGCTTTTCGAGATAATTTTCAAGGGACCTATGTTCGACCTATGGATGCCAACGACCTTGGTCACATTGTACAGGAACCAGGAGAGTCAGCCAGAAAAATTTGGAACTGGTTCTTAGCCAAGAAAAACTAAATAGTAGACTACCTAGACGTGAAAGTGATATCAGCCTTCAAGCATGACATCTATGATGACTGGCTCGCTAGAGAGCTCGGGCAGGAAAAACCTCGGGCAATGGATGCCCTCACGCACTTGACGACTCGATTTTGCATGGGTGAGGAAAACTGGCTAGCTCATCGGAATAGCTATAATGGCGGCCCAGGTCCCTCCGAGGTACACGATAGAAATGGCAAGCCTCAGCACAATAAAAACAAGCAGCGCAATATAGGAATTAATAGCGACATGGAGGAAGGAGCAGTAAATGCCCGATTTAGCAACCAACGTGGCAGTAACAAGTGCAAGCCCTTTCAATGGAATAAAGATGGCTCATCGACGTTGGATAAAATATTGGATAAACCGTGAGCCATACATTGCACCCCTGACAAGCCTGCTATTCATTCTAACCAGAATTGTTGGGTTGTCGAAGAAGGTAGCCAGCTTGGGCTAAGCAATAGTGGCCAGAAGAAGTTAACTTATGAAGTCAAAGACGTAAACATGATTTACACTACTCATGTCACCAAGAAGAATGAAAATGTACGCTTCAAGATGTATATGTCGTCGAGCCAACAACGCCAACTTATAACCCGTGGTTGGAAATTCTGATCACCTTTAACCAAAGAGACCATCCGACCAGTATCCATCACAGAGGCACTGCAACTTTGGTACTCGATCCCATAGTGGACGGTTCTCACCTGACCCGAGTCCTCATGGACGAAAGTAGCATTATCCACTTAATATGCGTCAATACTATTAAGAAAATGCACATGGATCTGGCCAGAATCAATCCTATTACAACCACCTTTAAAGGTATATCATACCAGGGATCAAGACACGGTGCTCGAGAAGGGTCACTATAGACGTCGTCTTAGGCATGCTCAGTAACATCCATAACAAAGAATTAATCCTTGATATTTCTCTGGCATGATTGTTGTGTCATACTTCAGTTCATCTTGAATATATGACATCAAGGATGGTAAGAACAGACGTTGAACTATGTGAACAAGGCATCATTGTAAGGGGCAGGGGGTCCAAGACTTCACTATAGACCACCTATTACATTTCTCTGGCATGTTTGTGTTGAACATCCCTCGTGCCATTTTCAGCTAAAGTCACATTATCCGGTTTCCTCAACTACAACTTGAATGCTTCCAGCTTATCTATTGCGCTTTCAACTAATTCTTGTCCATTGAACAAGCTTTTGGCTTGAAGGAGGGTACAATCTTTGGGTGACCTTCACAGGACGACAATAGATGAAGCTTATTTATTTTCTCATTCATTTTTTTATTGTTGGACATGTCAATCAGCAGTAGTGTTGCATCAGTAATGCATCTTTCACATATAATGGACAAACCTAAGAACCTCTATTGATGTTTTGCAAGATAGAAATGAGGGACCGCACTTCTATCTGAAGAGATTAATCCTATATTATGGAAAATCTCAATATGGATGAAATCCTCTAACTCTTTTATGCTTCTAACAATCCAGAGAAATAGGGAGCACAAGTTTATCATTGTTGATGACTCGGGCAGACATGTGATACGTCTCCAACGAATCTATAATTTTTGATTGTTACATGCTATTATTTATGAAGTCTTGGATGTTTAATGGGCTTTATCATACATTGTTATACCATTTTTGCGACTAACCTACTAACCCAAAGGCCCAGTCCAGATTGCTGTTTTTTGCCTGTTTCAGGGTTTTGCTGAAAAAGAATATCAAACGGAGTCCAAACGGAATGAAACCTTCGCGAGAGATATTTTTGGAGAAAATCACGCACGAGGGACTTGAGAACCACGTCAGGGGATCAAGGGGTGGCCCACGAGGGTGGGGGCGTGCTCCCCTTCCTAGGGCACGCCCCTGCCTCGTGGGTCCCCTGAGCACCCCTCGGTGTCCTCCTTCCTCCTATATAAGTCTACGTACCCCCAAACCTTCGAAAACAGAGAGAAAACCCTAATTACACCGCCGTACCTTCTGTTCCCGTGAGATCCCATCTTGGAGCCTGTTCCGGAGCTCCACCGGAGGGGGATCCATCACGGAGTTCTTCTTCATCATCATCATCATCGCCCTCACCATGAGTTGTGAGTAGTTTACCACAAACCTTCGGGTCCATAGCCAGTATCTAGATGGCTTCTTCTCTCTCGCTGGATCTCAATACAAAGTTCTCCTCGGTCTTCGAGGAGATCTATTCAGTGTAATCTCTTTTTGCGGTGTGTTTGTCGAGATCCCATAAATAGTGAGTTTATGATCAAGATTATCTTTGAAAGATATTTGGTTCTTCTCTAAACTTTTTATGTGTGCTCATAATATCCTTGCAAGTCTCTTCGAATTATTGGTTTGGTTTGGCCTACTAGATCTGTAGTTCTTGCAATGGGAGAAGTGCTTGGCTTTGGGTTCAATCTTGCGGTGTCCTTTCCCAGTGATAGTAGGGGTAGCAAGGCACGTATTGTAATGTTGCCATCGATGATAAAAAGATGGGGTTTATATCATATTGCTTGAGTTTATCCCTCTACATCATGTCATCTTGCTTAAGGCGTTCCTCTGTTCTTATGAACTCAATACACTAGATGCATGCTGGATAGCGGTCGATATGTGGAGTAATAGTAGTAGATGCAGGCAGGAGTCGGTCTACTTGTCTCGGACATGATGCCTATATACAATGATCATGCCTAGATAGTCTCATAATTATTCGCTTTTCTATCAATTGCTCGACAGTAATTTGTTTACCCGCCGTAGAATGTCGCTATCATGAGAGAAGCCACTAGAGAACACTATGGCCCCCGGGTCTATTCTCAACATATCAATCTACATCTACTTTACTTTTTCTGTTTTTACTTTCTGTTCTTATAAACAAAAATACCAAAAATTTAAACTATCATCTCTATCAGATCTCACTTTCCTAAGTGACTGCAAAGGGATTGACAACCCCTTATCGCGTTGGTTGCAAAGTTCTTATTTGTTTGTGCAGGTGCGAGGGACTCGTGCGTGGTCTCCTACTGGATAGATACCTTGGTTCTCAAAAACCGAGGGAAATACTTACGCTACTGTGCTGCATCTCCCTTTCCTCTTCGAGGGAATACAACGCAAGCTCGAGAAGTAGCAAGAAGAATTTTTGGCGCCGTTGCCTGGGAGGCTTGCGCAAAAGTCATATACCAAGTACCTATCACAAACCCTTATCCTTCGCATTAAATTTTTGCCTCTCGTTTTCCTCTCCCCCACTTCACCCTTGCCGTTTTATTTGCCCTTCTTCTACCGTGTGTTTAGCGTTCGCTTGCTTCTTGTTTGCTTGTGTCTCCATGTGCCTTCTATGTGCTTGCATCTTTGCTTGCTAAAAATCTATTATTATGGATCACCTTAAGGTGTTCTACTTGGATCATCTTTGATCCTTATGCGCTCGTGCTGAAACCCCAACTAGCCTAGTTGATGGGAAATCTTTAGATGAGCATGCTCATTTTGTGCGTCACCGTTTGTCTGAAAAGGGGATACTCTTCTGGGATCAGATAAACAGACTGCTGTGTTATGCTGCGAATCTTTGTGAAATTTTTGATTCCACTTGTTGCTCTAAGAACCCTGAAAAACACCTCCCTACCTATGTGAGTTTAATGATAATGAAATCTTATCTTCTTATGCAAAGGGTTTTTATAGTTACTATGATATTGGACAAATTGAAGAATTTGTTGCTTTTAAGGGTGCTTATGAAGTTGCTTCTTTGATTGAAAAGTATGGTATTACTCTCTATGAATCTGAAAATTTTGACATACTTAAATATTGCTTTGAAAACTATGCTCATAATGCCTATGTCAAAGAATTTATTGAAAGAATGACCGCTGCTTTGAAAGAAAATAATGATATGCATGAATCTATAGATAATTTTGATTCCGATGAGTTGATTGAAATATCCCTTAATGAACATGATGCTTGCTATCCATGTGGCCATGATGCCAATATTTAAGAAGATGAATTTGCTATAGTTCTGTATGTTAAACATGAGATCGTTGCAATTGCACCCATACTTGATAGTTCCTTCGATGAAAAGCATGATTGCAACGATGTTATTATAAACTCTATTAATGTCAATTGTGCTAATGATATGCAAAACCCTAAGCTTGGGGATGCTAGTTTTGCTATGACTACTATTTGTTGCAATGATCATGATTGGGGTGATTCTTCATGTGATCTTGAAAATTTATTTAATCCCCATGATGAATGTAAGATTGATAATAATGTTTGCAGTTATATTGAAAGTGGGTTTGGAAGAGTTTCAACTTTAGATCCCACATATTTGGAGAATGATCAATCGTATGATTTTTTTGATAAAACTGGGTTTGGAGAGGTCATGACTTTAGTTAATGTTAATCCCACTATTTTGGAAGAGTGTCAACTTTGCATGCATGTGGATCATGTTGAGAATATGTTATGTGATAGCTATTTTGTTGAATTTGATCATGATCCTACATGCAATTATTATGAGAGAGGAAAATATGGTTGTAGAAATTTTCATGTTACTAAATTACCTCTCGTTATGTTGAGATTGCTATTGTTTCTTTCTTCTTCCTTGCATAGGCTAGATCTTGCTTGTCTTGCTAATATGTTTTCCTATAAAATGCCTATGCATAGGAAGTATGTTAGACTTAGATGTGTTTTCCATGTGCTTTATGATGCTCTCCTTGTGCTTCAACTCTTGTTTTTCATGAGAGCATCACTAAAATCGTGCCTAGCTAGGGGCGTAAAACGATAGCGCTTGTTGGGAGGCAACCGAACTTTATATTTTTTGTTTTTGTTGCTAT
The DNA here is from genome assembly GCA_902687465.1 of Secale cereale. NCBI lineage: Eukaryota > Viridiplantae > Streptophyta > Magnoliopsida > Poales > Poaceae > Secale > Secale cereale. The sequence goes on from LR738711.1 coordinate 778,811,633, forward strand.
TAGGGAATAAATATTGCATCTACCCTCTTATTAGATGTGTTTCATGTTTTTTTAGTGTTTGTGCCAAGTAGAACCTTTGGGAAGACTTGTGTGAAGTTTATGTGATCTTGCTGTGAAAAACAAAATCGTTAGCACTCGCTAAAGTGGTCTTCAGATTTTACTGGAGGATGCTATTTAGTTGATTCTTTTTGAAGATGATTGGTACACAAATTACGCAAATTTACCAATTTAGTTTTAATTTTTTTGGAGTTCCGGAAGTAGGCGAAACCTGCAGATTACTACAGACTGTTATGTTTTTGACAGATTCTGTTTTTCGTGTGTTGTTTGCTTATTTCGATGCATCTATGAGTAGTATTGGAAGATATGAACCATAGAGAAGTTGTAATACAGTAGGTTTAACACCAATATAAACAAAGAATGAATTCATTGCTACACCTTTGAGTAGTGGTTTGATTTCTTATACTAACGGAGCTCACGAGAATTTTTGTCTAAGTTTTGTGTTGTGAAGTTTTAAAGTTTTGAGTATTGCTTTGATGGACTATGGAACAAGGAGTAGCAAAGGACTAAGCTTGGGGATGCCCATGGCACCCCAAGTAAATTCAAGATAATCAAAATCCTAAGCTTGGGGATGCCCTGGGAAGGCATCCCCTCTTTCGTCTTCATCCATTGGTAACTATACTTGGAGCTATATTTTTATTCGCAACATGATATGTGTTTTGCTTGGAGCGTCTTGTATAATTTGAGTCTTTGCTTGTTAGTTCGTCATGATCATCCTTGCTGTACACACCTATTTGAGAGAGTTAAATATGGCCTAGAAATTGTTAGAACACTCTATGTGCTTCACTTATATCTTTTGAGTTGAATAGTTTTTGCTCTAGTGCTTCAATTATATCTTTTACAGCACGGTGGTGGTAATATTTTGTAGAAATTGTTGAACTCTCATGCTTCACTTATATCATTTTGAGAGTCTATTAAAACAGCATGGTAATGTGTTTAGGCTAAAGAAACTAGTCTCCACATGATAGACATCCAATGACAATGTAGTAAAAAAATCACACCAAGTGCATTGAATTCAATGAGATGTTGGATGCTTGATAATTGTTTTGAGATATGAGGATAGTGATATTAGAGTAATGCTAGTGGAGTTATTCTGAAATTGAGAAATACTTGTGTTAAGGTTAGTGATTCCCGTAGCATGCACATATGGTGAACCGCTATGTGACGAAGTTAGAGCATGAGGTATTTGTAGAGTGCCAACCTTTGTGTGGAGGTCGGGGGCACGCGATGGTTAACTCCTACCAACCTCCCCCCTAGGAGCATGTGTTGGTTGCTTTGTTTTGATGACTCGTAGATTTTTGCAATAAGTATATGAGTTCTTATGACTAATGTTGAGTCCATGGATTATACGCACTCTCACCCTTCCACCATTGCTAGCCTCTCTTGTACCGCGCAACTTTCGCCGGTGCCATAAACCCACTATATATCCTTCCTCAAAATAGCCACCATATTATTCGTCAAAACAGCCACCATACCTACCTATCATGGCATTTCCATAGCCATTCCGAGATATATTGCCATGCAATTTTCGACCGTTCCGTTCATATGACACGCATCACATTGTCATATTGCCATGCATGATCATGTAGTTGACATCGTATTTGTGGCAAGGCCACCATGCATAATTTTTATACATGTCGCTCTTGTTTCATTGCACATACCGGTACACCGTCGGAGGCATTCATATAGAATCATACTTTGTTGTTGTAGTATCAAGTTGTAATATCGAGTTGTAATGAAAGTGTGATGATCACCATTATTAGAGCGTTATCCCATGGGAGGAAAGGCTAAATCTATAAAGGCCCTCCGCAAAAAAAAGAAAAAAAAGAAAGGCCAAAGAAAAAAAGGAAGGCCCAAAAAAAAGAAAAAAAGAAAAGAAAAAGGGACAATTGCTACTATCTTTTTTTCCACACTTGTGGTTCAACGTAGCACCATGTTCTTCATTGTAGAGAGTCTCATGTTTAGTCACTTTCATATACTAGTGGGAATTTTCGTTATAGAACTTGGCTTGTATATTCCAACGATAGGCTTCCTCAAATGCCCTAGGTCTTCATGAGCAAGTAAGTTGGATGCACATCCGCTAGTTTTTATTGTTGAGCTTTCATTCATATTTAGCTCTAGTGCATCCATTGCATGGCAATCCCTACTCACTCACATTGCTATCTATTGATGGGCATCTCCATAGCCCGTTGATACGCCTAGTTGATGTGAGACTATCTTCCTCTCTTTTTGTCTTCTTTACAACCACCTCTATTCCACCCATAGTGCTATGTCCATGGCTCACGCTCATGTATGGCGTGAAAGTTGAAAGGTTTGAAAAGATAGAATATGAAAACAAGTGCTTGGCTGAAATCAGGGTTGTGCATGATATGAATATTTTGTGTGATAACGAGGGAGCATAGCCAAAACTATATGATTTTGTAGGGATAACTTTCTTTAGCCATAGTATTTTGAGAAGACATGATTGCTTTGTTAGTATGCTTGAAGTATTATTGTTTCTTATGGCAATATAGACTTTTATCTTGAATCTTTCAGATCTGAACATTCATGCCAAAATTAAGAGAATTACATTGAAAACTATAATGGTTAGCATTCCACATCAAAAATTCTTTCTTTATCATTTAAGTACTCGAGGACGAGCAGGAATTAAGCTCGGGGATGCTTGATACGTCTCCAACGTATCTATAATTTTTGATTGTTCCATGCTATTATTTATGAAGTCTTGGATGTTTAATGGGCTTTATCATACACTTTTATATCATTTTTGGGACTAACCTACTAACCCAAAGGCCCAGTCCAGATTGTTGTTTTTGCCTGTTTTAGGGTTTTGCAGAAAAAGAATATCAAACAGAGTCCAAACGGAATGAAACCTTCGCGAGAGATATTTTTGGATAAAATCACGCACGAGGGACTTGAGAGCCACGTCAGTGGATCATGGGGTGGCCCATGAGGGTGGGGGCGCGCCCCCTGCCTCGTGGGGCCCCCGAGCATCCCCCGGTTTCCTCCTTTCTCCTATATAAGTCTACGTACCCCCAAACCTTCGACAACAAAGAGAAAAACCTAATTCCACCACCGTACCTTCTGTTCCCGTGAGATCCCATCTTGGAGCCTGTTCCGGAGCTCCACCGGAGGGGGATCCATCATGGAGTTCTTCATGATCATCATCATCGCCCTCACCATGAGTTGTGAGTAGTTTACCACAGACCTTCGGGTCCATAGCTAGTATCTAGATGGCTTCTTCTCTCTCTCTCTGGATCTCAATACAAAGTTCTCCTCGGTCTTCGAGGGGATCTATTCGATGTAATCTCTTTTTGCGGTGTGTTTGTCGAGATCCGATGAATTGTGAGTTTAGGATCAAGATTATCTATGAAAGATATTTGGTTCTTCTCTGAACTTTTTATGTGTGCTCATAATATCCTTGAAAGTCTCTTCGAATTATTGGTTTGGTTTGGCCTACTAGATCTATAGTTCTTGCAATGGGAGAAGTGCTCGGCTTTGGGTTCAATCTTGCGGTGTCCTTTCCCAGCGACAGTAGGGGCAGCAAGGCACGTATTGTACTGTTGCCATCGAGGATAAAAAGATGGGGTTTATATCATATTGCTTGAGTTTATCCCTCTACATCATGTCATCTTGCTTAAGGCGTTACTCTATTCTTATCAACTCAATACACTAGATGCATGCTCGATAGCGGTCGACGTGTGGAGTAATAGTAGTAGATGCAGGTAGGAGTCGGTCTACTTGTCTCGGACGTGATGCCTATATACAATGATCATGCCTAGATAGTCTCATAATTATTCGCTTTTCTATCAATTACTCGACAGTAATTTGTTTACCTGCCGTAGAATATCGCTATCATGAGAGAAGCCACTAGAGAACACTATGGCCCTGGGGTCTATTCTCAACATATCTATCTACATCTACTTTACTTTTTCCACTTTTACTTTCTGTTCTTATAAACAAAAATACCAAAAATATAAACTATCATCTCTATCAGATCTCACTTTCATAAGTGACCGTAAAGGGATTGACAACCCCTTATCGCGTTGGCTGCGAAGTTCTTATTTGTTTGTGCAGGTGCGAGGGACTCGCGCGTGGTCTCCTACTGGATTGATACCTTAGTTCTCAAAAACTAAGGGAAATACTTACGCTACTATGCTGCATCTCCCTTTCTTCTTCGAGGGAATACAACGCAAGCTCGAGAAGTAGCAACATGCACATGAGCCACTTATAAATATAATGAAACTAATAAGACCAATATATGTGTACAAACAAAACTCTACAAGAGCCCTGAAATGGAAATACTAGAATCAATCTAAACAAGGAAATCAAATTACCACTTGCTCGGTTATAGAATAATGTGTTTTAAAGGCGAAAGGCTAGATATTAAGTAGTATGAACCCTTACAAAAATTGAAATTATTATCCAAATTTCTTGGTTGTCAAAGTCTTCTTCCTCCTACATTCATCGGCGGTGCATCGCGACCAAAGCTCATTACTGCCTCTAGGTTTCTTTCATGCTTGACTTTGTGGAAAGCAACTCTTCTTTGACCATTTCTTTCCACACTCCACCAACTAGTGATGTGCCCCTCAGAAACAGAGCACAATTCAAGCATATCATAAATATCACACTCGGGTGTTTGAGGAGCACATGTGAGACCGAGTGTAGGTTCCTAATATCTCCATTTTAATGTACTCGATTGACGGGGTTTGCAGCCTGGTGGCTAGTTGGTTTGGGTTCATGCACTGCAGAACATGAATTTCATGTCCAGATCTTTGGGAACATGATAGTCACGCACTGGTCAAGGAGAGTAGATTAATGTATGCAACTATTGTGGAATGGGAAAATAAAAATCTAACCTAAAGTGATGCGGAAAGGTGCAAGATATCATCAATCTACTCATCGCGACTGTATCATCATGTCGTGTGTGAATCTTGTCATTCATTGTGCAAGGTTACACATGACAGAACACTAGGTTCGAGTCGACTAGCATGGACGATATCATAAAGATATTATTTAAATATTATGTACTTATCCTAAGCTCTATATATTAGTCAACTTCCATGGCATGTACACACAAAATTGCGTTATGTCCTATGAAAGGAACTTCTGTGTGTGATTAGGACAATTCTAAAGAATACAAAACTTGTGAAGCTAGTAATTTGCCATTCATGCTCTTGAACAAGGATTTGTATAGGGTATAGTGTAATAAGGGGGTTGCTTCCTAATTGGTATCATGATAGTTGGCTAGCTAGTCGGTGTCTTGGTGAAGTAGTGAAGAGAGAGTTACTCGGTGCTTCCAAACCCATGGATACATCCTTGGCCCTGACATGGCAAAACATTTTGGGCGAGAAAGGGGAGAAAACAAAGCTCTTTTTGTTTTGAAAGAATACACAAAGGAGGAAATTAATTGGTTATGCTAGGAGGATAAAGATAATCAATAATGTTGGAACTTCACGGATAGCTTAATGTACATAGGCATAAGATGCTTCTGAATTTTGAGTATGAAGTGAAGCTCAATGATATGCTTGTTTTTCATTATGAGTGGTAAACAACCAGGGAATGTTGGTCACCTGGGTACAGTGATGGAGGTTTGCACGTAACAAATGAGTTATTCCCTAATGTTTTATGTGGGAATGCATGATAAGTGGACATGAAGAGTTTTTTGAATATCAGTGCAGTCCTAGAGAATTTACGTTAGACCGTAAAAGCGCATTGAAACCCGAGGTGAATATAGTCTTTGAATGATAACCAAATTATCTAATGTATAGGAATGCAAAAGATTTGTATGGAAGTGAGTTTCGTGTGGTATTTCCTATCATCCCCACCCCAATTAATAGATGGTTTTCCAGCTACAATATGAAGCTTACTTCTTATTTTTAACGACCGCCTAATTTTGTAAATGTATTTCACAGTTCTATAGTTTTTTATTGTCAGGTGCAATGTTTTGTGTGTGTCACGTTGACACCATGAATTACAAACAATGACATTGCAACCAACACATGACATGGATATATCCAAACAAGAACCGAAATTAATAATGTCCTCCTCTCTTTTCTCTCTCTTCACATGCATGGTCCCCTTCTCCTCTCCCTCCTTGCACCCGGACACCACATCACAATATTCCACCACATGCATGGTCCTCACCTACTTTATCTCCTCTCAACTGGTTTACTTTGTGAATAGCATTGGATGGCTCCCTCCGGCGGCGGACCAATCCGGATATAAAAATGGGCATATACGAGAGACATTTATGGATCAGCTTTGGAGATTCCCTTACTACCCAAGATATTAATTAACAAATATCATCTTCATGGTTAGCAGCATTAAACTATGCTATTGCACGAAAATGATGGGCAGTCAAGGATATGCATTAATATTAGAATACGAAGAGAGAGAGAGAGAGAGAGAGAGAGAGAGAGAGAGATAGAGAGAGAGAGAGAGAGAGAGAGAGAATCCTTTTTTAGATCATCAGGGAGGTGAGGAGTGACAAGGAAACGAAAGTAAAAGGTTCAAGAACATGGAAAAATCTCTGGACGTGTCCAGCCCAACCATCAGCTACTCGTGTATTATAAGGTGTACTCCCAAACATTGAATTGTATATAATATAAGTTGGTAAGCCACCAAAGGCTTAGTTACTCAGCATCCTGACCATGCAGATATAAAAACGACTTATTCGTGTTGTATAACGAGTGAAGTAGTAGGAAGGAAAATGTGGGACAAAGGAGACAATCGAGTGAGGAGCGTGTGAAGTGAAGAATGGAGTTGCTTGGTATCTATCCAGATGTACCACGGGATGACAGGAATATGATGCATCGGGAATTCGAGTAGCGGTCACGGGCATTTTTGTTGCAGTTATTTCTGGGTGTGATGCATGTGTATACCATGGTTCACACGTGGCCGAGCAAAGGATCCCCTAGAATGACAAAGACACTAGACCAGGAAATGGTGGGTTAGCATGACTCCCATGTGTAATGGAGCTGGAAACTAATAGTTGTAAACGTACGTTGTTAAGCCGGAAGCTGATGTTCCAAAAACAGACTGGCTTCTCACACTCGTTTGTGTTTGGGACCATCAGCTTCCATCTTCTTGACACCAACGGGCTATGAACAAGAAACCGTATGTTGTCCTCGTGTGAGACTGTATTGATGTTCCTAGTCATGGTGGATGGACAGTTTTCCCCTATGGGGGTTGTACCTGTGCACTCCCCTCTTTCTCATGTATCGACCGAGAAAAGAGGTTGTACTTTTACCTGACGTCGGTCTCCATCGTTCTTTAGTCTGGCGTTCATAGCTTTTTACTGTTCATGGAGCGTAGACGTGGGTTTTATTACTCATGGCGAAAAGGTTCCATTAGTGGTAAGAAATAAAATCTCTATTTTTTCTTTGCGGGAAAACTCTATTGTCCCAAATAGTGAAGAAACTCCACAAATTTAATTAAAGATGGTCTTTCATGCCCCAGTAAAAGCTACCATTTGATCGATTATTGAAGAAAAATATTTTACTACTGAGTGGAGAATAACTAGTCAATATTACAACAAAACTTCCATGCTCGACTTTATGGAGAGCAACTCTTCTTCAGTCACCTTTTCCACATGCCACCAACCAGTAATGTGCCACTGCGACGAAATGTCAGTTTTGGCATATCAGAAATCCCATGCTCAAGAAGCGATCTTGATATTTACAGAATGCCTTTGTCATCCAACAGCTTCTAGCGGTGACAATAATAGTCAAACATTTTGTTCTGACTATCATGCCCAAAAATTTCATTTTCTACAGTGTCAGGCTTTAGTTTATCATCAATGACATCAAGGGAAGGAAGAACCTCAATTGAACTGTATGAACAAGGTAACAATCCTAACAAATGACGGCTCCATACCTTTGCTATATACTACCTATTACGTTTCTCTGGCATGCATCTGTCGAGCCCCCCTGCCATGTCGTTTCCAGTTCAACTCGCATTATATGGTGTCCTCAGATGCACTGTGAACACTTGTAGCTTATATGTCGAGCTTTCAACATATTCTTGCAGCCCACCATCCTTGTTATTTTAGCTAAACCCGCATTATCTGGCGTCCTCAAGTGCAACATGAACACTTAGAGCTTATATGTTACGCTTTCAACTTATTCTTGTCCATTGGGCAAAATTCTGGATTGAAGGAGGGTACAATCTTTGGGTTACCTTCCCATGGACAACAGAAGAAGCTTATTTAGTTTCTCATTCACATTATTATTGTAGGCCATCTCAATCAGCAGTAGTGTTGCGTCTGCAATGCATCTTTCATCTGTAATGGACAACTCAAGAATTTCTATAGAAGTTTTGTGAGACAAAAATGAGGGGCCACATTCCTATCCGAAGAGAGTGTTGCTATCTCATGGATAAGTCCAATACAGTAGAAATCCTTTAGCTCTTTTATGCTTGTGACAATCCATAGAACTAGGGAGCATAAGTTTTTCATTATTGATGACTTAGCTGGCAGGCATATGAAGCACCTATACATATAGCAAACTAAAGGCATCTTCAACGCTGACCTGTAAATTTTCTCCCGTATTCGTCCGCAGACAAGGGGGGCTAGTCCACGGACACAAATGCGGGAGACAGCCATCCAACACTACCAACATATATTTCAAACAAGATTTAAACAAGTCGGACGTAATTCGTGCAAACCCGACGGTTTTTCATATAAACCAGAGCACATTCATTAGAAATTAGACATTTTTTATAAAAAAAAGAGGGTCGGACCTAAACCTATCCTATGGTGGTGCCAGTCATTCACTTTCTCTGTATTCTGCATCGATGACCACGTCCTCTATCTGCTGTTTCCATGAGTGTCAGCGGGGGTTAAGACCACTGAAGTGAAAGTGCGGTCTCCGATGAGGAAGAGTAGGACATGGGAATGGATAGGTCTACTTGGGACAGAAGGCCGTGCCACCTCCCATGCCTTACTCATCCTTGGAGGAGTATGTGACATGTCTGTCGTCGGTGCCGGTAGACGTGACGTCGATGATGGACGTGGATTGTCCGTCACTATCCACCTGCCACATGAGCCCGTGAAAGTTGGACGGCATCGTGTAGGATGCACAACGTCGACCGCATGCGCCACCAGTGCTTGTCTTGTTGCGTCCGTGTTTGGATGTGCCACCTCTCCATTGCGAGCGGCGTGTTGAGCACGTACGGCCTCGTAGCGCGCCCACTGCTCCGCAATGAAGTTCGGGTTCACCACGACCATGGCAGCCACGACCTCCTCTCTTCCGCGCTCACCATAGATTTGGTCCTTCATCAGCCAGTGCTGCTAGAGGAGGAAGAGGTTGTACCCTGCTCCTGTTGCGCGTTCCGGAATACTGATGACCCACAAGTATTAGGGATCAATCTTAGTCCTTTCGATAAGTAAGAGTGTCGAACCCAACGAGGAGCAGAAGGAAATGACAAGTGGTTTTCAGCAAGGTAATGTCTGCAAGCACTGAAATTGAAAGTAACAAATACTTTGGTAGCAACATAATTTGTAACGAGCAAGTAACAGTAACGGAAAATAATATGCAGCAAGATAGCCCAATCCTTTGTGGCAAAAGACAGGCCAAGACGGTTTCTTATAATGAGCAAATGTTCTTGAGGGCACACGGGAATTTCATCTAGTCACTTTCACCATGTTGGCTTGATTCGTGTTCGCTACTTTGATAATTTGATATGGGGGTGGATCAGTGCTTAGGTCATGTTCTTACTTGAACAAACCTCCTACTTATGATTAACTCCCTCGCAAGCATCCGCAACTACGAGAAAAGTATTAAAATAAAATCTAACCATAGCATTAAACTTTTGGGTCCAAATCGGTCCCTTATGAAGTAGCGCATAAACTAGAGTTTAAGCTTCTATCACTCTAGCAATCCATCATCTAATAACTACTCCACAATGCATTCCCTTAGGCCCAAATATGGTGAAGTGTAACGTAGTCGACGTTCACATGACACCACTAAGGGAATCACAACATACATATTATCAAAATATCAAACACATATCAAGTTCACATGATTACTTGCAACATGATTTCTCCCGTGACATCAAGAACAGAAGTAACTACTCACAAGTGACAACCATGTTCATGATCAGAAGGATATTAAATGGCATAACAAATCTGAACATATAATCTTCCACCAAATAAAGCATATAGTAATCAACTACAAGATGTAATCAACACTACTAGTTACCCACAAGCACCAATCTTAGGTTCCGGTACAAAGATTCAACATAAGAAATGAACTACGGTTTGAGAGGAGATGGTGTTGTTGAAGATGTTGATGGAGATTGCCCTCCCCAAGATGGGAGAGTTGTTGGTGATGATGATGACGATGATTTCCCCCTCCGGGAGGGAAGTTCCCCCGGCAGAATCGCTCCGTCGAAGGGCAAAAGTGCTCCTACCCAAGTTCCACCTTGAGACGGCGGTGCTCCGTCCCAAAAGTCCTCTCCTTATTTTTTTTCCTAGGTCAAAATGACTTATATACCAGAAGAGGGGCACTAGAGGTGGGCCGAGGTGAGCACAACCCACCAGGGCGCGCCAGGGGACCCTGGCGCGCCCAGGTGGGTTGTGCCCACCTGGTGGGCCCCCTTTGGTGGTTATCAACTCCAGTATTTCTTATTTATTCGGTAAAAAATCCTCGTGAAGTTTCAGCCCATTTGGAGTTGTGCAGAATAGGTAGCCTGACTTTGCTTTTTCAGGTCCAGATTTCTAGCTGCCGGTATTCTCCCTCTTGATACAAACCTTGCATATTGTGATAGAAAAGATATTAGGATTACTCCAAAAGGCATTATTATGCATGAAAAACACTATAAATAACAGTAGGAAAGCATGATGCAAACACCGACATAGGAGCCGGCGCAGGCTGATCCTTGTCACACCCTGATTTTCATGCCACAAACACTTAAGCTATTGGTCATGCTAAAATGTGGTTTGGCAAAAACTTTTGAGTGTTTTAACCTTGATTGATTGGTTTTCTATTTGTTGTTTGCTAGTGCTCTAAAAATCAAATAAATCATCCAACTCTTATACTTCATCTCCTTGATCCAAAACCTTTTCCCCAATGATCATGCCATGTGTATGGGACAGTATAGTATTTTCTTATAAAAATATTTTTGGCCAAATATTATTTTCTAAAATTAGTTTTCCAAAAACCCCTGAATTGAGGGTTGTACTGCAAGTACCTTATTTAGGGTGTGAAAAATCTTTCAAAAATTATATTTGAATCCTATTAGGTATAGGACTCCCATAAACCACAAAAGTATAATTTTAAAAGTTATTTTCCTATTTTATTTAAAGGCTTTTTCTTTAGGCCAGAAATGGTCTTTAATAGGTTAAAATTATTTAACTGTTTCAAAAATATTTTCCAAAATTCAGGGAAACTCATAGGACATATACTGTCCATATATAAGAGTTTCAACACATGGTCATGTTCAAAATATTGGGCAAATCCTTCCAAAACCCTTTCTGGATATTTGAAGCTTTTGAAATATTTAAAAAGGAAATATTCTCCAAAAATTCCAGGGAAATTCCATCATGTCAAATATGACATATTTGATGATCTTACAAGGCCTCATGCCTTGAAGATCAAGAAATCACCATCAAATCCCCTCAAAACCATTTCTGTCCATTTTGAAGTTTGAGCAACTTTACATTGCCAAACTTGTCCAAATACTCTCCAACTTGGTGCACATGCTAAAATGGTCTGATTATGCATCTAGACCAAATGGCACAAGTATTGAACAAGCATAACTTGATCTAAGTGCCCCAAAACCCTTTCTGGCCAGATCCAAATGTGAACAACTCTACATTGCCAACTTTTTACTTGGGCCCTCAAATTTTGTGGACATGCTCACAACCCCATATGATGACACTACACCAAGTGGTGCATCAAGGAGAGATGATTTTCTTAACTTAATCTTGGAAAATCCATTTCTGTTGATTTCTAGGGTTCACCAAAGTTACATTGGCAAGTTTCTTCAAATGAGCTCAAACTTGGTGGAATACCCTATTTCTATACACCATTTGATCATGTTAAGTCTCATGTCAAGTGGAGTTAATTTGCTTGCCCAAATTTGCATCAAACACCTTCTCTTACTTTTCAAAAATCACCATTTTGACTACTTCCACTATTCTCCTTGAGCTCAACTTTTTACCACAGCATCTCCTAGTCACCTTCTACCTCCAGTAACTCTCCCATGACCAGAGCTCAATGATTGAGGGGTGAAAACCATCATTTTACCTCTCTGGACTACACTGTTCCCTCTCCCTCTCACCCATCTCCTCTCACTAGAGCTCATCCATAGTATCCAATGTCTCTTCCCAATATTTTACTACTCCCTCTACCTCCTAGACACTAGCGGCCATGCGCGGGACGCCAGTTGCATGCCATGGCATGCAATGGTCGCGCTTTGGAGCATGCTACAGTGCTCTGGCGCATTGTAGCCCCCCCCCCATCCCGATGCCCCGACCACCCCGGCTGTCCCCCGCACGCCAGCAGGACCACCTCGATGTCCGGGACACACCTAGCTGGTCGGCCCCTCCTCCTTCTCCCTCTTGATGCTGCTCTCGCACGCGCGCCGGCCGCCCGCAAGCTCTAGTGAGTGGCTTCACACGCGCGGCCCCTCTAGCACCTCCCCGCTCCTCCTCTCTCTTCCTGGCGCCCTACTCAACTCCCACGAACGCCGTACACAGCCCCTCGCCCTCTCTCCTGGCCTCCCGAGCCGTTGTCGCAGCAACCCATGCGCCGCGTCCACGGTGAGCCGCGGGTCGGCTACATAAGGCCGTTCCAGACCCTCCTCGCTGCTCCATTTGCCCCCTCTCCCTCCAGTGTACCTCCCCGACGTGCCCTCTGCCCTTCTCGTGCCCTCCTTGCCCCTCCATGGCTGAAGCTGAGCCGCCGGCCTCCTCTCAAATCCCCGCGAATGAGGCCTCCTCCTCCCCTCCTTTCTCCACTTGGCGAACCCCATGGCCACCACGGAGCTTCCCCGCTATCATGTTACTCTCCTCGGGGGCCTAAGCGTCGTGCCAACATTCACCGTCAGCCACGTCCGCCGCGGACGGTACTCTCCTTGACCTGGTCCTCCCCGGCAGGCGTGTTACCCATGGCTGGAAGCGCCTCTCCGCACTGGTCATTTCGGCGGCCGAGGCGTCGTCGGGGACGGCCCGAGTCGACGGGGCAACGCCGGCGAGCGCTCGGCCCTGCCTCCCCTGCCTCGCCTCTGTTCGAGCGAGAGGAGGAAGACAAGGCTGCCAAGCGGGGCCCGCTTGTAAGCGACCCAGAGGTCGGGCCGGCGCATAAGTGGAGGCGGCATCTGTGGAAGCCACGTCCCTGCGGTGAAGACGCGTGGCCCAAAGGCACCTTCGACGTCGCCTGGCCCTCTGCGCGTGGTCGTGCTGCTGGGCCGGCCAAGGGCGCTGCGGCGCTATACTGCGCCCTAAACGCAGTATAGGTATAGCCCCCTTTCCCTTTTCTTTTTCTTTTTTCAGATAAATTGTAAAATCTCCCAAATATTCAAATGAATTCCAAATTTGATGATTCAAATTTCTAGGAGTTTCTAAAATCATGATCTAGCTGTTGGTGCAACATGCACATTTTTTCAGAGACTTTTTCTTCACAGATATTTATCAAATCCTATTTTTCCATTTTTGTGATGAACTTTAGAAAATCACAGAGAGCTAAAATTTGATCCAAATGCAATGGTTCAAATTACTAGATACTTGTAATATCAAAACATAGTTTTGGAACATTTTTTCTAATACTTTCTGTACCCCACAAAATAATGAGCCATTTCTTCATATTTGTCAACTTTGCAAAATCCTAGGAAATTCATTTGAACTCCAAATCAAGTGAAACCAACTCCTAGCTGCTTCTAAAATCATTCCTTGTTAGATAGGTGCCTCTGACCATTTTTCACAATAATTCTTCTGTACACTTCTTGCAAATCCACAAATCCCCTGATTACATCATATTGATATGTTCAGAGATATCCATTGATCATATTCCAATGAAACCACCTTGGTCATTTTTCATATGACCAGAGGTATCCTAGAAAAGTCCAACTCCTATTTTTAGAGCACTTTTATTTTTGCCTTGTTTTGTTGCTTCTTACGATTGTTTCCGTCGTTAGTTGACGAAATAAATGGAGTACTTGGAGAAGGACCAGAGGATTTGAAGACCCCAAGGACTTGGTTAAGACAGGCAAGCAGCCCTTTGACCATGTTTGAAAAAACTTTTTATGCATGTCATATAGCACCATATTGTTGTTGCAACGGAATCATGATGAGGTGGTAACCACTTTGAGGGTTTGCCACTATACTTCCTCGTTGATACTTGCATTGTGCATGACCCTACCTTCTTATGAGGGTTATGCCGGTGGGAGTAGATAGATATATGTTATGGTAGTTGGCTACGCAAAATGGGTCAGGGTTATGCATGGAAAGAAACAAGTGTGGTTTGACATACTTGCAAATAACCCAGTGGTGCCACTAATGCCCCTGGGAGATGATGAGGAACTAGGACACTACTTGGTGGAGAAGTAGTGTACCAAGGCTTGATGAAAGTGTTGTTTACAAAGACGGATTAGATTTATGTGTGATTACCGTCCCAACCAAACATGTGCAACCACTCTACCCCTTATGGGACGGGGCATTATTGACTACTTAGGCTGATACTAGCATGGTGCCCACATCACTAGTGACGGGGGAGACTTGAGGTCACTCCCGGGACGGGGTCGTGCTTGGATAGGCGACCATGACTGTTTTCACAGGGCACCGGACACACCGTTGGTCCCTTCATGTATGCGTGACATTGTAAAAAGGGCGAGTCCCATGATTTATCGTTTGTACACGAGGGCTGTCCACCAATGAGTGGACCCTATGTTAGTGTCGTCTAGGGAAAGGTAATGACCGCGTGCTTCCCCCGAGTACTTGAGGTACTGCGGGATCGTGGGTGACATGAAAGCTTCCCGGATCTTGTGGGTAAAGTGCGCAACCTCTGCAGAGTGTAAAACTATTCGAAGAGCCGTGTCCACGGTCAAGGACAGTTGGGTGGTGCTGCTTAGACTATGTCCTTAAGTTTCTGGAAAACAACACAGATTGGATAAATCTGTTGACGTGATTTGTGAGGAAGTCACGATGAGCTTGAGCAAGAGTTGTTCATAACTCTTTTCCGATGTTGATGTCTGTAACCTCCCGACACTTGTTGCAGACGCATGCATGCCCTGGTTATATGTTGATCATACTTGCATATGAAAAACTAGCTTTCCGCAAAACTGCCAATTTAGCAGTAGAGCCTTGCATAATTACTCTGTCATCACACTTGGGTTGCTTGCGAGTACATTCAAAGTACTCATTGGCTTGCCACTAGTTATTTTATGGGCCAGGCATGAAAGAACATGATATGATGAAGATTTCTTGGTGACAAACATGCGAGCTAGGACGCTTCCCAGTCAGAATGCCTGTAGGGTTAAGGCAGATGGCATGGGTCCAAGTTGTTACTGAAGATTTCTGTTGCAATGATATACTCAAGACTTGAGCATAATGGTCACAATTTGTGTAATACGGTATGTATGGATGTAAGACTCTTATGATTCAGCTTATGTGTGTTCAGTGAGCATTGATCTCTGGGATCACTATACACGTGCATTCGGTGATCACGACTTATGAGTCGAGGTCCCCACAGAGCTGGTATCAGAGCCATCCTGACTGTAGGAAGCATTAGTTAGCATGGACATTAGTTAGGACAAGGACTAGACCCGAGACCGCCAAATCACTTGCAAGACTTAATCCACTTCTCTCCTTTTCTGAACTAATCGGCAATAACAAACTTTCATGCTTGTCATAGCCTCTCTTGTCATATTGACCCTCCTCTAACCTCCTTGTAGATGGCCATCGCCCCCACAAGACTCCTCCTGACCGGATTTCCACCACTCCTAAGGGACTGCCTCCAGCAATGCCACTATACTTCAGAGCCGATGTATACCCTACACGAACTGGACAATGGCGAATTCAAAACAGAATTCTATGCCAAAGTGATTGTACCTGCCAAGACCTCACCTCAAGGCTGGTTCTTTATCGGACCACCTATGCCAACTCAGGACCTAGCCATTCAGGAAGTAGCCTACGAAGCCCTTCTCCGCCTTCAAGACCTCCTCCCGGAGATGAAGGAAGGTCGAGCTACATGTTACCTACCCAGCAAAAGTGGAATAGGAACCACATCTCAAGCAATGGTTCCCATAGAAGATGAAGACCCAACCCTCAAGCTTCAGATCCGCTTCGCCCACACAGTCAATTATCTTCTGCATAACCTCACTGAAGAATTCCTCAAGTCCCGCGAGGATTTTCCTTCACTTCTACATCTCCACTGCCTTGAGAAGAATAAGGTGATCGAATGGGAACAACAAATTACTACCCTACAAGCCTACATCGCCAATCAGAAGCAACAGATCAAAGAACTTCAAGGAGGTCGCCATCGGACCCCGCGAAGAAGGCATAGGACTAGATTTCCATACCCACCTCATGGAGGACCATCGTCAGGCCACCGACAATATGACCCAAGACTGGATAACAACCTCTTTGCCTCCATCACATGTTTCGGATGTGGTGAACTCGGGCATATCAAAAGGCTGTGCCCCAACAAGCAGCCATCTGTTGCACCACCGGAGGACCTACAAGCTGAAGACTGAAGGCCTTCCTCCTCAAGAAAAGAAGCAGACACGACTGTCAAATCCGAGAACCCCTAGGGTAGGATGAGTCGTGTACCCCTTATGCGAAGTCGAGTCTATGTAATGGTTCATATGAAACCATGTCATGTGTTGCTTGCCCTTATCTGTTTGTGTTTCGATATATGTCGCACTTTTGCCTTGGGCAGCATGTACGCGACTATATCACCTATCTTATCTTAACGAATGTGTGTGGCCTTTACGGCACTTGATTGTTTGCACTTGCACTATAGAACCCCCTTTAGGCATTCCCCTCCTCTATGCTACTTTTTCCCTCTCTTCCCTCTCCTCAACTGAAGACCAGCAAGACAAGAAGTACCAATGATTCCAACTCGGCAACCAACTAACAATGAAGACTTTTGCTACAACCTCCACGACCAAGTGCAACCCCGTGAAGTTATGATTAACCCTCAAGTTTAAAAACCCATTCCCAGACCCTTTGAGACTTCATGAGATACTCCAACACGAATCCTTAACCATGTGCCTAACCCATAGAATTACAAGAGAACCAGTGAAGCCTCTATAACCTTGCACAACACTGGGTTCGTGATGGAACTAGTAAACACAGTGAGCAAGCACATTTTCATCCTAATATAGCATAGGAACTGGCAATGCCATAGATAGACCAATTTGGGGATATAGGACAGATGACTTGGTGACTTTATGTCAGTGACTTCGAGGAATTATCTGAGACCTTGATGGATTATGAAGTTTTATATTGATGGGATCATGATTAATAGAGTAGCGTAACGTTCATCACCCTGGAGTAACTTGGATTTGCAGGGCAATGGCGATCGCAAAATTCTTGGAGGTATAAGGATTTGACCTAGCCAGGGGATATTGATAGAACATAGTTGACATTTTGAGAATGACTTGGGGAAAATGTAGGAATTCTTGTCGGACATGAGACTTGGATTTAAGTAGGTGATTCTGGTTGGGTATAGATGCTAGAAATGTCTGCATGGTTCGGAGTAAATTGAGTTTAGACTGATGATCCCGATCATGATTCCATGATTCTCGGTGGACAATAAACTAGGAGATTGGATTATTTGAGGGAGTTGATTTAGGGATCTATATAATCATAACCTTGGAGTTACTTGACCATGATGCTGGGAATTTGGTGGACTTACTATAATAATGCATAGCCCTTCCAAGTATTTGGGTATTATAGGGACTTGAGATCTTGTGGAACACCGTAAACATCGGATTTGTAGAATTGTTGGATTATGTGGTGGTTGATGGAAGTTACCGGGCTATTGGAGTTGATCTATAGGAAGGAAACAAGATCTTGGAGTGGCATATGACGTGTTTCCTTAGAATAGAGATGCATTATCTTGAACTTTGGAAGAATGGGATGAGCACTTGGATTGTCGTGTTTAATTCAAGCTTAGCAGTTTGTATGCCTTACCCATGGATTCTTAGGGGTAGCCATACATATGATATTTCGTGGACCGTGGACATGTATAATTTTGTTAGACCTCCTTTTGGGAGTCATGAGGATATGTATGGCATGAGTGGTGATCGGAGTTGACCTATGCGAGATGATGTTTTCGGTGATAAAAGGATTGTAGGACTAGGAAGAACTATTGGCATCTCAGAAACCGTGCTTAAGGATAAGATAATAAACGTTCACTCACACACTAGAATCCTTGAAACCCTTTAAGCCCCACCAAGCCACAACATGGTCAGGTCCTAACCACAGGCGTTGACTCTAAGTTAAGAAGACCATTGCCAATACTCAACGGAGACCACCACCAATACCCCAGCCTACCTCGCGTACCCCGTAGATTTCGTGGAGTACTTGGACAAGTTGGGTAACATCATTATTTGATGACCTACTTGTCTGCCCGAAGACAAAAGAAGAGACGGTCAGCTGGATAGAAGACATTTGAAGACCGACATGTCAAGAAGGAAGAACTACACCAACCACCATCATCAAGAAATAAAACTTCCTCGTCGAAGACCGGGCGTATCTACAAACCACTCCTATCGAAGGAACCAAGCATTTCCATGTTGAAGGGACGCTCACACCAAGATTTATCAACTTTCTTCAAGACCACTCCAAGGAAAATAGTAGACGGCTACCAACTAGACTTACCACCTGAGTTACCCACCGTGCACCAAATATTCCACGAGTCACCACTCTGGAAGTACTTCTCACCTCTTAACTAGCCCAGTCCCTGCAAGGACATCGACCACCAAGCCTTTGACGTCTAGCCCAACCTAACCTATGCAAGAGACCCCTCAGCAACCTACATCAAAAAGGGCAACATGCGAGAAGCCACACCACCAAGTACTTCAAGATTCCATGGAGCACCACTCGGAAGCAGAACCAACAAGAAGTGAAGACTATTCCATTTCCAAGTCTCCGTATTCCTTCCACGCCTAGTCTCGGAATCTCGGGGACGAGATTCTTGTAAGGGGGGTAGGTCTGTCACACCCTGATTTTCATGCCACAAACACTTAAGCTATTGGTCATGCTAGTACTCTAAAAATCAAATAAATCATCCAAATCTTATACTTCATCTCCTTGATCCAAAACCTTTTCCCCAATGATCATGCCATGTGTATGGGACAATATAGTATTTTCTTATAAAAATATTTTTGGCCAAATAGTATTTTCTAAAATTAGTTTTCCAAAAACCCCTGAATTGAGGGTTGTACTGCAATTACCTTATTTAGGGTGTGAAAAATCTTTCAAAAAGTATATTTGAATCCTATTAGGTATAGGACTCCCATAAACCACAAAAGTATAATTTTAAAAGTTATTTTCCTATTTTATTTAAAGGCTTTTTCTTTAGGCCAGAAATGGTCTTTAATAGGTTAAAATTATTTAACTGTTTCAAAAATATTTGCCAAAACTCAGGGAAACTCATAGGACATATATTGTCCATATATAAGAGTTTCAACACATGGTCATGTTCAAAATATTGGGCAAATCCTTCCAAAACCCTTTCTGGATATTTCAAGCTTTTGAAATATTTACAAAGGAAATATTCTCCAAAAATTCCAGGGAAATTCTATCATGTCAAATATGACATATTTGATGATCTTACCAGGCCCCATGCCTTGAAGATCAAGAAATCACCATCAAATCCCCTCAAAATCATTTCTGTCCATTTTGAAGTTTGAGCAACTTTACATTGCCAAACTTGTCCAAATGCTCTAAAACTTGGTGCACATGCTCAAATGGTCTAATTATGCATCTAGACCAAATGGCACAAGTATTGAAGAAGCATAACTTGATCTAAGTGCCCCAAAACCCTTTCTGACCAGATCCAAATTTGAACAACTCTACGTTGCCAACTTTTTACTTGGGGCCTCAAATTTTGTGGACATGCTCACAACCCCAAATGATGACACTAAACCAAGTGGTGCATCAAGGAGAGATGATTTTCTTAACTTAATCTTGGAAAATCCATTTCTGTTGATTTCTAGGGTTCACCAAAGTTACATTGGCAAGTTCCTTCAAATGAGCTCAAACTTGGTGGAATACCCTATTTCTATACACCATTTGATCCTGTAAAGTCTCATGTCAAGTGGAGTTAATTGGCTTGCCCAAATTTGCATCAAACTCATTCTGTCACTTTTCAAAAATCACCATTTTGACTACTTCCACTATTCTCCTTGAGCTCAACTTTTTACCACAGCATCTCCTAGTCACCTTCTACCTCCTGTAACTCTCCCATGACTAGAGCTCAGTGATTGAGGGGTGAAAACCACCATTTTACCTCTCTGGACTACACTGTTCCCTCTCCCTCTCACCCCTTTCCTCTCACTAGAGCTCATCCAGAGTATCCAATGTCTTTTCCCTATATTTTACTACTCCCTCTACCTCCTAGACACCAGTGGCCACGCGCGGGACGCCAGTTGCATGCCATGGCATGCAATGGTCGCGCTCTGGAGCGCGCTACAGTGCTCTGGCGCACTGTAGATGCCCCCCCATCATGATGCCTCGACCACCCCGGTTGTCCCCCGCACGCCAGCAGGACCACCTCGATGTCCTGGACACGCCTAGCTGGTTGGCCCCTCCTCCTTCTCCCTCCTGCTGCTGCTCTCGCACGCGCGCTGGCCGCTCGCAAGCTCCAGTGAGTGGCTTCACGCGCGCGGCCCCTCTGGCACCTCCCCTCTCCTCCTCTCTCTTCCTAGCGCCCTACTCAACTCCCACGAACGCCGTAGATAGCCCCTCGCCCTCTCTCCTGGCCTCCCGAGCCATTGTCGCGGCCACCCATGCGCCGCGTCCACGGTGAGCCACGGGTCGGCTACATAAGGCCGTTCCAGACCCTCCTCGCTGCTCCATTTGCCCCCTCTCCCTCAAGTGTACCTTCCTGGCCTGCCCACTGCCCTTCCTGTGCCCTCCTTGCCCCTCCATGGCTGAAGCCAAGTCGCCGGCCTCCTCTCAAATCCCCGCGAATGAGGCCTCCTCCTCCCCTCCTTTCTCAACTTGGCGAACCCCATGGCCACCACGGAGCGTCCCCGCTCTCCTGTTACTCTCCTCGGGGGCCTGAGCGTCGTGCCAACCTTCACCGTCGGCCACGTCCGCCACGGACGGCGCTCTCCTTGACCTGGTCCTCCCCGTCAGGCGTGTTACCCATGGCTGGAAGCGCCTCTCTGCGCTGGTCATTTCGGTGGCCGAGGCATCGCCGGGGACGGCCCGAGTCGACGGGGCAACGCCGGCGAGCGCTCGGCCCTGCCTCCCTTGCCTCGCCTCTATTCGAGCGAGAGGAGGTAGACAAGCCTGCCAGGCGGGGCCCGCTTGTAAGCGACCCAGAGGCCGGGCCCGCGCATAAGTGGAGGCGGCATCTGTGGAAGCCACGTCCCTGCGGTGAAGACGCGTGGCCCAAAGGCGCCTTCGACGTCGCCTGGCCCTCTGCGCGTGGCCGTGCTGCTGGGCCGGCCCAGGGCGCTGCAGCGCTATACTGCGCCCAAAACGCAGTATAGGTATAGCCCCCTTTCCCTTTTCTTTTTCTTTTTTCAAATAAATTGTAAAATCACCCAAATATTCAAATGAATTCCAAATTTTATGATTCAAATTTCTAGGAGTTTCTAAAATCATGATCTACCTGTTGGTGCAACATGCACATTTTTCCAGAGACTTTTTCTTCACAAATATTTACCAAATCCTATTTTTCCATTTCTGTGATGAACTTTAGAAAATCACAGAGAGCTCAAATTTGATCCAAATGCAATGGTTCAAATTACTAGATACTTGTAATATCAAAACTTAGTTTTGGAAAAAATTTCCTAATACTTTCTGTACCCCACAAAATAATGAGCCATTTCTTCATATTTGTCAACTTTGCAAAATCCTAGGAAATTCATTTGAACTCCAAATCAAGTGAAACCAACTCCTAGCTGCTTCTAAAATCATTCCTTGTTACATAGGTGCCTCGGTTCATTTTTCACAATAATTCTTCTGTACACTTCTTGCAAATCCACAAGTCCCCTGATTACATCATATTGAAATGTTCAGAGATATCCATTGATCATATTCCAATGAAACCACCTTGGTCATTTTTCATATGACTAGAGGTATCCTAGAAAAGTCCAACTCCTATTTTTAGAGCACTTTTATTTTTGCCTTGTTGTGTTGCTTATTATGATTGTTTCCGTCGTTAGTTGACGAAATAAACGGAGTACTTGGAGAAGGACCAGAGGATTGGAAGACCCCAAGGACTTGGTTAAGACAGGCAAGCAGCCCTTTGACCATGTTCGAAAAACCTTTTTATGCATGTTGTATTGCACCATATTGTTGTTGCAACGGAATCATGATGAGGTGGTAACCACTTTGAGGGTTTGCCACTGTACTTCCTCGTTGATACTTGCATTGTGCATGACCCTACCTTCTTATGAGGGTTATGCCGGTGGGAGTAGATAGATATATGCTATGGTAGTTGGCTACGCAAAATGGGTCAGGGTTATGCATGGAAAGAAACAAGTGTGGTTTGACATACTTGCAAATAACCCAGTGGTGCCACTAATGCCCCTGGGAGATGATGCGGAACTAGGGCACTACTTGGTGGAGAAGTAGTGTACCGAGGCTTGACGAAAGTGTTGTTTACAGAGATGGATTAGATTTATGTGTGATTATCGTCCGAACCAAACATGTGCAACCACTCTACCCCTTATGGGACGGGGCATTATTGACTACTTAGGCTGATACTAGCATGGTGCCCACATCACTAGTGACGGGGGAGACTTGAGGTCACTCCCAGGACGGGGTCGTGCTTGGATAGGCGCCCATGACTGTATTCACAGGGCACCGGACAAACCGTTAGTCCCTTCGTGTATGCGTGACATTGTAAAAAGGGTGAGTCCCATGATTTATCGTTTGTACACGAGGGTTGTGCACCAACGAGTGGACCCTATGTTAGTGTCGTCTAGGGAAAGTTAATGATCGGATGCTTCCCCCGAGTACTTGAGGTACTGCGGGATTGTGGGTGACACGAAAGCTTCCCAGATCTTGTGGGTAAAGTGCGCAACCTCTGCAGAGTGTAAAACTATTCGAATAGCCGTGTCCACGGTCAAGGACAGTTGGGTAGTGCTGCTTAGACTATGTCCTTAAGTTTCTGGAAAACAACACATTTTGGGTAAATCTGTTGACGTGATTTGTGAGGAAGTCACGATGAGCTTGAGCAAGAGTTGTTCATAACTCTTTTCCGATGTTGATGTCTGTAACCTCCTGACACTTGTTGCAGACACATGCATGCCCTGGTTATATGTTGATCATACTTGCATATGAAAAACTAGCTTTCCGCAAAACTGCCAATTTAGCAGTAGAGCCTTGCATAATTACTCTGTCATCACACTTGGGTTGCTTGCGAGTACATTCAAAGTACTCATTGGCTTTCCACTGGTTATTTTATTGGCCAGGCATGACAGAACATGATATGATGAAGATTTCTTGGTGACGAACATGCGAGCTAGGACGCTTCCCAGTCAGAATGCTTGTAGGGTTAAGGCAGATGGCATGGGTCCAAGTTGTTACTGAAGATTTCCGCTGCAATGATATACTCAAGACTTGACCATAATGGTCACAATTTGTGTAATACGGTATGTATGGATGTAAGACTCTTATGATTCAGCTTCTGTGTGTTCAGTGAGCATTGATCTCTGGGATCACTGTACACGTGCATTCGGTGATCACGACTTATGAGTCGGGGTCCCCACACTCCTCCACCTCCATTGCGGTGCCGTATGATGTCTCCTAGACAACCTTCTTCTTGTAGACGTTGTTGGGCCTCCAAGTGCAGAGGTTTGTAGGACAGTAGCAAATTTCCCTCAAGTGGATGACCTAAGGTTTATCAATCCGCGGAAGGCGTAGGATGAAGATGGTCTCTCTCAAACAACCCTGCAACCAAATAACAAAGATTCTCTTGTGTCCCCAACACACCCAATACAATGGTAAATTGTATAGGTGCACTAGTTCGGCGAAGAGTTGGTGATACAAGTGCAATATGGATGGTAGATATAGGTTTTTGTAATCTGAACATATAAAAACAGCAATGTAACTAAAGGTAAAAGTGAGCATAAACGGTGTTGCAATGATGGGAAACAAGGCCTAGGGTTCATACTTTCACTAGTGCAAGTTTTCTCAACAATAATAACATACTTGGATCATATAACTATCCCTCAACATGCAACAAAGAGTCACTCCAAAGTCACTAATAGCGGAGAACAAACAAAGAGATTATGGTAGGGTATGAAACCACCTCAAAGTTATTCTTTCTGATCGATCTATTCAAGAGTCTGTAGTAAAATAACATGAAGCTATTATTTCCGTTCGATCTATCATAGAGTTCATACTAGAATAACACCTTAAGACACAACACAACCAAAACCCTAATGTCACCTAGATACTCCATTGTCACCTCAAGTATCCGTGGGTATGATTATACGATATGCATCACACAATCTCATAAGCATCTATTCAACCAAGACAAAGAACTTCAAAGAGTTCCCCAAAGTTTCTACCGGAGAGTCAAGACGAAAACGTGTGCCAACCCCAATGCATAGATTCCCAAGGTCACGGAACCCGCAAGTTGATCACCAAAACATACATCAAGTGAATCAATGGAATACCCCATTGTCACCACAGGTATCCCACGCAAGACATACATCAAGTGTTCTCAAATCCTTAAAGACTCAATCCGATAACATAACTTCAAAGGGAAAACTCAATTCATCACTAGAAAGTAGAGGGAGAGAAACATCATAAGATCCAAGTATAATAGCAAAGCTCGCGTTACATCAAGATCGTGCCTTCTCAAGAACAAGAGAGAGAGAGAGAGAGAGAGAGAGAGAGATCAAACACATCGCTACTGATACATACCCTCAGCCCCGAGGGTGAACTACTCCTCCCTCGTCATGGAGAGCGTCGGGATGATGAAGATAGCCACCGGAGAGGGATTCCCCCCCTCCGACAGGGTGCCAGAACGGGGTCTAGATTTGTTTTCGGTGGCAACAGAGGCTTTCGGCGGCGGAACTCCCGATCTAGGTTATTTTCCGGAGGTTTCAGTATGTATACAGGAGGTGTTGGAGTCGGGGGCAAGTAAAGGGGGTCTCCGGGCTGTCCACGAGGCAGGGGGCGCGCCTAGTAGGGGGGGCGCCCCCTACCCTCGTGGGAAGCTCGTGCATCTCCTGATCCTCCTCCGGTACTCCGTGGGCTTCTTCTGGTCCAAAAATAAGCTCCGTTGAGTTTCAGGTCAATTGGGCTCCGTTTGATATTCCTTTTTTGCTATACTCTAAAACAGGAGAAAAACATAAACTGACACTGGGCTCTGGGTTAATAGGTTAGTCCCAAAAATCATATAAAAGTGTATATAAAAGCCCATAAAACATCCTAGAAGGATAATATAATAGCATGGAACAATCAAAAATTATAGATATGTTGGAGACGTATCAAGCATCCCCAAGCTTAATTCCTGCTCGTCCTCGAGTAGGTAAATGATAAAAATAGAATTTTTGATGTGGAATGCTACCTAACATAATTTTCATTGTAATTCTCTTTTATTGTGGCATGAACGTTCAGATCCATAAGATTCAAGACAAAAGTTCAATATTGACATAAGAATGATAATACTTCAAGCATACTAACAAAGCAATCATGTCTTCTCACAATAACATGGCCAAAGAAAGTTATCCCTACAAAATCACATAGTCTGGCTATGCTCCCTCTTCATCACACAAAATATTCATATCACGCACAACCCCGGTTTCAGCCAAGCAATTGTTTTCATACTCAATTTTTTTCAAACCTTTCAACTTTCACGCAATACATGAGCGTGAGCCATGGATATAGCACTATAGGTGGAATAGAGTGGTGGTTGTGGAGAAGACAAAAAGAGGAAGATAGTCTCACATCGACTAGGCATATCAATGGGCTATGGAGATGCCCATTACTAGATATCAATGTGAGTGAGTAGGGATTGCCATGCAACGGATGCACTAGAGCTATAAATGTATGAAAGCTCAACATAAGAAACTAAGTGGGTGTGCATCCAACTTGCTTGCTGACGAAGACCTAGGGCATTTGAGGAAGCCCATCGTTGGAATATACAAGCCAAGTTCTATAATGAAAATTCCCACTAGTATATGAAAGTGACTAAACAAGAGACTCTCTATCATGAGGATCATGGTGCTACTTTGAAGCACAAGTGTGGAAAAAGATAGTACCATTGTCCCTTTTCTTTTCATTTCTTTTTTTCTTTTTTTTTCTTTTTTCTTTTCTTTATTTTGGGACTTTTTTGGCCTTTCCTTTTTTCTTTTTTTTTCTTTGGGACAATGCTCTAATAATGATGATCATCACACTTATATTGATTTACAACTCGATATTACAACTCGATACTAAAACGAAGTATGACTCTATATGAATGCCTCCGGCGGTGTACCGGGATGCGCAATGAATCAAGAGTGACATGTATGAAAAATTATGCGTGGTGGCTTTGCCACAAATACGATGTCAACTACATGATCATGCATGGCAATATGACAATGATGAAGTGTGTCATAACAAACGGAATGGTGGAAAGTTGCATGGCAATATATCTCGGAATGGCTATGGAAATGCCATGATAGGTAGGTATGGTGGCTGTTTTGAGGAAGGTATATGGTGGGTGTATGGTACCGGCGAGAGTTGCGCGGTACAAGAGAGGCTAGCAATGGTGGAAGGGTGAGAGTGCGTATAATCCATGGACTCGACATTAGTCATAAAGAACTCACATACTTATTGCAAAACCTACAAGTCATCAAAACAAAGCAATCAATGCATGATCCTAGGGGGGAGGTTGGTAGGAGTTAACCATCGCGCGCCCCCGACCTCCACACAAAGGTTGGCACTCAATAAATACCTCATGCTCTAACTTCGTCACATAGCGGTTCACCATACGTGCATGCTACGGGAATCACAAACTTTAACACAAGTATTTCTCAAATTCATAATTACTCCACTAGCATGACTCTAATATCACCATCCTCGTATCTCAAAACAATCATCAAGTATCAAACTTCTCATCATATTCAATGATCTTTATATGAAAGTTTTTACTGTATCAATCTTGGATGCCTATCATATTAGGACTAGTTTTATAACCAAAGCACATTACCATGATGTTCTAAAAGACTCTCAAAATAATATATGTGAAGCATGAGAGTTCATCTATTTCTTCAAAATAAAACCACCACCGTGCTCGAAAAGATATAAGTGAAGCACTAGAGCAAAACAACAAACTACTCCGAAAGATATAAGTGAAGATCAATGAGTAGTTGAATTATTATGTAACTATGTGAAGACTCTCTAACATTTAAGAATTTCAGATCTTGGGATATTATTCAAACAGCAATCAAAACAAAATAAAATAACTTGACGTTCCAAGCAAAACACATATCATGTGGTGAATAAAAATATAGCCTTAAGTAAAGTTACCGATAGACGAAGACGAAAGAGGGGTTGCCTTCCCGGGGCATCCGCAAGCTTAGGATCTTGGTTGTCCTTGAATATTACCTTGGGGTGCCTTGGGCATCCCCAAGCTTATGCTCTTGCCACTCCTTATTCCATAGTCCATTGAATCTTTACCCAAAACTTGATAACTTCACAACACAAAACTCAACAGAAAACTCGTAAGCTCCGTTAGTATAAGGAAATAAAACCACCACTTAGGTACTGTTGTGAACTCATTCTAAATTCATATTGGTGTAATATATACTGTATTCCAACCTCTCTATGGTTCATACCCTCCGATACTACTCATAGATTCATCAAAATAAGCAAACAACACAAAGAAAACAGAATTTGTCAAAAACAGAACAGTCTGTAGCAATCTGTTTCAAATACTTCTGTAACTCTAAAAATTATCAAATAAATTGGTGAACCTGAGGAATTTTTCTATTAATCATCTTCAAAAAGATTCAACTAAAAAGCACTCTTCTGTAAAAATGGTAGCTAATCTCGTGAGCGCTAAAGTTTCTGTTTTTTTACAGCATGATCACATAAACTTCACACAAGTCTTCCCAAAGGTTCTACTTGGCACAAACACTAATTAAAACACAAATCCACATCTAAACAGAAGCTAGATGCAATATTTATTCCTAAGCAGAAGCAAAAACAAAGAACAAAAATAAAGTTGGGTTGCCTCCCAACAAGCGCTATCGTTTAACGCCCCTAGCTAGGCATGATGATGACAATGATGCTCACATAAAAGATAAGAATTGAAACATAAAGAGAGCATCATGAAGAATATTACTAGCACATTTAAGTCTAAACCATTTCCTATGCATAGGGATTTTGTGAGCAAACAACTTATGGGAATGATAATCAACTAGCATAGGAAGGGAAAACAAGCATAGCTTCAAAACTTTCAACATATAGAGAGGAAACTTGATATTATTGCAATATGTAGAAGCATATGATCCTCTCTCATAATAATTTTCAGTAGCATCATGAATGAATTCAACAATATAACTATCACATAAAGCATTCTTGTCATGATCCCCAAGCTTATAAATTTTATTACTCTCCACATAAAAATTCTTCTCAATAGTAGTGGGAGCAAACTCAACAAAATAACTATCATGTGAAGCACAATCCAATTGAAAATTAAAATCATGATGACAAGTTTCATGGTTATGTTTATTCTTAATAGCATACAAGTCATCACAATAATCATCATAGATAGCAACTTTGTTCTCATAATCAATTGGAACCTCTTCCGAAATAGTGGATTCATCACTAAATAAAGTCATGACTTCTCCAAATCCACTTTCATCAATATAATCATCATAAATAGGAGGTATGCTTTCATCATAATAAATTTTCTCATCAGAACTTGGGGGACTAAACATATCATCTTCATCAAACATAGCATCCCCAAGCTTGTGGCTTTGCATATCATTAACATCATGGGTATTCAAAGAATTCATACTAACAACATTGCAATCATGCTCATAATTCACATATTTTATGCCAAGCATTCTATGTAATTCTTCTTCTAGCACTTGAGCACAATTTTCCTTCCCATCATTTTCACAAAAGATATTAAAAATATGAAGCATATGAGGTAACCTTAATTCCATTTTTTGTGTAGTTTTCTTTTGTAAACTAAACTAGTGATAAAACAAGAAACTAAAAGATTCAATTGCAAGATCTAAAGATATAACATCAAGCACTCACCTCCCCAGCAACGGCGCCAGAAAAGAGCTTGATGTCTACTACACAACCTTCTTCTTGTAGACATTGTTGGGCCTCCAAGTGCAGAGGTTTGTAGGACAGTAGCAAATTTCCCTCAAGTGGATGACATAAGGTTTATCAATCTGCGGTAGGCGTAGGATGAAGATGGTCTCTCTCAAACAACCCTGCAACCAAATAACAAAGAGTCTCTTGTATCCCCAACACACCCAATACAATGGTAAATAGTATAGGTGCACTAGTTCGGCAAAGAGATGGTGATACAAGTGCAATATGGATGGTAGATATATGTTTTTGTAATCTGAAAATATAAAAACAGCAAGGTAACTAAAGGTAAAAGTGAGCATAAATGGTGTTGCAATGATAGGAAACAAGGCCTAGGGTTCATACTTTAACTAGTGCAAGTTCTCTCAACAATAATAACATACTTGGATCATATAACTATCCCTCAACATGCAACAAAGAGATTATGGTAGGGTACGAAACCACCTCAAAGTTATTCTTTCTGATCGATCTATTCAAGAGCCCATAGTAAAATAACATGAAGCTATTCTTTCCGTTCGATCTATCATAGAGTTCGTACTAGAATAACACCTTAAGACACAAATCAACCAAAACCCTAATGTCACCTAGATACTCCATTGTCACCTCAAGTATCCGTGGGTATGATTATACGATATGCATCGCACAATCTCAGAAACATCTATTCAACCAACACAAAGAACTTCAAAGAGTGCCCCAAAGTTTCTACCAGAGAGTCAAGACGAAAACGTGTGCCAACCCCTATGCATAGATTCCCAAGGTCACGGAATGTGGGGACGCCGACTTAAGAGTCGAGACCACCGAATGCACGTGTACAGTGATCCCATAGATCAATGCTCACTGAACACACAGAAGCTGAATAACAAGAGGCTTACATCCATACATACCGTCTTACACAAATTATGACCATTATGGCCAAGTCTTACATAGATAAGCCTCAAGGGCTGAATAGCAAATAAACTCGAATAGCGGAAGTCTTCGCAGATAAGTAGAACCCATGCCATCTGCCTTAACCCTACAGGCATTCTGACTGGGAAAGCGTCCTAGTTCGCATGTTCGTCTCCATAGAATTATTCTTCAAATTCCTGCTCCTCCATGCCTGGCCAATTAAATAACCAGTGGCAAGCCAATGAGTACTTTGAATGTACTCGCAAGCAACCCATGATTTGGTTCAAGGTAACATTGCAAAGGTATAACAATAAGCAACCTAGCTGCAAGCTAGCTAAGTTATTCTACCATCATGTAACATGCATCAATGAATTTAGGTAACCTCGAAGACAGGTTACAGATATCAACATGAATAGAGTTCAATTCTTTATCAACGAGTCAAGTCACCGCCTTGACTCAACACACACACACACACACTTTCACCGAGGTTGTAAAATTCTGGACATAGTTTAAGTAGCACCTCCCAACTGTCCATGACCGTGGACACGGCTATTCGAATAGTTTTACACTCTGCAGAGGTTGTGCACTTTACCCACAAGATCCGGGAAGCTTTCGTGTCACCCACGATCCCGCAGTACCTCAAGTACTCGGGGAAAGCACCCGGTCATTATCCTTCCCTAGACGACACTAACATAGGGTCCACTCGTTGGTGCACGGCCCTCGAGTACAAACAATAGATCATGGGACTTGCCCTTTTTCAATGTCACGCGTACACGAAGGGACCAACGGTGTGTCCGGTGCCCTGTAAAAAACAGTCATGGTCGCCTATCCAAGCACGACCCCGTCCCGGGAGTGACCTCAAGTCTCCCTCGTCACTAGTGATGTGGGCACGATGCTAGTATCAGCCTAAGTAATCAATAATTCCCCGTCCCATAAGGGTAGAGTGGTTGCACATGTTTGGTTGGGACGTTAATCACACATAAATCTAATCCATCATTTCACCCACACACGAGATCTTTCTTGGCACACCACTTCTTCCTCAAGTGATGACCTAACTCAACATCATCCTCGGGCATTAGGGGCACCCGATGGGGTTTTCGAAAAGAATGCAACCACGAAGGATTCATGGCACATATGCATCACTATGCATCGCAACTAATCTTTTGTCATTGCATCTAAGCACATGGTAAAGATCATGAGTAGGGTATGCATCATGTGGTGGCTTTCAACTAGTTCACCACCGTCACTCTTATCATCATGCATTCAGAAATAAAAGGGTTCCAAGGAACAAAGGGGTATCATGGTCAAAGGGCTGCTTGCCTGGATTGGCTTGGTCTTCAGGGTCTTCAAATCCTTCCCCTCCTTCTTCTTCAGCAACCTCGTCAAATACGGTATCTAATCGTCGCAATAAACAACGGGAAAATAAGACAATAATAAAAACAGGAAAACCAAAGTGCTCAGAAAAATGTCAACTTATTTTTATAAAATACTAGAGGGAAAAGTAAGATGGCAAAAATTCTTAGTTTGAGATTTGGAGTGATAGAATGGGGTACATTAATTTTTGAACAGAGGTTTTAGTGTTCAAATATTGATTTAAATTTGAACAGAATAGAAAAGGTCCATGGATATGGGTGAAAGTGACATCATTAAATAGGCTGGATTTTTACAAGTTTTTAGGAGCTGGAATTAATTCATTTGGATAAATATTTAATCATGTGGAATTATTTAAAAAATTAACAGAAACGAAAAAGGAAAAGGGCTGCTGTGCAACTGGGCCAGAACGGCCACAGTGCAGCAGGCCCAAAGGGGAACCAGCCCAGCACACGGGCGCCTGCGCGCACGCCAGGTTTCAAACCTGATGGGCTGGGCCCGGCGTCAGTGAAAGGAGAGAGGGGCGAGGGCGAGGAGAGGCTGACAGGCGGGGTCCGCCTGTCATCCCTAACCCTCCGGCAGAGGGTCGGCGAGCTCACCGGCGGCGATTCGGGGCACGGCAGGGCGAGCAAAGGGCAGGGACGGAGTCAGCGTGGAGTCGCCGATCTGATGGAGGTGGAGTTGGTCACCGGAGTGGCTTGGTTCGCCGGTGATGAGGAGGGACGGCGGAGAGGCGTCGGGTGGAGGTTGCTCGGGTCGTTTCTGGCAGCTGCAGAGAGGGAAAAGAGGGGGAAAAGGATCAGTGGAGGCTTGTGGTGCTAGATCGAGCGAGAGGAGCTGCGGGGAGGGCCTGTACCTCCGGATCGACGGTGACCCGAGGCGACGGAGCTCGAGCTCGGGCCCGTCTGGAGAGGAGTGGGTGGTGCTGGCGTGTTCTAGGGGGTGCGGAGAGGAGATGGATGCCCGTGGAGAGGCCCGGGGCATGCTTATATAGCCGGGCTCTGGTTCACCATGGACTCGTGCGTCGGCGAGGTCACGGGCGAGACCAGAGGCCGTGTAGGCTCACGCGAACGAGTCGGGGTTGATGGTGGACGAGTTCTACGCCTACTAGAGGAAAGAGGAGGAGCGGGGAAGCATCCAAAGGGCCTGCGCGTGTGAAGCCGGAGATTGGAGCTTGCGGGCGGCCGGCGCGCGTGCGAGGGCAGCCACGGGAGGGAGAAGGAGGAGGGGGACAGGGCCGGGGCGCGTTGCGGACGTCGAGGCACATCGACTGGCGCGAGGGGGAAGCTCGAGGCGGTCGGGGGCTGCTGATTTGAGGAGGCTACAGTGCGGGAGCGCACTGTAGCGTGCTCCAGAGCACCCAAATGGCCGGCATGGCCATGTTTCACACGCTCTGGGCGCGGCCACCATGTCCATTGGCCCTAGGGGTAAGTAAACAATGCAGGAGAGTCGTTGGATGCCCAGGAAAGCTTCTAGAAGAAGAGGCGACCTAGATAGAATGGTGAATACTGCTGTCCAGAATGCCATTTGGGGTTTTACCCTTACTCAATCATGGAGCTGAGGCCAGAGAAGAGTTGCTGGAGGTGCAGGGGAGCCTGAGGGAGACGTGGTAAAAAGTTGGGCTCAAGGAGACTAAGAAAAGGGGTGAAAGTGGTAACTTTGGAAAATCACCAGAAGGTGTTTGATGTGGTTTTTAGCAATCAAATGATCTCCACTAGCCATGATACTTAACAGGATTAAATGGCATATGGAAATAGGGTGTTTCACCAAGTTTGGGCTTATTTGAAGAAACTTGCCAATGTAACTTTGGTGAACCCTCGAAATCAACAGAAATGGTTTCACCATGTTTGAGTTGAGCAAATCATCCCTCCTTGATTCACCACTTGGAGTAGTTTCATCATTTGGGGTTGTTATCATGCCCACAAAGTTTGAAGCCCCAAGTAAAAAGTTGGTAATGTAAAGTTGTTCAAATTTGAATTTGAACAGAAATGGTTTTGGGGTACTCTGATCAAGTTACCCCTCTCCAAAGCTTGTGCCATTTGGTCTAGATGCATTATTAGACCATTCTAGCATGCGTACCAAGTTTGGGAGCATTTGGACAAGTTTGGCAATGTAAAGTTGCTCAAACTTCAAATATGGACAGAATGGTTTTGAGGGGTTTTGATGATGTTTTCTTGCTTCCCAAGGCATGGCGCTTGGCAAGATCATAAAATATGTCATATATGACATGATAGAATTTCCCTAGAATTTTTAGAGAATATTTCATTTGTAAATATTTCAAAAGCTAGAAATATCCAGAAAGGGTTTCTGAGGGATTTGTCCAATATTTTGAACATGACCAAGTGTTGAAACTCTTATATATGGACAATATATGTCCTATGAGTCTCCCTGAATTTTGGCAAATATTTTTGAAATAGTTAAATAATTTTTCCCTATTAAAGACCATTTCTGGCCTTAAGAAAAAGCCTTTAAATAAAATAGGAAAATAACTTTTAAAATTATATTTTTGTGCTTTATGGGAGTCCTATATCTACTAGGTTTCAAATAAACTCTTTGAAATATTTTTCTCACCCTAAATCAAGCACTTGCAGTGCAAACCTCAATTCAGGGGTTTTTGGAAAACTAATTTTTGAAAATACTTTTTGGCCAAATTAATTATATAAGAAAATACTATACTGCTATATACACTTGGTATGATCATTGGGCAGAAGTTTAGGGGTAAGGAGATGAAATATACAAGAGGGAGTAGTTGACTTTAAAGAGCACTTGAAAATCACAGAGAGAAAAACTTAATTCCAAATAAAAGCCAAATGATACCAAAAAAAATTGTTGGTCTAAATTTCATGCTTTATTGATGCAAATGACATGTTACAAAATGCAGGGTGTGACAGACCTACCCCTCTTACAAGAATCTCGTCCCCGAGATTCCTAACCTAGGTCTTAAAAGAGATCAGGATACTTTGATCTAAGATAGTCTTCACGTTCCCATGTTGCTTCTGCTTCCGTGTGGTTGCTCCACTGGACCTTGAAGTACTTGATGGTGCGGCTTCGCATCCGTCGTTCTGCTTCATCCAGAATGCGAATGGGCTTCTCGCGATAGGTTAAATCAGGCTTCAGATCAATGGCTTGGTGATCAACATCCTTGTAGAGATCAGGCTTGTTCGGAACTTGGAGACACTTCCGGAGTTGTGACACGTGGAATACGTTGTGCACATCGGATAGCTCAGGTGGTAGTTCCAACTGGTAAGCCACTTCTCCTCGTCGTGAAGTGATCTCAAAGGGTCCAATGAACCTTGGTGCGAGCTTCCCCTTAACGTGGAAATGCTTGGTCCCCTTTAGAGGAGTTACTCGTAGGTACACATGGTCTCCAACATGGAAACTCATATCTCGGCGATGAGTGTCAGCATAGCTCTTCTGCCTTGACTTGGCTGCCTTCAAACATTCTCTGACTAGTTGGACTTGCTCTTCTACTTCGCGGAGAATATCTGGTCCAAAGACTAATCCTTCTCTAGTCTCTGACCAGTTGAGGGGTGTGCGACACTTGCGTCCGTACAACACCTCAAATTGTGCCATTTGAAGGCTCGACTGATAACTGTTGTTATAGGAGAACTCGGCAAATGGGAGGCAATCTTCCCACTTGGCTCCATATGCCAAGACACAGGCTCGGAGCATGTCTTCGAGAATTTGATTTACTCACTCTGTCTGACCTCCGGTCTGCGGGTGGAAAGCCGTGCTGAAAGACAACTTGGTTCCCAAGGCTTCTTGGAACTTCTTCCAGAACCTTGAGGTGAACTGGGTTCCTCGATATGACACAATCTCCTTGGGAACACCATGAAGGCTTACGATTATGTCGATGTAGAGAGTTGCCAGCTGGTTGCCATCATAAGTAGTCTTGACAAGAATGAAATGGGCTAACTTCGTCAAATGGTCGACTATGACCCAGATGGAGTCATGTCCTTTATTCGACCTTGGTAATCCAGTGATGAAGTCCATTCCGACTTTATCCCACTTCCACTCAGGAACCTTGAGTGGTTGGAGCAATCCAGTGGGTCGCTTATATTCAACCTTTACCCTTTGGCACACATCACACTTTGCAACATAGGTTGCAATCTCTCTTTTCATATCGTGCCACCAGAATCTTTCCTTCAAGTCTTGATACATCTTAGT
This sequence comes from Secale cereale, assembly GCA_902687465.1. NCBI lineage: Eukaryota > Viridiplantae > Streptophyta > Magnoliopsida > Poales > Poaceae > Secale > Secale cereale. The sequence continues at coordinate 778,847,568 of LR738711.1, forward strand.
TCCTCCGGGATGGATGGAATACGGAGTGTCGTGGGCTTCCTGCAGGATCAGGTTCTTCAGCTCCATCTTGTTTGGTACGCAGATGCGGCCTTTGTACCAAACAATCACGTGCTCGTCCTCGGAGAATCCTGGGGCCTTGCCTAGCTTCATCTTCTTCTTGATGCCTTCAATGCTTGTGTGCCCACCTTGTGCCTTATTGACTTCGTCCATCAGGGTTGGTTTGACTTCTAGATAGTCTAGAAATCCAGGGGTCACAAATTCCAAACTGAATTGTTCCAGCTCTTCAAACAGGGTTGGCTGCCTTTGAATTATGGCATTCAGGGAGCAAGCCTTTCTGCTTAAGGCATCGGCTACCACGTTAGCCTTCCCGGGGTGATATTGAACACTGAGGTCATAATCTTTGATTAGTTCCAACCATCTTCGTTGCCTCATGTTCAATTCCTTCTGGGTGAAAATGTACTTCAGACTTTTGTGGTCTGTGTATTTCTCACACCGTTTCCCTAGGAGGTAATGTCGCCATGTCTTCAAGGCATGAACCACTGCTGCTAACTCAAGATCGTGAGTAGCGTAGTTCTCTTCATGAGGTCGTAGCTGCCTTGAGAGGTAAGCTATGACTCGGCCTTCTTGCATCAGAACGCTTCCCAATCCGGTTCGAGAGGCATCATAATATATCACGAACTCCTTGTGAATATCAGGTGTTGCCAGAAGTGGGGGGTGGTCAATCTCTTCTTGAGTTCTTGGAAGCTTTCTTCGCATTTTGGCGTCCATTCGAACTTCTTGTCCTTCTTCAAGAGCTGAGTCATTAGCCGGGCAATGCTAGAGAATCCTTCCACGAATTTGCGGTAATAGCCAGCGAGTCCGAGGAAGCTTCTGACTTCCTTGACGGTCGTTGGAGATTGCCATTGGGTCACAGCTTCGATCTTTGCGGGATCAACTGACAATCCTTCTTCGGTAAAGACATGACCTAAGAATCCAACTTTATGCAGCCAAACTCACACTTGCTTAATTTGGCGTATAGTTGGTGCTCTCGAAGCTTGTCTAGGACCATCCTCAGATGTTGCTCGTGCTCTTCCTCCATCTTCGAGAAGACAAGAATGTCATCGATGAAGGCAACAACAAACTTGTCCAAATACTCCATGAAGACTTTATTCATGAGGTACATGAAGTAAGCTGGGGCATTGGTTAACCCAAAGCACATGACCGCGCACTCGTACAGGCCATATCTGGTTACAAATGCCGTCTTCGGAATATCTTGGGGCCTGATCTTCAGCTGGTAGTACCCAGATCTGAGGTCGATCTTGGAGAACACCTTGGCTCCGCTGAGTTGATCAAACATATCTTCAGTCTTGGGAAGTGGATACTTGTTCTTGATTGTAACTTCATTGAGGGAACGGTAGTCAATGCATAAGCGGATGGTACCGTCCCTTTTTGCCACAAACAGAACAGGTGATCCCCAAGGGGAGGCACTTGGGCGGATAAATCCCTTCCTCGGCTGCTCTTCCAGTTTCTTCTTCAACTCGGCTAATTCTTCCGTCCCCATTCTATAAGGCTTCTTATAGATGGGTCCTGCCCTGGGCACGAGCTCGATGATGAACTCAATGTCACGGTCAGGGGGCATTCCCGGTAGCTCATCCGGAAAGACATCGTGATACTCGCATACTACCGGTACTTGCTCCAGTCCAACTTCAGACAGACTGTTGACTTGAGTGTTTTGAGCAGAAGAGGAGTTGGAAGCAAACTTAACCTCGACTCCTTGGTCATTGGTCATAGTGACAGTCCGGTTGGCACAGTCTAACAAGCCTTGGTGCTTGCTGAGCCAATTCATGCCTAGGATCACATCCAAGCCTTGTGATCTCAGGACGATGAGGTCTGCTAGGAAATCTACCCCGTTAATGGAAATACTGACTCCCTTACAGCCTATCTTGGCTCTCATCTCTGCTCCGGGGGTTTGTACCACCATGGCGTTATTCAGGGGTGTAGGGGTCATGCCACTTTTTAATGCAAATCTTTGAGTGACAAATGAATGTGTGGCTCCAGAATCAAACAAGATAGTTGCAGGTGCTGAGTTGACAAGGAACGTACCCAGCACGACGTCCGATTCTTCCTGGGCTTCTTCAGCAGTGACGTGATTCACACGCCCCTTCCCATGGTTAGGCGGGTTGCGAGGACCTTGGTTCCTTGGTGGCATCCCGCGGCCTTGTCCTGGGTTCTGCGCATTGGGGCGCGGGGCATCAGGCTTCTTGTTGGGGCACACCCTTGAGATGTGTCCTGACTGATCACATCCAAAGCAAGTGAATTGGTTTGGATTATTGATCTTGTTGCCACCACTGTTATTGGGGTTGAATGTTGGCCTTGAGTTGGCATACTGCTGAGGCTGATAGTTGGTGCGAGGTGCAGGAGCTCTTGGCTGCTGGTAGGTTGGCTTGACCGGGCCTGGCTGCCACGGGTGAGGCTTCTGGTTGCTGGAACTTCCCTTGCTGACCATCTTGCGCTTGCGAGTGTCTTCCGGAGCACGCCGCTTGTCTTCAAGCATGAGTGCTTTGTTCACCAGGTCAGGGAAGGTTGGGCAGTCGCACACGACAAGCGAGTATTGCAGAGTCTGATTGAGGCCTTCCATGAAGCGCTCCCTTTTCGCAGCATCAGTGCTGACATCTTCAGGGGCATACCTTGATAGAACACTGAACTTCTGCATGTACTCCTTGATAGTGCCACTTCCTTGCTTCAGTGCTCGAAACTCCCGCTTTTTGATAGCCATGATTCTGGAAGGAATATGGGCCTTGCGGAATTCTGCCTTGAAGTTGTCCCAAGTGATGTCTTGCCCAGCATGCATGACCTTGAATCCATCCCACCAAGCTCTAGCAGTCCCCCCGAGGCAGTGGGCAGCATAAGCCACCTTCTCGCGGTCTTCGGTGCAACCGACTAGTTCCAGCAAGTCCTCAATGGTGCGGACCCAGTCGTCTGCATCCAGGGGTTCAGCAGTCTCGATGAAAGTTGGCGGTGCATGCTTCTTGAACTCTGCCAACGTGGAACGTCCATTGCCATTCCCCGTCGGCTCGCGGTTGTTGGTGACGGCTTGAGCAATCATCTGGAGGGTTGCGGTGTTGGCTTGGCGTTCCTCTCAGAAATCTTGGAGAAGCTGAGCCATGTCCATGTTCGGAGGAGGTGGTGGTGGAGCTTGGTCGTGGGTTTGGTCTTGGCCGGCCTCTGATTGGGCGGATGCTCCGGCTTCAGGCTGCTGGGTAGAGGTACTAGTACGAGTTACAACAGGCATCCTGTTGGAGCGGTAAAAGGTCTCATGATTTGGAAGAGGGAAAGCAGTAAAGATGGGTGCCTAGTAAGGGGGTGGGTGTGACACTAATCATTTTCATGCAAGGGCCGAAAGGGCCAAACACATTCATTAAAATCTGAATGGGTGATGCAGTCGTTTACATATCCCCGAAGGGAAGATACGATGTACATCCAAACACAACAAAAGCAAATACTAGATGGCTTCATATGAACCATACAAGGACTCGACTTCGCATAGGGGTTACATGAACTATCCTACCGTAGAGGTCACGAACGGGCATATCCGAGTTGCGAATAATGCCTAAGCGGCGGAATGCTCGGTCGCGTATTCTAGTTCTTCTGGGTCTTCCTCCTTGTCTTCATCTGATTGGGCCCCCTTTTCACTTGAGGGTGTGGGGGAGTGGAGGAGTTGGATACGGCGGTGTTTTGTCGGTGGTGCAGGGAAAAGCTTGCGATATTCGCTTGTCGTCATACGGCGTCGCTGGGGTGGCTCTTCATCTTTGGAAGATACATCTCCTGAGGGCCTTCCGCCTCGATACGCGATAGCGGACTGTCCGGGAGGTGCACCTTCCTTCTTGATCATATCCGTCTTCTCTTGTGCTCGACGAAGAAGTGCCTTGGTCTTGTGAAGTTCTTCTCGGATTTTCATCGATTCCGAGGCTAGATCTTGTGCCAAGCTGTCGGCACATAGGCTGAAGTAGGTCTGGAATCGAAGTGGAAGTCCTTCCTTCAGTGGAGGGGCTTGTGCGATGCTTTCATCTTCACCTTCCTTCCGGTAAGGCAAGAAGAGGGTTGTCATCTTGGCTGCCATATCCGGAAGGAGTTCACGGAGACGGGTTAGTGCCTTGAGTGCAGCAACCTCGACAGGAAGGGGTAGTGTTGCCATCTGGGGTCCGTCGAAGAACCAACTTGTGGGGGGATCGTTTGCCTTCACGATCACTTCCACATGGTACTCCACCTCAGTGTCGTTAACCCAATGCTCATGGTAGGTGAGGATGGGTGCTCGGTGGAACTGGCACTCCTGGAGGCTATCCTCGAGAAGCAAGGGGAACCAAGTGGTCAGGTGCTCTTCAGGTACAGCGGCCATCTACAAAGGTTGAATAGGAGAGGTTAATAAGCTGATGATATCTTAGGTTTGGTAAGGTTTAGAAAAGAAGAGAGGTTCAGAAGGTTTTTGAAAAGGGTCTCATCTAACTACCGCCCATGCTAACTAAGGCTTCCTACAGTCAACTTGGCTCTGATACCAGCTCTGTGGGGACCCCGACTTAAGAGTCGAGACCACCGAATGCACGTGTACAGTGATCCCAGAGATCAATGCTCACTGAACACACATAAGCTCAATAACAAGAGTCTTACATCCATACATACCGTCTTACACAAATTATGACCATTATGGCCAAGTCTTACATAGATAAAGCCTCAAGGGCTGAATAGCAAATAAACTCGAATAGCGGAAGTCTTCGCAGATAAGTAGAACCCATGCCATCTGCCTTAACCCTACAGGCATTCTGACTGGGAAAGCGTCCTAGTTCGCATGTTAGTCTCCATAGAATTCTTCTTCAAATTCCTGCTCCTCCATGCCTGGCCAATTAAATAACCACTAGCAAGCCAATGAGTACTTTGAATGTACTCGCAAGCAACCCATGATTTGGTTCAAGGTAACAATGCAAAGGTATAACAATAAGCAACCTAGCTGCAAGCTAGCTAAGTTATTCTACCATCATGTAACATGTATCAATGAATTTAGGTAACCTCGAAGATAGGTTACAGATATCAACATGAATATAGTTCAATTCTTTATCAACGAGTCAAGTCGCCGCCTTGACTCAACACACACACACACACTTTCACCGTGGTTGTAAAATTCTGGACATAGTTTAAGTAGCACCTCCCAACTGTCCATGACTGTGGGCACGGCTATTCGAATAGTTTTACACTCTGCAGAGGTTGCGCACTTTACCCACAAGATCCGGGAAGCTTTCGTGTCACCCACGATCCCGCAGTACCTCAAGTACTCGGGGAAAGCACCCGGTCATTATCCTTCCCTAGACGACACTACCATAGGGTCCACTCGTTGGTGCACGGCCCTCGAGTACAAACAATAGATCATGGGACTTGCCCTTTTTCAATGTCACGCATACACGAAGGGACCAACGGTGTGTCCGGTGCCCTATAAAAACAGTCATGGTCGCCTATCCAAGCACGACCTCGTCCCGGGAGTGGCCTCAAGTCTCCCCCATCACTAGTGATGTGGGCACCATGCTAGTATCAGCCTAAGTAATCAATAATGCCCCGTCCCATAAGTGGTAGAGTGGTTGCACATGTTTGGTTGGGACGGTAATCACACATAAATCTAATCCATCATTTCACCCACACACGAGATCTTTCTTGGCACACCACTTCGTCCTCAAGTGATGACCTAACTCAACATCACCCTCGGGCATTAGGGGCACCCGATGGGGTTTTCGAAAAGAATGCAACCACGAAGGATTCATGGCACATATGCATCACTATGCATCACAACTAATCTTTTGTCACTGCATCTAAGCACATGTTAAAGATCATGAGTAGGGTATGCATCATGTGGTGGCTTTCAACTAGTTCACCACCGTCACTCTTATCATCATGCATTCAGAAATAAAAGGGTTCCGAGGAACAAAGGGGTATCATGGTCAAAGGGCTTCTTGCCTGGATTGGCTTGGTCTTCAAGGTCTTCAAATCCTTCCCCTCCTTCTTCTTCAGCAACCTCGTCAAATACGGTATCTAATCGTCGCAGTAAACAACGGGAAAATAAGACAATAATAAAAACAGGAAAACCAAAGTGCTCAGAAAAATGTCAACTTATTTTTATAAAATACTAGAGGGAAAACTGAGATGGCAAAAATTCTTAGTTTGAGATTTGGAGTGACAGAATGGGGTACATGAATTATTGAACAGAGGTTTTAGTGTTCAAATATAGATTTAAATTTGAACAGAACAGAAAAGGTCCATGGATATGGGTGAAAGTGACATCATTAAATAGGCTGGATTTTTACGAGTTTTAAGGAACTGGAATTAATTCATTTGGATAAATATTTAATCCTGTGGAATTATTTAAAAACTTAACAGAAAAGAAAAAGGAAAAGGGCTGCTGTGCAACTGGGCCAGAACGGCCACAGTGCAGCAGGCCCAAAGGGGAACCAGCCCAGCACACGGGCGCCTGCGCGCGCGCCAGGTTTCAAACCTGACGGGCGGGGCCCGGCGTCAGTGAGAGGAGAGAGAGGCGAGGGCGAGGAGAGGCTAACAGGCGTGGTCCGCATGTCATCCCTAACCCTCCGGTAGAGGGCCGGCGAGCTCACCGGCGGCGATTCGGGGCACGGCAGGGCGAGCTAAGGGTAGGGACGGAGTCAGCATGGAGTCACCGATCTGATGGAGGTGGAGTTGGTCGCCGGAGTGGCCTGGTTCGCCGGTGACGAGGAGGGACGGCGGAGAGGCATCGGGTGGAGGTTGCTCGGGTCGTTTTTGGCAGCTACAGAGAGGGAAAAGAGAGGGAAAAGGATTAGTGGAGGCTTGTGGTTCTAGATCGAGCGAGAGGAGCTGCGGGGAGGGCATGTACCTTCGGATCGACGGCGACCCGAGGTGGCGGAGCTCGAGGTCGATCTCGAGCTCGGGCCCGTCTGGAGACGAGTGGGTGGTGCTGGTGTGTTCTAGGGGGTGCGGAGAGGAGATGGATGCCCATGGAGAGGCCCGGGGCATGCTTATATAGCCGGGCTCCGGTCCACCATGGACTCGTGCGCCGGCGAGGTCACGGGCGAGGCCAGAGGCCGTGCAGGCTCACGCGAACGAGTCGGGGTTGATCGTGGACGAATTCTACGCCTACTGGAGGAAAGAGGAGGAGCGGGGAAGCATCTAGAGGGCCTGCGCATGTGAAGCCAGAGATTGGAGCTTGCGGGCGGCCGGTGCGCGTCCGAGGGCAGTAACAGGAGGGAGAAGGAGGAAGGGGACAGGGCCGGGGCGCGTTGCGGACGTCGAGGCACATCGACTGGCGCGAGGGGGAAGCTCGAGGTGGTCGGGGGCTGCTGATTGGAGGAGGCAACAGTGCGGGAGCGCACTGTAGCATGCTCCAGAGTGCCCAAATGGCCGGCATGGCCATGTCTCACACGCTCTGGGCGCGGCCACCATGTCCATTGGCCCTAGGGGTAAGTAAACAATGCAGGAGAGTCGTTGGATGCCCAGGAAAGCTTCTAGAAGAAGAGGGGGCCGAGATAGAATGGTGAATACTGCTGTCCAGAATGCCATTTGGGGTTTTACCCCTACTCAATCATGGAGCTGAGGCCAGAGAAGAGTTGCTAGAGGTGCAGGGGAGCCTGAGGGAGCCGTGGTAAAAAGTTGGGCTCAAGGAGACTAAGAAAAGGGGTGAAAGTGGTAACTTTGGAAAATCACCAGAAGGTGTTTGATGTGGTTTTGAGCAATCAAATGATCTCCACTATCCATGATACTTAACAAGATTAAATGGCATATGGAAGTAGGGTGTTTTACCAAGTTTGGGCTTATTTGAAGAAACTTGCCAATGTAACTTTGGTGAACCCTGGAAATCAACAGAAATGGTTTCACCATGTTTGAGTTGAGCAAATCATCCCTTCTTGATGCACCACTTGGATTAGTGTCATCATTTGGGGTTGTGATCATGCCCACAAAGTTTGAAGCCCCAAGTAAAAAGTTGGTAATGTAAAGTTGTTCAAATTTGAATTTGAACAGAAATGGTTTTGGGGTACTCTGATCAAGTTACCCCTCTCCAAAGCTTGTGCCATTTGTTCTAGATGCATTATTAGACCATTATAGCATGTTTACCAAGTTTGGGAGCATTTGGACAAGTTTGGCAATGTAAAGTTGCTCAAACTTCAAATATGGACATAATGGTTTTGAGGGGTTTTGATGATGTTTTATTGCTTCCCAAGGCATGGGGCTTGGCAAGATCATCAAATATGTCATATATGACATGATAGAATTTTCTTGGAATTTTTAGATAATATTTCCTTTGTAAATATTTCAAAAGCTTGAAATATCCAGAAAGGGTTTCTGAGGGATTTGTCCAATATTTTGAACATGACCAAGTGTTGAAACTCTTATATATGGACAATATATGTCCTATGAGTCTCCCTGAATTTTGGCAAATATTTTTAAAATAGTTAAATAATTTTTCCCTGTTAAAGACCATTTCTGGCCTTAAGAAAAAGCCTTTAAATAAAATAGGAAAATAACTTTTAAAATTATATTTTTGTGGTTTATGGGAGTCCTATATCTACTAGGTTTCAAATATACTCTTTGAAATATTTTTCTCACCCTAAATCAAACACTTGCAGTGCAAACCTCAATTCAGGGGTTTTTGGAAAACTAATTTTTGAAAATACTTTTTGGCCAAATTAATTTTATAAGAAAATACTATACTGCTATATACACTTGGTATGATCATTGGGCAGAAGTTTAGGGGTAAGGAGATGAAATATACAAGAGGTAGTAGTTGACTTTAAAGAGCACTTGAAAATCACAGAGAGAAAAACTTAATTCCAAATAAAAGCCAAATGATGCCAAAAAAATTGCTGGTCTAAATTTCATGCTTTATTGATGCAAATGACATGTTACAAAATGCAGGGTGTGACACGGAACCCGCAAGTTGATCACCAAAACATACATCAAGTGAATCAATAGAATACCCCATTGTCACCACAGGTATCCTACACAAGACATACATCAAGTGTTCTCAAATCCTTAAAGACTCAATCCGATATGATAACTTCAAAGGGAAAACTCAATTCATCACAAGAGAGTAGAGGTGGAGAAACATCATAAGATCCAACTATAGTAGCAAAGCTCACGATACATCAAGATCGTGCCATCTCAAGAACACGAGAGAGAGAGAGAGAGAGAGAGAGAGATCAAACACATAGCTATTGATACATACCCTGAGCCCTGAGGGTGAACTACACCTCCCTCGTCATGGAGAGCGCCGGGATGATGAAGATAGCCACCGGAGAGGGATTCCCCCCTCCTGCAAGGTGCTAGAACGGGGTCTAGATTGGTTTTCGGTGGCAACAGAGGCTTTCGGCGGCGGAACTCCCGATCTAGGTTATTTTCCGGACGTTTCAGTATATATAGGAGGTGTTGGAGTCGGGGGCAAGTAAAGGGGGTCTTCGGGCTGTCCACGAGGCATGGGGGCGCGCCTAGTAGGGGGGCGCCCCCTACCCTCGTGGGCATCCCATGCATCTCCTGGTCCTCCTCCGGTACTCCGTGGGCTTCTTCTGGTACAAAAATAAGCTTCGTTGAGTTTCTGGTCAATTGGGCTCCATTTGATATTCCTTTTCTGCGATACTCTAAAATAGGAGAAAAACAGAAACTGGCACTGGGCTCTGGGTTAATAGGTTAGTCCCAAAAATCATATAAAAGTTTATATAAAAGCCCATAAAACATCCTAGAAGGATAATATACTAGTATGGAACAATCAAAAATTGTAGATACGTTGGAGACGTATCACGGTAGTGCGCATGCGCCTGCACCATGGTCAAGCCGGCATGCACAGGCGCGGTGTCTAGCACGGTGTCGTCATCAAAGAGCTTGGGCGAGCTGGTCGGCATGTCGTGCTCGATCCCCTAGGCGCACCGGGCCTACCAGGCGGCTGCAAGGGCGACCACCTCATTCTTATGCTCCGATGAAAGGCTCTCTCACATCGCTCTAGAGCTTGCGGTACAAGGGAGGAGGATATTGAGTGGATGTGTTGTGGTGTGAAGTTTAGTCGGGTGTGGCCGCCTTTAAATAGCAGGTTCTAGAGTGGCCAAGCATCCGGGTGCTTCAATGTGTGGCATCGGAGGTGGTTCCTTGGCTAGCGAGCCTGCTTAATGGCGGCATACGGATGGACGGGCATTGAACCGGTGTGGTAGATATACATCATGTCCTGTAAAGTAAACGTCTCTTCGGCATTGAATAGGCGCGGACACCGGGGACGCAACATGGGCAGCGCTCTTGGCCAGCGTGTCACGTCTATGTTGGTGCTAGTGAGAGGGATGGTGTGTTGCTCTGGGCCAGACCCACCCCCACACACACAGTCTTCGGTTTGCGAAAAACACGTCCGGAGCGGCCTACAGTCCGTTCGGACCACGCGGTCCGGACGGTTGTGGGGGTTTGAAGGACAACATTGGAAATGCCCTTATAAGAACAATATATCTGTACAAACAAAACTCTACAAGAGCCTTGAAATAGAAATACTAGCGTCAAGCCTAAATAATTAAATAAAAAAGTTACCATTTTCCTGTTTATGGAACAATGTTGATTTACTAATGAGAGGAGAATATCTAGCCAATACTACAACAAAAAAATCATGCTTGACTTTGTGGAGAGCAAATCTTCTTCGCTCACCTTTTTCCACACTCCATCAACTAGCAATGTACCCCTTAGAGGAGAGCTCAACTCAAGCATATCAAAAATACAATATTCGGGTGGTTGAGGAGCACAATAGACTTGTAGCTTCCTAATAATCCCATTTGCTAATTGTTACTCAGCCGCTGGAACAAGTTTGCAACCTCTACCTGGTTTGGGTTTATGGACCAGGGAACATGAAGTTTCTAACTGCATTCTAGTAGCATGATAGTCAAGCACTGGTCAAGGAGAGTAGATTAATGTGTGCAACTATTGGTGGAAACATGTGGAATGAGAAAAATTGCTCGCAAAATAAAGGTCGTTGAAGCTTATGATGCATTGTGTAATGTTACCCATCAGAGAAAACTAGGTTTGAGTCGATTAGCACAAACGATATCCAAAAATCAACTACTAAAATATTATGTAATTATCCCAAGCTATATATTAGTCCACTTTCATGACATGTACAGTTGCAAATGCATTCTATCCTATGAAAGGAACTCATCTATCCTCTGAAAGGAACTTGTGTACGTAATTAGGAAAACTCTGAAGAATGGTAGAACATGTGAAGTTATCCATGTGATGTTCATGCTTTTGAAAACAACCTGTAAAAGGTATGGTGTAATAGGTAGTGTGCTCCCTAATTGATACCATGGTAGCTGGCAAGCTACTCGGTGATTAATGGATACAGAGTTATTCGATATGTCCAAACCTCATGGATACATACAAGACCTTTACATGCCAAAACATTTTGAGCAAAAAAGGAAGGAAAACAAATCATGTCTTGTTTTGAAAGAATTTCAAGAGGGAAAGATTATTTTGTTACGCTAGGAGGTGCAAGATAATCCATAATGTTGAAACTTCATGGATTGCCTAATGTACATAGGAAAGGGATGCATCTGAATTTTGAGCATAGAGTGAAGATCAATGCTAAGCATGTTTTTTCATTGTGTGTGCACAAAAAACTAGGAAATGGTGGTCGCCTAGCTACGGTGATGTGGTTTGCCAGTAATAGATGAGTCATTTGCCCATATTTTGTGTGGGAATGCATGATAAGCGAACATGGAGAGGTTTTTTTATATCAATGCAGTATTTATGTTAGACATGGCAAGCACTATGAACCCAAGATGAATACAGTCTTTAAAATATAAAGATGTATAAGAATATAAAAAGATTTGTATGGAAGTCATTTTCACGTGGTATTTCCTGCCATCCCCACACCAAAATGAAGAGATGGTTTTTCGACTATAATATGAAGCTTACATCCTATTTTCACCTTCACCTAATTTTGTAGATGTATTTCATAGTGCCACAGTTTAACATGAATTACAAACAATGATGAGTGTGTGTCTGCAGGGACGGAGCCAGGAACCATACTAAAGGGGCCCCGATGAAATAGATAAAATGTTGTGTGTGCGGGGGGAGTCCAAACGTACAAATTTATAGCACTCTGGACTAACAATCTAAGGTTGTTTTCAAAAGAAAAAATTGCCATGGGGGAGCCATGGACCCAGCTCGGACCCACTGGCTCCGTCACAATGAGTTTGGATGTGTCCTTCCTAACACTATCAACGACGTGTATGATAAGGTGTACTGGAGTGCTCCAAAACATTGAATTAGCAGTGAGTGAGCTACCAAAGGACTGAGTTACTCCACATCCTAACCATGCGGATATGTACCGACATATTTGTATTGCATTATAAGACCTTCGAGTGAAGTAGTAAGAAGAAGAAATGTGGGATGAATGGGATAATTGAGTGAGGAGGAGCGTGGTGTTTGAGTGGCTTGGTAGCTATTCGGGTTTACATGGAAATATGATGCATCGGGAATTCAAGCAGAGGCAACATGCATTTTTCTTGCAGTGCATTCAGATCCTGATGCACAAGAAAGCCATGGTTCACGTGAGGCCGACCAAAGAATCCATAGGAGCCACAAGGACATAGCACCACGACCCAAGGAGCTAGACACATACTCATAAGCAATAAGCCAATGCAAACACAAACACATAACAATGCTCCCGCGTGTGGGGGGGCATCAGCTACTGTCTTTGTGACTTCAACAGGGTGTTTCACGAGATGTGCAAGAACATCACCCCGTGTGAGAGTTCGTGTGAGATGAGCCACAAGATATTTGATGTCCCCACAAAAGATACATAATTGTGCCTGAACTTATTGTGCTGTATCTAGTTGTATCCGCCAAGAAAGAAGATGGACTTTTACCCTTGGCCTCCTTTCTGATACAGCCCGAAAATAGATTTAGTTGGACCGAAAACATTTTCCAAGTGATAACAAAATGAATATCTATTCATGTCAAGAAAAATATCTCTATCATCACAAACAGTGAAGAAACTGATCAAAGCTGGTTAAAGAGGATTTTGTCATGCCCCATTAAAAGCTATCATTTATAGAAGAAAAATATTTCACTACTGAAGGCAGAATAACTAGCCAATATTACAAAAAAAATCTTGCTTGGCTTTATGGAGAGCAATTCTTCTGCGGCCATATTTTTTGACATGCCACCAACGAGTAATGTACCCATCATAGGAGAGCTCAATTCAAGCATATCCGAGATTCCATGTTTATGTGGTGATCTTGATATTTCTAGAATGCCTTCACCATCCAGTTGCTGCTCGGGGTGAGAATAACATTCGAAAATTTCAATCTGACCATCAGGCTCAAAATCTCCATGTTCTGATGTATGATGTGTCAGTTCACCACGATGATATGAAGGGCAGGAAGAACAATAGTTGAACCTTATGAACAAGGTATCATTCCTAACGGACAAGGGGTCTAGGACTTCGCTATAGATCACCTATTACATTTCTCCGACATGCTTGTGTCGAACATTCCACCAGTGCCATTTTTCAGTTAAACTCATATTCTCTGGTTTCCTCAACTGCAACTTGAACGCCTCCAGCTTTTGTGTTGTGCTTTCAATTGATTCTTGGTCATTGCACAAGATTTTGGATTCAAGGATGGTCTAATCTTTGGGTGACCTTCGCAGGGACAACACAGAATGCTTCTTAGTTCCTCCTTCACATTGTTATTGCTTGCCATTTCAACCAGCAATAGTGCTACAGACAAACTCTAGAACCTCTGCAGAAGTTTTGCGAGACATAAACGAGGGACTACATTCCTGTCCGAAGATAGTACTCCTATCTCGTGGACAAGTCCAATACGGTCAGAATCCCTTAAATCTTTTATGCTTGTGATAATCCATAGAACCATTGGAGCACAAGTTTTTCATTGTTGATGACTCAGCTGGCAGACATGCATATGCTCCACCTATACATATAGTGAAACTAATAAGACTAGTATACCCGTACAAAACAATCTACAAGATCTCTAAAACGGAAATACTAGCATCAACTATGAACATTTATTATGATGCCAGTTCAAAGGAATGGGACAAAGGAAAAGTGACGGAAATTTTATTATGATGCCAGTTTCAAAGGAATAATACAGGAATTCTAAAATTCACTTGTACCTCATTTTGAAATTTCTATGCACAAAGAACGAGACTAAGGTCCTTAGTAGCATAATATCATTCTGAATATACATTTTCATGTGATTTTATTTTGATTTAACCATGTTAAATAGGATTCGCAATTCATGCAAACCAAACACCCAACTTGACAGAATATTTATGTATTATCAATCCTTTGTTTTGCGCATGCATTCCTGTTATATTCCTGTGTTTTTCCTATTCTTATGTTTTTTGAATTTTGTGAACCAAAGGAGACCTAATCATACAAAGCTCACTGCCATGGTCTACACTATTGAGTTGGAACCGTTAGCATGACAAGGACGAGTGTGAAGATTAGAACATTAAAAAATCTAGACGTGTCCTGCTGCTTCTTGAGCTTGCATTGATTTTTCCCTTGAAGAGGAAAGTGTGATGCATCAAAGTATAGATAAGTATTTCCCTCAGTTGAGAACCAAGGTATCAATCCAGTAGGAGGCACAAGCAAGTCTCCAATCTATGCACCTGCACAAACTAACAAACACTTGCACACAACGCGAAAAAGGGGTTGTTAAACAAGAGTGAGATCTAGAAGAGAGATATAAAACAAAAACAAAAGTAAATAAAACTCAACGAGGTATTTTTTTGTGTTTTTTGGTTTTATAGATCTGAAAATATATGATGAAAAATAGACCCGAGGGCCTTAGGTTTCACTAGAAGCTTCTCTCTCGAAGAAAGCATATGGTGGGTAAACAAATTATTGTCGAGCAATTGATAGAAAAGTGCAAAGTTATGACGATATCTAAGGAAATAATCATGAATATAGGCATCACGTTCGTGACAAGTAGACCGACTCATGCCTGCATGTACTACTATTGCTCCACTCATCGACCGCTATCCAGCATGCATCTAGAGTGAGGACACCATCTTTTTATCCTTAATGACAACAATAAAATACATGCCTCGCTACCCTTTTTGTCACTGGGTGAGGACACCGCAAGATTGAACCCATCACAAAGCACCTCTCCCATTGCAAGAAAAGCAATCTAGTTGGCCAAACCAAATCGATAGATCAAAGAGAAATACAAAGCTATCAAATCATGCATATAAGAATTCAGAAAAGACTCAAATAATATTCATAGATAATCTGATTATAAATTCATAATTCATCGAATCTCGACAAACACACCGCAAAAGAAGATTACATTGAATAGATATCCAAGAACATCGAGGAGAACATTGCATTGAAGATCAGAGAGAGGTAAGAAGCCATCAAGCTACTAGCTATGGACCCGTAGGTCTGTGGTAAACTACTCACACATCATCGGAGGGGTAGCAAGGTTGATGTAGATGCCCTCCATGATCGAATCCCCCTTCGGTTGAGTAACAAAAAAGGCCTCGAGATGGGATCTCACGAGGTCAGAGACCTACGGCGATGGAAAAGTATTTTCGTGGGCTCCTCTGATGTAATGGGAATATTTGAGAATTTATAGAGGCAGAGCTAGGGTTAGGGGATCCCTGAGGGGCCCATAATCCCAGAGACACGCCCCCTCGGGAGTCCTCTGACCTCCTCCCCAAGTCTTCTGGGTGTCTTCTGGTCCAAGAAAAATCATCGCGAAAGTTTTATTCCATTTGTACTCCGTTCGATATTCCTTTTCTGAAAAACTCAAAAACAAGGAAAAACAGAAACTGACATTGGGCTCTAGGTTAATAAATTAGTCCAAAAAGTAATATAAAATAGCATATTAATGCATATAAAACATCGAAAGTTGATAATATAATACTCCCTTCGTTCCAAAATATAAGTCTTTGTAGAGATTTCACTATCAACCATATACGGATGTATATAGATGCATTTTAGAGTGTAGATTCATTCATTTTGCTCCGTATGTGGTCCATAGTGGAATCTATCCAAAGACTTATATTTAGGAACGGAGGGAGTAGCATGGAACAATAAAAAATTATAGATATGTTGGAGACGTACCATGTCCCTGCCCAGCTTTCCAACGGCTGGGTGTATGATCCAATAAAGGTATTCTATAGGGTTAAAGGTGTAGTAGTGCACTATCATCTTTATCAGGGAGGTCCAATGAAATTGTGCCCTCTAAAGCATTGAATTTTTAATGTGTGAGCTACCGAAGGACAAGTTACTCAGCATCCTGACCCTACGGGTATCAATTGAATTCTTCATATCAAATTGTCGGGGAACATAATCTCATAGTCATAGGAACATGTATAAGTCATGAAGAAAGCAATAGCAGTAAAACTAAACGATCATAGTGCTAAGCTAACAGAATGGGTCAAGTCAATCACATCATTCTCTAATGATGTGATCCTGTTCATCAAATGACAACTCATGTCTATGGCTAGGAAACTTAACCATCTTTGATTAACGAGCTAGTCAAGTAGCGGCATACTAGTGACGCTCTGTTTGTCTATGTATTCACACATGTACTAAGTTTCGGGTTAATACAATTCTAGCATGAATAATAAACATTTATCATGATATAAGGAAATAAATAATAACTTTATTATTGCCTCTAGGGCATATTTCCTTTAGTCTCCCACTTGCACTAGAGTCAATAATCTAGTTCACATCACCATGTGATTTAACACCAATAGTTCATATCCTCATGTGATTTAACACTTTATAGTTCACATCGCCATGTGACCAATACCCAAAAGGTTTACTAGAGTCAATAATCTAGTTCACATCGCCATGTGATTAACACCCAAAGAGTACTAAGGTGTGATCATGTTTTGCTTGTGAGAGAGGTTTAGTCAATGGGTCTGCCACATTCAGATCCGTATGTATTTTGCAAATTTCTATGTCTATAATGCTCTGCACGGAGCTACTCTAGCTAAATGCTCCCACTTTCAATATGTATCCAGATCGTGACTCGGAGTTATCCAGATGGGTGTCAAAGCTTGCATCGACGTAACTCTTTACGACGAACTCTTTATCACCTCCATAACCAAGAAATATTTCCTTAGTCCTCTAAGGATAATTTTGACCGTTGTCCAGTGATCTACTCCTAGAACAATATTGTACTCCCTTGCCAAACTCAGAGCAGGGAATACAATAGGTCTGGTATACAGCATGGCATACTTTATAGAACCTATGGCTGAGGCATAGGTAATGACTTTCATTCTCTCTCTATCTTTTGTTGTGGTCGGGCTTTGAGTCTTACTCAACTTCACACCTTGCAACACATACAGGAACTCTTTCTTTGACTGTTCCATTTTGAACTACTTCAAAAACTTGTCAAGGTATGTACTCATTGAAAAAACTTATCAAGTGTCTTGATCTATATTTATAGATCCTGATGCTCAATATGTAAGCAGCTTCACCGAGGTCTTTCTTTGAAAAACTCCTTTCAAACACTCCTTTATGCTTTCCAGAAAATTCTACATCATTTCTGATCGACAATATGTCATTCACATATACTTATCAGAAAGGTTGTAGTGCTCCCACTAACTTTCTTGTAAATATAGGCTTCACCACAAGTCTGTATAAAACTATATGCTTTGATCAACTTATCAAAGCGTATATTCTAACTCCGAGATGCTTGCACCAGTCCATAGATGGATCGCTGGAGCTTTCACATTTTGTTACCACCTTTAGGATTAACAAAACCTTCTAGTTGCATCATATACAACTCTTCTTTAATAAATTCATTAAAGAACGCAGTTTTGTTATTCATTTGCCATATTTCATAAAATGCGGCAATTGCTAACATGATTCGGACAGACTTAAGCATCGCTACGAGCGAGAAAATCTCATCATAGTCAACACCTTGAACTTGTCAAAAACCTTTCGCAACAAGCCGAGCTTTGTAGACAGTAATTACCATCGGCGTCAGTCTTCCTCTTAAAGATCCATTTATTTTCAATGGCTTGCCGATCATCGAGCAAGTCAACCAAAGTCCACACTTTGTTCTCATACATGGATCCCATCTCAGATTTCATGGCCTCAAGCCATTTTGCGGAATCTGGGCTGATCATCGCTTCTTCATAGTTCGTAGGTTCATCATGGTCTAGTAACATGACTTCCAGAACCAGGTTACCGTACCACTCTGGCATGGAACGCACTCTGGTTGACCTACGAGGTTCAGTAGTAACTTGATCTGAAGTTTCATGATCATCATTGTTAGCTTCCTCGCTGATTGGTGCAGGAATCACTAGAACTAGTTTCCGTGATGTACTACTTTCCAATTCGGGAGAAGGTACAATTACCTCATTAAGTTTCACTTTCCTCCCACTCACTTCTTTCGAGAGAAACTCCTTCTCTATAAAGTATCTATTTTTAGCAACAAATATCTTGCATTTGGATCTGTGATAGAAGGTGTACCCAACAGTTTCCTTTGGGTATCCTATGAAGACACAATTCTCCGATTTGGGTTCGAGCTTATCAGGTTGAAACTTTTTCACATAAGCATCACAGCCCCAAACTTTAAGAAACAACAACTTTGGTTTCTTGCCAAACCACAGTTCATAAGGCGGCGTCACAATGGATTTAGATGGTGCCCTTATTTAATGTGAATGCAGTTGTCTCTAATGCATAACCCAAAACAATAGTGGTAAATCGGTAAGAGACATCATAGATCGCACCATATCTAATAAAGTACGGTTTATGACGTTCAGGCACACCATTACGATATGGTGTTCCAGGTGGCGTGAGCTGTGAAACTATTCCACATTGTTTCAAATGAAGACCAAACTCGTAACTCAAATATTTGTCTCCGCGATCAGATGGTAGAAACTTTATTTTCTTGTTACGATGATTCTCTACTTCACTCTGAAATTTCTTTGAACTTTTCAAATGTTTCAGACTTGTGCTTCATCAAGTAGATATACGCATATCTGCTCAAATCATCTATGAAGGTCAGAAAATAACGATACCCGCCGCGAGCCTCAACACTCATTGGTCCACATACATCAGTATGTATGATTTCCAACAAATCTGTTGCTCGCTCCATTGTTCTGGAGAACGGAGTTCTAGTCATCTTGCCCATGAGGCCTGGTTCGCAAGCACCAAGTGATTCATAATCAAGTGATTCCAAAAGTCCATCACTATGGAGTTTCTTCATGCGCTTTACACCAATATGACCTAAATGGCAGTGCCACAAATAAGTTGCCATATCATTATTAACCTTGCATCTTTTGGCTTCAATATTATGAATATGTGTATCACTACGATCGAGATCCAACAAGAATAGACCACTCTTCAAGGGTGCATGACCATAAAACATATTATTCATATAAATAGAACAACCAATATTCTCAGATTTAAATGAATAGCCGTCTCGCAATAAACAAGATCCAGATATAGACCTGGCCAAACCTCGGGCCGGGCCTACCAAAGCCCGATGCCAAAAACCCAGGCCCGAGCCCGGCCCGGCCGTCGGGCCTAAAAATCAGGCCCGAGCCCGGCTCATCACGCTAAAAGCCTGACGCGCCTCGGGCCTCGGGCCGGGCCCCTTCGCTAAACTGCAAAAATGATGGGCCCGAGCCCGGCCCGACCTAGCCACCGGGCTTGAAATCTAGGCCCGAGCCCGGCCCATGGACAAGGACGGGCCGGGCTGGGTCGGGCTTTTTCAGGCCGGGTCGGGTCGGGCCGACCGGGCCGGGCCGACCGGGCCGGGCTACCCATGGCCAGGTCTATCCAGATATAATGTTCATGCTTAACGCTGGCACCAAATAACAATTATTCAGGTCTAAAACTAATCCCGAAGGTAGATGTAGAGGTAGCGTGCCAACAGCGATCACATCGACTTTGGAACCATTTCCCACGCGCATCGTCACCTCGTCC
Organism: Secale cereale; assembly: GCA_902687465.1. Lineage (NCBI taxonomy): Eukaryota > Viridiplantae > Streptophyta > Magnoliopsida > Poales > Poaceae > Secale > Secale cereale. Next base: position 778,867,519 of record LR738711.1, read on the forward strand.
TTAGCCAATCTTTGTTTAATTTGTAGCCCCTGTTTCGAGTTACAAATATTAGCAACCGAACCGGTATCAAATACCCAGGTGCTACTACGAGCATTAGTAAGGTACACATCAATAACATGTATATCACATATACCTTTGTTCACCTTGCCATCCTTCTTATCCGCCAAATACTTGGGGCAGTTCCGCTTCCAGTGTCCAGTCCCTTTGCAGTAGAAGCACTCAGTTTCAGGCTTGGCTCCAGACTTGGGTTTCTTCGTGGGAGTAGCAACTGTCTTTGTCAGGGATATTACTACCGGGTATAAACCGCCCACGAGGGGCCGGTTTACGTTATCAAGATTATTTTATCAAAGGCCCGGTGGAGCATGAAGTAGGAGATTTCAGCACAAGAGGTTTAGAGCCCAAGTTAGGGCCCATGATTTGTAAACCGTCATACTATGTAACTTGGGGTGTAAGATAGAAAGAACAGAGACCGAGGCGGACACGTTTATGAGTCGGCCTCGGGACTCTGTAAACCGGACCGGGCGTCACCTCTTATATAAAGGGACGACCCAGCGACGGTTCAAGATAGACAACAATAGATCGAGACACAGACAAAGCGGATTCGCTCCCTGGTCATCGAAACCCTAGCAATACACACCAAACTAGACGTAGGCTTTTACCTTCATCGAAGGGACTGAACTAGTATAAAATCCATGTGTCCTTGTCCGCTTTAACCCCTTTAAGCTAACCCGTAGCGATGGCCTCACGACTAAGTCCTTTTGCTAGGACATCTGCCGTGAAAAAACCACGACAGTCTTGCTATTCTTCTTGAAGTTCCCCTTCTTTCCCTTGCCCTTTTTCTTGAAACTAGTGGTCTTGTTAACCATCAACACTTGATGCTCCTTTTTTATTTCTACCTCCGCAGCTTTGAGCATAGCAAAGAGCTCGGGCATTGTCTTCTGCATCCCTTGCATGTTATAGTTCATCACGAAGCCTTTATAGCTTGGTGGCAGTGATTGAAGAACTCTATCAATAACACTATCTTCGTCAACTTTTCATCCAAGTTGAGTCATATGATTGTAGTACCCAGACATTCTGAGCAAGTGTTCACTGATAGAACTATTCTCCTCCATCTTGCAGCTGTAGAACTTATTGGAAATCTCATATTTCTCAATCCGGGCATTTGCTTGAAATATTAACTTCAACTCCTGGAACATCTAATATGCTCCATGACGTTCAAAACGTCGTTGAAGTCCCGGTTCTAAGCCATAAAGCATGGCACACTGAATTATCGTGTAGTCATCAGACCGCGTCTGCCAGATGTTCAAAGCGCCTACATTAGCGGGAGGGGGCTTGTCACCTAGCGGTGCTTGAAGGCAATAATTCTTCTGTGCAGCAATGAGGATAATCCTCAAGTTATGGACCCAGTCCGTGTAATTGCTACCATCATCTTTCAACTTAGCTTTCTCTAGGAACGCATTAAAATTCAAGGGAACGGTAGCACGAGCCATTGATTTATAACAACATAGATATGAAAAAACTATCAGGACTAAGTTCATGATAAATTAAAGTTCAAATAATCATATAACTAAAGAACTCCCACTTAGATAGACATCCCTCTAGTCATCTAAATGATCACGTGATCCAAATCAACTAAACCATGTCCGATCATCACGTGAGATGGAGTAGTTTTCAATGGGGAACATCTTATGTTGATCATATCTACTATATGATTCACACTCGACCTTTCGGTCTCCAGTGTTCCGAGGCCATGTCTGTACATGCTAGGCTCGTCAAGTTTAACCCGAGTATTCTGCGTGTGCAAAACTGGCTTGCACCCGTTGTATGTGAACGTAGAGCTTATCACACCCAATCATCACGTGGTGTCTCGGCACGATGAACTTTCTCAACGGTGCATACTCAGGAAGAACACTTGTACCTTGAAATTTTGTAAGGGATCATCTTATAATGCTACCACTGTACTAAGCAAAATAAGAAGCATAATAAGATAAACATCACATGCAATCAAAATGTGTGACATGATATGGCCATCATCATCTTGTGCTTTTGATCTCTATCTCCGAGGCACCGTCATGATCACCATCGTCACCGGTGTGACACCTTGTTATCCATCGTAGCGTCATTGTCGTCTCGCCAACTATTGCTTCCACGACTATTGCTACCGCTTAGTGATAAAGTAAAGCAATTACATGGCAATTGTATTTCATACAATAAAGCGACAACCATATGGCTCCTGCCAGTTGCCGATAACTTTACAAAACATGATCATCTCATACAATAACGTATAACTCATCATGTCTTGACCATATCACATCACAACATGCCCGGCCAAAACAAGTTAGATGTCCTCTACTTTGTTGTTGCAAGTTTTACGTGGCTGCTACGGGCTTAGCAAGAACCGTTCTTACCTACGCATACAAAAACCACAACGATTTTTCGTCAAGTATGTGTTGTTTTAACCTTCACAAGGACCGGGCGTAGCCACACTTGATTCAACTAAAGTGAGAGAGACAGACACCCGCCAGTCACCTTTAAGCAACGAGTGCTCGTAACGATGAAGCCAGTCTCGCGTAAGCGTACGCGTAATGTCGGTCCGGGCCGCTTCATCTCACAATACCGCCGAATCAAAGTATGACATGCTGGTAAGCAGTATGACTATTATCGCCCACAACTCATTGTGTTCTACTCATGCATATCATATACGCATAGACCTGGCTCATGATGCCATTGTTGGGGAACGTAGTATTTCAAAGATTTCCTACGATCACGCAAGATCTATCTAATAGATGCATAGCAACGAGAGGGGAGAGTGTGTCTACGTACCCTCGTAGACCGAAAGCGGAAGCGTCTAGTGACGAGGTTGGTGTTGTGTCTACGTACCCTTGTAGACCGAAAGCGGAAGCGTCTAGTGACGCGGTTGGTGTAGTCGAACGTCTTTGCGATCCAACCGATCAAGCCCCGAACGTACGGCACCTCCGCGTTCAGCACACATTCAGCTTGATGACGTCCCACGAGCTCTTGATCCAGTTGAGCTTCACGGAGAGTTTTGTCAGCACGACGGCGTGGTGACGGAGATGATGAAGCTACCGGCGCAGGGCTTCTCCTAAGCACTACAATGGTATGACCGAGGTGTGTTTCTGTGGAGGGGGGCACCGCACACGGCTAGAATAATGTTTATTGTGTGTCTTTGGGTGCCCCCTGCCCCCGTATATAAAGGAGCAAGGGGGGAGGTGCGGCTGGCCGACGCCAGGGAGTAGGAATAGGACCCCCCCCCCCCCCTTTTCCTATTCCTACTAGGAGTAGGAAAGGAAAGGGGAGAGGAGAAGGAAAGGAGAGGGGGCGCCTCCCCCCTTTTCCTAGTCCAACTAGGAACCCTAGGGGGGTGCGGCCAGCCCTATGGGTTGCCCCTCTCTTTCCCTCAATGGCCCACTATGGCCCATACTCCCTCGGGGGGTTCCGGTAACCCCCTCCGGCACTCCGGTTTTACCCGATAACACCCAGAACGCTTCCGGTGTCCTTAGTCGTCCAATATATTAATCTTTATGTCTCGGACATTCCGAGACTCCTCGTCATGTTCGTGATCTCCTCCGGGACTCCGGACTACCTTCGGTACATCAAAACTCATAAACTCATAATATCGATCGTCATCAAACGTTAAGCGTGCGGACCCTACGGGTTCGAGAACTATGTAGACATGACTGAGACACATCTCCGGTCAATAACCAATAGCGGAACCTAGATGCTCATATTGGCTCCTACATATTCTACGAAGATCTTTATCGGTCAAACCGCATAACAACATACGTTCTTCCCTTTGTCATCGGTATGTTACTTGCCCGAGATTCGGTCGTCGGTATCTCAATACCTAGTTCAATCTCATTACCGGCAAGTCTCTTTACTCGCTCCGTAATACATCATCTCATGACTAACTCATTAGTCATTTGCTTGCAAGGCTTATTATGATGTGTATTACCGAGAGGGCCCAAAGATACCTCTCCGACACTCGGAGTGACAAATCCTATTATTGATCTATGCCAACACCACAAACACCTTCAGAGACACCTGTAGATAATCTTTATAATCACCCAGTTACGTTGTGATGTTTGATAGCACACAAGGTGTTCCTCCGGTATTCGGGAGTTGCATAATCTCATAGTCATAGGAACATGTATAAGTCATGAAGAAAGCAATAGCAGTAAAACTAAACGATCATAGTGCTAAGCTAACGGAATGGGTCAAGTCAATCACATCATTCTCTAATGATGTGATCCCGTTCATCAAATGACAACTCATGTCTATGGCTAGGAAACTTAACCATCTTTGATTAACGAGCTAGTCAAGTAGAGGCATACTAGTGACACTCTGTTTGTCTATGTATTCACATATGTACTAAGTTTCCAGTTAATACAATTCTAGCATGAATAATAAACATTTATCATGATATAAGGAAATAAACAATAACTTTAGTATTGCCTCTAGGGCATATTTCCTTCACGAATTACATGACCTTCATATGAATAGTAGTAAGAAAAAATGTGGGACAAAGGGTACAATCAAGCGAGAAGGGGCGTGTGGAGTAGAGTATGTTTATTGAGTGGCTTGGTCGCTAGTTGGATATATACCAAATGTGATGCATAAGGAATTCGAGCAGCATCAGTCTCATGGACTCTAGACGTAGTTATTTTTTGATCATATGCATAAGTGTGGCACGGTCCACACGAGGCCGATCAAAGGATCTATAACCACAAAGATAAAGCACCGGTAGCTTAAATAGTAGCACCTTCAACTTTCAACTCTTGCCTTTGTCTTGTAGCCGTAAACCAATGCTCCTAATCAGTCTCTTAAGACGGAAGTTGACACAAACACAAACTCGCGCTCCCTCATGTTTGGGACCGTCAGCTTCTCCGAGACATTAACGGTTTGTGCATAAGAAGTGAACGAGCCTCATCGTGTGTGAGACTACATGTTAGATATACCACGACATGTTTCCGATGGATGTACAATTTTCTCTAAGGGGCACTACAGTGCATTGACCCCTCTTTCTACTATAACTAACAAAAAAGGAAGTTGAAATTTTACCGTGGGTCTTGGGTCTCTCCCGTCCTGATCTCAACTACTATTTGTGGAGCCTAGAGATCGAAAACGTTCTCCAAGATATATAATAACAAAAAAAAATCTCAATTACCTTGTCCCAAATAGTAAAGGAACTAAGCAAATCTCATTGACAAGGGTTTTTGCCATGCCCTAGTAAAAAGCTCCCATTTGATCGTTTGTGGAAGAAAAATAGTTTACCGTTGAGGGGAGAATAAGTAGCCAATAATATTACAACAAAAAATTCATGTATGACTTCATGGACATCACCTCTTCTTGGGTCACATTTTTCCACACACCATCAACCGGCAATGTACCCGTGAGGGCACAGGTTGGGTCTGGCATGTCGGAATTCTCATGTTCAGGTGGTGATCTTGATATTTCTAGAATGCCTTCATCAGCCAACTGCTTCTCGGGGTGAGAATGACCATCATGCTCAAAATTTCCATGTTCTGCTATGTCAGGCTTCAGTTCATCATCAATGACATCAAGGACAGGAATAACAATTGTTGAACTGTATGAACAATCATTAATTCCTAAATGACACATGTTCACCACCTACTATGTTTTTTGAAAGAATCTGCAGATGGGGAGATTAATTGGCTATGCTAGGAGGATCAAGATAAGGAATCCATAATGTTCAAACTTCACGTTTTGTGTGGGAATGCATGATAAGTGAACATGGAGAGTTCTTTTGGATATTAGTGGAGTCATGGAGAATTTATGTTAGACATGGCAAGCGTAAAGTATGTAAGGTGAATACCGTTTTTTAAAGATAACCATTTTATCTAATATATTCTATTACAAAATATTTGTATGGAAGTAACTTTCGTGTGATATTTCATGTTACCCCCCCCCCTCACCCCACCCCAATGAAGAGATGGTTTTCTGGCTACAGTGTGAACCTTAGTTCCTATTTTAACAGCCACACGATTTTGTAAATGTTCATAGTGCCAACGTTTTTACCGTCAATTACAAAGTTTCGCCCGTTTCACGATGAAGCGATGAATTACTAACAAACAATGACAATGCAATCAACACATGATATGGATATATCCAAACAACAACCAAAATTAATAATGTACTACTCTAGTACATGTGGTTACCCTAAGATGTTAATTAGTTAAACAAAGTTCACTTCCACGGTTGGCAGCATTGAACTATGCTATTGAACCATTAATGCACCTTCATGGATGGCTTAATGTACATAGGACTGGGATGCATCTGAATTTTGAGCATAAAGTGAAACTCAATGATACGCATGTCTTTTCATTGTGCATGCACAAAACCAACAAAAACATGTTGGCTGCATAGCTACTGTGATAGTGGTTTGCCAATAACAAATGAGTTCTTTCCCCATGTTTTGTGTAATGCATGGTAAGCAGACATGACGAGTTTTTTGGATGCCGGTGCAGTCATTGAGAATTTTTGCTAGACATGGCAAGCATGATGAACCTGAAGTGAATACAGTCATTAAAAGATAACCATTTTATCTGATGTATAGGAGTAAAAAATATTAGTATGGTAGTGACTTTCATGTTGTATCTCACGTCATCACCCACACCAATGAAGAGATGGTTTTCCACCTATGGTATGAAGCCCACTTCCTATTTTTCACGGCCACCCAATTTTGAAATGTATTTCATAGCGACACACTTTTCCATCAATTGCAAAGTTTTGTGTGTGTCACGTTGGCACGGTGAATTTCAAACAATGATAGGACGATAACACATGATATGGATATATCCAAACAACAACCAAAATTGATATACTGCTCTGCTACAACATGGATACACGTGATATTCATTAGACAAACCTCACTTCCATGGTTGGCAGCTTTAAACTATGTATTGAAAGAAAATCATGGGCAAACAAGGACGAGTGTGAAGATTAGAACATGCAAAAAAATTGGACGTGTCCTTCCCAGCCTTCAATGACGGGTGTATGACAAGTCTACTAGAGTACTCCCAAACATTGAATTATTAGTGGGTGAACTACCAAAGAATGAGTTACTCAGCATCCTGAGCGTGTGGATATAAACCCACTTATTCGTTCCATATTGTATTACATTACCTACGAGTGAAGCAGTAAGAAACACGGGACCAAGGAGACAATCAAGCGAGGAGGAGCATGGTTTTTGAGTGCCCGATGTAGACGGGAATGGGATGCATGGGGAATTCGAGCAGCAGTTGCATGTGTTTGCCATGCAGCCATTTCTGGGTCATATGAAGGAGTATGCCCTGTTTCACGGGAGTCCGGTCAAAGGGCAGCCGGATCCTCTAATTTAGAGAAGGGAAGTCACATTGCTGCAATGCTCGTCTAGTGTAAAATGATGGAATGTTAGGGATTATTAGCTGATTATTTACTTTTGGTAATTACTGTAGATATAAAATATCCAAAATTAATTTTATCTCACCATCAACTTGTTTATATGTAATTACTATGAATGTACATACTAGATCTGTAATTTAAAAATTAATTTTTAAGTTATTTTAGCTTTAATTGTATGGATTAATAGAAGGAAAATTAGGGTACTATAGCTTTTCTAACATCTCTTGTGTATGTCAGAGGATCCAGTTCCAGTCAAAGGATATCCCGGATCTCGGTTGTTAAGCAGCCGGAAGCTGATGGTCCTAAACAGCAGCTCGTAAGCTGAGAACCAGTTCCAATACAGACTCCGCATGCTTCTGGTCTCCTGCAGGAGACTGATATGACTGGCTGTACACAACAAGTCGACGAGTCCCGTCAAGTGTGACATTCCGTGTTAGACTTGGGTGAGCTTTTTAACTAGTACTCCCTCTGTCCCAAAAATATAAGAACATTTTTAACACTACACTAGTGTCAAAAATGTTCTTATATTATTGGACAGAGGAAGTACTGTTTATGGCGAAAAGATTCTCCCAGTAATAACAAAAATACTCTCTATGGTCCCAAATTGTTAAGGAACTGAGAAAAACTGATTAAAGAGGGATTTCCTCATACATCAATAAAAAACTACAGTACCATTTAATCGATTACAGACGAAAAATATTCTACTGCTGAGGGGGTACAATATCACAACAAAATTTTCATGCTTGACTTTATGGAGAGCAACTCTTCTTCGGTCACCTTTTTCCACACGCCACCAACCAGTAATGTACCCCTGAGACCAGAGGCCAGTTCTGGCATATCAGAAATCCCATGTTCAGGTGGCGATCTTGATATTTCTAGGATGCCTTCACCATCCAACTGCTGCTCGGGGTAAGAATAAGAGTCGAAAATTTCAATCTGACCATCAGGCTCAAAATTTCCATGTTCTGGTGTGCCATGCTTCAGTTCATCATCAATGACATCAAGGACGGGAAGAACAGCAGTTGAACTATATGAACAAGGTATCATTCCTAGCGGACAGGGGGTCCAGGACTTCGCTATAGACCACCTATTACGTTTCTCTGGCATGTTTGTGTTGAGCGTTCCCTCGGTTCCATTTTCAGCTGAACTCGCATTATCTGGTTTTCTCAACTGCAACTTGAACGCTTCCAGCTTCTGTGTTGCGCTTTCAACCGATTCTTCTCCATTGGACAAGATTCTGGATTCAAGGAAGGTACAATCTTTGGGTGACCTTCGCAGGGACAACAAAGGAAGCTTCCTCAGTTTCTCCTTCACGTTATTATTGCCAGCCATCTCAATCAGCAATAGTGCTGCATCTGCAATGCATCTTTCACCTATAACAGGCAAACTCAAGAACTTCTGCAGAAGTTTTGCGAGACAGAAACGTGGGACCGCATTCCTGTCCGAAGAGAGTACTCCTATCTCGTGGACAAGTCCAATACGGCCGGAATCCTTTAACTCTTTTATGCTTGTGACAATCCATAGAACCAGGGAGCACAAGTTTTTCATTGTTGATGACTCAGCTGGCAGGCATGCATATGATCCACCTATAAATATATAACGAAACTAATAAGACCAGTATATCTGTACAAACAAAAGTCCACAAGAGCCCTGAATGGAAATACTAGCATCAAGTTTGAACAATGAACTACTCCCTCCGTCCCATAATGTAAGACGTTTTTTGACACTACACTAGTGTCAAAAAACGTCTTATATTATGGGACGGAGGGAGTAAAACATAGCAAGCCATCCAGTCCAGGATTGTGATGTGAAGCAAATCATGGTATAAATCAACCAAATAAGGTTGCAGAGATGGTAGAAAACCGAAATTAGGACACCCAAATATCAGGGCAGTACCTTTGTGTTCAAAGTCATTCCTGGCCTCAATCATTTCAATTACTGACTTTAGTAAGCCAAGAAGCACTCCTGGTTCTTTTTCTGATAGTTTTGATATGATGGTTTTCATATCTCCATTTGATATTTGATTCTGAATTTGAACATCAGATGAGTGATTCACATCCAAACTATCAGCTTGATGTACATCGTTGTTTTCAGAGATTTCTGGGGCATCGAGCTGAAAAAACTCCAAAAGAACAGAGACAGCCTCAGAGGGACATGCACAGTAAAGTCGACGTACATATTTTATGGCACTTAAAATATGTTTTTGGGAACCTGTAATTTAGAAAGAAAAAACTCAATTAATACTGAACTATCCTGATCACGGGATACATTGGGCTGAGAGACAGTTATATAATTATAAATAATTCTGTCATAGCTTGAAGCACTATCGACAGTTTTGTTATAAATACTACAAATAACTGATATTCATGTCACTATCAGGTGGTGGAAAACAAATTAACTCGAGTATATTCACAAAGCAGATCAATAGATGGCAGCAAACAGTTGACGACAAGAACAGTTATTCCAGCATTAATATATGTAATACTTCTGGGCAGTTCAGATTAATGGAAGATATCAGTAACTCAATCAATATTTGGTAAGCAAGAAAGCATTAGTCTCTTACTGAACACAGAAAAATCTGAGGGCAAACCAAAGTAGAGAAAACCTATCTCTGACAACCCATATCCCAAAGAAACAGAACAAGCCAAAGTGCCAAGCTTAACCAGAGTTCATCCTACAGGATGACGATACTCACGTTTCCTTTTGGAACCTGATTTTGTATTTTCAGAATCTTTTCCCTTCAGGTATTGAGCGATGTCATGCAATACTGAGCTTAGTTCTAGTCGAACATCAGGAATTGCCCTAGTCTGGGAATCCCAGTAATTACACTTCAACCAATCAAATGCCTGAAAGTAATCTCAATTTGTTAAAGATGCAGAATCACTGACAAAATAATTAGCTAGATGTCCTAGAAATACTAATCAATCAACTCAGTGTACCTTAATGGCTGCCAAATGTAGCAGTCGCAGAGAGGGGATTCCGCGATGTGAACTCTCTGCATGTATGCGATATATATCTTCATTAGGACTGAATTAGAATAGTGCAAATTAATCTAGATGCAATAGACAAAAATTACTAACCATGACGAATGTCAACGAGAATTCGTGGTACTCCAACAGTCTCAGCTAAATCAGATATTGAACGACCAGTTTCCTTGTGTGGGCTCTCCATAAAACCATTTACAAGCCTGGGAATAAGATTAAACAAAAGTAGAAAATAAGCCTTGTACATAGTCATCGCTGTTGAAGTCTTCCCCTGATCAGGCATACATTCAGTTTTTAATCTTATTAGAGCTCTACAGTATAGAAAGAAAAATTAATAAAGCAAGAATTCTCAGCAATGTTGATATGTGCATCTAGATTGCAGTGTTAGTAACTACTTGTTGGCAATTTGGTGCTAAGTTGGGCACTCTTTCCTCTTATTAGATTGCAGTACTGACCATAGCGATGCATTATGCATAACTAATACAAAGACTCCGTTTGACATTGTTTTGGTATGATAATATTATCTTGTTGAGACACTTCTAGATACTTGTGTAGTTGGATAGCTGTGTACAATCAAGTTGCCTCGAAATATATGTGAGGAAAGTGAAACTGCCGGTTACAAAATTTATCTAACTTGTATGACATACTAAATAGAGCAATATATTTTTCACAACTTTCGTTCACAGCAGCTTAATGGATAAGCGCAGTTCAGGCAGCAGCCACAAACTGAGCCGAAGAATACAGTGGAAGTGAACAACATATGATAGTTTCAAAATCAACTAGAAAAACTAAAGCAGAGAAACTTTGGTTAGTACCACCAGGTTGGTTGGGTAGATTTCATGTCGTTTTGGCGTTCATCAAATACAACAGACCGGTGTTTCAACGCATGTTCCAGAAAAAAAAACTAGAAAAGGGGACCACAACATGCACCAAAGTATGTTTTAGACTTCTAGCAGCCTCTAGTTCAATTGCATCAGAATGACTATGATTAAGCTCCTGATGATCTGGCGATCTGCAGTAGTAAACTATGCTCTGGACCACATGAAAAATATGAAAAAACAGCTTTAAGAACATCAAGTCACGAATACTAATTTGTTCCCCTAAACTGCTTGCACAGTCCACCTCTCTGCACAGCAAGATGTGTCACACATTTGAACCCAGCTGATAAAAGGCGTTGTTTCTCCTTTGGCACCGGTATAACACCACCGGCCCATCCCCTCCACACCCGCACCACCCAAAGTAAATCACCAGTACTATGCAGTTTCCACATAAAGGCGAAAATAGCACCAGGAATTCCCTCACCTGATGATTGCCATACTGTACAGCAAGGCGAGCATCTCGTCTGACTCCAGCTTATCATCCGAAGCCACTCCATTCCTAGAGGGAAATTTTCTATCACATATATAACTTCGTCCCAAATCCATTCACACGCAATAGAAAAAGGTTTGGAACTGTGCATCAAAACAACATACCGGAAGAAGGGATCCCGCAGCCTTATCTCGAAGAGGGCCGCAGTGACCTCCACCGGGATCGGGAGGCAGCCCCTGCTCCGCCACGCCGCGATCTGCACCAACGAAACAGTCAGAGATTGCTCACCATTCACATGATAATTTTCGGGGGGGGGGGGGGGGG
>LR738711.1:778879575-779003464 GCA_902687465.1 Secale cereale
CAGGAAGAGGATACCTACCCTGCGAAGAGCGGCGCCAGGGTCGGGGTAGGGGGAGAAGATGGCGTCGCGGACGAAGCGCCACTCCGCCCAGCTCGACCAAGGCACCAGCTTCCGGGCGGTGGAGCGGCCGCCGCCTGCGTCTTCCGCCGCATCCATGGGAGCCGAGCCGAGCGGCGAAAAATCCAAACCCTACTAAACCCGAGCAACCGGTGGGGTCGCGCCGTTTCGCTTGGGGGAAAAGACGACGACTCGCTGCCAAGGTGGGACCAAGGGTGTGTGTGTATGGTTGCGAGCGACGAGAGGAAGGTGTTTTCTGCAATTTGCCACGACAGCTGTTGAAGTCTGTACCCACCCCACCGGCCACCGTGCGGACGCGGCCGGCGGCCGTGGCCAACCTCCAGTACAAGGCCTCGCCGGCCGCCCCTCGTCAGAGGAGAGGCGCAAAGGCAACCGCAGCCAGGACGCCCGCGCCGTCGCTCTTTCATCCTGCCGCCGCTCACATTGTCCGCTCCAACCTGCACGACACCAGCACGTGAGTACCCTAGCCTAACCCCCATTGTGTGTCAACCAAAATTGCAGTTTCAATTCGTGCGCATGCTGTCAAGTCGGCATTAAGAATGCTACATTGCACAACTGGAGAGAAATGGTCACAAAGAGGATTAATTTTAACCAAATTGTTGCTGTAATCGTGGGATAAATTCTTCTTTTTAGGGGCAATTGGGGGATAAATTCTGGTAGCGTGATCTGGAAACCTTCTATACTGTATCGCGCATGGGCCTCACATGCAACCTCAATTGACCCAAGCAATGATCTAAGCTGGTAAGTACAAGTGTGATGACTCAGCATGTGTTACATTACATTGTAATGCACATATTACAGGTCTGTAAACAAGATATCTATGACTTCATAACACTACTCCTTTTCATGGTTTGTACTTTCTAGTACACTATTACACTCATGGCCATTAATCACTTTCTAGTAGTTAATTACTATCACCAAGCTGCAAAGAGATTTATCAAAAGAACTAATCCGCGGTATGTTTAATATTTTGATGGTCTAGTTTCTTTCTTTCCTCCTAGTTTGGTTAACTACCCTATGACTGTCGCGATATATAAACTCGAACTGCTTGCTCATGAAAAAATCATCGTCACATCAGTTTAGATATTTAAATCACAGTTGCAGCTTGCAACAGAAATTTAACTCTTTATTGAGACTAATATTGAAAGAAAAAAATGGTTGCAGTATCAACATTATGAGAAAATTGTCACCTTCTATATCTGCTCAAGCACAATAACATCCCCATCAATCTCGACATCTCTGATGTGAGCTATCTTGACTCGATCCTGTCCACCTTCTTGGCATCGTTGCTTAATTTTTGGGCATTGATTGATGTAAAGCTCCTTGAGCCCCCTGGGCAGACCTTCTTCTGGCAAGCTTTCAAGCTCACGACAGTTGGAGATATGTAGTGTTTCAAGTGAGGAGACTTTATGCAGACTAGGAGGCAAACACTGGAGGTCATCACAGCGTGATATGTCTAAGAACTGAAGTGTGTGAGGTAAAAGCTCCAGTGGAAAGTTACTGATGTCAGGGTAGTCAGCAATTTGGTAGTCAGCAATTTGAAAATGCTTGAGACGAGGACAGTATTGTAGGCCATCTAGAAGTACGTGTGCTAACAGAGAGCATGATGTTAGACGGATTTCTTCAACTGAAGCTGGAAGCAAGCCTCGCTCCAGAGCTGTCCAAGGTACCAGGCAAGGGCACTCGTAGATGTGCAGGAACTGAAGTGATGTAAGTGGACGGAAACACTCTTCTGGTAGCGAAACAAGCTCTTCACAGTGAGCTACTGTTAGACTCTTTAGGGCTGTCAGATTATGTGAAAGCAAGCCTACACGCAGAGATGTTAGATTCGGGCAACCATTGATGTATAGAAATGTTAGAGAAGACGGACAAGCTTCTTTTTGAAGCTCTGGAAGTGACTCAAGTCCAGTTTCATCTATCCTCAGTGTTGTAAGTGTTGGTGGAACAGGGGGTAACTTCTTCAGCTTGGGGCAATTGATGAGACCAAGTTCAGTTAATTGAGGGAACAGCTGATCAGCACCATCAAAAATCCACTCTCCCAGCTTCGGCATATCTTCCAACAGAAGCTCTTCTAATGCTGGAAAACATTTTATTTGCCCAAGTCCTGTGAACTCATGTCCAATTTGTGTCACCTCAGTTGCTCCTGCTATATTGAGATTTTTGAGGAAAGGAAGTTGGCCTAATGGCGGGAGAACTGTGCATCTGCAGTTGCATATATGGGTGGTTTGCAGATTAGGAAGAAATGAAGTAGCGAGCCAGCTCGGGAACCTCGCCCCTGGGAAACCTTTAATCATCAATTCCTTGAGATCGATATGTGGTTGAAGGCCTTCCAGAACTTCATCTTGCTGGTCTGAAGGAGTAAGATTGCAGTCCTCATCCCATATAAAGTGTAGAGCTCGAAGATGTTCTTTGGTTTTCAACTTCGCACAAATTGCATCTTGTTCATCAGCCACATTGTTGAGGCCACGAATGGTAAGTTTTCCTTGCAGCTGATCCATGTTTCTTAACTCTGTGATGTTGTGTCCGGGGCGTTTCAAGACAACAAATTCTTCTAATTCCTGTAGGCAGATCAAATTTCCAATTCCTGGTATCCTTACCAGTAGCCTTGTGCTTCCCTCTAAGTGGCGCAGATTAGTGAGTTTAGTGATGCCATCTGGCACTTCCCTTAGTGAGCTGCAGTTGTCCAGCTTCAATATTTGCAAGTTATAGAGCTTGACAATAGATGCTGGTAATGTTTTTATTTCAGTGCTGCTGAGATCTAGGAAGCGAAGTTGTTTCAGATTCCCTATAGACTCTGGTAATTCCTTAAGACCTCTTCCATGCATATCAAGAACTCTAAGGAACTGAAGTTTCATAAAGACACCATCAGGGAACCGAGACATCTTAGAATTGTATCCATGCATGAGAATTAGTGTTCTTAACTTGCTAAACCCATACAGTGGATCAAAGTGCTTGGTCCCGGCACCGGTGCATGGAAATGAAAGATGACGGGTTTTTATGGCACTGTCGTATCTTGTCCCATCCTCAAATCGTTCACAGTGTTCCATGGAAACTGATATAGCAAGGTCATGCATTGCATCATGCATCACATAGTTCTCCTTGTAGGGCTGGAAAAAAGACCTGCTTACTAGCTCATTAAAATCTGCATTACCAGAATCCTCCAGTATCTTCTTTCTAGATTGCCTGATGAAACCAAGTGCTAGCCAAATCTTAACCAACTTCTCTTTACTGAATATATAATCTTTTGGATACACGGAACAGAATGCAAAGCACTGCTTGAGATGTGGTGGTAAATGGTTGTAGCTTAGCCGCAGAGCTGGCAATATGTTGTTTTTGTCTGCTGGTAGCTCCCATATATCACTTCTTAGTATCCCCTTCCACTCCTCTTCATCTGCTTTGCAGAAGAGGAGGCTCCCTAATGCTTTCGATGCGAGAGGCAATCCCTTCAGCTTCTTCACAATTTGCCTGCCGATCACCTCCAGCTGTGGGTATGTGCTGCAATCGCCATCCCTGAATGCATGGCTCTTGAATACGGACCAGCTGTCATCATCCGATAGCTGCTGTAACTTGTAGGGCTCTATCCCTCCCATGATTCTGCCAACATTCTCATTGCGGGATGTTACCACTATCTTGCTTCCAAGCCCTCCTGAAATTAAGGCTGCTCTGTAGCTGAGCCATTTATCATAGTCTTCATTCCAGACATCGTCCAAGACAAGCAAGTACCTCTTGCCCCGCAATACTCTGGAGAGTGTTTCCTGTAGCATATTCATGTTGGTGCTAGGAAAGGATTGGTCATAGGCAGCAGCCTCAAGAGTTTCTTGTGTTAGCTTTCTCCCATCAAAACATTCAGACACATAGATCCAGATCCTCAACTCAAAGTGTTCTTTCACTCTGTCATCATTGTACACCATCTGCATAAGAGTGGTCTTGCCAAGTCCCCCCATGCCAACAACTGGAACTACACAAACATTGCTCAAACTGTGTCCATCATTGGATAGCATGAGCCTCACCATTTCCTCTCTGTCACCCTCCCTGCCAAACAGAGCTGAACTATCCACAAGAGAACTAGACTGCGGTCTCTCTGATGTCTCACGCCTGCTCATTTCACCCAACATCTGGAGCCCAATTGTGTCACGTTCTCTTGCGATTTTATCCAACCTCTCCAATATCCCACTAATCTTACGCTTTATCCTGTACTGGTACAGATTCCTACGCAGGAAGGAAGAAGGGGAACTGACACTTGCCTTGGTAGAGAGTTTCACCTTCCTCTTCTTCAGATACATAATCTTGGCTGAATACCTGTCAAGCAGATCGTCTAGGTCATATGCAACATCCTTGAGCTTCGCCAGCCACCCTCGCACGGATGCGTCCGCGAGCTGCTTTGCCTCGGCGTCGTCAAGGAAGGCCTGTAGCTGAGAGAGAATCTGAGAGAGGCTCCCCAGCTTGCCATGGATGCCCCTGCAAGACTTGAAGTGGTCCAGAAGTGCTTCAGACAATTTCTGGAACAGGGTTTGCATGAAGGCTCCTAAGATTGCCTCTGCTGCCATGGGAGCTTTGTTTCCTTGTTTTTCAGTTGTTTGTCTGTGTGAGTAGGCAGAAGGGGAAGAAAGGCTGAAAGGAGTAGACACTGGTGAGGACTTAGGACCATGTGCTTTTGGGGACGTGTTGACTTGTTCACCCGAAGGTGCTTGACCATTTCCATGCTTTTTCCTTATCCTGGGCATCAGTAGCAACTAGCAAGTGATGAATTCTCTTCCATGTGAAACCAAGCCAGAAAGGTCTTCTGAAAAATTCAGTCTGAACTTTGCAAGCGTGTGTGTCTGGTTAACTATGCATGGTCATGTTAGGAGAAGGTTCTGCTTATGGTCGTGCAATACAGTTCATGAGACTCATCCTCTGCAAAAACAATTAATAAGCAGGAGAAGAACCATCCCCGGGCTTGGAGATATTTAACTGCTCCTTTGGACAGAGAACCTTTGGTGGTGGATGGTGGATGGTGTCGGTGTACCTAACTTTTGGCTTTCACACCTCACTGTCTACGGGTGACAGGACCTAATCAGAGGTTCCTTTCAAAGTGACACTGAACAAAAATGAAAAACAAGTGAGCAGTTCTATAATTCTAAGGGCCTCTTTGGTTTGCGAGAATTCAAAAATGCAACACAAGAACAGAAAATACAGAAATTTGGTGTCATGGCATGTTAAATAAATCCTATATGAACTGAAAACACGCAAATATGTAAAAAAAATATTTGACTGCACCATAGGAAACGCAGGATCTTTTCTAAATGATTAGGTGCGTGCCACAGTTGTCAATTTATACAAATATAATGGGAATCAAACATATATAGCCTTCTTTATTCCTTCAATATCTTGGTTGTAGATCCGATTTTTTTAACGGAATGACTGCCATGGATATACATAAAACTTTTCATGGGGATGCTGCTGTTGTTTTACTTTTGGCACTTTCTGTGAAAAAAATAAACATTCTGCTGATCAATGCCTTATAGTCCTAGTTTTTTTTTTTTTTTTGAGGGAAATCATTGTTTCCTCTAGGCTTCAGGATATGATGTCTGGAGGTGTTAGAGTGTGTTTGGTTCAAGCCCAAGTTTACGTCACCAGAACTTGGCTTGCCCAAGATACGATTCATTATACCAGAATTTTGTTGTTTGATTTTGCTGAAACTTGGCTTAAATATTTCCAAGATATGATCACTATATTAGTAACTTTCTTGTTTGGTTCAGGTGAATTCCTGCCTTTATTGGAACTCTGAAGATACTCATAACCACCTTTGGTGCTCCAGTCTGAAGAATGTGATGTCTGTGAAGCTACCAAGGAAGGGGAGATTGCTGGAGTGTATGCAAAACACACTCCATGAGCTGAGCTGACGAAGAAAGACCTCTTACAGTTACTTGATGAAGTGATGACTGGCTTCTGCTTGGCCTAAGGTGGGGATCGATCAAGTGTGCTTTGGGATGGGATCACTCCTGACTTGGCAACATCAGGGATGATCAT
Source organism: Secale cereale (assembly GCA_902687465.1). Classification (NCBI taxonomy): domain Eukaryota; kingdom Viridiplantae; phylum Streptophyta; class Magnoliopsida; order Poales; family Poaceae; genus Secale; species Secale cereale. The sequence goes on from LR738711.1 coordinate 778,885,666, forward strand.
TGGCATGCTTGGAATCTTCTTGACAAGACGGTTCTGCAGATGCCAAGAAGAGGTGCTATTGCGGCGTTTTTTGAGGTTACGCCAAGGTATGGTACTACTACCAGAAGAAGGATCTTGTGTTGCACCTTCTCGGATCAAGGCGACCGCGTGGAGGCGACTGAGGAAGTTCTTCAACGGATGCAGCAGGTTCAGTGTCCACGTCTCCAGGCATTTTGCTGCCCCCCATTATTGCAGCGTTTGTTGTTAGCCTCAAGCTGCTGATTGACTGATTTCATGAGATATGCAGAAGCGCCATGATACAATTTTGCTGGCCTGTATACAATTTTGCTGGTTTAGCTGGCCTTGCAGCACGCAGCATCTCCTGTGCTGCATGTGTCCTGTCTGCCCACTAGCCACTCGATGGGTGCTCCCTGATGAATATTATTTTCACTAGTGAACTTAGTCTAAAGCACATGAGGACTTTGTTCTAGCCAGAGTCTGAGAGAATCAATGCACGGAATCATCGGCTCTCTTACGGCACACCGTGAAAATGACCCTGATGAATCTGCCATTGGTGCCTGGGCTCTGCAAGTCAACAGCGCGTGGAGTGGAGGAGATTATCCGGATAGATCGGGGCCGCACCAACCAATCCGGAGCTTTTCTGTTAGACAAGATACGCTCCTCTGTCAAAGAGGGAGAAGACGTGAAACAAACCAACAAACTACGTAGTACCACTACTACTCTGCTGCGATTTGCGACGAGCGAATCGCGGCTAGCAGGAGCGAATCCCGAGCCATGGCGACGCCCTGCCGCCTCCGCCTACTGCTCGTCCTGCTCGTCGCCGTCGTCGTCGCCGTCGCGGCGTCTCACCCGGCACACGAGGTGGGCGCTTCGCTTCATCTCGTGGTTCTAGTTTGATTTGCCTTGGTTGGTTTTCTTCTTACGCGGTTGGATTTGGGGTGCACGCGTGAAGTTCTGCGCGGCCGCGGGAGGAGGAGGAGGCGCCGGTGGCTGCGGAGGAGGAGGGGACGGCACGAGGATCCTGATCAAGGGCGGGACGGTGGTGAACGCGCACCGGGCGGAGGAGGCCGACGTCTACATCGAGGACGGCGTCGTCGTCGCCATCCGGCCGAACATCCCGGTGAGTGGTCGCTGCACGTTTGGGAGATTCGTACTGCTTCGGGGCTCGGGATCTTGGGATCGGGAAGCAGAGGCTTGACTTCTGAGACCGACGAGCCACTCTGCTTCACACACCTGTTGCCTGTAGCCCACCTTGTACGATGCCAAGTGGTACTCCAGTTTGGCTGCTTTGGGATTGCTGACAGTGCTTATTTTTAGGGCGAACTGATACTGCTAGCTCACTAGTAATAGCAAAATCTCACGGTAAACTTGAACGGAATGTACCGATGCGAATATGCAGGGACAGTAAACAGTAGATTAGACTATTGACCTTATTTTTCTTTCTTTTTTGCTAGATTTCCTCTGGCATGAAGTGAAATGTTCTGATAAAATCATGTGCTTTTTTTATGTCCAACCTTGCCAATTAATTATCTTCTGTTTACATGTCACATTTAGGTTGGTGACGATAATGTCAGAGTGATTGATGCAACCGGAAAATATGTCATGCCAGGTGATTTCTTGCAATAGTTCTGAATACTGCTGATAATTCAGTCGGTACTTGTATATCATCAGTTCATCAGGCTTCTCGGAAATATCACAGGTGGAATTGACCCGCACACCCACCTGGAGATGGAGTTCATGGGAACTGTAACCATAGATGACTTCTATAGCGGTCATGCCGCAGCACTGGCTGGTGGGACGACAATGCACATTGACTTCGTCATTCCAGTGAATGGAAACTTGACTGCAGGCTTGGAATCCTACAAACACAAAGCGGAAAAATCTGCTATGGATTATGGATTCCACATGGCCATTACCAAGTGGAATGATGAGGTTTCGAGGGAAATGGAAGTGATGGTCAAGGAACATGGTCGGTGTATACTTTCATTTATATCGTTGGATTAGTCTGTTACATTCTGTTACATGACGCAGAGCTTCTCTGCCAAAATTTCAGGGATCAATTCTTTCAAGTTCTTCATGGCATATAAAGGTTCATTGATGGTGACTGACGACCTCCTCCTGCAAGGCTTGCAAAAATGCAAATCTCTTGGTGCCCTGGCTATGGTTCATGCAGAGAATGGGGATGCTGTTGCTGAGGGACAGCAGCGGATGATTGATCTTGGGATAACTGGTCCGGAAGGGCATGCTCTCTCAAGACCTCCAGTTGTAATTCCTTTGTCCTGACGGGATCATGTTTTTGGAAGAAACTCCCATCATGAGATAGCTATAACATGAAATTTGTGCTTTCCTAAGGTAGTGATGAGTCTATTAAGTTTCTCTTGTTCTCTGCAGTTGGAAGGCGAAGCAACTTCCCGGGCAATTCGATTAGCAAAATTTGTGAATACACCGTTGTATGTTGTTCATGTGATGAGCATTGATGCAATGGAGGAGATTGCGAAAGCTAAAAGAGAAGGTATGATGCCTGACCATTTGGTTCAAACAAGTTCCCCATGCATGCAAACAAGCCAGAGTTATTTTATGAACATTTACTCTAGAACGTTGGTTAGTTTCGGTTTTGTACGAAAAAATCAGTGGTTCCAGGCTTCAGAACTGAGTGCTCCCAGGCTTCAGAACTGAGTGGTCCATGGGATTGATCATACCCCAAACCTAAGTACTAAGTTAGTTTACATTCTCAATGCATGTCAAACTGTGAAAGACTGTAAGTTGATGTAAGCTCGAACTTTGCAGGACAGAGAGTCATCGGCGAACCTGTGGTATCTGGGCTAGTCCTTGATGATTCTTGGCTTTGGGATCCTGACTTTGCAACTGCTTCAAAGTAAATAGAACACACACAATCAGTCTACGTTTATGTAGCTGTGTTTCCTCTTATTTCATATCATTCTTCTAGGTATGTGATGAGTCCTCCAATCCGGGAAGCAGGGCACAATAAAGCACTTCAAGCTGCTCTTTCGTCAGGAATATTACAGGTGAAATGCTTGAATCCAGAATCCCACCTTAATTTCCTAAATCATGAAGTTGTGGAGTCCGTAAAATAAAGTGCTTCAAGCTGGTGTTTAGCTTATCCGATTGAAGATTGTTTGTGAGGCGATGAATAATAATGAAATATCCCTTGAATAAGCACCTAACTGTTATTTGTTCAGACGTCTGTACATTGTCTACTATGGGTACGTAAATTTCCCTTGAATAAGCACCTAACTGTTATTTTTTCCTGTGCAGCTTGTGGGGACTGATCATTGCACCTTCAATTCCACTCAGAAAGCTTTCGGTTCTGATGATTTCAGAAAGATTCCCAATGGTGTAAATGGTAATCCATAGGGCTTGAGAAAAAAAGGAAATTGTAGCTTCTGTCATTGCAAATAAAAGCTGGCCATGACATCTCTCTTTTGATTACTTGATCCCAGGTATTGAAGAAAGAATGCATATAATTTGGGACAGTATGGTGGTAAGTTTTGATTCTCGGTGTTGTTTTTAGTCAATTTGAAATCAAACCATGGATACTCCATTGATTTATTGCCAGTATTTCTGTTCTCTGACTTCATTCCATATGTACAGGAGACCGGCAAGATCACTGTCACCGATTATGTGAGAGTGACAAGCACAGAATGGTATTGCAGAAATTCTATAACTACATCAGAACAAAACAAGAAACTACCAGTTTAAAGTATAATGATACATATTACTCTCTAATCATTTCAGCGCCAAGATCTTCAACATATACCCGCGAAAAGGAGCAATCCTCGAGGGATCTGATGCAGACATCATCATCCTAAACCCCAAGAGGAGCTTCGCAATGGGCGCGCGCACGCACCATTCGAGGTCCGACACAAGCGTGTATGAGGGCAGAAAAGGAAAGGTTGGCTCCTCGCAACTCACAACTGTTAATCCGACATAATACTCGAGATCCGACCTGTGGATGTTTCTGTCTGATTGGTGTAGGGAATGGTAGAGGTGACCATCTCAAGAGGGCAGGTGGTGTGGGAGGATGGCAATCTGAATGCCGTACCCGGTGCAGGAAGATACGTCAGGACGCCGCCTTTCGGCTACCTCTTCGACGGCCTTGACAAGTCGGATGCCGTCTACAGGGCTTCCCTCCGAGCACCTGTACGGCGTGGTGCGGCTGCTGCTGCTTAACTGCGTGTTCCACGGCTGGTCTCATTGCCCCCCTGACGGTGCCACTATCCTATCTGGTTCAAGAACAAATTGCACCTAAAGGCGAACGCCGTCTGCTCCATGTGTAGCATCCTTGTACATACAATCTGCCTCGTTTATATCCAGATTCTGATATAGGTGAAATTGTAAAGTTAATTATGCATATAAGGCACTTCATTTTATTTTCTTGCAAACATAAAAATCACATTTGTGACTGGGGAAATTGCAAATTCGCTCAAGTTTCGCCATGTCATGTCAAACAAGCTGGGAGTCTGGCACAACTTCCATGATCATAGTTATACCAGAAGCACACGTTGGTAACAGGCACAGTTATAACTCCAATGATGCTTGCCCTCTAAAAAGGGAATGAGGATGATCACATTTCTTTGTGTGAAACAGTTTATCACATACTCCCTCCGTCCCATAATATAAGAGCGTTTTCGACACTAAAACGCTCTTATATTATGGGACGGAGGGAGGAAGTATTAGTGTATGAAGCGTGATCCATGAAGTAACTTGGCTTTTCTTCAAAAGAACAGAACTGATGTAGAGATGTTTATGAATCTGAAAACATGTCACCTTGTCAGGCTGTATGATTTATTTAGGCGATTATACACCACAAGAACATCACATCATAAGGTCTCAAATTATTCTGCAAGTATTTACATCCCCATGTTTTCAAAAATGCTACGAACTTGTTCAATAGTTCATAATCTGATGTCACCTACATGCAGCAATATCCACTGAACATTCACCGTACACGTTCATGACATGATTCCGATCCGAACTTCTCGCCAATACAAGAATATTGTGAAGAATCTAGGGAGTAGGGGAATACCTGAATTCCTATGGGGCTGGCTAGTACAACACTCACGATACAGCACCTAATCTTATTAATTGTCCTATTTATGAATCGATTCAATTTATTCCCGCGGACGGGCCAGCCAAAGTGAACTCAAAGCGCGTAGCCGAGAGAAGTAGTCGCTTATTGCAAGCAGAGCTCGTGCAGATTGGCGAGTGGTTAATATGCGTTGCATCTGCTGAAGGGTTTGCAGCCGCAGATTATCAGCCTGCAGATAAGACATTGTTGAACATTTCATCACCAGTTGAATACAAATCTAATTAAAAAAACTGTGTTTTCTTTCTGTTTCCCCTTATTTGATCCTGTATCAGTTCAAGTGAAAATGTACAGCTGAAAGCCCAAAATCTACTTCTCTTTTGAGATGTTTATTACTTTATTCTCTGTTACTAACATTTGGAAGGTCACAAATTCTTCTCCAACACAAAAAAATGATGCCAAAGAAGTGGAACGTATGATGAAGGAAGCGCATGTTTTAGTACTGAGAAGTTGAAAAGGGCCAATTTGAACTAATATCTCAGACCTGACTGGTGGGAACATGCACTCCCCCACCCTAGGTGAATTTCCATTCTCAAAAGTAATGACTAAATCATACTCCGTATTACATTATTTCAATACCCAAATAGTCTTCCCAAAGCTCCTCAGGCAGTATGGCAACAACTTAGCAGAGGAAAGAGCGACTGCATGGTTTGTGTAGGTTACCTGTCGGAGGAAGTTTTCTAGGGTGCCAAGTTTTCCCATGGCCATTGCCATCTGCCCCATGTAGCTTGCAACATTACCGGAAGATCCTGCAGGGCCCAGGGATCCAGATGCCAGGGTTTCTGCAAGCGACTGTTGTAGTGCCTCCATCCCTTGAGAAAGAGCATCCTCAGCTTGTTGAGAAGACTGTTGCAGGTTGCATATGCCAGTAAGCTGCTGCTCAGTAAGAGGTTCTAGTTGACCTGCCAGTAACTGCAACAGAAATGTCGGTATTAAAGAAGTATAGACGGGGACATGGTAACTATATATTGAACACAAGTTAATCATCTTGACATGCTCACAAGGACTGCGGAAAGAAAACCACTCACCAAGTTGGGCCCTGGTTAAGGAATTTAATTGTGTCTACATAAATCGTATCAAATTGGTACCTTAAGGAGCTCGGATGATCTGAAGCCACCTAACCACATGAAGCACCTCTCAGCAGGGGTCTTCCACATTCCCGACAGCACATGGAAAACATCTGCTTTGGCTGCTACACCCTTGAGCCTGAAAAATTCATCATACTGCGACATGATACTATCAACAATTTTCCGAAGATCATCATCGCCAGCATGTGCATTGGATGCAGCCCTCAACTCATTTATATGCTTGTTATGTTCCTCCAACCATCGTGCATACTCCATGTCAAATGCCACAGCTCCTACAAATTACAGAACATTAACATAAAAGGCACTGACAGAATTATGGCACAAAAATCGGGATTCACCAAAGGCCAAGGATAATGTATGTAACCTAGTAATCTTTGCAAGATACAATACTGGTTACCGTTATTGTGTAAGAAGATGATCTGAAGCCACCTAAACTAGAAATCTTTACTCACCAAAGGCCAACAAATCAGTTGATAATTACCTCTTGTGGTTGTATCTAGCTTATTTTATCTACCACATTCTAAGGAGAATCCAAGCAAAGGACAAACAAAAGCCCCATAAAAAGTACAGTACACAGTATAATACTGCTGATACCAATCTGGTACTTGGAGAATATTACCATTTCCACCCGCTGACTGAGACTGATCCCCTGAAGATGAAATGAAGATGCCCTGGAGAAGTATACATTGGTCAAACAAAATGGATGGATGTTTAACCCAAGAAACTTCTGATGAATCCTGTATGGAAATGTAGAGCATATACCTGTTGACGAGCACGCTGAAGCTCTTGCTCTAGTTGAGTAAGTTTCAATCTACTACTCTCCAGGTTTTGGATATATGCCTGACAAAGCCAAATGGTGAAATAATGCAAATCAGTTCTCTCAAGTGGCTTAGTGGAACATACATAGAATAAAACGGGGAAATAGGTAGGGTTAAGATGATAACAATAAAGTTTGCCAACCAAATCTACCACTGAAGCAAAATCATGTGTTAGGCTCACAAAGATTGCCTAGCACAAATCCATGCTACAGTAGTTCTAAAGCTTTAGGGTGAAATGATATGGCATATACTGTTTAAACAAACTACCATGCTACCACAGAATGCGAGCACATCACAAATGGAATCTAGTATGAGTGCACATTTCAAGAATATACAAGCTCACCTTCTTTCTTAAACGGCTTTTCCTAGCAGCTTCACGGTTTTGGGCGAGACGGCGAAGTGACTGTTGGTAACAAAACTTATCTTTAAACAGTGGATCATCATTTGACCAAAGCATCAGATATGTAGTGTTAACTGTACCTTATGATCTAATTTGTCCCTTGATTTGTCACTAGAATCAGAAGCAGTGGGGGCAGCAAGCTGTCCATGTTCAAACTGTTAAGCAGATAATCATTAAACCAAGATGCTTCGGTATAAGATGATTGCTCATACTGAAACTATAATTATAAATATAATTGGGAAAAAAACTACCGCCACAGTATCTTTCAGCAATTGTGTCCATGAGAATTAAATTCAATTAGTTATATGCAACTAGACTGTTATGTGTGAAGATAATGGTGCTACTACTTGAAATGGCATTAAGATATAATACCATCCTGGATACACGTAGGACCTTTTTCCTCTCTCGGACACATATTATTAAGAAGCATGTGGAAATAACACAAATGTCCAAACAGACTCAAACAAAAAGATAGGAAACCGAAAACAGGAACAAGGTATCTAACTAAAGCTACCAAAGGACCTTAACACTAAGAAATCATTCAAGATCTCAAGCCCTGTGTACACGTGCATAATACTGATATTTCAAAGTTCTTTTAGGGAATTCAAACAGCTCTTTAATTGCAAGGAAACAAACATTTTGCAAACAAAATTTCGATCGCCAAAACCTGGGAGTATGAAAAGTTCAATATCAAGTGTATCATCACAATGAGACAGTCTGACAAAAAGTTGATCTGAGAACGGTGGGTACCATTTGGTTCCTCTCATCAATGTCTATATCCGGATCCGTTGATGTATCAGTCCTAGGACTTGTATCAGCCATACTTGACTCTCCCCAGTTATCATTGTTATGAGTTCTTAAAGCTACTAGATTTTTTTGTGCTCCCTTTTGCTGTAGTAGTGCCTGAGGATCAACTGCTGTTACTGCTGCTGCTGCCGCCGCCGTAGTAGCTAGATCAGTCGGAGAAATGGACTGCAATTCGGAGTGCAAAAATTGCATCAATCCCTAATGTAGATGGAATATCACTTAATAATTGGGACTCTGACTTGTCACTGGTACCTTCCCATAATTTCCAAACTGAAGGGGGTCACTGGTATATGCATGAGTATTTGGCTTCAGATTGAATAAATTATCTGAACATCAGCAAATAAAGGAGAAACCAGTAAACTTTAGTAATCATGAACATCGACAGTGCTAGTCACTGAAACCTATATGAAGTTGTGAATTTTTCACAAGCAGAAAAGTGTACAGGATCCGTAGTTAAAATCACTGGAGCAGGTAAGTTTCTAGCGGTATCGATTAAGAAAAGAGTGACATACTTGTACTGAAATTAGCAAGATCTTCTATTCTGAATCCAGCGGAGTGCGCGAGCGCCCCGAAATCAGCGACTCGAGAAGGCTGCATGACGTTCACATTTGTTGGGCTGCAAGCAATTTTCGCACCAGTTAAACAAAGCTCAGAAAATAGTACTGTATGAGCCTGCAACAAAGCTCCTCTCTTTTATTTTTCTTGTCTTGCATACCACATGCTACATCCTATGCCCATCCAATACTGTTCATCAGTAATTAACACAGTGCAATATATATATAATTCTTTTCCTTTGGAAGAATCACACAATGCCATTCAATTGCATCGGTCAGAGACCTGTGCATCCGCACCAACCGTCAAGAGGGGCCGCTTGGATGTGTGATAAATGTATTTGGTTTTGGTCCACAAACCCATAGTTTTCTTCAACATGTACTATGTAGGATTACAAATCCTAAAGATCATGACCCCCAACCCCCCACCCCTACACACACAATGTGTTACACTGCTAACAAGATACTACTACTACTACATATGTACCAAAATTCTGAATATCTAGCCTACAAAAACGTGTCTTGTAGTATTTTGATACGGAGGGAGTAGTACTACTACATGGGTTTAGCCCCAAACGTGCATGCCCAACCTGCGTGTTCTGCCTCTTTTCTGAAGATCTGGACCTACCACAGTACTGGAAATCAGTGATGAGCCCCCTGGAGAGTTAATGATGCACGCCCAAATGAATCAATCATACTCCCTCCGGTCCTTTTTACTCTGCATATTAGGTTTTTCTGAAGTCAATCTCATCCAACTTTGACCAAGTTTATATAAAAACTTATTGACATTCACATAACAACACCAATATCATTAGATTCATCTCGGAATATATTTTCGTATTATATTTATTAGATATTATAGGTGCTAATAATTTCTAATATAAATTTGGTCAAACTTAGCAAAGTTTGACTTTCGGCAAATCCAATGTGCAGAGTAAAAAGGACCGGAGGGAGTACCTCCCCAGGCAGCAACACCAAGAGAGCGGCAATCATTGCTCCTCCTTCTCCCTCCCGAGACACACACGAACAGCAGCGACCAAATCCCTGTTACTACTACTACTACTAGTGCTAGCAAAGCTGCTCTGCCCCTCTAATCATCACGGCACTCGAGCTAAAGGTCACCGCACTCCACATCGACGAGCGCTAATCAGAGGGGGAAAGCGGCCCGCTTTTCCTCCCCGTCCTGGAAAGGAGGAGCAATCAGCGGCGCCCCGCGCCATGATCAATTAAGTAATCGGCAATCAGGGGCCGTAAGCACGGGAAAGCGAGTGAGACAACACGGAGGACGGAGCGTGCGGAAATGAGCGAGCGAGCAGGCAAATGGGACAAGGGAGGAGACCGTCAAGAAATGGGGAGGGGGTGGCGGCGCGGGGGACGTACATGGTGTGCTGAGGAGCCCCGAAGCCCGGCATCGGCCCGCGCGGGTCTCCCGCCGCCGCCGCCGGCCCTCCTCCTCCTCCTCGCCTACTCTCCATCCGCCACCATCAACCGCCGTGCACCCCCGGTGCTGCTGCCTGGCGCATCACCCCGCCTCACCAACCTGCGGGAGAGGAAGAAGCAAGGGATTCTTCTTTCTCCGGCGCCGCCGCTGTCACCAACAGAAGCGAATCAAGAACTGCACAGGGGAGAGAAGAACAACAAGCTACTAGCTAGGATCTCTGAATATCAGGATAAACTGATCAGTTGCTGAGCAAGTAGCGGCAGTAACCTGATGGGACGGGGCTGCGAGGTGGTGGCGGTGGCCTCGCGTGGGTGAAGCCGTGAAGAGGGAGGAGGAAATGAGAGGAGGACGGTGGAAGCTGGGAGAGTCTTCCACCGGCGACAGTGGCACAAGGGAGGGAGGGGAAGAGCTTAGCTTAGCTTAGCGACGCAGCGCCTCGAATTCCGGCCATTTTTTTATGATGGCTCCTTGGTTTTGCGAGTCCCGCTGGAGGAGGAGTGACGTTTGGACCATAGCAATCTCTAGGCGGGAGTCATCCTCTGCCTCTGCACCACAGTGGGCTACTGTGAGGCAGTCAAGCCTCATCACTATGCCTGCCTGCTCAAGAATTTCCAAATTCACTACGGAGTATGTAAATTTTTATGGTCGCTTCAGGGAACTGTTTGAGATACTATTGAATAATTTGAGGAAAATGAGAGGTAAAAAAAAGACGATTTTACCCCCCAAAAAGGCGTTTTTTTTTTAAATACTCCCTCTGTTTTGTATGCAAGTCCCTCGGGGCTAACATACTATTGAAGAATATGAAGATGATGGTAGGTAAAAAGAAGGCAGGTTTAACCAAAAGTTTGAAATGCTCCTTCTATTTCGAAATACCAAGTGTATTAGTTTGTTATGACAAGTTGTTGATACAAAATCATAACCGTAAAGCTAATACCTTAGATATGAAACTGATATGCCTCATGTTACTAGAGTAATTTTTGGTCAAACGCTTGTTCTAATGAATCCGAATACATAAGTATTTTGAAACGGAGGGAGTACGCATACACTGCAAAGGCATGAACCATCACCAACTTGGCATCATAAATATGGATGAGTGGCCCTCCAATACACACATAAATACTATGGGATAGTAAATTTAAGTCAAATTGTAACTTCATTAGCATATCTACGTTGATCACAACCTCTCTAGGACAACCAACAACTTTTAGCTTCCAGATTGATTAAGAGTGCTACGATACCGGTTGGATGATTATTGGACGATAGTGCAAATCAGACCATTCATATGTAGGATTAGGTGCAACACAGCTGGTTGAATAACTATCGTGTCTGAATCGTCCAGCCTGGATTGTGGTGAGGCTTCAGTTTAGAATACGTTTTCCCCGTTGGAAGGCGTATTCCCGAAGAAGGTGATTTCTGTTTAAACCCCGTCGGCCAAAATCCTTATATAGCGGACGTTCGTCAGTTAGCAACAGAAATGGACAGTTTTTAGTTCTTTTTCTGCCTAGCGAACGAATAGCCATATCCCTGATGGAAATATGCCCTAGAGGCAATAATAAAGTTGTTATTATTTTATATTTCCTTATTCATGATAAAGGTTTATTATTCATGTTAGAATTGTATTGATCGAGAACCTAAATGCATGTGTGAATACATAAACAAATACCGTGTCCCTCTACTAGACTAGCTCGCTAATCAAAGATGGTTAAGGTTTCACAACCATGGACGTGAGTTGTCATTTGATAACGGGATCACATCATTATGAGAATGATGTGGTGGACAAGACTCATCCCTTAGCTTAGCATTTGATCGTACAATTTATTACTACTGCTTTCATGTATGTCAAATACATATTCCGTTGACTATGAGATCATGCAACTCCCGGATACCAGAGGAATGCCTTATGTGCTATCAAACATCACAACGTAACTGGGTGATTATAAAGATGCTCTACAGGTATCTCCAAAGGTGTTTTGTTGGGTTGGCGTGAATCGAGATTAGGATTTATCACTCCGAGTATGGGAGAGGTATCTCTGGACCCTCTCGGTAATACACATCATGATAAGCCTTGCAAGCAAATGACTAATGAGTTAGTCACGGGATGATGTATTACGAAACGAGTAAATAGACTTGCTGGTAACGAGATTGAACTAGGTATAGAGATACCACGATCGAATCTCGGGCAAATAACATACTGACGGACAAAAAGAATTATGTATGTTGTCATAACGGTTTGATTGATAAAAATCTTCGTAGAATATGTAGGAGCCATTATGGGCATCCAGGTTCCGCTATTGATTATTGACCGGAGAGGTGCCTCGGTCATGTCTACATAGTTCTCGAACCCGTAGGGTCCGCACGCTTAACGTTCGCTGACGATTTAGTATTATATGAGTTATATATGATGGTGACTGAATGTTGTTCGGAGTTCCGGATGAGATCATGGACATGACGAGGAGCTCCAAAATAGTCTGGAGGTAAAGATTAATATATGGGTAATAGTTTTTGATCTCTGAAAAGGTTCCGGAATTCGTCGGAAGGGGTTTCGGATGTTTCCCAAAATGTTTGGGCACGCAAACACTTTATTTGGGCCAAGGGGTAAAGCCCATGAGGGTTTTGGAAATTGCAAAAGGAAGTTTTGCGGAGGCTGGGGGCTAGACGCCAAGGACCCTAGCGTCTAGGGCTAGACGCCGGGAACCCTGGCGTTTGGGCCTGGAGTCCGCGTAGGACTCTTGCCTTTCGGGCAAAACCGACTTTGAGGAGGCTTTTTCTCCAAGTTTCCACCCCAGGGCTCAACATATAAATAGAGGGGCAGGGCTAGCACCCAAGACACATCAAGATACACCAAGCCGTGTGCCTGCAACCCCGTCCCCTCTAGTTTATCCTCCGTCTAGTTTCTGTAGTGCTTAGCGAAGCCCTGCGGAGATTGTTCTTGATCACCAACCGTCACCATGTTGTCGTGCTGCCGGAACTCATCTACTACTTCGCCTCTCTTGCTGGATCAAGAAGGCGATGACGTCATCGAGCTGAACATGTGCTGAACACGGAGGTGCCATACGTTCGGTACTTGATCGAGACGGATCGTGAAGGTGTACGACTACATCAACCGCATTGATAACCACTTTCGCTTAGCGATCTTCAAGGGTATGGAGATGATATACCCCTCTCGTAGCTATGCATCTCCATGGATAGACTTTGCGTGTGCGTAGAATTTTTTGGTTTTCCATGCAATGTGCCCCAACAGTGGCATCATGAGCCAGGTCTATGTGTAGATGATATGCACGAGTAGAACACAAAGGCGTTGTGGGCGGTGATGTTCATACTGCTTACCACCAACGTCTTATTTTGATTCGGCAGCATTGTAAGATGAAGCGGCCCAGACCAACATTACATGTCCACGTACATGAGACTGGTTCCACTGTCATGTGCAACTTGTTTCCATAAAGGTGGCCGACGGGTGTTTGTTTCTCTCCTACTTTAGTTGATTCGAATTTGGCTGCGGCCGGTCCTTGTTGAAGGTTAAAACAACAAACTTGATAAATCACCATTGTGGTTTTGTGCCATAGGTAAGAACGGTTCTTGCTAGAAGCCCGTAGCAGCCACGTAAAAACTTGCAACAACAAAGTAGAGGACGTCTAACTTGTTTTTGCAAGGCATGTTGTGATGTGATATGGTCAAGACGTGATGAGTTATACATTATTGTATGAGATGATCATGTTTGTAAATTATCGGTAACCGGCAGGAGCCTTATGGTTGTCTCTTTATTGTATGAAATGCAAACGTCATGTAATTGCTTTACTTTATCGCTGTGAGTTAGCAATAGTCGTAGAAGCAATAGTTGGCGAGACGACCACGATGCTATGATGGAGATCAAGGTGTCGAGCCAGTGACGATGGAGATCATGACGATGCTTTGGAGATGGAGATCAAAAGCACAAGATAATGATGGCCATATCATGTCACATATTTTGATTGCATGTGATGTTTATCCTTTATGCATCTTATTTTGCTTAGATCGACGGTAGCATTAAAAGATGGTCCCTTCACTAAATTTCAAGATAATAGTGTTCTCCTCGAGTATGCACCATTGCTACAGTTCGTCGTTTCGAGACACCATGTGATGATCGGGTGTGATGGTCTCTGCGTTCACATACAATGGGTGTAAGACAGTTTTACACACGCGGAATACTTGGGTTAAACTTGACGAGCCTAGCATGTACAGACATGGCCTCAGAACACTGGAGACCGAAAGGTCGAACATGAGTCATATAGTAGATATGATCATTATAGAGATGTTGACCATTGATAACTACTCCATTTCACGTGATGATCGGACATGGTTTAGTTGATTTGGATCATATATCACTTAGTTGACCTGAGAGATGTTAATTTAAGTGGGAGTTCTTTAGTAATTTGATTAATTGAAATTAATTTATCATGAACTTAGTCCTCATAGTATCTTCATATCTATGCTGTAGATCAATGGCATGCGCTAGCGCTCCCTTGAATTTTTGTGTTCCTAGAGAAAGCTAAGTTGAAAGATGATGGTAGCAACTACACGGACTAGGTCCGTAACTTGAGGATTATCCTCATTGTTGCACAGAAGAATTATGTCCTTGATGCACCGCTACGTAACACACTGGCTGCAGGAGCTGAAGCAGATGTTATGAACGCCTGGCAAGCTCTATCTGATGACTACTCTATAGTTCAGTATGTCATGTTTTACGGCTTAGAACCGGGACTTCAAGATGTTTTGAACGTCATGGATCATATGAGATGTTGTAGGAGCTGAAAATGATTTTTCAAGCTAATGCCCGGGTTGAGCGATATGAAGTCTCCAACAAGTTCTATAGCTGCAAGATGGAGGATAATAGTTCTGTCACTGAACACGTACTCAAAATGTCTGGGTATCATAACCACTCGACTCAGCTGGGAATTGAGAGTGTCTTTGACAGAGTTCTTCAATTACTGTCTCCAAGCTACAAAGACTTCGTGATGAACTATAATATGCAAGGGGCGGATAAGACAATTCCCGAGCTCTTCGCGATGCTGAAATCGATAGAGGTAGAAATCAAGAAGGAGCATCAAGTGTTGATGGTTAACAAGACCATTAGTTTCAAGAAAAAAGGGCAAAGGAAAGAAAGAGAACTCCAAGAAGAACGACAAACAGGTTATCGGTCCCATGAAGAAACCCAAAGTTGGTCCTAAGCCTGAAACTGAGTGCTTCTACTTCAAAGGGAGTGGTCACTGGAAGCGGAACTGCCCCAAGTATTTGGCGGATAAGAAGGATGGCAAAGTGAACAAAGGTATATTTCATATACATGTTATTGATGTGTTCCTTACTCATGCTTGTAGCAACGCCTGTGTATTTGATACCGGTTCGGTTGCTCATATTTGTAACTCGAAACAGGAGCTGCGGATTAAATGAAGATTGGCTAAGGACGAGGTCACGATGCACGTCGGGAATGGTTCCAAGGTCGATGTGATCGTCATCAGCATGCTACCTCTACACCTACCTTTGGGATTAGTTTTAGGCCTAAATAATTG
Organism: Secale cereale; assembly: GCA_902687465.1. Lineage (NCBI taxonomy): Eukaryota > Viridiplantae > Streptophyta > Magnoliopsida > Poales > Poaceae > Secale > Secale cereale. Next base: position 778,901,421 of record LR738711.1, read on the forward strand.
TTATTTTGTGCCAGCGTTGAGCATGAACATTATATCTGGATCTTGTTTGATGCGAGACGATTATTCATTTAAGTCAGAGAATAATGGTTGTTCTATTTATATGAGTAATATCTTTTATGCTCATGCACCCTTGATGAATGGTCTATTCTTATTGAATCTCGATCGTGGTAATACACATATTCGTAATATTGATGCCAAAAGATCCAAAGTTGATAATGATAGTGCAACATACTTGTGCCACTGCCATTTAGGTCATATTGGTGTAAAGCGCATGAAGAAACTCCATGCTGATGAAGGAAATATGCCCTAGAGGCAATAATAAAGTTGTTATTTATATTTCCTTATATTATGATAAATGTTTATTATTCATGCTAGAATTGTATTAACCGGAAAATTAGTACATGTGTGAATACATAGACAAAACAGAGTGTCCCTAGTATGCCTCTACTTGACTAGCTCGTTGATCAAAGATGGTTATGTTTCCTAACCATAGACATGTGTTGACATTTGATGAACGGGATCACATCAATAGAGAATGATGTGATGGACAAGACCCATCCGTTAGCTTAGCACTATGATCGTTTAGTTTTATTGCTATTGCTTTCTTCATGACTTATACGTGTTCCTCTGACTATGAGATTATGCAACTCCCGAATACCGGAGGAAAAAGCAGAAGCAGCCTTTATCACACTATGAAAGAATTAGGTTAGAAAGAATCAGAAAGAGATTAGAAAGAAAGAAAGAGAAATAAAAGAGAGAATCAGAAAGCAGGTCACCTTGGATAGTGATCTCTCATCCAGTCAGAAGTGGAACTCAAGATTAGGATCGCGGGAAATAAACAGAAAGGCCAGAGTTGAGGATGGCGGGTCTAACATCTAGTGGGAACATTAGAGAGATCTTCTTCAAGAAAGATGAAGGAGATCACACGTAGTACTGACCGCAAGCAGCAGATCACACTACTGCTTGTTGATTCAATCTATCACGCTACACAAAAAACAGCCAAAAAACACAAGAATGAAAGAAATCAAGAAATGAATTCCTTATTCTTTGGAAAGCCGACATCTAGTTTGCTGTCTAGGTCTAGTTTACGACCTCGTCTACTCACGATTGTAAGGTGGAGGCATTATACGCGTTTGCCGCCTGAGATGCAGCGGCTCGCATATATATCCGAATTATGCACGGAGGTCCATACTCTCTATGGGCCAAAATGGACTGGTAGAGGGTTAATACCTCCGGAACAGTTGATGCTAGAATCCAGTATTAGATCAGGGGATAATTCGTTTCTCTCCCGCCTTATATATGACACTTTTTACGATATTGATATTGGGCCGGAAGAGTTTCAATCTGTTTTAGAGGCTGAGTCGATGTTCGGTTATTGTGTTCGGATCGACCCTGTCTCCTATCTCGATATAGATTTAAATAACCGCTGGGTAGATGTTTGTAGGCCGACCCTTCTTAAGGATTCACTACTATTTAGTGCTTTAGCATCTATCCTACTGAAGAGGTGCATATTGGCCCATAGTCATCACCTCCCTAAGAGGTTAGAATCGTATAATGAAATTAGGCATCTTAATAATGAGTTTTGGAGATCGCAAGAGGATGTGGTACGACTAATAAGGGTTGATTTTAGTCCATATATTTCTCGTATAGATAGAGAATGGGTGTGGAAGCGGGTAAGTTGTATCCACCGCTACGGTGTTATTTCCGACCTGATAAGGCAATTTATCAACCTCCCGATATATGATCGGAACACAAACCTTCCAATTTTGAGGTGGCGGTGTATCCCTCTAGTGCCCGAGCTGAGTGATACACTTCTACACGTGTTTTTCAGGTCCGAATTTGACTCCCCTCTACAAATCGTATATGACGGTTTACTGATTACCAGGTGGGGTGGCGAGCTCATTCTTGCACAGAGAGGATCTGATAAATTTCAACTGTGTCAAAAGGATATAGTTGACCTTTTAGCTAGAAAGAAGCTAAGAGCAGTCGTCGATGTCGTGGAACGTGGGTCAGGAACAGTGCTTGCGAACAACGGTCGGGTAGAGTTTCGCGTTAGCGAAAGTGGTGAGGTATTGGTCTCACCAGTGGAGAAGGAGTCCAATTAAAGAGTCAACTTGCCATGAGGGTTGACTCACTAGTTATAGGTTGAGTGGTTATCTAGTTCAGTGAATAAATGGTATCAAGATAGGTAAGGTAGGGTGGTTGTTTGATAAAAAAGAAATGTGGGAATGTAGTGAAATCGGCCTAAAAGTCAATAAACGTGGGAATGATGGGATATGGTCACCACAGTGTTAGGGTTTGAGAAAAGAAATGTGAGAATGTAGTGAAATCAGTGTTAGGTTTTTGTCAATAAACGTGAGAGTTCGGAACATCGGTTTACACGTTCCTTCTAGATTGGTTAGATCTGTACGAAATAGTAGATAGTATGTTCTTCTATAGTCGGAAAAAGGTCACGCATTTATCATATCCTTCTTGTACAGTCATCCACATAACTCTCATCATACCCCCACGGGTGCTAGTCATAAGTTTCTACTCAAACGCATCAACTTCTATTGGTGGTTATATTGAATAGTTTGCACATCTTCCGTAGATTATTCTAGTGTAAACAGCGTACGTGATCTAGTTATAGGGGAAAAACCCATAACACGATCTAGTTTATGTTATATATGTTAATAGTGGGCAGGTTTCGAGTAGAGGAAAGAAGAAGGTAGTGGTTGCAACACAACAAACAGAAACATGTTTTAGGCAACCGAGGAACATTACCCTTTCTGCCGCATGCTACACTTAATAACATTTCCGACCTATAAATCAGGTTAAGAATGGTATGTGTCACAAGACACAAGGAAATTAGTGAGGACGGTTTAGCTACATATCTGTAAGCATCTTAAGGGAGGAGGCAACCCATACTCAAAGAATTGACTCTATTCACGGGCAGGCTATCATTCATTCATGTTAGCTAGAAAACGTATACCATACAACCTAGAATACTGTACAACGTCCTTGTCCTGCTACCCCTTAAGTGAAGGATGGTTTACCTTACTTGGTAATAGTATACATGCTGAGTGTGAGAGAAGGCTGACGTTATACGAGTAGTATACCCTCAGAATAAATAATTCTCAACAAATTATGCATCGAACTATATGGCTGAATTTGCATTCAAAGGATTATGCGGCAACCTTTAAGAGTATAAACATCTCTTACTTATAAATTTTCGACGTGTCAAATAACTTGTAAATTCATTGTGCATACCCTCCTTTTATAATATACCTACTTTCAACTTTCAGTATTGTATTGGGGGTAGTGTGAGGGGTATAATCACCTTTGTAGTGATAAAGGTCGCAATCATGATTGCTAGACCAATCGAACCCATACGTTCGGATTGAGGAAGACATTCAACGTCGTATTGATTAACATCAACTATGTGACAAAAAGGTTCACTATAAGGTTTATAGTTGTTATAAACAGTCTTTACGACATCTTCACTCATCCAGTACGTGATTTTTTGATATCCGTCAACTACCGAAGTATGATGTTTGAAACATTCGAACGGGTAGAGCTTCGTATCCACTACTGGTAGGGTAAGAGGATCCTGTGCGGTAAATTTGTACCAAACAACAACCCCGATCCCTATTAAAACTAGGATATTAAAGGTGCAGTAGGCATACCCGTTGAATTTATGTGCATAAGCTCTCGTTGTAACTTGAATTAACAGCTTTGTGTATGCATCACCTAGTAGTGATTTCATACCACAACCTAAATATGTGTTTTGTATATCATACCACGACAGAGTTAACTTGTTTATACAGACTAAACCTAATGAATTCATTATCCTATTCAAATTATTAACGGAATAATACCTATTTATTATGGTAGACCATGGAATGTTTGAAGATAGATTCCAATCTTCGTAAAGGTGAAGGGTCCTGTCAAACAATAATGATTTTAGGGTGAGTTTGACTATGCGAGTATTCTCTCTATCAACAAAAAGGTATAATTAAATGAACTTCCAACTACACGATGATTGATATCAAATCTATAGTCGCTAAAATAGTCCCCTAAATATAGGTAGACTATAAAAGCAACAATAATTTCTGTTTCATATAGAGCACTCCAGCATTGTATAGCACCCCCGAGAGCACACAATAAATCGATTAACGAAGCCCATATCGCGCTAATATCGATGATTTGATACTGCTTCAGAGCATATATACATTGACAGCTAATTCTCCTGATTAAACTGTTAATCTTTGAACAACGACCGAAGATATTATTCACGTCTAATGAAGTATCAGATCCTGTTGAACCGTCATCACCAGCCCTCGATCCAACGATGATTCCAATAGCTATCAAATCCTCTTTACGAATTCTAGCTGAAGGTTTTTCTTTTTCACTAGAAGTCGATTTGCTCTCGATCTCAACATCGAACCCTTCTAATAATTCATCTCGCTTATTAGACGGCGAATAATTACTCTCAATAATATATACCTCGTCAGGAGATATGGAATCTAGATGATTCATATCGTATGCGCCTAATAATTTGAATATCCACTTAATATCCATCTTATGGAATCGAAAGAAATAAGACAATTTATTCCACATAGGTAGTAGTTGAGTTGTGTTTTTTGGCTGTTTTTTGTGTAGCGTGATAGATTGAATCAACAAGCAGTAGTGTGATCTGCTGCTTGCGGTCAGTACTACGTGTGATCTCCTTCATCTTTCTTGAAGAAGATCTCTCTAATGTTCCCACTAGATGTTAGACCCGCCATCCTCAACTCTGGCCTTTCTGTTTATTTCCCGCGATCCTAATCTTGAGTTCCACTTCTGACTGGATGAGAGATCACTATCCAAGGTGACCTGCTTTCTGATTCTCTCTTTTATTTCTCTTTCTTTCTTTCTAATCTCTTTCTGATTCTTTCTAACCTAATTCTTTCATAGTGTGATAAAGGCTGCTTCTGCTTGTGTGCTATCAAACGTCACAACGTAACTGGGAAATTATAAAGATGCTCTACAGGTGTCTCCAGATGAGATCACAGACAGGACGAGGAGTCTTGAAATGGCCGAGAAGTAAAGATTCATATATTGGAAGGCTATATTCGGACATTGGAAAGGTTCCGAGTGACTCGTGTATTTTTTGGAGTATTGGAGAGTTACGGGAATTCGCCGGGGAAGTAGTGGGCCTTAATGGGCCATACGGGAAAGGAGAGAAGGGCCTCAAGGGGTGGAAGCACGCCCCCCATGGGCTGGTCCGAATTGGACTAGGAAGGGGGAGGCGCCCCCCTCCTTCCTTATCCCCTCTTTCTCCTTCCTTCTTCTCCTACAAGGACTAGGAAAGGGTGGAACCTACTCCTACTAGGAGTAGGATTCCACCCCTTGGGCGCGCCCCTTGTGGCCGGCCCTCCTCCTCCCTCCCTCCTTTATATACGTGGCCAGGGGGGACCCCATAGACACACAAGTTGATTTCTTAGCCGTGTGCGGTGCCGCCCTCCACAGTTACACACCTCAGACATATCGTCTTAGTGCTTAGGCGAAGCCCTGCGCCGGTAACTTCATCATCACGGTCACCACGCCGTCGTGCTGACGGAACTCTCCCGCGACCTCAACTGGATCAAGAGTTCGTGGGACGTCATCGAGCTAAACGGGTGCTGAACGCGGAGGTGACATACGTTCGGTGCTTGGATCGCTTAGATCGCGAAGACGTTCGACTACATCAACCGCGTTACTAAACGCTTCCGCTTTCGGTCTACGAGGGTACGTGGACACACTCTCCCCGATCGTTGCTATGCTTCTCCTAGATAGATCTTGCGTGATCGTAGGAATTTTTAAATACTACGTTCCCCAACAGTGGCATCAAGAGCCAGGTCTATGCGTAGATGATATGCACGAGTAGAACACAATGAGTTGTGAGCGATAATAGTCATACTGCTTACCAACATGTCATACTTTGATTCGGCGGTATTGTGAGATGAAGCGGCCCGGACCGACATTGCGCGTACGCTTACGCGAGACTAGTTTCACCGTTACGAGCACTCGTTGCGTAAAGGTGACCGGCGGGTGTCTGTCTGTCTCACTTTAGTTGAATCGAGTGTGGCTACACCCGGTCCTTGTTAAGGTTAAAACAACACACTTGACGAAAAATCGTTGTGGTATTGTATGCGTAGGTAAGGATGGTTCTTTCTAAGCCCGTAGCAGCCACGTAAAACTTGCAACAACAAAGTAGAGGACATCTAACTTGTTTTTGCAGGGCATGTTGTAATGTGATATGGTCAAGACGTGATGAGTTATACGTTATTGTATGAGATGATCATGTTTTGTAAATTATTGACAACCGACAGGAGCCTTATGGTTGTCTCTTTATTGTATGAATTGTGAAGGCCATGTAATTGCTTTACTTTATCACTATGAGTTAGCGAGAGTAGTAGTAGCAATAGTTGGCGAGACGACCACGACGCTACGATGAAGATCATGGTGTCAAGCCGGTGATGATGGAGATCATCACGATGCTTTGGAGATGGAGATCAAAAGCACAAGATGATGATGGCCATATCATGTCACATATTTTGATTGCATGTGATGGTTATCTTATTATGCTTCTTATTTTTCTTAGTATGGCGGTAGCATTATAAGATGATCCCTTACAAAATTTCAAGGTACAAGTGTTCTACCTGAGTATGCACCGTTGCGAAAGTTCTTCGTGCTGAGACACCACATGATGATCGGGTGTGATAGGCTCTGCGTTCACATACAACGTGTGCAAGACAGTTTGCACATGCGGAATACTCGGGTTAAACTTGACGAGCCTAGCATGTACAAACATGGCCTCGGAACACTAGAGACCGAAAGGTCGAGCGTGAATCATATAGTAGATATGATCAACATAAGATGTTCACCATTGAAAACTACTCCATCTCACGTGATGATCGGACATGGTTTAGTTGATTTGGATCACGTGATCATTTAGATGACTACAAAGATTTCTATCTAACTGGGAGTTCTTTAGTAATATGATTAATTGAACTTTAATTTATCATGAACTTAGTCCTGATAGTTTTTTGCATATCTATGTTGTTGTATATCAATAGCTTGCGTTATAGCTCCCCTATGTTTTTGATATGTTCCTAGAGAAAACTAAGTTGAAAGATGTTAGTAGCAATGATGCGGACTAGGTCCATGATCTGAGGATTATCCTCATTGCTGCACAACAGTATTATGTCCTTGATGCACAGCTAGGTGACAAACCTATTGCAGGAGCAGATGCAGAGGTTATGAACGTCTGGCAAGCTCGTTCTGATGACTACTCGATAGTTTAGTGTGCCATGCTTTACGGCTTAGAATCGGGACATCAACGACGTTTTGAATGCCACGAAGCGTATGAGATGTTCCAAGAGTTGAAAATAGTATTTCAAACTCATACCCGTGTCGAGAGGTATGAGACCTCTGACAAGTACTTTGCCTACAAGATGGAGGAGAATAGCTCAACCAATGAGCATGTGCTCAGAATGTCTGAGTACTACAATCGCTTGAAACAAGTGAGAGTTAATCTTCCAAATAAAATAGTGATTGACAGAGTTCTCTAGTGTCTAGTCACTATCACCAAGTTACTAGAACTTCGTGATGAACTATAATATGCAAGGGATGATGAAAACGATTCCCGAGCTCTTCGTGATGCTGAAATCAACGAAGGTAGAAATCAAGAAAGAGCATCAATTGTTGATGGTTAACAAGACGACTAGTTTCAATAAAAGGACAAGGGTGAGAGAGGGAACTTCAAGAAGAATGGCAAGCAAGTTGTCACTCCTGTGAAGAAGCCCAAAGTTGGACCTAAGCCTGAAACTGAGTGCTTCTAACGGCAAAGGAAATGGTCATTGGAAGCAGAAGTTCCCCAAATATTTGGCGGATAAGAAGGATGGCGAAGTGAACAAAGGTATACTTGATATACATATTGATAATGTGTACCTCACTAGTGTTCATAGTAGCCCCTGGGTATTTGATACTTGTTCGGTTGCTAAGAATAGTAACTCGAAACAGGAGTTGTAGAATAAACGGGGACTAGTTGAGGGTGAGGTGACGATGTGTGTTGGAAGTAGTTCCAATATTGATATGATCATCATCGCACACTCACTGTACGTTCGTGATTAGTGTTAAACCAAAATAAATGTTATTTGGTGTTTGCGTTGAGCATGAACAAGATTGGATCGTGTTTATTGCAATACGATTATTCATTTAAGTGAGAGAATAATTGTTATTCTGTTTACATGAATAAAACCTTATATGGTCATACACCCAAGGTGAATGGTTTATTAAATCTCGATCGCAGTAAATACACATAGTCATAATATTGAAGCCAAAAGATGCAGAGTTGATAATGATAGTGCAACTTATTTGTGGCACTTCCGTTTAGGTCATATTGGTGTAAAGCGCATGAAGAAACTCCATGCTGATGGACTTTTGGAATCACTTGATTATGAATCACTTGGTGCTTGCGAACCGTGCCTCATGGGCAAGATGACTAAAACACCGTTCTCCGGAACAATGGAGCGAGCAACTGACTTATTGGAAATCATACATACTGATGTATGTGGTCCAATGAGTGTTGAGGCTCGCTACGGGTATCGTTATTTTCTGACCTTCACGGATGATTTGAGCAGACATGGGTATATCTACTTGATGAAACACAAGTCTGAAACATTTGAAAAGTTCAAAGAATTTTAGAGTGAAGTAGAGAATCATACAAGCAAATAAAGTTTCTAAGATCTGGTCACGGAGGCGAATATTTGAGTTATGAGTTTGGTCTTCATTTGAAACAATGTGGAATAGTCTCAAAGCTCACGCCACCTGGAACACCACAACAAATGGTGTGTCCGAACGTCATAACCATACTTTATTAGATATGGTGCGATCTATGATGTCTCTTACCGATTTACCACTATTGTTATGGGGTTATGCATTAGAGACAATTGCATTTACGTTAAATAAGGCACCATCTAAATCTGTTGAGATGACACCGTATGAACTATGGTTTATCAAGAAACCTAAGCTGTCGTTTCTTAAAGTTTGGGGTTACGATGCTTATGTGAAAAAGCTTCAACCTGATAAGCTCGAACAAAAGTCAGAGAAATGTGTCTTCATAGGATACCCAAAAGAAATTGTTGGGTACACCTTCTATCACAGATCCGAAGGCAAGATATTCGTTGCTAAGAATGGATCCTTTCTAGAGAAGGAGTTTCTCTCGAAAGAAGTGAGTGAGAGGAAAATAGAACTTGATGAGGTAATTGTACCTTCTCTCGAATTGGAAAGTAGTTCATCACAGAAAACAGTTCCAGTGATTCCTGCACCAATTAATGTGGAAGCTAATGATAATGATCATGAAACTTCAGATCAAGTTACTACTGAACCTCGTAGGTCAACCAGAGCACGTTCCGCACTAGAGTGGTACGGTAATCATGTTCTGGAAGTCATGTTACTAGACCATGATGAACCTACGAACTATGAGGAAGCGATGATGAGCCCAGATTCCGCAAAATGGCTTGAGGCCATGAAATCTGAGATAGGATCCATGTATGAGAACAAAGTGTGGACTTTGGTGGACTTTCATGATGATCAACAAGCCACTGGGAATAAATGGATCTTCAAGAGGAAGATGGACGGTGATGGTAGTGTTACTATCTACAAAGCTCGACTTGTCAAAAAAGTTTTTCGACAAGTTCAAGGTGTTGACTACGATGAGATTTTCTCACTCGTAGCGATGCTTAAAGTCTGTCCGATCATGTTAGCAATTGCCGCATTTTATGAAATCTGGCAAATGGATGTCAAAACTGCATTCCTTATGGATTCCTGAAAGAAGAGTTGTATATGATGCAACCAGAAGGTTTTGTCGATCCTAACGGTGCTAACAAAGTGTGCAAGCTCCAGCGATCCATTGATGGACTGGTGCAAGCCTCTCGGAGTTGGAATATACACTTTGACAGTGTGATCAAAGCATATGTTTTTATACAGACTTGCGGTGAAGCCTGTATTTACAAGAACGTCAGTGGGAGCACTGCGGCCTTTCTACTAAGTATATGTGAATGACATATTGTTGATCGGAAATGATGTAGAATGTTCTGGAAAGCATAAAGGATTGTTTAAAAGAGTTTTTCAATAAAAGACCTCGGTGAAGTTGCTTACATATTGGGCACCAAGATCTATAGATATAGATTAAGATGCTTGATAAGATTTTCAATGAGTACATACCTTAATAAGATTTTGAAGGAGTTCAAAATGGATCAGTCAAAGAAGGAGTTCTTGCCTGAGTTGTAAGGTATGAAGTTAAGTAAGACTCAAAACCCGACCACGGCAGAAGATAGAGAAAGAATGAAAGTCATTCCCTATGCCTCAAACATAGGTTCTATAAAGTATGCCATGCTATGTACCAAACATGTTGTGTACCTTGCCATGAGTTTGGCAAGGAGGTACAATAGTGATCCAGGAGTAGATCACTGGACAGCGGTCAAAATGATCCTTAGTTACTGGATGACTAAGGAAATGTTTCTCGATTATGGAGGTGATAAAGAGTTTGTCGTAAAGAGTTATGCTGATGCAAGCTTTACACAAATCCAGATGACTCTAAATATCAATCTGGATGCGTATTGAAAGTGGGAGCAATTAGCTAGAGTAGCTCCATGCAGAGCATTGTAGACATAGAAAGTTGCTAAATACATACAGATCTGAATGTAATAGACCCGCTGACTAAACTTCTCTCACGAAGCAAAACATGATCACACCTTAGTACTCTTTGGGTATTAATCACATGGCGATGTGAACTAGCTTGTTGACTCGAGTAAACCTTTTGGGTGTTAGTCACATGGCGATGTGAACTATGGGTGTTATTCACATAATGATGTGAACTATCGGTATTAAATCACATGGTGATATGAACTAGATTATTGACTCTAGTGCAAGTGGGAGACTGAAGGAAGTATGCCCTAGAGGCAATAATAAAGTTGTTATTTATATTTCCTTATATTATGATAAATGTTTATTATTCATGCTAGAATTGTATTAACCGGAAACTTAGTACATGTGTGAATACATAGACAAAACAGAGTGTCCCTAGTATGCCTCTACTTGACTAGCTCGTTGATCAAAGATGGTTTTGTTTCCTAACCATAGACATGTGTTGTCATTTGATGAACGAGATCAAATCATTAGAGAATGATGTGATGGACAAGACCCATCCGTTAGCTTAGCACTATGATCGTTTAGTTTTATTACTATTGCTTTCTTCATGACTTATACATGTTCCTCTAACTATGAGATTATGCAACTCCCAAATACCGGAGGAACACCTTGTGTGCTATCAAACGTCACAACTTAACTAGGTGATTATAAAACTACTCTACAGGTGTTTCCGAAAGTGTTTGTGGTGTTGGCATAGATCAAGAATATGATTTGTCACTCCGAATGTCGGAGAGGTATCTCTGGGCCCTCTCGGTAATACACATCATAATAAGCCTTGCAAGAAAACGACTAATGAGTTAGTCACGAGATGATGTATTACGGAACGAGTAAGGAGACTTGCCGATAACGAGATTAAACTAGGTATGATGATACCGATGATCGAATCTCGGGCAAATAACATACCGATGATAAAGGGAATAACGTATGTTGTTATGCGGTTTGACCGATAAAGATCTTCGTAGAATATGTAGGATCCAATATAAGCATCCAGGTTCCGCTAATGGTTATTGACCAGAGATATGTCTCGGTCATGTCTATACAGTTCTTGAACCCGTAGGGTCCGCACGCTTAACGTTCAATGACGATTTGTATTATGAGTTATGTGATTTGATGACCGAAGTTTGTTCGGAGTCCCGAATGAGATCACGGACAAGACGATGAGTCTCGAAATGGTCGAGAGGTAAAGATTCATATATTGGAAGGCTATATTCGAACATCGGAAAGGTTCCGAGTGATTCGTGTATTTTTTGGAGTACCGGAGAGTTACGGGAATTCGCCGGGGAAGTAGCGGGCCTTAATGGGCCATACGGGAAAGGAGTGAAGGGCCTCAAGGGGTGGCAGCGCCCCCCCATGGGCTGGTCCGAATTAGACTAGAAAGGGGGCGGCGCTCCTGTCCTTCCTTCTCCTCTCTTTTTCCTTCCTTCTTCTCCTACAAGGACTAGGAAAGGGTGGAACCTACTCCTACTAGGAGTAGGATTCCACCCCTTGGGCGCGCCCCTTGTGGCCGGCCCTCCTCCTCCCTCCCTCCTTTATATATGTGGCTAGGGGGCACCCCATAGACACACAAGTTGATTTCATAGCCGTGTGCGGTGTCCCCAGATACGTCCAAAACGTATCTATAATTTATGCTTGCTCCATGCCTCTTTTGGGTGATATTGCTATGATATTTATACACTTCCATACACTTTTGATCATATTTGGACTAACCTATTAACTCAGTGCACCCCAGTCCCAGTTTCTGTTTTCGGCTGTTTTTGTATTTCAGGTTTTCACATTACGAGAACTGCCAGGAAAAATCCAGAAAAATTATATAAAAAATCAGCGTTCCAGAAGCTACCGTGCGCCCAAAGTACAACCGGGGGGGGGGCACCAGGCGCCCTGGCGGCGCGCCCCCCCTGGGCCGCGCCGGGGGGCGCCTGGGTCCCCCGAGGCTCCGCTGATGCCCCCCTTTGGCATATATTTAAAGCGTCTCCCGAAACCCTCGAGACGGGAACTCTTTTTCGCGATCTCATCTCTGTTCCGCCGCCGCCGCTTCCAAGATCGGGAGCACCAGGAGAACTCTTCCCGGCACCCTGCCGGAGGGGAGGATCACCATCGGAAGCCTCTCCACCACCATGGACGCCTCCCGGATGAGTTGTGAGTAGTCTCCCTTGGACCATGAGTCCATGACCAGTAGCTATGTGATGTTCTCCTCCCATTCTTGTGCTTCACTAATTAGTCCTCGTGAGCTGCCCTACATGATCGAGGCACGTATGTAATCCTTATGCTGTTGCTATGATGAGTTTGCTGGGATCCGATGGATTATGAGATTATGTTCAGATTGTGCTTGAGTAATGTATTTGATCTACCTCTTTTATATTTATGTCCGTAAGTAATTCTTGCATGTTCTCCGTTGTTATTTATTGCTTTGGCCAAGTAGTAGGTAGTGACTCCAAGAGGGAACGTTATGCTCGATTGTGGGTTCATGCCCCTCGATGACTAGTTTGAGTGACAGAAACATGAGTCTAGGGGATGTGCTATTGCCACAAGGGGGAAAACAACTGTGCTTGTGCCCGCGGGTGCAAGGACTGTTTACTTTACGCAAAGTTCTTTTAATGCAGTTGTCTGTTGCTTTGAGTTTACACTATGGGTGGGACTCGCAACTTAATACCAGCGAGATATTCTGGATAGATATCTCAAGGTGGATGATTAGTAGTAGATGCAGATGGATTTCGGTCTACTTACCTCGGCGTACTGCCCATGCTTTGAACCTCAACCTTTCTTGCAATGTAGTCAGCATTGGTTTGCGCACATGGTCCTGTCAATTGCACAGCTGTAATTCGTTTACCTCACATAGCTGTTTTATCGTCTTTTGGGAGAGAGACATCACTAGTGAACATCATGAGACTCCGGTCCATATTACCATCATCGATCACATCCGCTATTTACTTTCTGCTTTTACTTACTATTGCAATTATACCTATCATTACTATCACTTGCGTTTGATCCTTTGTAAACTACAAGGCCGGAGGGATTGACAACCTCTCTGTACTCGTTGGGAGCAAAGTTATTTGTATCTGTGTGCAGGTCCACGTTGATTGCTAATATCTGGCACCGTTAGCAGTTGACACCTTCTTGTTGAAACTGGGAGTCTCAGGGAAAACGATCCTTGGTATTGCCAAGGGAAAACTTCTGCTACACTGCATCTCAAACCTTCCACTTGGGGTAACCAACGAGGGGTGAGAAGCCACATAGCAAAGCAATTTCTGGCGCCGTTGCCGGGGACTCCACTCTTCAGGATAGGGGAGTTGCACGCTATCTTTTACCTTTGCTTTTAGTCTTGTTAGTTTACCTTTTAGTTTTTTTGCTTTAGTATCTTTTATCCAAAATCACAAAAATAGTTATCTTGCTTGCTTGCTACTATGGGTTCCACCGAGAACACCAAGTTGTGTGACTTCACTAGTCACAACAACGATGACTTTATCAGCACACCTATCACTACACCTGCTACTTCAGCACCTTCGTATGAAATTAAACCTGCTTTACTAAACTTAGTCATGAGAGAACAATTCTCCGGTGCTGGAGATGATGCTGCTTTACACTTGAACAACTTTGTTGAACTTTGTGATATGCAAAAGTACCAAGAAATAGATGGTAATATTGTTAAGCTTAAGCTTTTTCCTTTCTCCTTGAGAGGAGGAGCTAAAATTTGGTTTCAGTCTTTGCCTAGAAATAGCATAGATTCATGGGACAAGTGCAAAGATGCTTTTATTGGAAAATACTATCCACCTGCTAAAATTATCCAACTAAGAAGTAACATAATGAATTTTAAACAATTGGATAATGAACACGTTGCCCAAGCTTGGGAACGTATGAAATCTCTTATCAAGAACTGCCCTACTCATGGTTTGACTACTTGGATGGTTATCCAAACTTTTTATGCAGGCTTGAATTTTACCTCGCGGAACTTGTTAGATTCGGCCGCGGGAGGAACCTTTATGTCAACTACAATTGGTGCTGCTGATGGGCCTCTAACCCCTCGTTGGTTACCCCAAGTGGAAGGTGTAAGATGCAGTGTTGTGGAAGTTTTTCCCTTAGCAAAGATGCCAAGGATCGAATCCCCAGAGACTCCTAGGTTCAACAAGTAGGTGTCAACTGCTACGGCGCCAGATATTAGCAGTCAACGTGGACCTGCACACAGATACAAATAACTTTGCTCCCAACGAGTACAGAGAGGTTGTCAATCCCTCCGGCCTTGTAGTTCACAAAGGATTAAACGCAAATGATAGTAGTGATAGATAGTGTTTGCAATAGTAAATAATAACGAAAAGTAAATAGCGGATGTGATCAATGATGGTAATATGGACCGGAGTCTCATGATGTTCACTAGTGATGTCTCTATCCCAAAAGACGATAAAACAGCTATGTGAGGTAAACGAATTACAGCTGGGCAATTGACAGGACCACGAACGCAAACCAATGCTGACTACATTGCAAGAAAGGTTGAGGTTCAAAGCATGGGCGGTACGCCAAAGTAAGTAGACCGAAATCCATCAATATCTACTACTAATCATCCACCTTGAGATATCTATCCAGAACATCTCGCTGGTATTAAGTTGGGAGCCCCACCCATAGTGTAAATTCAAAGCAACAGACAACTGCATTAAAAGAACTTTGCGTAAAGTAAACAATCCTTGCACCCGCGGGCACAAGCACCGTTGTTTTCCCCCTTGTGGCAACAGCACATCCCCTAGACTCATGTTTCTGTCACTCAAACTAGTCATCGAGGGGCATGAACCCACAATCGAGCATAACGTTCCCTCTTGGAGTCACTACGTATTACTTGGCCAAAGCAATAAATAACAACAGAGAACATGCAAGAATTACTTATGAACATAAATATAAAAGAGGTAGATCAAATATATTACTCAAGAACAATCTGAACATAATCTCATAATCCATCGGATCCCAGCAAACTCATCATAGCAACAGCATAAGGATTACATATGTGCCTCGATCATGTAGGGCAGCTCACGAGGACTAATTAGTGAAGCACAAGAACGGGAGGAGAACATCACATAGCTACTGGTCATGGACTCATGGTCCAAGGGAGACTACTCACAACTCATCCGGGAGGCGTCCATGGTGGTGGAGAGGCTCCCGATGGTGATCCTCCCCTCCGGCAGGGTGCCGGGAAGAGTTCTCCTGGTGCTCCCGATCTTGGAAGCGGCGGCGGCGGCGGAACAGAGATGAGATCGCGAAAAAGAGTTCCCGTCCCGAGGGTTTCGAAGGACGCTCTAAATATATGCCAAAGGGGGGCACCAGACGGGGCTCGGGGGGCCCAGGCGCCCCCCGGCGCGGCCCGGGGGGGGGGGGGGCGCCGCCAGGGCGCCTGGAGCCCTGGTGCCCCCCCCGGCTGTCCTTCGGGCGCAAGGTAGGTTCTGGAACGCTGATTTTTTTATATAATTTTTCTGGATTTTTCCTGGCAGTTCTCGTAACGTGAAAACCTGAAATACAAAAACAGCCGAAAACAGAAACTGGCACCGGGGTGCACTCGATTAGTAGGTTAGTCCAAATATGATCAAAAGTGTAGGGAAGTGTATAAATATCATAGCAATATCACCCAAAAGTGGCATGGAGCAAGCCGAAATTATAGATACGTTTTGGACGTATCAACATCCCCAAGCTTAATTCCTGCTCGTCCTCGAGTAGGTAAATGATAACAAGAATAATTTCTGTGGTGACATGCTATTAACCATATAGGAATTTTTATAGTCATATGATAAAAGCTTACTGAGACAATGATTCTATAGTAATTAAGTTGCCTCATGAGAAAATCACAAATGACTGAAAGTTTTACAATATGAAACTGAAACATCAAAAAGATTTGCAATAAACATGATGTGCAAATATGATAAAGTGATATCTAGCTTGCCCCCTTTAGTGATGCAAAACATAAATGCAGGGGCACCTTCAAGGTTTAAGTGATGACTAGATACAATGATTTCAAAATAAACGATATCACAATCATGCAAAAGACAATGCTACTTTGGGACAATTCACATTACACTCAGAATGACAATCATGCTCTCAGTAGTTGGTGCTTGAAGAAAGAAGGTGGTTATGTGCTAGAGCTTTTTATTTTGAAAACATAGAAGCAATTTTGTCAACGGTAGTAGTACTTCATATGTGTCATGCATAAGACATCCTATAAGTTGCAAGCCTCATGCATCGAATACCAATAGTGCTCGCACCTTGTCCTAATTAGCTCGGATTTCCATGGATTGTCATTGCATTACATATGTTTCAACCAAGTGTCACAAAGGGGTACCTCTATGCCACCTGTACAAAGGTCCAAGGAGATAAATCGCATTTGATTTCTCGTTTTTGATAGATCTCAACTTGAGGACATCCATACCGGGATAACATAGAAAATAGATGATGGACTCCTCTTTAATGCATAAGCATATTCTCATAAGAGATCGAGGATTAATGTCCAAGCTAAAACTTCCACCATGATACATGGCTTTGGTTGGCGGCCCAATGTTCTTCTCTAACAATATGCATACTTATTCAACTCATGGCAAATCACCCTTACTTCAGACAAGACGAACATGCATAGCAACGCACATGATATTCAACAAAAGTGTGACAGTTGATGGCGTCCCCAGAAACATGGTTACCGCTCAGCAAGCAACTTATAAGAAATAAGATACATAAGCAACATATTCTTTACCACAATAGTTTTTAAGCTACTTTCCCATGAGCTATGTATTGCAAAGTTAGTTCGCTTAGTACAGGTGGAGGTTAGCAAAAGACTGGGAGCGACCAACTAAGAGAGCAATGACGGTCATAATCATGCAGAGCGACAAAGCAATATTGAATCAGGCATGGTAGTTATATCGCTACTCAGAAATAAAAGATCATCAAGGCTTGACAGACTTTCTTTACAGTCTTAAATATGCGGGAGCATATGCCAAGTCAATCAAAATAAATTCTCGAAGTAAGATATTACTAAACCATACCACATCATAGGCAAACAAATCAAGTTGGTACTCCAATAACACATTGGGAATCCCCCAGCTATTTGAGATTAACCATAAGAAAACCTGAACTACTAAGCGCCATTATGCACGTAGCATCTTTATCATAGACATATTAACCAATGCAATGGAAGCAAACTCTCTTAATAAGGTGAGCATGATAATTAAAGAGAGTTCAAGCAACCAACTAAACAAAAGCTCTTTGAAAAGATAAGCATGAATACTAAGAGCAGAGCATGATAGTAGCTATTAAAAGACAAAGAACACACACAGCATAGATAGACATGAAAATTCTATGTTATGTTCTAGGTAGAAGTGGAGCGTGTTTCTCTCCCACATAAAGAAAGCTGAGTTCCGACTCATTATGAAAAACTAAAAAGAAAACTAAAAGCAAGACGCTCCAAGCATAACTCATAACACATGAAGTGATAAAAATATAGCGGAACGAAAGACGAACTGATAATGTTGATGGAGAAGGGGATGCACGGGGGCATCCCCAAGCTTAGACGCTTGAGTCTCCTTGAATATTTCTTGGGGGTGCACGGGGGCATCCCCAAGCTTGAGCGCTTGACACTCCTGAATCTTTTTATCATCTTCCCTCGCACACTTGAAAACTCTCTTCATACATAACTCATTATAATCTGATTAGCGAGGTTAGTACCCTTAATAAAATAATTGCACCTTGCTGGAAATAAAGATATTCTTGAAGTTCTACTGTTTCTCAAGATTGCCAAAAGGTTTTTGCAAAGAAAAAGCAAGCTCTTGATTTGCAATATGAAGGAAAGGCAACACATGACAGAATCTGTGAAAAACAGAACAGCAGGTAGTAATTGATTTGTTCGGGATACTTCTGCAACTCAAATCAAAAAACTCAGAACAGACGCACGAAAGACAATTATATAGAGAACGCTGTCGAAAAAATTCAGACCAAAAAGATAATCTGGTGATTTTATACGAATTTTTCTATCCAAGGACAGAATCTGTTTCCTAGACAGCACCTCACAACTTTTGAACTTTCTAGCAATCAGAGGCTATACTTGGCACACATATGAAAAGCAAAGATACAATGATGATGCTACAGCAGTAAAAAACATCAAGACACAACAAAAGCAAAATATAAAAATTTATTCATGTGGGCTGCCTCCCAAAAGCGCTTTCTTTTATGCCTTTAAGCTAGGCATAATGCATAAAGGAATCAATAACCATCATAATAATCGGAGTTATAAATTGGTTCATATGGTTCCTCAACAAGTTCACTCTTGTTCCTTCTAGGAAAGGGGTACACACCTTTTACCTTCCCGCGTAAGCGGATTTGTCCCTTACTATATCGATGAAGCCTTTTACCGCTCGGAGGAAGTCCCTTCCAAGCACTATATTTCCTTGGTTTGGCTCCATGATGAAGAAATCAACCATTGAATTTAACTGGCACATCTTTTATTCTTCCTTGGATTTCAGAAATATCTCCATTAGTATGTTCATGATAAGATGGTAATCTATCCATGTTAAATTTTAAAGAATCATGAACAATTTTTGGCATAGTAGAAACCATAGATCCAATATCACAATAAGCAAGGAAGTCTTGATTAGAGATGCTAATCCTAACAAGAGGCTCCCAGTCATTATCTATTTCCAAAATATCTCTCTTATTGGGTTTGGGTTTCTCTACCTTCATTAAGTCTAGAGCATCCATTCTCTTTTCAATAGTAGCAAGTCTATCTATGACAGTATCAAAATTATGATCATAAACAAAGTAACTAGATAGACCATGTATAATTTCAAGAGCTCTAGCTTCATCACATTCTAGGAAATCTCCCTCGGCTATAATATCAAGAGAGTGTTTACACCATTTAAAAAAACCCTGGTAAAAATTTCTAAGCACAATTTTTATAGGTATCCAAGGCATAATTCTCCTATGTGCATCAGAAATTCTGTCCCATGCCTTCTTCATATTTTCTCCATCCCTTTGATGGAAATCTAGAACTTCTGATTCCCTCAAAGCACCATATCCTAACATGTTTAGCTAAACAGATAGGACTACTAACAGGAAGGCAAAATATTTTTTTTTATAATTTTTGATAAAGGATACTAAAGCAAAAACTGAAAGGTAAACTAACAAGACTAAAAAGCAAAGGTAAAAGATAGCGTGCAACTCCCCTATCCTGAAGAGTGGAGTCCCCGGCAACGGCGCCAGAAAAACTCCTTGATGGGCCTCTAACCCCTCGTTGGTTACCCCAAGTGGCAGGTGTAAGATGCAGTGTTGTGGAAGTTTTTCCCTTAGCAAAGATGCCAAGGATCGAATCCCCAGACACTCCTAGGTTCAACAAGTAGGTGTCAACTGCTACGGCGCCAGATATTAGCAGTCAACGTGGACCTGCACACAGATACAAATAACTTTGCTCCCAACAAGTACAGAGAGGTTGTCAATCCCTCCGGCCTTGTAGTTCACAAAGGATTAAATGCAAATGATAGTAGTGATAGATAGTGTTTGCAATAGTAAATAATAACGAAAAGTAAATAGCGGATGTGATCAATGATGGTAATATGGACCGGAGTCTCATGATGTTCACTAGTGATGTCTCTCTCCCAAAAGACGATAAAACAACTATGTGAGGTAAACGAATTACAACTGGGCAATTGACAGGACCACGAACGCAAACCAATGCTGACTACATTGCAAGAAAGGTTGAGGTTCAAAGCATGGGCGGTACGCCAAAGTAAGTAGACCGAAATCCATCAATATCTACTACTAATCATCCACCTTGAGATATCTATCCAGAACATCTCGCTGGTATTAAGTTGCGAGCCCCACTCATAGTGTAAACTCAAAGCAACAGACAACTGCATTAAAAGAACTTTGCGTAAAGTAAACAATCCTTGCACCCGCGGGCACAAGCACCGTTGTTTTCCCCCTTGTGGCAACAGCACATCCCCTAGACTCATGTTTCTGTCACTCAAACTAGTCATCGAGGGGCATGAACCCACAATCGAGCATAACGTTCCCTCTTGGAGTCACTACTTACTACTTGGCCAAAGCAATAAATAACAACGGAGAACATGCAAGAATTACTTATGAACTAAAATATAAAAGAGGTGAATCAAATATATTACTCAAGATCAATCTAAACATAATCTCATAATCCATCGGATCCCAGCAAACTCAACATAGCAACAGCATAAGAATTACATAGGTGCCTCGATCATGTAGGGCAGCTCACGAGGACTAATTAGTGAAGCACAAGAACGGGAGGAGAACATCACATAGCTACTGGTCATGGACTCATGGTCCAAGGGAGACTACTCACAACTCATCCGGGAGGCGTCCATGGTGGTGGAGAGGCTCCCGATGGTGATCCTCCCCTCCGGCAGGGTGCCGGGAAGAGTTCTCCTGGTGCTCCCGATCTTGGAAGCGGCGGCGGCGGCGGAACAGAGATGAGATCGCGAAAAAGAGTTCCCGTCCCGAGGGTTTCGAAGGACGCTCTAAATATATGCCAAAGGGGGGCACCAGATGGGGCTCGGGGGGCCCAGGCGCCCCCCGGCGCGGCCCAGGGGGGGGGGGGCGCCGCTAGGGCGCCTGGAGCCCTGGTGGCCCCCCCCCCGGCTGTCCTTCGGGCGCAAGGTAGGTTCTGGAACGCTGATTTTTTATATAATTTTTCTGGATTTTTCCTGGCAGTTCTCGTAACGTGAAACCTGAAATACAAAAACAGCCGAAAACAGAAATTGGCACCGGGGTGCACTGGATTAGTAGGTTAGTCCAAATATGATCAAAAGTGTATGGAAGTGTATAAATATCATAGCAATATCACCCAAAAGTGGCATGGAGCAAGCAGAAATTATAGATACGTTTTGGACGTATCAGCTGCCACAAAGCTTCTCGATGAGATGATGACCAATTATTCCCAATGGCACACCGAACGCGCTCCAACATGTAGGAAGGTAAACTCTGTCGAGGAGATTTCCTCCTTAAATGAAAAAGTTGACTTGATCATGTCTCTACTTTCAAAGCAATCCTCTGTTGATCCTCGTGATGTTCCTTTAAATTCTTTGATTGCTCAAGAACAAGTAGATGTGAACTTTATCTCTAGGAACAATTTTAACAACAATGCTTATAGGAGTAACTTTGGTAACAATCCTAGACCGTTCCCCTCTAATTCTTATGGGAACAACAATGCTTATCCTAGCACCAAGAACTCCAATACTAAACTAGAGATTATGCTTAAAGATTTCATTACTACCCAAAAAGCTTTTAATAAAAGTGTAGAAGAAAAACTACATAAACTAGATGATCTCTCTTCGAAGGTAGACCATTTAGCCAATGAGATCGAATTGCTTAAAATTAAAACTTCTCCTCTTGAGGAGAGGAAGGTCACTCCTATGAATGCTATTCAACTGCAAATTAATGAAAATATTAGGATGATGGCTAAACTTAAAGAGAGATGGGCTAGAGAAAGGGAGGAAGAGGATAGAATTAAGAGCCTTCCTACCCACCACACTGTTGCTACTATCCAAGTTGTTGAGGATATCCAAACTCTTAGCACCCAATGCACTCCTGGTCCCATTGGACCTATTAATGGTGATGCTATGACTATAGAAACTACCAAACAAGTGAACCTAAAGGACACCACTACCTCTTTACTTGATGCTAGTGACCTTGATTTTGATAATTGCACTCTTACCGAAGTTATTGATTTCCTTCACAAGATGTCTAGAGACCCCCGCACTAGCACGCTTAACCTTGCCTTCACAGAGCATATCACTAATGCTCTCATCAAAGCTAGGGAGGAGAAACTTAGAGTAGAAGCCTCCATACCTAGAAAGCTAGAAGATGGTTGGGATCCTATGATAAAAATTAAGTTGAATGACTTCTCTTGCTATGCATTATGTGATGTTGGAGCTAGTACCTCTGTTATGCCCAAAAGAATATATGATATGCTTAAATTGAAACCTTATGATTCTTGTTCTTTTGGTGTTCGTCTCGTTGATTCTTCCATAAAGAAACCTTTGGGGAGGATCGACGATGTTCTTATCGTTGTCAATGATAATTATGTTCCCGTTGATTTCACTATTATGGATATTGAATGTGATCCTTCTTGTCCAATTATTTTGGGACGTCCCTTTTTGCTCACCGTTGGTGCTATCATTGACATGAAAGAGGGGAATATAAAATTTCAGTTTCCTCTCAAGAAAGGGATGGAACACTTCCCTCGAAAGAAGATCAAGTTACCTTTTGAGTCCGTTATACGGGCTAGCTATTCTTTTACTCTTGATAAAACTTGATCTCTATGCATTATGCCTAGCTTAAAGGCATAAAAGAAAGCGCTTTTGGGAGGCAGCCCAATGAATAAATTTATTTTGCTTTTGTTGTGTCTTGATGTTGTTACTACTGTAGCATCATCATTGTATCTTTGCTTTTCAATTTTGTGCCAAGTGTAGCCTCTGATTGCTAGAAAGTTCAAAAGTTGTGACGTGCTGTCCAGGAAACAAATTCTGTCCTTAGATAGAACAATTCGTATAAAATCACCAGATCATCTTTTTGGTCTGAATTTTTTTGACAGCGTGCTCTATATAATTGTCTTTCGTGCGTCTGTTCTGAGTTTTTTTTATTAGAGTTGCAGAAGTGCCACGAATAAATCGTTTACTACCTGCTGTTCTGTTTTTCACAGATTCTGTCCTGTTTTGCCTTTCCTTCATTTTGCAAACCTAGAGCTTGCTTTTTCTTTGCAAAAACCTTTTGGCATTCTTGAGAAACAGTAGACCTTCAAGAATATCTTTATTTCCAGCAAGGTACAATTATTTTATTATGGGTACTAACCTCGCTAATCAGATTATGATGAGTTATGTATGAAGGGAGTTTTCAAGTGTGCGAGGGAAGATGATAAAAAGATTCAGGAGTGTCAAACGCTCAAGCTTGGGGATGCCCCCGTGCACCCCCAAGAAATATTCAAGGAGACTCAAGCGTCTAAGCTTGGGGATGCCCCCGTGCATCCCTTCTCCATCAACATTACCAGTTCGTCTTTCGTTCCACTATATTTTTATCACTTCATGTGTTATGTGCTATGCTTGGAGCGTCTTGTTTTTAGTTTCCTTTTTAGTTTTTCATAACGAGTCGGAACTCAGCTTTCTTTATGTGGGAGAGAAACACGCTCCACTTCTACCTAGAACATAACATAGAATTTTCATGTCTATCTTTGCTGTGTGTGTTCTTTGTCTTTCAATAGCTACTATCATGTTCTGCTCTTAGTATTCATGCTTATCTTTTTGAAGAGCTTTTGTTTAGTTGGTTGCTTGAACTCTCTTTAGTTATCATGTTTATCTTATTAAAAGAGAGTTTGCTTCCGTTGCATTGGTTGATATGTCTATGATAAAGATGCTACGTGCATAATGGCGCTTAGTAGTTCATGTTTTCTTATGGTTAGTCTCAAATAGCTGGGGGGTTTCCAATGTGTTATTGGAGTACCAACATGATTTGTTTGTCTATGATGTGGTATGGTTTAGTAATATCTTCCTTCGAGAATTTATTTTGATTGACTTGGCGTATGCTCACGCATATTTAAGACTGTAAAGAAAGTCTGTCAAGCCTTGATGATCTTTTGTTCCTGAGTAGCGATATAACTTCCATGCATGATTCAATGTTGCTTTGTCACTCTGCATGATTATGACCGTCATTGCTCTCTTAGTTGGTCGCTCCCAGTCTTTTGCTAACCTTCACCTATACTAAGCGGACTGACTGCTTGTGCATCCACATCCTTTTAATCCAGTTATGCCATATGAGTCCATCATATCTTCCTACATGGTATTTACCCGCCATTCCTAACGGAGACTTGCATGTGCCATCTCGAAATTATTCAAAGAAAAAAAGCATTCTTATTTTGTGCCTCTGTTGTAAGTTCATGAGGAAGTAGTGGTTAATTCATGATCTTTTTAAGTTGGACAAGCTTCACCCCGGGATTGCATGTATAATGTGCAAACCCATAATACGAGAAGGAACTGGCATTGAGTGCGCCCGGCTCAAAATTAATATAACAAACAAACCCTCCTTCACGCTTTGTTCATGAGAAATCAGAAAACTTTGGCAGTGATAAAGAAAGGAGATTAAGAGGATGTGATCGTCCTCATTCGGGAGCCGTTCCTCGAAACTTGTCCATCTCAAAAAGTGATTGAGTTGTCTGCTAGCATTCGTTGACGAAACATGCATAATCAAAATAATAATAATTATTACCTCTGTTTTTTAAAGCCAAGAGCTCTGGTACATGTTTTGTCTTTGTTTCCGATTACGGGTTTTCAACCTTGCCAACAAAAGCCACGGTTCGAGAGTCTCCACCTTCTTTTAAAAGCACCAACTACTGAGAGCATGATTGTCATTCTGAGTGTAATGTGCATTGTCCCAAAGTAGCATTGTCTTTTGCATGATTGTGATATCGTTTATTTTGAAATCATTGTATCTAGTCATCACTTAAACCTTGGAGGTGCCCCTGCATTTATGTTTTGCTTCACTAAAGGGGGCAAGCGAGATATCACTTTATCATATTTGCACATCATGTTCAGTACAAATCTATTTGATGTTTCAATATCATATTGTAAAACTTTCAGTCCATTGTGATTTTCTCATGAGGCAACTTAATTACTATAGATTCATTGTCTCAGTAAGCTTTTGTCATATGACTATGAAAAAGTCCTATATGGTTAATAGCATGTCACCACAGAAATTATTCTTGTTATCATTTACCTACTCGAAGACGAGCAGGAATTAAGCTTGGGGATGTTGATACGTCCAAAACGTATCTATAATTTCTGCTTGCTCCATGCCTCTTTTGGGTGATATTGCTATGATATTTATACACTTCCATACACTTTTGATCATATTTGGACTAACCTATTAATTCAGTGCACCCCAGTGCCAGTTTCTGTTTTCGGCTGTTTTTTTATTTCAGGTTTTCACATTACGAGAACTGCCAGGAAAAATCCAGAAAAATTATATAAAAAATCAGCGTTCCGGAAGCTACCGTGCGCCCGAAGTACAGTCGGGGGGGGGGGGGCACCAGGGCTCTAGGCGCCCTGGCGGCGCCCCCCTGGGCCCCCGAGGCTCCGCTGATGCCCCCCTTTGGCATATATTTAAAGCGTCTCCCGAAACCCTCGAGACGGGAACTCTTTTTCGCGATCTCATCTCTGTTCCGCCGCCGCCGCCGCTTCCAAGATCGGGAGCACCAGGAGAACACTTCCCGGCACCCTGCCGGAGGGGAGGATCACCACCGGGAGCCTCTCCACCACCATGGACGCCTCCCGGATGAGTTGTGAGTAGTCTCCCTTGCACCATGAGTCCATGACCAGTAGCTATGTGATGTTCTCCTCCCGTTCTTGTGCTTCACTAATTAGTCCTCGTGAGCTGCCCTACATGATCGAGGCACATATGTAATCCTTATGTTGTTGCTATGATGAGTTTGCTGGGATCCGATGGATTATGAGATTATGTTCAGATTGTGCTTGAGTAATATATTTGATCTACCTCTTTTATATTTATGTTCGTAAGTAATTCTTGCATGTTCTCCGTTGTTATTTATTGCTTTGGCCAAGTAGTAGGTAGTGACTCCAAGAGGGAATGTTATGCTCGATTGTGGGTTCATGCCCCTCGATGACTAGTTTGAGTGACAGAAACATGAGTCTAGGGGATGTGCTGTTGCCACAAGGGGGAAAACAACGGTGCTTGTGCCCGCGGGTGCAAGGACTGTTTACTTTACGCAAAGTTCTTTTAATGCAGTTGTCTGTTGCTTTGAGTTTACACTATGGGTGGGACTCGCAACTTAATACCAGCGAGATGTTCTGGATAGATATCTCAAGGTTGATGATTAGTAGTAGATGCAGATGGATTTCGCTCTACTTACCTCGGCGTACCGCCCATGCTTTGAACCTCAACCTTTCTTGCAATGTAGTCAGCATTGGTTTGCGCACATGGTCCTGTCAATTGCCCAGCTGTAATTCGTTTACCTCACATAGCTGTTTTATCATCTTTTGGGAGAGAGACATCACTAGTGAACATCATGAGAGTCCGGTCCATATTACCATCATCGATCACATCCGCTATTTACTTTCTGCTTTTACTTACTATTGCAATTATACCTATCATTACTATCACTTGCGTTTGATCCTTTGTAAACTACAAGGCCGGAGGGATTGACATCCTCTCTGTACTCGTTGGGAGCAAAGTTATTTGTATCTGTGTGCAGGTCCACGTTGATTGCTAATATCTGGCGCCGGTAGCAGTTGACACCTTCTTGTTGAAACTGGGAGTCTCAGGGAAAACGATCCTTGGGATTGCCAAGGGAAAACTTCTGCTACACTGCATCTCAAACCTTCCACTTGGGGTAACCAACGAGGGGTGAGAAGCCACCTAGCATCCCCCTCCACAGTTACACACCTCGGTCATATCGTCGTAGTGCTTAGGCGAAGCCCTGCGCTGATAACTTCATCATCACTGTCACCACGCCGTCGTGCTGACGGAACTCTCCCGTGACCTCAACTGGATCAAGAGTTCATGGGACGTCATCGAGCTGAACGTGTGCTGTACGCGGAGGTGCCGTACGTTCGGTGCCTGGATTGGTTGGATCGCGAAGACGTTCGACTACATCAACCGCGTTACTAAACGCTTCCACTTTCGGTCTACGAGGCACGTGGACACACTCTCCCCACTCGTTGCTATGCTTCTCCTAGATAGATCTTATGTGATCGTAGGAATTTTTAAATACTACGTTCCCCAACAGCTGATGGACTTTTGGAATCACTTGATTATGAATCATTTGATACTTGCAAACCATGCCTCATGGGCAAGATGGCTAAACTCCGTTCTCCAGAACAATGGAGTGAGCTAATGACTTATTGGAAATAATACATACCGATGTATGCGGTCGGATGAGTGTTGAAGCACAGGACGGGTATCGTTATTTTCTCACCTTCACAGATGATTTGAGTATATATGGGTATATCTATTTGATGAAACACAAGTACGAACACATTTGAAAAGTTCAAAGAATTTCATAGTGATGTAGAGAATCATCGTAACAAGAATATAAAGTTTTTACGATCCGATTGCGGAGGCGAATATTTGAGTTACGAGTTTGGTCTTCATGTGAAACAATGTGGAATAGTTTCATAGCTCACGCCACCTGGAACACCAGAGCGTAATGCTGTGTCCGAACGTCGTAACTGTACTCTATTGGATATGATGCGATCTATGATGTCTCTTACCGATTTACCTTTATCGTTTTGTGGTTATGCATTAGAGACAGCTGCATTCACGTTAAATAGGGTGATGTCTACTGCACAACCTTCTTCATGTAGACTCGTGTTGGGCCTCCAAGCGCAGAGTTTTGTAGGACAGTAGCAATTTTCCCTCAAGTGGTTGACCTAAGATTTATCACTCCATGGGAGGCGTAGATGAAGATGGTCTCTCTCAAGCAACCCTGCAACCAAATAACATAGAGTCTCTTGTGTCCCCAACACACCCAATACAATGGTAAATTTTATAGGTGCACTAGTTCGGCGAAGATATGGTGATACAAGTGTAATATGGATGGTAGATATAGGTTTTGTAATCTAAAAATATAAAAACAGCAAGGTAACTAATGATTAAAGTGAGCACAAACAGTATTTCAATGCTTAGAAACAAGGCCTAGGGTTCATACTTTCACTAGTGCAAGTTCTCCCAACAATAATAACATAATTGGATCATATGACAATCCCTCAACATGCAACAAAGACTCACTCCAAAGTCACTAATAGCGGAGAACAAACGAAGAGATTATTGTAGGGTACGAAACCACCTCGAAGTTATTCTTTCTGATCAATCTATTGGGCTATTCCTATAAGTGTCACAAACAACCCTAGAGTTCGTACTAAAATAACACCTTAAGACACACATCAACCAAAACCATAATGTCACATAGATACTCCAATGTCACCACAAGTATCCACGGGTTTGATTATACGATATGCATCACACAATCTCATATTCATCTATTCAAACCAACACAAAGAACTTCAAGAGTACCCCAAAGTTTCTACCGGAGAGTCAAGATGAAAAAGTGTGCCAACTCCTATGCATAAGTTCACATGGTCACTGAACCCGCAAGTTGATCACCAAAACATACATCAAGTGGATCACGTGAATATCCCGATGTCACCACAGATAAGCACATACAAGACATACATCAAGTGTTCTCAAATCCTTAAAGACTCAATCTGATAAGATAACTTCAAAGAGAAAACTCAATAAATTACAAGAAGGTAGAGGGGGAGAAACATCATAAGATCCAACTATAATAGCAAAGCTCGTGGTACATCAATATCGTGCCAAATCAAGAACACAAGAGAGAGAGATCAAACACATAGCTACTGGTACATACCCTCAGCCCTGAGGGTAAACTACTCCCTCCTCGTTATGAAGACCGCCAGGATGATGAAGATGGCCACCATTGATCGTTTCCCCCTCCGTCAGGGTGCCGGAACGGGCTCCCGATTGTTTTTTCATGGCTAGAGAGGCTTGCAGCGGCGGAACTCCCAATCTAAGTTTATTTCTAGGGGTTTTAGTATTTATAAGAATTTTTGGCGTCGACAACAAGTCAGGGGGGTCCACGAGTCAACCACAAGGTAGGGGGCGTGCCCTAGGGGGGCCGTGCCCTCCACCCTTGTGGAGGCCTCGTGTCTTTTCTGGCCCAACTCTTTTTCTTCGGTGGCTTCTTCTCGTCCATAAAAAATCACCATAAATTTTCAGCTCGTTTGGACTCCATTTGATATTCCTTTCAGCGAAACTCAAAATCAAGGAAAAAACAGAAACTTGCACTGGGCTCTAGGTTAATAGGTTAGTCCCAAAAATCATATAAAATAGCATATAAAACATCCAAGATAGATAATATAATAGCATGGAACAATAAAAAATTATAGATACGTTGGAGACGTATCAAGCATCCCCAAGCTTAATTCATGCTCGTCCTCAAGTAGGTAAATGATAAAAACAAAAAAATTGATGTGGAGTGCTACCTAACATATTTATCAATGCAATTCTTCTTTAGTGTGGCATGAATGTTCAGATCCATATGTTTCATGCAAAAGTTTATGTTGACATGAGAACAATAATATTTCAAGCATACTAGATAGTAAATCATTAAGCTTCAAACATAACATGGCTAAAGAAAGTTATCCCTACAAAATCATATAGTCTTATTATGCTCCCTCTTTTCAACACAAGGTAATCATGCCCACCCCGGTGTCAGCCAAGCAATTGGTTCATACTTTTTAACGCGCTTCAGTCTTTTCAACTTTTCATGCAATACATGAGTGTGAGCCATGGATATAGCACTGTGGGTGGAATAGAAGGCGGTAATAGACAAAAGTGGGGAGAAAGTATCTCATCAACTAGGCAAATCAATGGACTATGGAGATGTCCATCAATCGATATCAATGTGAGTGAGTAGGGATTGCCATGTAACGGATGCACTAGAGTTATAAGTGTATGAAAGCTCAAAATAAAACTAGTGGGTGTGCATCAACTTGCTTGCTCATGAAGACCTAGGGCATTTGAGGAAGCCCAACGTTGGAATATACAAGCCAAGTTCTATAACGAAAATTCCCACTAGTATATGAAAGTGACAACATAGGAGACTCTCCATCATGAAGAACATGGTGCTACTCTGAAGCACGAGTGTGGAAAAAAGATAGTAACATTGTCCCTTCTCTCTTTTTCTCTCATTTATTATTATTATTTTGGGCTTTTGGCTTCTCTTTTTTTGGTGGGCTTCTTTGGCCTCTTTTATTTATTTGGGCTTCATTGGCCTCTTTTATTTTTGATAACCTCACATGGGACAATGTTCTAATAATGATGATCATCACACAACTCGATACTAGAACAAAGATATAACTCTATATGGATGCCTCCGGTGGTGTACCGTGATGTGCAATGATCAAGAGTGACATGTATAAAAAATATGAACGGTGGCCTCGCCACAAATACTATGTCAACTACATTATCCTGCGAAGCAATATGACAATGAAGATGCGGGTCATAATAAACGGAATGGTGGAGTTACATGGTAATATATCTCGGAATTGCTATGGAAATACCATAATAGGTCGGTATGGTGGCTGTTTTGAGGAAGGGTATAAGGTGGTTTGATGCACCGGCGAAAGTTGCGCGACAATAGAGTGGCTAGCAAGGTGGAAGGGTGAGAGTGCGTATACTCCATGGACTCAACATTAGACATAAAGAACTCACATACTTATTGCAAAAAGGTTTATTTGCCCTCGAAGCAAAGGACTACTACGCATGCTTCTAGGGGGGAGGTTGGTAGGAGTTAACCATCGCGCTCCCCCGACCTTCACGCAAAGGTAAACAATCGAGACACAAGCGCTTCAATTTGGTTACACAGTTAGGAGACCATACGTGCATGCTACGGGAATCACGAACCTTAACACAATTATTTCCTCAATCCCACAATTTACCACTAGCATGATTCTAATATTACCATCCTCATATCTCAAAACAATCACAAGGAATCAATACTTCTCATACTATTAAATGCTCAATATGAAAGTTTTTAGTATATCTCCCTTGGATGCCCATCATATTAGGAATAAATTCATAAGCCATGAAAATTACCTTGCTGTTTAGAGACTCCCAAAATAATATAAGTGAAGCCTGAGAGTTCATATATTTCTATAAAATAAAACCACCACCGTGCTCTAAAAAGATATAAGTGAAGCACTAGAGCAATTGACAAACTACTCCAAGAGGATATAAGTGAAGATCAATGAGTAGTCAAATAATTAACTAGCTATGA
Source organism: Secale cereale (assembly GCA_902687465.1). Classification (NCBI taxonomy): domain Eukaryota; kingdom Viridiplantae; phylum Streptophyta; class Magnoliopsida; order Poales; family Poaceae; genus Secale; species Secale cereale. Next base: position 778,932,982 of record LR738711.1, read on the forward strand.
GAAGACCCTATCTCATTTAAGAATTGTAGATCTTAAGTACTTTATTCAAACAACAAGCAAAACAAAATAAAATGACATTGCAAGATAGCACATATCATGTGAAGAAGCAAAAACTTAGGCTAAACCGATACTAACAAATAATTGTTGATGAAGAAAGGTGGGATGCCTATCGGGGCATCCCCAAGCTTAGATGCTTGAGACTTCTTGAAATGTTATCTTTTGATGCCTTGGGCATCCCAAAGCTTGAGCTTTGTGTCTCCTTAATTCCTCTCATGTCGCGGTTTCCCTAAATCTCAAAAACTTTATCCACACAAAACTCAACAAGAACTCGTGAGATAAGTTAGTTTAAATCAACTCAAAACCTTAACATTCTCTACCGTAGCTGATACGTCTCCAACGTATCTACTTTTCCTAACGCTTGTCCTCCTGTTTTGGGCTCTAATTTGCATGATTTGAATGAAACTAACCCCGGACTGACGTTGTTTTGAGCAGAACTACCATGGTGTTGTTTTTGTGCAGAAATAAAAGTTCTTGGAATGGAACGAAACTTTGCATGGATTTTTTATATAATAAAAGAAAAATACTGGAGCCAAGAACCAGCAGAGGGGGCACCTGGGTGGGCACAATCCACCAGGGTGCTCCCCTCTTGGCGCGCCCAGGTGGGTTGTCCCCACCTGGTGGACCCGCAGACGCCAACCCTGATACTATAAATTCACATTTGCCGAGAAAAAAATCAGGAAGAAAGAATTATCATGATCTACGAGACGGAGCAGCCGCCACCTCCTGTTCTTCCTCGGGAAGCTAGATCTGGAGTCCGTTTGGGGCTCCAGAGAAGGGGATCTTCGTCCTTCGTCATCACTAACCCTTCTCCATCGCCAATTCCATGATGCTCCCCATCGGGAGTGAGTAATTCCTTCGTAGGCTCGCTGGTCGGTGAGGAGTTGGATGAGATTCATCATGTAATATAGTTAGTTTTGTTAGGGCGAATCCCTAGTATCCACTATGTTCTGAGATTGATGTTGCTATGACTTTGACATGCTTAATGCTCGTCACTTTGGGCCCGGGTGCCATGATTCAGATTTGAACGATTTATGATATATCATTATATTCATATTTTAGATCCGATCTTGCAAGTTATAGTCACCTACTACGTGTTATGACCCGGCAACCCCGGAGTGACAACAACCGGAACCACTCCCGGTGATGACCGTAGTTTGAGGAGTTCATGTATTCATCGTGTGTTAATTCTTTGTTCCAGTTCTCTATTAAAAGGAGGCCTTAATATCCCTTAGTTTCCAATATGGACCCCGCTGGCACGGGAGGGTAGGACAAAAGATGTCATGCAAGTTCTTTACATAAGCACGTATGACTATTTACAGAATACATGCCTACATTATATTTATGAACTGGAGCTAGTGCCGTATCGCCCTAGGTTATGGCTGTCACATGATGAATATCATCCAACAAATTGCCGATCCAATGCCTACGAATTTATCCCATATTGTTCTTGCTAAGTTACTACTGCTATCGTTACTGCTGCACTTGTTACAAAATTGTTGCTATCACTGTTACCGTTACTATTGCTGCTGCCACTACTATCAAAACTATCATATTACTGTGCTACAAATCACTTTGCTACAAATAATTAATCTCCAGGTGTGGTTGAATTGATAACTCAGCTGCTAATACTTACAAATATTCGTTGGCTCCCCTTGTGTCGAATCTATAAATTTGGGTTGAATACTCTACCCTCGAAAACTGTTGCGATCCCCTATACTTGTGGGTTATCAAGTCCTTTTTCTGGTGCCGTTGCCGGGGAGCATATCTATATTTGTTGACTCACATGGGATTATATTATCAATCTATCACTATGAAGAATCTGAAGGATGCTAAGAATAAGATTTATCCCTATAAGACGAGGGGACGTAAGGAACTTCCATCCAGTTATGCTTTAGATTCACCTTTTGTTATAAGTAAACTTGAAACACCACAACATGCTATTACTCCCGATATGTTGCAAGTTACTAATGATGCTACTTCTGCTATGAATGATACTTATGATGATGCTAGTACCTTGCACGATGATGATGTGCCACTTGGTGACTTTCTTGATGAACAAATTACTAGAGTGAGACAACATGATGTTGTTGAATATGATGATGAGCTTGAAACAGAAAATTTTGAAACACCTGCTAGAACTAGCCTTCTTAGATATGAATTGCCTAAGGTACCCGAAGGTTATGTTATAAGTGAGGAAACAACTAGAGATATTCTTGCTTGTAATGATAGAGATGATCTAGAAAAAATATTATGCAAGTATAAAGAAAAGTCTCTGGATGCTAGAATGAAATATGACCATAAGTTTGCTACCTCACCTATCTTTATTGAGATAAGGATTATGAATTATCTATCGACCCAGAGTTAATCTGTGACACCCCGAGACCGGTGCGCCAGGTGTCAGTCAGTTATTCGTCGCCGTTGCCTTGTCATCCGCTCGCGTGTTGCATCTTGCCATGTCATCGGGTGTGCTTGCATCATCATGTTTTCAAAACTTGCATCCGCCCGAGTCCCCTCGTCCTTTCCGTTGTCCGTTTTGAGCCCAGACACACTCACACGTGCCCGCGGTGCCTCCAAATATTTATTTTATAAGTGGCCGAAAAATGTTCTCGGAATGAGGTGAAACTTGGCATGTGGTCTTATTATAGTGTAGACAGGCCGTGTGCCAAATTTTGTCACATTCAGAGTCCGTTTGATAGCCCAACGGATATATATAGCGGCACTAGTAGCCGGTCTAAACGTCGGATGTTTTCGGTCTCCGAAAACCCCCGTGGGCCTCTTCTCTTCTCTCCCCACAACCCCTCCTACACAGCCCACTAACCTCCCCTAGGCCCTTCCTACCTCACCTCGCGATCGGATCCGTCGGATCACGATCGGGAGGCTCCGAAAGCCCCCAAAACCCCCAAACCCTAGCAATTTTGCTATAAATAGACCCCCCATGTCCATTTTGGGCAGCCTAAGCCTCCACCTACCTCCTAGCCCCCTCCCCCTCAAATTCCGTGCCCGACCGCTACCCCGCCACCACTTGTCGCCGCCGGGCCCTCAGCGTCGCCGCCAGCCGCCGAAAACCCCACCTCCAGCCACTCCTGCCGCTCCACGCGTCCTCCAGCCACTCCCCTGCAGCCGGGCCCGCCCCCGGGCCGATCTGGGCCCGAGTTGCCCCCGCGCCGCTAGCCGTCGTCCCCGCCTCCGAGCACTCTGGCCGTCGAGCTCGTCCGCCTCCCGTCGGGACCCTGCCGCCGCCGCGTTGAACCCCCGCCGCCGTCGACCCCTCCAGCTCCAGGCCATTGCCGCCGGCCTCTTCAGCTTCCTCCGCCGAGCTCGCCGCCCCGGGCCACTTTCTCCTCTCCGCCGCCGGGATCTGGCCGAGCCGGACCAGATCGGGTCCTCCTCGCCGTCCCCGGTCCCTCCGCCGTCGAGAGCTCCTCGTCGGAGCTCCTCTCGCCGGCCTTCAACTGCTCCGCCGCCGGCCTCCCGCTTGTCTGGATCGGGCAGGTCCCCGACCCGCTTCGCCTGGACCCGACCCGCGTTGACCCTCGAGCCACTGTCAAGTGGCCCCGCGCTAGGTCCACCGACGGACGCGTCCGGGCAGGGACGGACACGTCCGTTTTCCCCGGGCCCGCGTGTCAGCTTCCCAGACACCGGACATGTTCGATCTGACATGGACATGTCCATTCCCCGAGAGGTTGTTTTTTCTTCTAAGTCCCAAAAACTCCATATTCTAATGCATACTTTGAGTGCCTGTAGCTTTTTGTGTATATGTCCAAATTGAATGTATGATATGTCAAAATGATCGTGGTGATATGCTCTACACTTTGTTCCATTGTGCCATGCTTGTTTGAGTTCATCTAGATGCCCTAATCTCTGTTGCAAGAGTGATACTTGTTATAAACTGCTGTTACTTGTTAATTTGATGCCATGTTTGAGATATGATAACTTGGTGCATGTTTATCCAAATGATGCATATGATATGTCAAAATGTTCATTGTGAAGTGTACTACATGATGGTTGCTGTAGCATGCTTGTTTGAGTTCATATTGCCATGTTAATCTCTGTTGCAAAAGTGCATTTGGATGTTAAGTGCTGAAACTTGTTATGAGATGCTGATTTCAATTGCTCTTTGCTATTGGTGTGTTTGTCCTCATGCCACATGTCTAGATGTTTTGGTAGCACAAAAATATGGTGTTTGATGTGGTGCAATTAACTTTCCATGATATGCCTTGAGGTGACTTAAACAAGCTTGTAAACATGCCATGTTGTTATTGTTGTTTTATACTTAGTGAAAAAAACTGCTAAGTCTGGAATCTGTTATAACCTGATGCTATGTTTGCTTGATGCCCTAGTCAAATCCATTCTTGTTTTGGAGTGGACAATGATCATGTCTTGTTGTCCATGTTATTGTCTATCCATTCATGCCCTTACTTGCTAATATGACCTGTTGTAGCTTATTTATTTCTTGCTCTCAAATTGCTATAAGTTATACCTGTCAGAATTTTATCAGCATGTTCAATTTGGTGGAGCTTGTTGCTATTGATCCATGCCTCATACGGAGATGCTCCAATGGAGTTGTTTGATGTAGGATATGTCTACTACATGTCCATGCTATTTATGTTCTTATTAGAGTTGATATGCATGTTGTTTTGTGCCTCCGAAGGCAGCATCGTGATGATGTTTCTGCCTTCCCAGATTTTGGCTAAGTCTGGGTAATTTTATTGCAACTTGCCATGCTTATTTAATTATGTTCCAACAAGCTTTTGGGTGTGTTCTAAGTTCATGCTTGTTAAGTAACATGTCTACTTCACATCCATGCTGCTTGTTATCATGTTTGGGTGCTGTAGCATATATTTACCTTGCTCCAAAGTTGCTATGTGGCTGTTAACTTCAGCTTGTTGTTATATCTTGTTTCATGTGTATCTTTTAGCCCGTTGCTCCGTTTTGAGTGTGCCCTATATGAAACTTGTGTGATTTTGCATGTAGAATCATAATATCATGTTGTTTTCATGTTTGGAGTGTGTTTTCTTGATGTTTGAGTGCATCTTGCACCGTTGCCTTGTTTGTCTTATTTTGCTCATATCTTCTAGGCCGTAGCTCCGAATTAAACAAACTTTATATGAAACTTGACTAGAATTTTGTGTAGATCATCATGGTGCATGTTAACTTGATGTTTAACAACTTTAACTTAAGTTTTTATCAGATCTGGACTAATTTCAAATTATGCATATGAGGGCTTACCGGATTTGTTATATGTTGATTCCGGCCTCATTTAAACTTGTTGGCTTGTGTTGTTTTTGAGTGCTTCCTCCCTTGCCATGTCTTGCATCATACATTGAATTGTCTTGCATCATACTTGGTTGAGCATCTTTTCATGTTCTTGTGTTGTGTGTTTACCGTATTGCTTGCTTCTTCTCGTTAGTGCTTGTTCCGTTGCGATCGTGAGGATTTGTTCGTCTACACGTGGTTCGTCTTCAAGGCTTCTTCTTCGTCTACTTCATGGATCCGTTCTTCTTCCTTGCGGGATCTCAGGCAAGATGACCATCACCTTGGATACCTTTACTATCATTGCCATGCTTAGTGTCACGAAGTTGTCGTTATATGTCGCGCTACCCATCATTATTGCCAGCCCTCTCCTTGTTGCCATGAAACCTCTAACCTTTGACACCTTCCTAGCAAACCATTGTTTGGCTGTGTTACCCGCTTGCTCAGCCCCTCTTATAGTGTTGTTAGTTGCAGGTGAAGATGAAGATCGTTCCATGTTGGAACTTGCTGTTGGAATATCACAATATGTCTTATATATATTAACACACCTATATACTGGGCATGGGTGGAAGGCTTGGCCGTTTGCTCGGTGTTTTGTTCCACTCATGCCACCTTAGGAGCCGATAAACCGGCATTATGTTCCTTGATTTTGCGTTCCTTACACGGTTGGGTATATGGGGACCCCTTGACACTTCGTCTTTGAATAAAACTCCTCCAGCAAGGCCCATCATTGGTTTTATTGCAACATAATAAAAACTTAATTAATTAATTAATTGCATAGGGAGTTAGCGCTACCCAAGGATTCTTCTACATAGCAGGGGGGGGCCAGTGCTGATGGTGTTGGTCCCAAACGGGGGTTCTGCGGGGCCGCCACGGGGAAACTCGAGGTATCTGGTATAACCTGTAGAATCGCCCATCCGGTCGTGGCCTGAGTCGAGATACGCGCGGCTACTATCAGGGTGTCGGCACGCCGGGAGGTCTTGCTGGACTTGTTTTACCATTGTCGAAATGTCTTGTGCACCGGGATGCCGAGCCTGATCGGATTGTCCCTAAGATAAGGGGTAATGATATTATTATTACTTTTGCTGATCGTGAGAGCTTGTGATGGGCTAAGTTGGGACACCCCTGCAGGGTTATGATCTTTCGAAAGCCGTGCCCGCGGTTATGTGGCAGATTGGAATTTGTTAATGTCCGGTTGTAGAAAACTTGACAGAGGATCCGAAGTAAAACACACAACTGTGTGAGTAACCGTGACTGTCTCTTTTCACTTTGAGAAGAGAACACGGTGGGGTTATGTTTGACTCGTAGGTAGTTCAGGATCTTTAGTGATCATTACTAGTTTGCAACCGTTTGCGTAGATGCTCATATTATTCTTGTACTCGTAAGTTAGCCACCATATTATGCTTAGCCGCTGCTGCAACCTCACCACTTTACCTCTTCCATCCCATTAAGCTTTGATAGTCTTGTTACCCATGGTTATGGGACTGCTGAGTCCTCGTGGCTCACAGATACTACAACAGCAGTTGCAGGTGCAGGTTTCCGATGTCTTGACGTGAGAGCGTTGATCGTTGTTTGGAGTTCGTTCTTCTTCTTCTTCTTCAGTCTTGGGTTAGGTTCCGGGTCGGCAGCCTGGGATAGTAGATGGATGTCGTTGTGCTTTTCATGTTTGCATCCATAGTCAGATGCCTTGTATTGATGATGTTGTATTCATGTGACTTGTATGTATTGTTGTATCCCCCCATGTATGTATGTAATGGTACGATGTAATGATATCCATCTTGCTAAGCGCCCGAAATGCTGTTGTGCCCTAATCACGTAAGTGTCACATGATCGGGATAGAATTGCATCTTGGGCCTGACATAATCACTTTGGTTGAATCTAATCGTTTCCATGGCTATGAAACTGAAACTGTTGTGGCACATCTCACTAAGCTAAATGACATAGCCACCCTTTTTACTCATGATGAGAAAACCCGTTACTACTATATTCTCAAATTATTTCCGTTCTCATTAAAGGGTGATGCTAAAGCTTGGTACAATACTCTTACTCTTGGTTGTGTGTGTAGTCCCTAGGATATGATTTATTACTTCTTTGAACAATATTTTCCTTCTCATAAAAAACAAGCTGCCCTACAGGAAATATTTAACTTTGTGCAAATTAAAGAAGAGAGTCTCCCACAAGCTTAGGGGAGGCTTTGCCAGTTACTCAATGCTTTGCCTAATCATCCTCTTAAGAAAAATGAAATACTCGATATCTTCTATAATGGACTAACCGATGCTTCTAGGGACTTCCTAGATAGTTGTGCTGGTTATGTTTTTAGGGAACAAACTATTGGACAAGCTGAAGAACTATTGAATAACATATTGAAAAATTATGATGATTGGACTCTTCCTAAATCATCGCCTAAGCCTACTCCGAAGAAGAGGGGTATATTATATCTGAGTCCTGAAGATATGCAAGAGGCAAAGAAATCTATGAAGGAAAAAGGTATAAAAGCTGAGGATGTTAAAAATTAACCTCCTATTGAATAAATACATGGGCTAGAAACAACACCACTGCCTAAGGTGGTAGAGGTAAATTCTCTAATGAAATTCAACGACAATGATAATCCTCACAATATGCACCCTAGTCAATCCCTTCATGAGTTTGAAAACTACATTAGGAAACAAGATCACTTCAATGCAAATGTTATGAAACAATTGAAATACAATTCTGATATGATTGCTCACTTGAGTGACTTGTTATTTAGAGTTTCAAATGATGTTAGAGGTGTAAGAAAACATGCTTCTATGGTACAAACCGAAGTAGAACAAGTTGCTAAATCTCAAAGAGAATTACTTGATGAAATGAATAGCAACATACATGACTTTGCTGTTAGAGTTGCAACTAGAGGAGGAAAAATGACTCAGGAACCACTTTATCCCGGGGGACGCCCAAAAAGAACTGAAAATGATTCACAAAGAAACAACACCACTGCACCTAGTCCCCCTAAAGAGAAAAAGAAAAAGAAAACTGATAGGACTCTGCATGCTACTAGTGAACCCGAAATAGAAAAACCTCCTGACAATGATAATGATGTTTCTATCTGTGACGCTGAAACTCAATCTGGTAATGAACATCCACCTAGTGATAATGAAAAAGAAAATGCTGATGTTCATGAAGATACTCCATTAAATAATGAAAGAGAACCAGATAATTATGTTGAGATAGAACCACCAGTTGATCTTGATAACCCACAACCTAAGAATAAAAGATATGATAAACAAGACTTTGTTGCTAGGAAACACGGTAAAGAAAGAGAACCGTGGGTTCAAAAACCTATGCCTTTTACACCCAAGTCTACTGAAAAGAAAGATGATGAAGAATTTGAACGCTTTGCTGAAATGCTGAGGCCAGTCTTTTTGAGTACTCGCTTGAATGATATCTTGAAAATGCCTCCTTATGCAAAGTACATGGAAGACATCATCACCAATAAGAGAAAAATACCAGAAGCTGAAATCTCCACCATGTTTGCTAATTATACTTTTAAGGATGGAGTACCTAAATAACTTGGAGACCCAGGAATACCAACTATACCTTGCTCCATCAAAAGGAATTATGTGAAAACTGCTTTATGTGATTTAGGAGTTGGTGTTAGTGTTATGCCTTTCTCCTTATATAAAAGACTTGATTTGAATAAACTCACACTTACTGAAATATGTTTGTAAATGGTTGATAAATCAACTGCTATCCCTATCGGTATCTGTGAGGATGTGCCCGTTGTTGTTGCTAATGTTACTATTTTGACTTACTTTGTTATACTTGAGATGCCCGAGGACGACAACATGTCGATTATCCTTGGTAGACCCTTCTTGAATACTGCAGGTGCTGTGATTGATTGCAATAAAAGCAAGGTCACTTTTCATATCAATGGTAATGAGCATACGGTGCACTTTCCAAAGAAGCAATTCCAAGTGAATGGTATTCATGTTATTGAAAAATCTTCGACAATCACTATTGGAAGTTTTCAAATACGTCTACCTACTGTTAAAAAGAAGTAAGAAATGCTTATTGTTGGGGACTGTCATATCCCCATTGAGGTAACTTAGTGATTTACGAAAGTTCTTCGGTTTCATGCTAATCGAAAGTGGTTGTTAGTAAGACTTGATCAGCCTAATTAATGGATCATTTTTGAGCGGTATGAAGTTGATGAATTTAGTAAGCACTACCTTCTGTCCCTACCTTTTGTTTTCTGTTTTTATTAGCTAAATAAAATAAAGTGCCATGTTTTGTCTATTTTCTGAATTTCCCTTGCAATAAAAAAATGGCCCAAAAATAAAAGTTCTCAGAATGCCCTGTAAATTTAACACAATTTTTTTTCCTATTATTTAAGAATTTCTGGTGCAAATGACATCAGAGGGGGGTGCTGCCCACCTGGGCGTGCCCTTGTGGGTTGTGGTCCCCACATGGGCCCTCTTCCTTATCTTTTTATACCACCTCATCACCTACCTCCAGAAAAGATTCTCCATTGCTCTCTCTCTCTCTCTCTCGTGTTCTTGCTCTCAAACCCGCGGATTTCAATCTACTTGCTCAAAGCTCTGTTTCCGAAACTTTTTCGGGATTGTTGCTTGGTATGTGACTCCTCCGTTTGTCCAATTATTTTTTGTTTTAGTGGTTTATATTTGGAATAAATAGCTACTTTTGGTGCTGCTGTAGATGAGCTTGCATGTTGAATTCTTATTGTTCTAAGTAGTTTGAATGCTTGCTATGGCTTCTATGTATCCCTATGAGTAGTTGCTATCGATTTTGTAAAGTTTTGTTGAGGAAAATTGTGTGCACTAAAAATTGCAGAATTTTGTTCATAGGAAAAATATTAGTATCTTTAGGAAGTTTGCTTCCAGGAAGAACTCCAAAGGAGTGTTTGGGGAGTCATATGTTAGTGATCTCCACGCCCGGAGATTGGCGGAGTTACGACCATGCGAGTGTCCGCATACTCCATTCATGGAAGATGTCGGAATCCTTCAAGAGTTTGCACACTATGCTGCTAATGCCGGCCTCACCAACTTCATTACGGCTGAATGTGAACAGTATAATCTCCTCACTTTTGTGCAAAGTTTTAATTTTCTCCCTAGGAATAATCCCCATGAGGTGCAGTTTAAATTATATGCTAAGCCCCATCAGGTACCGCTTACTGAATTTTGTGAAATATGCTTGCTTCCTACTGATGGTAGTTTGGCAGAGCCTAGACCCGTAGAGTTTGAAAGCTTTTACCGTACTCTGACAGTGGGTGATGAGAGAGGGGTTCCAGGTATCACTACCGCTGGCTTGCATTTTCCTGTTGTTTGTTATTTTGCTCTTTTCATTACAAAATGCTTGCTAGCTAGAGAGAAAGTGGGTGCACACAGTATGAAGTTGATGAATTTAGTAAGCACTACCTTCTGTCCCTACCTTTTGTTTTATGTTTTTATTAGCTAAATAAAATAAAATGCCATGTTTTGTCTATTTTCTGAATTTCCCTTGCAATAAAAAATGGCCCAAAAATAAAAGTTCTCAGAATGCCCTGTAAATTTAACACAATTTTTTCCTATTATTTAAGAATTTCTGGTGCAAATAACATCAGAGGGGGGTGCACCAGGTGGGCACAACCCACCTGGGCGTGCCCTTGTGGGTTGTGGTCCCCACATGGGCCCTCTTCCTTATCTTTTATACCACCTCATCACCTACCTCCAGAAAAAATTCTCCATTGCTCTCTCGCTCTCTCTCGTGTTCTTGCTCTCAAACCCGTGGATTTCGATCTCTTTGCTCAAAGCTCTATTTCCAAAACTTTTTCAGGATTGTTGCTTGGTATGTGACTCCTCCGTTTGTCCAATTAGTTTTTGTTTTAGTGGTTTATATTTGGAATAAGTAGCTACTTTTGGTGCTGCTGTAGATGAGCTTGCATGTTGAATTCTTAGAGTTTTAAGTAGTTTGAATGCTTGCTATGGCTTCTATGTATCCCTATGAGTAGTTGCTATCGATTTTGTAAAGTTTTGTTGAGGAAAATTGTGTGCACTAAAAATTGCAGAATTTTGTTCATAGGAAAAATATTAGTCTCTTTAGGAAGTTTGCTTCCAAGAAGAACTCCAAAGGAGTGTTTGGGGAGTCATCTGATAGTGATCTCCACGTCCGGAGATTGGCGGAGTTACGACCATGCGAGTGTCCGCATACTCCGTTCATGGAAGATGTCGGAATCCTTCAAGAGTTTGCACACTATGCTGCTAATGCCGGCCTCACCGACTTCATTACGGCTGAATGTGAACAGTATAATCTCCTCACTTTTGTGCAAAGTTTTAATTTTCTCCCTAGGAATAATCCCCATGAGGTGTAGTTTAAATTATATGCTAAACCCATCAGATACCGCTTACTGAATTTTGTGAAATATGCTTGCTCCCTACTGATGGTAGTTTGGTAGAGCCTAGACCCGTAGAGTTTGAAAGCTTTTACCGTACTCTGACAGTGGGTGATGAGAGAGGGGTGCCAGGTATCCCTGCCGCTGGCTTGCATTTTCCTGTTGTTTGTTATTTTGCTCTTTTCATTACAAAATGCTTGCTAGCTAGAGAGAAAGTGGGTGCACTCAGTTCACCAGACGTTGATGTTTTGCGTCGTGCATTAGAGGGCAACAATACTTATAACTTGGGAGCTATTGTGGCACGCCGCCTACACATTAATAAGTCTAAGGGTAAAATACATGGAGGTATTTACACCACTCGTTTGACGACTCACTTTAACGTTCAGATACGCCTCCATGATTTTCCTTTACCCAAGGTTTACCTAGATTGCGCTGCTATGGATCACCACCAGTTTACTACTGCCGATTATCGTAACATTCATATTCCTTATAACCTAGTTTTTAGCATGACTACTTATGATATCATTCCACTACCTGCACCTGCTTTGTTTGATCCTATCGCCAGGGGCGGATACAGAATTATGTATGCGGATATCATTGCCTATCGGAACGTCCATGCTGCACGAGAGGAGGAGCCTCAACAGTGGGATGAGTGGATGTATGCTCCTCAGTACCCCGACTTCTATCTAGGTTACCGACTGCATACCAAGTTAGGCCAAAAGCCTAAGCTTGGGGGAGTACGTGTTTCTTACTGACTTTATATTCATGATCACTCATCTCAATCGTCGGTGTTCACACTTTTCATCGTATTATCCATGCTTAATTTATTTTCTTGTTTTCTTCTTGTGTGTTTGAAAAACCTTAGAAAAACAAAAAATATATCTAGTTGTAGTTAGTTTACTTTCCATGCTTGTCTAGTTGTAATATTAAAAAGAAAACCCAAAAAGATTTTCTTGTTCTTCTTTTGCTTGTTGGGAGTCTTCCCATGTAAATAGTTTTTCTCATTCTTGTTTTCCTCTCTTGTTTGCTTGTTCTAGAAAACCAAAAAATTACAAAAATATTTCAGTATGTTTCTCTTAAATTTCTTCCTTTTTATTTCTGAGTTGTACTAAGGAGAAGACCACAATGAAAATGTTGAGTGGCTCTCTTTTGCATAATTGTTGATCTAATGAAGAGCCCATTTTACCTTGCCTTCTCCTGTTGAATAAAATGTTTGCAAATTCCAGCTTAGTCCACAACACTCTTGCACCTTTATTATTACTAGAAAAAAATCCACTCATATCTCTAGTCGGGTCAGTTGGACAAATTGTGTGTGGCCGGTTGGCAGGTTATGAGATCGAACCCTCCCGTTGGCAATTTTATTTTTCTCCGGACATGGGCCACAGTGCACCGCCAGATAGGCTTCCTTCGTTGGGCCAAAACAGGTGGCAAGTAACGAAACTAAATAGCGTACCTGAAATTAATTGAAGTGGGACCAAACAAAGCGGGACGAAACCAAGAATATCACCTCCCTTTAATAGTAGGTATAGATTTCAGATCATTCGATCGTGCAAGTGAAAGGCAATAATGACGATATTCGATGAACTGGACGTGGCAGAGAGAAACTTGTTGGGGAACGTAGCAAGCAATTTCAAAAATTTCCAACGATCACGCAATATCTATCTAGGAGATGAATAGCAATGAGAGAGGGAGAGCATCTTCATACCCTTGAAGATCGCTAAGCGAAAGCGTTTATCAACGCGGTTGATGTAGCCGTAGACCTTCACAATCCATCCCAATCAAGTACCGAACATACGACATCTCTGCATTCAGCACAAGTTCAACTCGATGATGTCCTCGCCTTCTTGATCCACCAAGAGAGGCAAAGTAGTAGATGAGTTCCGGCAACATGACGACATGGTTGGTGGTGAAGAACAATCTCCGCAGGGCTTCGCAAAGCACTACAAAAACTAGACGGAGGAGAAACTAGAGGTACGGGCTTGCCGGCACACGGCTTGGTGTATCATGATGTCTCTGGGGTGCTAGCCCTGCCCCTCTATTTATATGTTGAGCCCTGGGGTCGAAACTTGGAGCAAAAGCCTCCTCAAAGTCGGTTTTGCCCGAAAGGCAAGAGTCCCACTCGGACTCCAGGGCTAGAGGCCAGGGTTCCCGGCGTCTACCCCCTAGACGCCAGGGTTCCTGGCGTCTAGCCTCTGGTCTCCGCAAAAATTCCTTTTACGCTTTCCAAAAGCCTCGTGGGCTTTCCGCTTTGGCCCAAATAAAGTGTTCTCATACCAAACATTTCGGGAAACATCCGGAACCCCTTCCGGTGAAATCTGGAACCCTTCCGGAGGCCAAACACTATTATCCCACATATCAATCTTTATCTCTGGACCATTCCAGAGTTCATCGTCATGTCTGTGATCACATCCAGGACTCCGAACAACATTCGGTCACCATCATACATAACTCACATAGTACTATATCATCAAGGAACGTTTAAGCGTGCGGACCCTATGGGTTTGAGAACTATATAGACATGACCGAGACTCCTCTCCGATCAATAACCAATAGCGGAACCTGGATGCCCATATTGGCTCCTACATATTCTACGAAGATCTTTATCAGTCGAACCTGATGACAACATACGTAATTCCCTTTGTCATCGGTATGTTACTTACCCGAGATTAGATCGTCGGTATCATCATACCTAGTTCAATCTCGTTACTGGCAAGTCTCTTTACTCGTTCTGTAATTCATCATATCATGACTAACTCATTAGTCATTTGCTTGCAAGGCTTATTGTGATGTGTATTACCGAGATGGCCCAGAGATACCTCTCCGACACTCGGAGTGACAGATCCTATTCTCGATCTATGCCAACTCAACAAACACTTTCAGAGACACCTGCAGAGCATCTTTATAATCACCCAGTTATGTTGTGACGTTTGATAGCACGAAAAGTGTTCCTCCAGCATTCGGGAGTTGCATAATCTCATAGCCCGAGGAACATGTATAAGTCATGAAGAAAGCAATAGCAATAAAACTAAACGATCATTATGCTAAGCTAATGTATGGGTCTTGTCCATCACATCATTCTCCTAATGAAGTGATCTCATTCATCAAATGACAACACATGTCTATGGTTAGGAAACTTAACTATCTTTGATTAACGAGCTAGTCTAGTAGAGGCATACTAGGGACACTCTCTTTTCTCTATGTATTCACACATGTATCAAGTTTCCGGTTAATACAACTCTAGCATGAATAAAAGACATTTATCATGATATATAAGCAGGTATAAATAACAACTTTATTATTGCCTCTAGGGCATATTTCCTTCAGTCTCCCACTTGCACTAGAGTCAATAATCTAGATTACATAGTTTCTAACACCCATGGAGTCTTGGTGTTGATCATGTTTTGCTCATGGAAGAGGCTTAGTCAACAGGTCTGCATCATTCAGATCCGTATGTATTTTGCAAATCTCTATGTCTCCCTCCTTGACTTGATCACGGATGGAGTTGAAGCATCTCTTGATGTGCTTGGTTCTCTTGTGAAAACTGAATTCCTTCGCCAAGGCTATTGCTCCAGTGTTGTCACAAAAGATTTTCATTGGACCCGATGCACTAGGTATTACACCTAGATCGGATATGAACACCTTCACCCAGACTCCTTCATTTGCTGCTTCCGAAGCAACTATGTACTCCGCTTCACATGTAGATCCCGCCACGACACTCTGTTTAGAACAACACCAACTGACAGCTCCACTGTTCAACAAAAATACGTATCCAGTTTGTGACTTCGTGTCATCCGGATCAGTGTCAAAGCTTGCATTGACGTAACCGTTTACGATGAGCTCTTTGTCACCTCCGTCAACGAGAAACATATCCTTCATCCTTTTCAGGTATTTCAGGATGTTCTTGACCGTTGTCCAGTGATCCACTCCTGGATTACTTTGGTACCTCCCTGCTAGACTTATAGCAAGGCACACATCAGGTCTGGTACACAACATTGCATACATGATAGAACCTATGGCTGAAGCATAGGGAATGACTTTCATTTTCTCTCTATCTTCTGCAGTGGTCGGGCATTGAGTCTCACTCAACTTCACACCATGTAACATAGGCAACAACCCTTTCTTTGACTGATCCATTTTGAACTTCTTCAAAACTTTATCAAGGTATGTGCTTTGTGAAAGTCCAATTAAGTGTCTTGATCAATCTCTATAGATCTTGATGCCCAATATATAAGTAGCTTCACCGAGGTCTTTCATTGAAAAATTCTTATTCAAGTATCCTTTTATGCTATCCAGAAATTCTACAACATTTCCAATCAACAATATGTCATCCACATATAATATCAGAAATGCTACATAGCTCCCACTCACTTTTTTGTAAATACAAGCTTCTCCAAAAGTTTGTATAAAACCATATGCTTTGATCACCTCATCAAAGCGTATATTCCAACTCCAACATGCTTGCACCAGTCCATAGATGGATCGCTAGAGCTTGCACACTTTGTTAGCACCTTTAGGATCGACAAAACCTTCTGGTTGCATCATATACAACTCTTCCTTTAGATATCCATTAAGGAATGCAGTTTTGACATCCATTTGCCAGATTTCATGGTCATAAAATGCGGTAATTTCTAACATGATTCAGACAGACTTAAGCATACGGGTGAGAAAGTCTCATCATGGTCAACTGCTTGAACTTGTCGAAAACCTTTCGCAACAAATCGAGCTTTGTAGACAGTAACATTACCATCAGTGTCAGTCTTCTTCTTAAAGATCCATTTATTTTCAATGGCTTGTCGATCATTGGGAAAGTCAACCAAAGTCCACACTTTGTTCTCATACATGGATACCATCTCAGATTTCATGGCCTCAAGCCATTTTGCGGAATCTGGGCTCAACATCGCTTCCTCATAGTTCGTAGGATCGTCATGGTCTAGTAACATGACTTCCAGAACAGGGTTACCGTACAACTCTGGCGCGAAACGCACTCTGGTTAACCTATGTGGTTCGGTAGTAACTTGATCTCAAGTTTCATGATCATCATCATTAGCTTCCTCACTAATTGGTGTAGGAAACACTGGAACTGACTTCTGTGATGAACTACTTTCCAATACGGGAGAAGGTACAATTACCTCATCAAGTTCTACTTTCCTACCACTCACTTATTTCGAGAGAAACTCCTTCTCTAGAAAGGATCCATTCTTAGCGACGAATATCTTGCCTTCGGATCTGTGATAGAAGGTGTACCCAACAGTTTCCTTTGGGTATCCTATGAAGACACATTTCTCCGATTTGGGTTTGAGCTTATCAGGTTGAAGCTTTTTCACATAAGCATTGCAGCCCCAAACTTTAAGAAACGACAACTTGGGTTTCTTGCTAAACCACATTTCATAAGGTGTCGTCTCAATGGATTTAGATGGCGCCCTATTTAACTTGAATGCAGCTGTCTCTAAAGAATAACCCCAAAATGATAGTGGTAAATCGGTAAGAGACATCATAGATTGCACCACATCTAATAAAGTACGGTTACGATGTTCGGACACACCATTAGGCTGTGGTGTTCTAGGTGACTTGAGTTGTGAAACTATTCCACATTGTTTCAAATGAAGACCAAACTCGTAACTCAAATATTCGCCTCCGCGATCAGATCGTAGAAACTTTATTTTCTTGTTATGATGATTCTCTACTTCACTATGAAATTCTTTGAACTTTTTAAAAGTTTCAGAGTTGTGTTTCATCAAGTGGATATACCCATATCTACTCAAATCATCTGTGAAGGTCAGAAAATAACAATACCTGCTGCGGGCCTCAACACTCATTGGACCGCATACATCAGTATGTTTGATTTCCAATAAGTCAGTTGCTCGCTCCATTGTTCCGAAGAACGGAGTCTTGGTAATCTTTCCCATGATGCATGGTTCGCAAGCACCAAGTGATTTATAATCAAGTGATTCCAAAAGCCAATCAACATGGAGTTTCTTCATGTGCTTTACACCAATATGACCTAAACGGCAGTGCCACAAATAATTTGCACTATCATTATCAACTTTGCATCTTTTGGCTTCAATATTATGAATATGTGTATAACTACGATCGAGATTCAACAAAAATAAACCACTCATCAAGGGTATGACCATAAAAGATATTACTTATATAAATAGAACAACCATTATTCTCTGATTTAAATGAATAACCATCTCGCAACAAACAAGATCTAGATATAATGTTCATGCTCAACGCTGGCACCAAATAACAGTTATTTAGGTCTAAAACTAATCCCGAAGGTAGATGTAGAGGTAGCGTGCCGACGACGATCACATCGACTTTGGAACCATTTCCCACGTGCATCGTCACCTCGTCCTTAGCCAATCTTCGTTTAATCCATAGCCCGTGTTTCGAGTTACAAATATGAGCAACCAAACCAGTATCAAATACACAGGCGCTACTACGAGCATTAGTAAGGTACACATCAATAATGTGTATATCAAATCTACCTTTGTCACTTTTCCATCCTTCTTATCGGCCAAATACTTGGGCCAGTTCCGCTTCCAGTGACCAATCCCTTTGCAGTAGAAGCACTCAGTTTCAGGCTTGGCTCTAGACTTGGGTTTCTTCTGGGAGTAGCAACTGGCTTGCTATTCTTCTTGAAGTTCCCCTTCTTTCCCTTGCCCTTTTTCTTGAAACTAGTGGTCTTGTTAACCATCAACACTTGATGCACCTTCTTAATTTCTACCTCTGCAACTTTGAGCATAGCGAAGAGCTCGGGAATTGCTTTTGCATCCCTTCCATGTTATAGTTCATCATGAAGCCTTTATTGCTTGGTGGCAGTGATTGAAGAACTCTGTCAATAAAACTATCATCATCAACTTTGACTCCAAGTTGAGTCATGTGGTTGTGGTACCCAGACATTCTGAGTATGTGTTCATTGACGAAACTGCTCTCCTCCATCTTGCAGCTATAGAACTTGTTGGAGACTTCATATCTCTCAACTCGGGCATTTGCTTGAAATATTAACTTCAACTCTTGGAACATCTCATATGCTCCATGACGTTCAAAACGTCTTTGAAGTCCCGATTCTAAGCCGTAAAGCATGGCACACTGAACTATCGAGTAGTCATTAGATCGAGCTTGCCAGACGTTCATAACATCAGGAGTTGCTCCAGCAGCAGGCCTGTCACCTAGCGGTGCTTTAAGGACATAGTTCTTCTGTGCGGCAATGAGGATAATCCTCAAGTTACGGACCCAGTCTGTGTACTTGCTACCATCATCTTTCACATTAGCTTTCTCTAGGAACGCATGAAAATTCAAGGGAATGGTAGCACGAGCCATTGATGTACAACAACATATATATGCAAAAACTGTCAGGACTAAGTTTATGATAAATTAAAGTTCAATTAATCATATTACTAAAGAACTCCCACTTAGATTGACATCCCTCAAAAATCATCAAAATGATCACGTGATCCAAATCAACTAAACCATGTCCGATCATCACGTGAGATGGAGTAGTTTTCAATAGTGAACATCTTATGTTGATCATATCTACTATATGATTCACGCTCAACCTTTCGGTCTCCAGTGTTCCGAGGCCATGTGTGTACATGCTAGGCTCGTCAAGTTTAACCTGAGTATTCTGCATGTGCAAAACTGTCTTACACTCGTTGTATGTGCACGTAGAGCTTATCACACCCGATCATCACGTGGTGTCTCGGCACGACGAACTGTCGCAATGGTGCATACTTAGGGAGAACACTTGTACCCTGAATTTTTGTAAGGGATCATCTTATAATGCTACAGTCGTTCTAAGCAAAATAAGATGCATAATAAGATATGTTGGGAACGTAGTATTTCAAAATATTTCCTACGATCACGGAAGATCTATCTAGGAGAAGCATAGCAACGAGAGGGGAGAGTGTGTCCATGTACCCTCGTAGACCGAAAGCGGAAATGTTTAGTAACGCGGTCGATGTAGTCGAACGTCTTCACGATCCAACCGATCCAAGTACCGAATGGAGGGCACCTCCGTGTTCATCACGATGATGTCCCTCGAGCTCTTGATACAGTTGAGGATGAGGGAGAATTTCGTCAGCACGACGGTGTGGTGACGATGATGATGAAGTTACCGGCGTAGGGCTTCGCCTAAGCACTATAACGATATGACTGAGGTGTGTAACTGTGGAGGGGGGCATGGCACATGGCTAAGAGATTGTCTGTTGTGCCTTTGGGGTGCCCCTGCCCACGTATATGAAGGAGGGAGGGAGAGAGGCTGGCCCTCCTAGGGGCGCGCCAAGTGTAGGGAGTCCTACTAGGACTCCCAAGTCCTAGTAGGATTCCCTTTCCTTTTCGGAGTATTAAAGAAGGAAAGGAGGGATAGGGAGAAGGAAAGGGGGGGGGGCACTCCTTGTCCAATTCGGTTTGGGCAGGGGGAGGCACGCGCCACCTCGTGGCCCTTCTTCCCTCTCTCACTAAAGCCCAATAAGGCCCATTAACTTCCCCGGACGAATTCCCGTAACTCCCCGGTACTCCAAAAAATACCCGAATCAATCGGAACCATTCCGATGTCCGAATATAGCCTTCCAATATATCAATCATTATGTCTCGACTATTTCGAGACTCCTCGTCATGTCCGTGATCTCATCAGGGACTCGGAACAATCTTCGGTCATCAAATCACATAACTCATAATACAAATTGTCATCGAACGTTAAGCGTGCGGACCCTATGGGTTTGAGAACTATGTACACATGACCGAGATACATCTCCGGTCAATAACCAATAGCAGAACCTGGATGCTCATATTGGTTCCTACATATTCTATGAATATCTTTATCAGTCAAACCGCATAACAACATGCGTTGTTCCCTCTGTCATCGGTATGTTACTTGCCCTAGATTCGATCGTTGGTATCATCATACCTAGTTCAATCTAGTTACCGGTAAGTCTCTTTACTCGTTCCGTAATACATCATCTTGTGACTAACTCATTAGTCTTTTGCTTGCAGGGCTTATTATGATGGGTATTCCCGAGAGGGCCCAGAGATACCTCTCCCACACTCGGAGTGACAAATCCTATTCTCGATTGATGCCAACACCACAAACACCTTCGGAGACACCTATAGAGCATCTTTATAATCACCCAGTTACGTTGTGACGTTTGATAGCCCACAAGGTGTTCCTCCGGTATTCGGGAGTTGCATAATCTCATCGTCAGAGGAACATGTATAAGTCATGAAGAGAGCAATAGCAATAAAACTAAACAATCATTATGCTAAGATAACGGATGGTTCTTGTCCATCACATCATTCTCCTAATGATGTGATACCGTTCATCAAATGACAACACATGTCTATGGTCGGGAAACTCAACCATCTTCAGTTAACGAGCTAGTCTAGTAGAGGCATACTAGGGACACTCTGTTTTCTTCATATATTCACACATGTATCAAGTTTCCGGTAAATACAATTCTAGCATGAATAAAAGACATTTGTCATGATATAAGGAAATATAAATAACAACTTTATTATTGCCTCTAGGGCATATTTCCTTCAAGATAAACATCACATGCAATCAAAATATGTGAGATGATATGGCCATCATCATCTTGTGCTTTTGATCTCCATCTCCAAAGCATTGTTATGATCTCCATTGTCACCGGCTTGACACCATGATCTTCATCGTAGCGTCGTGGTCCTCTCGCCAACTATTGCTTCTACTACTATCGCTAACTCATAGTGATAAGTAAACCAATTACATGGCGTTCACAATTCATACAATAAAGAGACAACCATAAGGCTCCTGTCGGTTGTCGATAATTTACAAAACATGATCATCTCATACAATAACGTATAAATCATCACGTCTTGACCATATCATATCACAACATGCCCTGCAAAAACAAGTTAGACGTCCTCTACTTTGTTGTTGCAAGTTTTACGTGGCTGCTACGGGCTTCTAGCAAGAACCGTTCTTACCTACGCATCTAAACCACAATGATTTTTCCTCAAATGTGTTGTTTTAACCTTCAACAAGGACCGAACGTAGTCAAACTCGATTCAACTAAAGTTGGAGAAACAGACACCCGCCAGCCACCTGTGTGCAAAGCACGTCGGTAGAACCAGTCTCATGAACGCGGTCATGTAATGTCGGTCCGGGCCACTTCACCCAACAATACCGCCGAATCAAAGTAAGACGTTGGTGGTATATAGTATGACTATTATCGCCCAGAATTCTTTGTGTTCTACTCGTGCAAATCATCTACGCATAGACCTGGCTCATGATGCCACTGTTGGGGAACGTAGCATGCAATTTCAAAAATTTCCTACGATCACGCAAGATCTATCTAGGAGATGAATAACAACGAGAGGGGGAGAGCATCTTCATACCCTTGAAGATCGCTAAGCGGAAGCATTTATCAACGCGATTGATGTAGTCGTACACCTTCACTATCCGTCCCAATCAAGTACTGAACGTACGGCACCTCCGCGTTCAACATGCGTTCAGCTCGATGACGTCCTCGCCTTCTTGATCCAACAATATGAGAAAAATAGTAGATGAGTTCCGGCAGCACGACAACGTGGTGACGGTTGGTGGTGAAGAACAATCTCCGCAGGGCTTCGCCAAGCACTACAGAAACTAGACGGAGGAGAAACTAGAGGGACGGGCTTGCCGGCACACGTCTTGGTGTATCTTGATGTCTCTTGGGTGCTAGCCCTTGCCCTCTATTTATATGTAGAGCCCTGGGGTCGAAACTTGGAGCAAAAGCCTCCTCAAAGTCGGTTTTGCCCGAAAGGCAAGAGTCCCACTCGGACTCCAAGGCTAGAGGATAATCCACAAGTGTAGGGGATCGCAACAGTTTGCGAGGGTAAAGTATTCAACCCAAATTTATTGATTCAACACAAGGGGAGCGAAAGAATACTCTTAAGTATTAGCAGTTGAGTTGTCAATTCAACCACACCTGGAAACTTAATTCGTATCTGTAGGAAGGTAATTTAGTAGCAAAGTAATATGGAAATAGTGGTAACAGCAATAAAAGTAACGGTAGTGTTTTTGTAGTTTTTGTAACAGTAGCAACGGAAAAGTAAATAAGCAACAAGCAATATGTGAAAAGCTCGTAGGCATTGGATCGATGATGGGAACTATGTCGGATGCGATTCCTCATGTGAAAGTTATAACCTAGGGTGACACAGAACTAGCTCCAGTTCATCAATGTAATGTAGGCATGTATTCCGAATATAGTCATACGTGCTTATGGAAAAGAACTTGCATGACATATTTTGTCCTGCCCTCCCATGGCAGCGGGGTCCTAATGGAAACTAAGGGATATTAAAGCCTCCTTTTAATAGAGTACCGCACCAAAGCATTAACACATAGTGAATACATGAACTCCTCAAACTACGGTCATCACCGGGAGTGGTCCCGACTATTGTCACTTCGGGGTTGCCGGATCATAACACATAGTAGGTGACTATTGACTTGCAAGATAGGATCAAGAATACACATATATTCATGAAAACATAATAGGTTCAGATCTGAAATCATGGCACTCGGGCCCTAGTGACAAGCATTAAGCATGGCAAAGTCATAGCAACATCAATCTTAGAACATAGTGGATACTATGGATCAAACCCTAACAAAACTAACTCGATTACATGGTAAATCTCATCCAACCCATCACTGTCCAGCAAGCCTACGATGGGATTACTCACGCACGGCGGTGAGCATCATGGAATTGGTGATGGAGGAAGGTTGATGATGACGATGGCGACGATCTCCACTCTCCGGAGCCCCGAACGGACTCCAGATCAGCCATCCCGAGAGAGATTAGGGCTTGGCGGCGGCTCCGTATCGTAAAACGTGATAATTCTTCATCTCTGATATTTCTCTCCCTGAAAGTGAATATATGGAGTCGGGGGATACGTTGGTAGAGCAACAGGGGGCCCACGAGGCAGGGGGCGCGCCCAGGGGAAGGGGGCGCGCCCCCCACCCTCGTGGACAGGTTGTGGCCCCCCTGGCTTGGATCTTTCCGCAGATATTTTTTATATTTTCCAAAATAATTCTCCGTTGATTTTCAGGTCATTCAGAGAACTTTTATTTCTGCACAAAAATAACACCATGGCAATTCTGCTAAAAACAGTGTCAGTCCGGGTTAGTTCCATTCAAATCATGCAAGTTAGAGTCCAAAACAAGAGCAAAAGTGTTTGGAAAAGTAGATACGTTGGAGACGTATCAACTCCCCCAAGCTTAAACCTTTGCTTGTCCTCAAGCAATTCAGTTTATAAACTGAAAGTGATAAAGAAAAACTTTGACAAACTCTGTTTGCTCTTGTTGTTGTAAATATGTAAAGCCAACATTCAAGTTTTCAGCAAAGATCATGAACTATCCACATTCACAATATCTTTCAGGTCTCACGTCTACTTATATCAATGGCATAATCAACTAGCGAGCAATAATAATAAACCTTAGATGACAACACTTTCTCAAAACAATCATAATATGATATAACAAGATGGTATCTCGCTAGCCCTTTCTGAGACCGCAAAACATAAATGCAGAGCACCTTTAAAGATCAAGGACTAACTAGACATTGCACTTCATGGTAAAAGAGATCCAGTCATAATCATACTCAATGCAAATTAATAGCAATACATGCAAGTGACAACAGTGCTCTCCAACTGGTGCTCTTTAATAAGAGGATGATGACTCAACATAAAAGTAAATAGATAGGCCCTTCACAGAGGGAAGCAGGGATTTGTAGAGGTGCCATAACTCGATTTTTAAATAGAGATGAATAATATTTTGAGCGGTATACTCTCATTGTCAACACAACAACCAAGAATCTCGATATCTTCCATGCTACGCACTTTATAAGCAGTTCCCAAACAGAATGGTAAAGTTTATACTCCCCGAACCACCAACAAGCACACTCCACGGCTAGCCCAAAACAACAGGTACCGTCCAAACCAGCAACAACCCTGGGGGAGTTTTGTTTAATTATTATGATTTGAGCATGGGAGTGGGCATCTCGGTTACCAGCCATTTTCTCATGAATAATGAGTGGAGT
This sequence comes from Secale cereale, assembly GCA_902687465.1. Classification (NCBI taxonomy): domain Eukaryota; kingdom Viridiplantae; phylum Streptophyta; class Magnoliopsida; order Poales; family Poaceae; genus Secale; species Secale cereale. The sequence goes on from LR738711.1 coordinate 778,957,717, forward strand.
CCACTCATCGTGAGAATAACCCACCTAGCATGGAAGATATAGACAACCCTAGTTGATACATGAGTTGTTCGAGCATACAAAACAGAATTTCATTTGAAGGTTTAGAGTTTGGCACATACAAATTAACTTGGAACGGGAGGTAGATACCAAATATAGGAAGGTATGGTGGACTAATGTGGAATAACTTTGGGGTTCATGGAAGTGGATGCACAAGCAGTATTCCCGCTTAGTACAGGTGAAGGCTAGAAAGAGACTGGGAAGCGAACAGCTAGAGAGTGACAACAGTCATGAACATGCATTAAAATTAATCAACAAAAAATGCAAGCATGAGTACGATATAAATCACCATGAACATAAATATCGTGGAGGCTATGTTGATTTTGTACAAGAGAAAAGACAAAGTAATATGGCTCAAGGTTAAATCGACAATAAAGCATATGAGAGCCACTAAGCATTTTCAATCATGGTCTTTTACTCTTGACCCCCAAAGAAAGAAAAGAAACTATTTACACGGGATAGCTCCCAACAAGCAAAAGAAGAACGAGAAATCTTTTTGGGTTTTCTTTTAATTACTACTACTACAGGCATGGAAAGTAAACTAGCTAAAAGCTACAACTATTTTTTTTCTTAAGGTTTTTCTAACACACAAGAAAAAAAGACTAAGAAAAGAATTGAAACTAGCATAGATAGTACAATGAAAGAGTGTGAGCACCGATGACTTGAATAAGTTTGTGAGCATGAATGTAATGTCAGTGAGAAATACGTACTCCCCCAAGCTTAGGCTTTTGGCCTAAGTTGGTCTATGGCCACGGATCGAAGCTACTCTCTCCGGTGTACTGAGAAGCGTCCTCTGGGTGCCACTTGTTGGCCATCTCATCCGGATACCACCCATAAACAGACTGCCAGTAAGGTTCAAGTGGTGGCTCCGGCTCAGGCTCTGAAGCTCGTGTCTGGTTGTGGTACTTGTAGAAGGCATCTGACGAAACGAGGTATATGCCTAAAAAACAGATCAAACAGAGATGGTGCAGGCAAGGTAGTAATCTCACCATATTTTTCATCAAACCTCAATTTATAATTAAGCAACTTCTCCTTGTCTTTAATAATAAAATCATGTGTTATCATACTCTTATAATCTAGATAAACAAGGGCAAGCAATTTTTCTTCCTTCTCATGATGCCTAATAGGCATTCTAAAATGTTCAGCAAGGCGAGAAGCAAAGATGCCTCCAAAGACGGGACCTTTGGTGCAGTTCAGACTTAATCGTTTAGCAACGACGGCACCCAAGCCAAAAGTTGTGTCTCGAAACAAAGCATGGTGCAAAATGACAATATCAGGGGCACTAAGATTCCCACTGTTCCCGCAACCAATTAAACATCTACTAGCAAATATAGCAAAGTAGCATAGAACGGGAAAATGTATACTAGTGATTCTTGCCCCTGAAACTTGCCTAGTTTCCCCTACAGGTATCATGTCAATAAACCCTTCAACATCTTCACGACGTATAATCACCCAAGCGTTCAATCATATAAGCATTACGTTGCAGTTGTCTTCCAACATAAGCATTGAAGTTTTCTTGCTTCACAATAAAATTATCAAACTCACATAAGCATTGGCTAGCAGACTTATAACGAGGAATATCACCTTCATCAAATCTATAAAGAGAATTTACCTTTACTACCAGTGTCGGGTTATCAAGACCATGTATTTCTTCAATAGGTCGTAAATTCTTAACATCTTCAGATTTAATACCTTTTTCTTTCATAGATTTCTTTGCCTCTTCCATATCTTCAGGACTAAGAAGTAGAACTCCCCCTTTCTTCGGAGTTGGCTTAGGGGCTGGTTCAGGAAATATCAAATTATTTTCATTGGCCATCATATTGTTCAATAGTAATTCAGCTTGATCAACTGTTCTTTCCCTGAAAACACAACCAGCACAACTATCCAGGTGGTCTCTAGAAGCATTGGTTAGTCCATTATAAAGGACATCAAGTATTTCATTCCTTTGAAGAGGATGATCAGGCAAAGCATTAAGTAATTGGAGAAGCCTCCCCGAGCTTGTGGGAGACTCTCTTCTTCAATTTGCACAAAATTATATATTTCCCGTAAGGCGGCTTGTTTCTTATGAGTGGGAAAATATTTAGCAGAGAAGTAATAAATCATATCCTGGGGACTACGCACACAACCGGGATCAAGAGAATTAAACCATGTCTTAGCATCACCCTTTAACGAGAACGGAAATAGCTTAAGGATATAGTAATAACAAATCTTTTCATCGTTGGTAAACAAGGTGGCTATATCATTCAACTTAGTAAGATGTGCCACAACAGTTTCAGATTCATAGCCATGGAAAGGATCAGATTCAACCAAAGTAATTAACTCTGGATCAACAAAGAAATTATAATCCTTATCAGTAACAAAGATAGGTAAAGTAGCAAAAGCAGGGTCATATTTCATTCTAGCATTCAAAGACTTTTCTTTCAGCTTAGCTAATAATTTCTTAAGATCATATCTATCGTTGCAAGCAAGAAAGTCTCTAGCAGTTTCTTCATCCATAACATAACCCTCGGGAATAACAGGAAATTCATATCTAGGGGGAGTATCTTCATAATCACCTTCATAAATATTATCAGTTTCAATACTTGCATTCTCCCTAACCTTAGCAATTTGTTCATCTAGAAATTCACCTAGTGGCACAGTATTATCAAGCATAGAAGTAGTTTCATCATACATAGCAGAAGTGGCATCATCAAGAACATGCGACATATCAGATTCAATAGCAGGAGTAGGTGTCGCAAATTTACTCATAACAGAGGGTGAATCAAGTGCAGAGCTAGATGGCAATTCCTTACCTCCCCTCGTAGTTGAGGGAAAGATCTTAGTTTTTGAGTCCTTCAAGTTCTTCATAGTGATCAACAAATATAAAATCCCAAGTGACTGAAAGAATATAGCTATGCTCCCCGGCAACAGCGCTAGAAAATAGTCTTGATAACCCACAAGTGTAGGGGATCGCAACAGTTTTCGAGGGTAAAGTATTCAACCCAAATTTATTGATTCGACACAAGGGGAGCCAAAGAATACTCTTAAGTATTAGCAGCTGAGTTGTCAATTCAACCACACCTGGAAACTTAGTATCTGCATCAAGGTAATTTAGTAGCAAAGTAATATGGAAATAGTGGTAACAACAATAAAAGTAACGGTAGTGTTTTTGTAGTTTTTGTAACAGTAGCAACGGAAAAGTAAATAAGCAACCAACAATATGTGAAAAGCTCGTAGGCATTGGATCGGTGATGGGGAATTATGTCAGATGCGATTCCTCATGCAAAATTTATAACCTAGGGTGATGCAGAACTAGCTCCAGTTCATCAATGTAATGTAGGCATGTATTCCGAATATAGTCATATGTGCTTATGGAAAAGAACTTGCATGACATCTTTTGTCCTACCCTCCCGTGGCAGCAGGGTCCTAATGGAAACTAAGGGATATTAATGCCTCCTTTTAATAGAGTACCGGACCAAAGCATTAGCACATAGTGAATACATGAACTCCTCAAACTACGGTCATCACCGGGAGTAGTCCCGACTATTGCCACTTCGGGGTTGCCGGATCATAACACATAGTAGGTGACTATTGACTTACAAGATAGGATCAAGAACACACATATATTCATGAAAACATAATAGGTTCAGTTCTGAAATCATGGCACTCGGGCCCTAGTGACAAGCATTAAGCATGGCAAAGTCATAGCAACATCAATCTTAGAACATAGTGGATACTAGGGATCAAACCCTAACAAAACTAACTCGATTACATGGTAAATCTCATCCAACCCATCACCGTCCAGCAAGCTGATACGTCTCCAATGTATCTATAATTTTTTATTGTTCAATGCTATTATTATGAAGTCTTGGATGTTTAATGGGCTTTATCATACACTTTTATATCATTTTTGGGACTAACCTACTAACCCAAAGGCCTAGTCCAGATTGCTGTTTTTTGCCTGTTTCAGGGTTTTGCAGAAAAAGAATATCAAACGGAGTCCAAACGGAATGAAACCTTCACGACATATATTTTTGGAGAAAATCACGCACAGGGAAGTTGAGAACCACGTCATGGGAGCATCGAGGCGCCCACGAGGGTGGGGGCGCGCCCACCTGCCCAGGTCGCGGCTCCCTGCCTCGTGGGCCCCTCGAGCGTCCCCTAGTGTCCTCCTTCCTCCTATATAAGTCTACGTACCCCGAAACCTTCGGCAACAGAGAGAAAGCCCTAATTCCACCGCTGCAACCTTATGTTCCCGTGAGATCCCATCTTGGAGCCTATTCCGGAGCTCCACCGGAGGGGGATCCATCACGGAGTTCTTCTTCATCATCATCATCGCCCTCACCATGAGTTGTGAGTAGTTTACCACAGACCTTCGGGTCCATAGCTAGTATCTAGATGGCTTCTTATCTCTCTCTCTCTGGATCTCAATACAAAGTTCTCCTCGGTCTTCGAGGAGATCTATTCGATGTAATCTCTTTTTGCGGTGTGTTTGTCGAGATCCGATGAATTGTGAGTTTATGATAAAGATTATCTATGAGAAATATTTGGTTCTTCTCTGAACTTTTTATGTGTGCTCATAATATCCTTGCAAGTCTTTTCGAATTATTGGTTTGGTTTGGCCTACTAGATCTATAGTTCTTGCAATGGGAGAAGTGCTTGGCTTTGGGTTCAATCTTGCGGTGTCCTTTCCCAGTGATAGTAGGGGCAGCAAGGACGTATAGTATTGTTGCCATCGAGGATAAAAATATGGGGCTTATATCATATTGCTTGAGTTTATCCCTCTACATCATGTCATCTTGCTTAAGGCGTTACTCTGTTCTTATGAACTCAATACACTAGATGCATGCTGGATAGCGGTCGATCTGTGGAGTAATAGTAGTAGATGCAGAATCGTTTCAGTCTACTTGTCTCGAACGTGATGCCTATATACAATGATCATGCCTAGATAGTCTCATAATTATTCGCTTTTCTATCAATTGCTCGACAGTAATTTGTTTACCCGCCGTAGAATATCGCTATCATGAGAGAAGCCACTAGAGAACACTATGGCCCCCGGGTCTATTCTCAACATATTAATCTACATCTACTTTACTTTTACCGTTTTATTTTGTGTTCTTATGAACCTAAAATACCAAAAATATAAACTATCATCTCTATCAGATCTCACTTTCATAAGTGACCGTAAAGGGATTGACAACCCCTTATCTCGTTGGCTGCAAAGTTCTTATTTGTTTGTGCAGGTGCGAGAGACTCGCGCGTGGTCTCCTACTGGATTGTTACCTTGGTTCTCAAAAACTGATGGAAATACTTATGCTACTGTGCTGCATCTCCCTTTCCTCTTCGAGGGAATACAACGCAAGCTCGAGAAGTAGCAAGAAGAATTTATGGCGCCGTTGCCGGGGAGACTTACGCAAAAGTCATATCCCAAGTACCTATCACAATCCCTTATCCTTCACATTACATTTTTTTTCTTCTCGTTTTCCTCTCCCCCACTTCACCCTTGCCGTTTTATTTGCCCTTTTTCTGCCGTGTATTTATCGTTCGCTTGCCGTTTGTTTGCTTGTGTGTGGCTTGCTTGCCTGTCATCATGGCTAGTCCCTTATCCGCTCCTTTGTCTCCCGAGTTTGAAGTGCTTCACTTCAAGCAAAAGCAAGGAGAAAACTTAAAAGATGCTTGGTTTAGGATGATGGAATCTTATCGTAAGTGCACCTTAGAGGTGAATTTTAGAATCTTGATTTGCAATTTTTATGTTGGATTGAATATGTCTCATAGACAACTCTTGGATTACGTTGCCAAAGGGAATTTTATCGAAGTTGATCCTAGTATCGCGCATGAAATCATAGAGGGAATAGTGGGAACACTACCTCCCCAAAAAGGGTCAAATTCAACCCCGGAAGGGACGCAACTTTTTGAGAAAATTTGCGAAGTAACAAAAATATTACAAAAATCTCTTGAACCTCTTAAAAGTGTTAGTGTGAATCTCCACCGCATGAATATGTTGGTTACTCTTTGTAATAAGCGGTTGGATGCTTTAGATCTAAAGATTTCCGAATATGAAGGGAAACATAAAGAACCTCCCGGATTCGAGCTTGACACCATCAAAAGGGTGAAGATCAAAGATGGCAATACCTAGATTTATCTTGTATCATGCCTAGCTAGGGGCGTAAACGATAGCGCTTGTTGGGAGGCAACCCAATTTTTTTTTGATGTTAGGGAATAGATATTGCATCTAGCCTATAATTAGATGTGGTTTCTTGTTTTGTTTAGTGTTTGTGCCAAGTAGAACCTTTGGGAAGACTTGTGTGAAGTTTATCTGATCTTGCTGTGAAAAACAGAATTGTTAGCGCTTGCTAAAGTGGTCGTCAGATTTTAGTGGGGCATGCTATTTAGTTGATTATTTTTGCAGATGATTAATAGAAAAATTCCTCAAATTTGCCAATTTAGTTTGAATTTTTTGGAGTTCTAGAAGTAGGCGAAACCTGCAGATTACTACAAACTGTTCTGCTTTTGATAGATTCCGTTTTTCGTGTGTTGTTTGCTATTTCAATGCATCTATGAGTAGTATTGGCAAGTATGAACCATAGAGAAGTTGGAATATAGTAGGTTTAACACCAATATAAACAAAGAATGAATTGATTGCAGTACCTTTGAGTAGTGATTTGTTTTCTTATACTAACGGAGCTCACGAGAATTCTTGTCTAAGTTTTGTGTTGTGAAGTTTTCAAGTTTTGAGTATTGCTTTGATGGACTATGGAACAAAGAGTAGCCAAGGCCTAAGCTTGGGGATGCCCATGGAACCCCAAGGAATTCAAGGATAATCAAAAGCCTAAGCTTGGGGATGCCCCGGGAAGGCATCCCCTCTTTCATCTTCAGCCATCGATAACTATACTTGGAGCTATATTTTTATTCGCCACATGATATGTGTTTTGCTTGGAGGGTCTTGTATAATTTGAGTCTTTGCTTGTTAGTTTTTCACAATCATCCTTGCTGGACACACCCATTTGAGAGAGTTAAATATGGCCTAGGAATTGTTAGAACACTCTATGTGCTTCACTTATATCTTTTGAGTTGAATAGTTTTTGCTCTAGTGCTTCACTTACATCTTTTAGAGCACGGTGGTGGTAATATTTTGGAGAAATTGTTGAACTCTCATGCTTCACTTAAATCTATTTGAGAGTCTATTAAAACAGCATGGTAATGTGTTTAGGCTAAAAAACTAGTCTTCACATGATAAACATCCAATGTCAATGTAGTAAAAAAATTCACACTAAGTGCATTAAATATGATGAGATGTTGGATGCTTGATAATTGTTTTGAGATATGAGGATAGTGATATTAGAGTCATGCTAGTGGAGTTATTATGAAATTGATAAATACTTGTGTTAAGGCTAGTGATTCCCGTATCATGCACGTATGGTGAACCGCTATGTGACGAAGTTAGAGCATGAGGTATTTGTAAAGTGCCAACCTTTGTGTGGAGGTCGGGGGCGCGCGATGGTTAACTCCTACCAACCTCCCCCCTAGGAGCATGCGTTGATTGCTTTGTTTTGATGACTCGTAGATTTTTGCAATAAGTATATGAGTTTTTATGACTAATGTTGAGTCCATGGATTATACGCACTCTCACCCTTCCACCATTGCTAGCCTCTCTTGTACCGCGCAACTTTCGCCGGTGCCATAAACCCACTATGTATCCTTCCTCTAAACAGCCACCAAATTATTCCTCAAAACAGCCACCATACCTACCTATCATGGCATTTCCATAGCCATTCCGAGATATATTGCCATGCAACTTTTCACCGTTCCGTTCATATGACACACATCATATTGTCATATTGCCATTGCATGATCATTTAGTTGACATCGTATTTGTGGCAAGGCCACCATGCATAACTTTTCATACATGTCACTCTTGTTTCATTGCATATCCCGGTACACCGCCGGAGGCATTCACATAGAGTCATACTTTGTTGTAGTATCGAGTTGTAATATCGAGTTGTAATGAAAGTGTGATGATCATCATTATTAGAGCATTGTCCCATGGGAGGAAAGGCTAAATCTATAAAGCCCCTCCGCAAAAAAAAGAAAAAAAAAGAAAAAAAAGGCCAAAGAAAAGAAAAGAAAGGCCCAAAAAAAGGGACAATTGCTACTATATTTTTTCCACACTTGTGCTTCAAAGTAGCACCATGTTCTTCATGATAGAGAGTCTCATGTTTAGTCACTTTCGTATACTAGTGGGAATTTTCATTATAGAACTTGGCTTGTATATTCCAACAATGGGCTTCCTCAAATGCCCTAGGTCTTCGTGAGCAAGCAAGTTGGATGCGCACCCACTAGTTTCTTTTGTTGAGCTTTCATACATACTTAGCTCTAGTGCATCCGTTGCATGGCAATCCCTACTCACTCACATTGATATCTATTGATGGGCATCTCCATAGCCCGTTGATATGCCTAGTCGATGTGAGACTATCTTCCCCTCTTTTTGTCTTCTCCACAACCAGCTCTATTCCACCCATAGTGCTATATCCATGGCTCATGCTCATGTATTGCGTGAAAGTTGAAAGGTTTGAAAAGATAGAGTATGAAAACAAGTGCTTGGCTGAAATCGGGGTTGTGCATGATATGAATATTTTATGTGATGAAGAGGGAGCATAGCGAGACTATATGATTTTGTAGGGATAACTTTCTTTAGCCATAGTATTTTGAAAAGACATGATTGCTTTGTTAGTATGCTTGAAGTATTGTTATTTCTTATGTCAATATAGACTTTTATCTTGAATCTTTTAGATCTGAACATTCATGTCACAATTAAGAGAATTACATTGAAAAACTATATTGGTTAGCATTCCACATCAAACATTCTTTCTTTATCATTTACCTCCTCGAGGACGAGCGGGAATTAAGCTTGGGGATGCTTGATACGGCTCCAACGTATATATAATTTTTGATTGTTCCATGCTATTATTTATCAAGTCTTGGATGTTTATTGGGCTTTATCATACACTTTTATATCATTTTTGGGACTAACCTACTAACCCAAAGGCCCAGTCCAGATTGCTGTTTTTTGCCTGCTTCAGGGTTTTGCAGAAAAAGAATATCAAACGGAGTCCAAAGGGAATGAAACCTTCGCGAGAGATATTTTTGGAGAAAATCACGCACGGGGAACTTGAGAACCACACCAGGGGAGCATCGAGGCGACCACGAGGGTGGGGGCGCGCCCCTGCCCAGTGGGCCTCTAGAGCGTCCCCCGGTGTCCTCCTTCCTCCAATATAAGTCCACGTACCCAGAAACCTTCGAGAATAGAGAGAAAACCTTAATTCCACCGCCGTAACCTTCTGTTCCCGTGAGATCCCATCTTGGAGCCTATTCCGGAGCTCCACCGGAGGGGGATCCATCACGGAGTTCTTCATCATCATCATCATCGCCCTCACCATGAGTTGTGAGTAGTTTACCACAGACCTTCGGGTCCATAGCTAGTATCTAGATGGCTTCTTCTCTCTCTCTCTGGATCTCAATACAAAGTTCTCCTCGGTCTTCGAGGAGATCTATTTATGTAATCTCTTTTTGCGGTGTGTTTGTCGAGATTCGATGAATTGTGAGTTTATGATAAATATTATCTATGAGAAATATTTGGTTCTTCTCTGAACTTTTTATGTGTGCTCATAATATCCTTGCAAGTCTCTTCGAATTATTGGTTTGGTTTGGCCTACTAGATCTATAGTTCTTGCAATGGGAGAAGTGCTTGGCTTTGGGTTCAATCTTGCGGTGTCCTTTCCCAGTGACAGTAGGGGCAGCAAGGCTCATATTGTATTGTTGCCATCGACGATAAAAAGATGGGGTTTATATCATATTGCTTGAGTTTATCCCTCTACATCATGACATCTTGCTAAAGGCGTTACTCTGTTCTTATGAACTCAATACACTAGATGCATGCTAGATAGCGGTCGATGTGTGGAGTAATAGTAGTAGATGCAGAATCGATTCGGTCTACTTGTCTCGGACGTGATGCCTATATACAATGATCATGCCTAGATAGTCTCATAATTATTCGCGTTTCTATCAATTGCTCGACAGTAATTTGTTTACCCGCCGTAGAATATCGCTATCATGAGAGAAGCCACTAGAGAACACTATGCCCCCCGGGTATATTCTCAACATATCAATCTACATCTACTTTACTTTTACCGCTTTTAATTTATGTTCTTATAAACCTAAAATACCAAAAATATAAACTATCATCTCTATCAGATCTCACTTTTGTAAGTGACCGTAAAGGGATTGACAACCCCTTATCGTGTTGGCTGCGAAGTTCTTACTTGTTTTTGCAGGTGCGAGGGACTCACGCGTGGTCTCCTACTGGATTTAGCTTGGTTTTCAAAAACTGAGGGAAATACTTACGCTACTGTGCTGCATCTCCCTTTCCTCTTCGAGGGAATACAACGCAAGCTCGAGAAGTAGCACAAGCCTACGATGGGATTAGTCATGCACGACGGTGAGCATCATGGAATTGGTGATGGAGGAAGGTTGATGATGACGATGGCGACGATCTCCACTCTCCGGAGCCCCAAACGGCTCCAGATCAGCCCTCCCGAGAGAGATTGGGGCTTGGTGGTGGCTCCGTATCGTAAAACACAATAATTCTTCCTCTCTGATTTTTTTCTCCCCAAAAGTGAATATATGGAGTCGAGGGATACGTCAGTGGAGCAACAGGGGGCCCACGAGGCAGGGAGTGCACCCAGGGGGAGGGGGCGCGCCCCCCACCCTCGTTGACAAGGTGTGGGCCCCCTAGCTTGGATATTTCCGCATATATTTTTTATATTTTCCAAAATAATTCTCCGTTGATTTTCAGGTCATTCCGAGAACTTTTATTTCTGCACAAAAATAACACCATGGCAATTCTGCTGAAAACATCATCAGTCCGGGTTAGATCCATTCAAATCATGCAAGTTAGAGTCCAAAACAAGGGCAAAAGTGTTTGGAAAAGTAGATATGTTGGAGACGTATCACTAGACGTCAGGGTTCCCGGCGTCTACCCTAGATGCGAGGGTTCCCGACGTCTACCCGTAGATGCCAGGGTACCTGGCGTCTAGCCTCTGGTCTCCGCAAAACTTCATTTTATGCTTTCCAAAAGCCTCGTGGGCTTTCCCCTTTGGCCCAAATAAAGTGTTCTCGTACCCAAACATTTCGGGAAACATCCGGAACCCCTTTCGGTGAATTCCGGAACCCTTCCGGGGGACACACAATATTATCCCATATATCAATCTTTATCTCCGGACCACTCCAGAGTTCCTCGTCATGTCCGTGATCGCATCCGGGACTCTGAACAACATTCGGTCACCAACATACATAACTTACATAGTACTATATCATCAACAAACTTTTAAACGTGCGGACCCTACGGGTTCAAGAACTATGTAGACATGACGAGACTCCTCTCCGGTCAATAACCAATATCGGAACCTGGATGCCCATATTGGCTCCTACATATTCTATGAAGATCTTTATCGGTCGAACCTTATGACAATATATGTAATTCCCTTTCTCATCGGTATGTTACTTGCCCGAGATTCGATCGTCGATATCATCATACCTTGTTCAATCTCGTTACCGGCAAGTCTCTTACTCATTCTGTAATATATCATCTCATGACTAACTCATTAGTCATATCCTTGTAAGGCTTATTATGATGACTATTACCGAGAGGGCCCAGAGATACCTCTCCCACACTCGGAGTGACAAATCCTATTCTCGATCTATGACAACACCACAAACACCTTCGGAGACACCTGTAGAGCATCTTTATAATCACCCAGTTACGTTGTGACGTTTGATAGCCCACAAGGTGTTCCTCCGGTATTCGAGAGTTGCATAATCTCATAGTCACAGGAACATCTATAAGTCATGAAGAAAGCAATAGCAATAAAACTAAACGATCATTCTGCTAAGCTAACGGATGGTTCTTGTCCATTACATCATTCTCCTAATGATGTGATCCCGTTCATCAAATGACAACACATGTCTATAGTCAGGAAACTCAACCATCTTCGATTAACGAGCTAGTCTAGTAGAGGCATACTAGGTGCACTCTATTTTCTCTATGTATTCACACATGTATCAAGTTTACGGTTGATAAAATTCTAGCATGAATGAAAGACATCCCCCTCTTGCCGTGCCCAGGTGGGTTATCCCCACCTAGTGGCCCCGCACACGCCAACCCTGATACTATAAATTCACATTTACCGAGAAAAAAATCAGGGAGAAAGAATTATCGCAATCTACGAGACGGAGAAGCCGCCACCTCATGTTCTTCCTCGGCAGGCCATATCTGGAGTCTGTTTGGGGCTCCGGAGAGGGGGGGGGGTTTCGTCCTTCATCATCACCAACCCTTCTCCCTCGCCAATTCCATGATGCTCCCCACCGGGAGTGAGTAATTCCTTAGTAGGCTCGCTGGTCGGTGAGGAGTTGGATGAGATGCATCATGTAATCTAGTTAGTTTTGTTAAAGCCGATCCCTAGTATTCACTATGTTCTGAGATTGATGTTGCTATGACATCGCGAGGCTTAATGCTTGTCACTTTGGGCCTGGGTGCCATGATTTCAGATCTGAACCATTTATGATATTATAATTATATTCATGTTTTAGATCTGATCTTGCAAGTTATAGTTGCCTACTACGTGTAATGACCCGGCAACTCCCACTACAAAAAAATACACTTCCGTGATGATACGTGTTTGTCACAGTAGGTCACGTTTTCTGTCATGCATGTACATCCATGACAAATTTATGACAGAATCAAGATAGTCATACATGTGCTGTCGTAGAAGTGTTCCATGACATTACCAAAATTATCATCACGGAAGTGTCCACTTCCATGACGATAAATCGCGCGTCACAGAAGTGCTTTCGTCAAGGGTGACCGACACGTGGCATCCACCGTAACGGAACGCCGTTAAGCTATCAGGTCGGGTTTTGGATCCGATAACCCGTTAACAGCCCCGACCAATGTGGATTTTCCACGTGTAAAATCATCATTGGCCGGAGAAAACACGTGTTGCCTCACCGTTGGGACAGATGTCATCCACTCATTGGACAAGAGGCGCCTATGATAGGTCGACACGTGGCATGGCCCAACAGTGGCCCATTCCGGTGAAAAAGGCCGGCCCAGTAAAAAATAGCAGGCCGGCCCATATGAGGCCTACTTGTGTCAGGTCCATTTAAGCCCACGGCCCATACGAGATGTGCCAATTAGGCCCATCAACAACCCGTTAAAGATTTGGCACCATTGCAGCCCAGCGTCAGTTCTAGCCCGTTAACAGCCCGCTATATATTTGGGCTCAATATCAGCCCAATGAGATTTCGGCCTGTTAACGACCCATTCAGTGGATGGGCCAATTTTCATGATGTACATGTTTAGGCCTTTTAGCGACCCATTTAAATATTGGGCTAATTTTCGGCCCGGTGTGTCTTTCAGCCTGTTGACGGCCCATAAATCAGTTGGGCCATTTGTAGTCGGACCTGAGTTTCGGCCTTTTAGCGACCCATTTAAGTGTTGGACCAATTTCCGGCCCGGTGTGTCTTTCAGCCTGGTGATGGCCCATATATCTATTGGGCCATTTGTAGTCGGACCTGAGTTTTGGCCTTTTAGCGACCCATTTAAGTGTTGGGCCAACTCCCGGCCATGTGTGCCTTTCAGCCTGTTAACGGACCATAAATGAGTTGGGCCATTTGTAGTCAGACCTGAGTTTTGGCCTTTTAACGGCCCATGCCCTTCATGGTCCAATACCAGCCCGGTTTATCTTTTGGCCTGCTAAAGGCCCACAACACAGTTGGGCCATTTACAATACGACCTGACTTTCGGCCTCTTAGCAGCCCATGCTCTTCATGGTCCAGTACAAGCCTGCTATCTCTTTCAGCCTGCTAAAGGCCCACAGTATAGTTGGGCAATATGTAGCCCAAACTTAGTAACGGCCTGTTAACGGCCCGTGAAATCAATTGGTCCCATCTGTTGCCTGCTTCGATGTCAGCCTGTTAACAACCCGGGAGTTAAGAGGGCCGACCATTAACTTTCGGCCTGGTAACGGTCCATTAACTTAATGGGCCCTCTAAAGTTCGTACATGTCTATAGACCAAATTAGATAATTTGAGCCCATTACGACGAGCAATTATGCACAGGACCAAAACCGATCAACCAAAGGTATGGCATACAGGGAAAAATGTTGCACATCCAGCATATATTACATGAAATTACATCCACTGGGCAATCAAAGATTGATGCCAATGCAAATAAATGAACATAACCTAACGATCTACAACGTCACAATCTGCAACCTCAGCAGGGATGACGTCCATAAGCATGTGGGCAAGTTCTTGCTGCTTTGCTACACTGTCTCTGAAAAACATTGATCAGTTGTTGTGTCGCACGACTCTGCACCTCTGATTCCTCTACCATTTCCATCATTTCTTCAGCCATTAATTGGTTCACAAACATACATTTTTTCCGTTGCATTTGAGACAGAGGATACTGAACAGATTCAGATGGCAATTTTGGCACGCTTGTATTATTGATAGTGGAGAGTGTCTCGACTACTGCATCATAACATAATTTAGGAGGGGAATCAAACAAATTAATCATGAGTTATTGGCATATTACCTGGCCTAGATTTATTGGAAAAAAACAATGGGATTGCCTTGCTGTTTTCAGAGTTTGTCTTCTTATCTTCAGCAGCCTGCACCAAATTAAGACACTAGGGGCCAGTTCTTTTGGCGGCTTAAAAAATAAGCCGCCTCCTCCCCATCTTTTTTCATAAGCTGCCTCCATCATTAATTGAGGCTTCTAATCTAGTTATGGCATTACTAATTTAGAAGCCTCAACAAATTTTGGGAATGACTTATTTTTTAAGCTGGGGAGAGGCAGCTTATTTTTTAATCCGTCCAAAAGAACTGGCCCTAGCATTGCTATCATTGGCCAAGTCAGATAATAGGAAAGCAACATTGGCACAACAAACGTTTGGGCAACTAGCCAACACCAAATTAACACAATATGGCACAACTATCATCAGCCAGGTAAGGTAATGCGAAAGCAACATTGACACAATGAATGAAGGGGCAACCAGAGCAGCACTACAATTCAGTAATGTGCATGATATGAGATAGTACACTCATGCAGCTCAGTATGCAAAACTACCAGGCAATTTTCTTTACAAAAATCAACATTGGCGCCTTTAACATTTTGCTACAACTAATTTTAGATCATACAAAGATTGGATTCACGCCGATTAACAAAATACATGCTGATGTAAAATATAGTGATATACAACAGGTACTTACATCAGCATTGGAGCACAGAGAATCCCCACAAGATATTTTCCTCGAATACAATGCCAATGAAGGAAATCTTCTATCATTTAACCTTATTTTAAAAGAGAGATGGGTAAGAAACATGTAGAAAATATGATTAGAATGCTATAAAATTTCATGATGCGAGGATACGCACACGCTTCTTAGAATGGAGTTGACATTCTTTTACTGGACTAGAGCGGACTAGTTCTTTGGCCACTGGAATCTGCTTATTATCAGTGGGAGTTGGCTTTCTCTGTGCTGGAGCAGTATCTATGAAAAATGAAGTTGATTTATTATCTACTGGCGTTTGGATCTTTTGCAAAGACCTGGTTTGTAACCCTTCAGATTCTAACATACCCATCTTCCCCTTGCATGCCTTATATAGTAGAATGGTGCTTCAATTATGAAACATGCTACAGTAGAGATGGAATAGGCACTGAAGAATAGAAATGCATGACATATTGACATGTATTCCCTCCATTCGGAAATAAATGGATGGGTCTAGGCGTATTTTAGTTCTAGATACATCCAGTTTTATCCATTTCTGCGACCAAGGTTGTTAGAATCACGATTTTGAATCGGATCGGAGCGCCGATGGTAGGATCGCAAATCATAGAATCTTCACTATCAGGATCGTAGAAACGTAGATTCTATGAAGTAAAGTCGTAAAATCAAAGGGCTTAGTTTGGATCGTAAAGTCGTAGAATCATATAACAGAATCGTGATTCTGACAACCTTGTCTGCGACAGAGGGAGTATGATGTAAGAGCTAGGGATATGACAGGACAACACAGTAAAAAACACTGAAAACCCACTGCAGAACCAAAGTAATCAAACCCACTGATATGAGATAGTACACTCATGCAGCTCAGGATGCAAAACTACCAGGCAGTTTTCCATACAAAAACCAACATTGTGGCCTTTAATCATACATTTTGCTACAACTAAATTTAGGTCAGATAAAGGTTGGATTCACGCCAATTAACAAAATACATGCTGATGTAAAAATTTAGTGATATACAACAGGTACTTACATCTGCATTGGAGTACAGAGAATTCAAGCAAGAATCTTTCCTCACAGACGATACCAATGCAGAAATTCTTCTATATGTTAAGCTTATTTTCTAATAGAGAGATGGGTAAGAAACATGTAGAAAATATGATCAGCATGCTATAAAATTTCATGATGCAAGGATACGCACACGCTTCTTAGAATGGAGTTGACATATTTTTGCTGGACTGGAGCGGACTAGTTCTTTGGCCGCTGGAATCTGCTTATTATCATTAGGAGTTGGATTTCTCTGTGCTGGAGCAGTATCTACAAAAACTAGAGTTTGTTTATTATCTCTTGGCATTTGGATCTTTTGCAAAGACCTGGTTTGTAATCCTTCGAATTCTAACATAGTCGTCTTCCCCTTGCATAGCTTGTATAGAAGAATGGTGCTTCAATTATTAAACATGCTACATCAAAGAGATGGAATAGGTACTGAAGAATAGAAAGGCATGACATATTGGCATGCATTCCCTCCATCCGAAAAAATGGATGGGTCTAGGCGTATTTCAGTTCTAGATACATCTTTGTTTATCCATTTCGGCAACATGTAATCCAGATAGAGGGAGTATGGTGTAAGAGCTAGGGATACGATAGGACAACACAGTAAAAACACTAGCTGAATGTAAAAATGTATGCTAGCGGAATACGTACAGAAAAAACTAAGGCAACATACATGTGTATGATTGGGAAACTAAGACGGCATTGCAATAGAGCACTAGAACAACACTTCAATGTAAAAAAACATGGTATGGTAGACAGATGAAGTACATACTGATGAATAACAATGCATAAGATATTCAGAAGCATGATGTCCGAATTAAACAGATGGCATTGCGATACAATAGAATGATAGTACTTGAATTGGAAAACATGTTATCATGAATGGAATAGGTACTGAAAAACAGGAAGGCATGACATATTTACATGCATGATCGGCATGCTAAGCACATGGCATTGCAACAGAATTAATACACTCCAGGATATTATATGCATCTTGTACCCATATCGCGGGCCAAGTTAGAGCAAGGACCTTGTGGGGTGAAGAGGATTCAACATCTTTCCGCAAGTCTTCTGAAGAACTGCCTTTACATGTTCCATCATATTGGGTATCACTGACATCAAGTTTATTGGCCTTTACATTGCTCCGTGAGGTTCTTGTGGATATATCAGTGTGTGCAATTATATCTGACATGCATGGAAGATAACTAGTAGTTAGATTTATGTAATGAGTGTGTGTAGGAGATGACATAAATAGTAGGAATGGGGTTAACTAGCAGCAACAGGTCTCAAAAACTAAAGGGAGAACACAGATGAAAGCTACAAAATATGTATCGTTTGTACTCGAGATTAACTAGATGGCACACAAAAGTATTAAAGAACAACATAGGTAATACTAGAAGTGGTATAATACTACAATCACCAGCCTGTGGGATAGCATTGGCTGATGGATGATAACTATGGAACAACGTTACCTAAAGAACAAGTATATTAGCTGAACTATGGAACAACGCTAACTCCTGAACAAGACCCGTAAGAGATCAGCATGAATATACAGTGAAATGTGATAATCTATTTTCCATGCTTAGATGAATAACAAAGCCATAAATGTTGCACACAAGTAAGATGAGGGTACAACCTATCTGGCCGCCATCCATAGGAGTGAGCATCATGTGCTGACTTGTCAATGGCCCTGTAGTTGTTGTGGATATCCATGTCGGGCATGTGCATTCGATGCAGGGAACTGTTCAGTGGGGACTATAGCTCCCTTCTGGTGTATGCTTCCCTTGTTGGAGCAGCTACGGTGAGTCGGAAGACGGTGTGGGTGAAGATGCAGATAACGTATAATGTTAAGAATGACACATCTCTTTGATCTGAAGAAATACACTAAGATATCAATAGCAAGGTACGAGAGTGGTCACATGTCTGTTGACTGAGACTAAATTGGGGTCACACGATTTTATTTTATTTTGGTACTGTCCGATCTACTCCGGATGGCTTGATGGCCGTCCTGTGCCTCCCGGCTGACACTATTAGGAATCTTCCCCGAAGAGCGAGCGACCAACGGCAGAGCAGCTTGCCTCCGCCATCCGTGGCCCCGACCAAAATCCCTCTCCTCGCCCCACCGCCCTGTCGTGGTTGCGCCGCTCCCGGGCCAATCCACAAAGACTCCCCGTCATCTAGATCCGGCGGCGGCAGTACCTTGAACCCACGCAACTCTAAGATAGCCATCTAAGCGTTGCTTCCGTGGCGAACTTGCGGCCCCGCACCCATACGTTAGACACCAGCCAACCGACAGCCTAGGAGCTCCGCCGCCTCGAGGGGTGCTACTTCCCATTGGGAATCGATTGGCCCAGGAAAAAAAATCAGACAACTAATGCATAAATAAAGTGATTTGAGATGAGGGTGCGACCTATCTGGCGGCATGGTGAAGTAGGCAGGTCCAGCTGCCAAGTCGGTGAGGCCGTGATAACCCACAAGTCTAGGGGATCGCAATAGTTTTCGAGGGTAAAGTATTCAACCCAAATTCGTTGATTCGACACAAGGGGAGCCAAAGAATACTCTTAAGTATTAGCAGCTGAGTTGTCAATTCAACCACACTTAGAAACTTAGTATCTGCAGCAAGGTAATTTAGTAGCAAAGTAATATGGAAATAGTGGTAACAGCAGTAAATGTAACGGTAGTGTTTTTATAGTTTTTTGTAACAGTAGCAGCAAAAAAGTAAATAAGCGACAAGCAATATATGAAAAGCTCGTAGGCATTGGATCGGTGATGGGGAATTATGTCGGATGCGATTCATCATGTAAAAGTTATAACCTAGGGTGACACAGAACTAGCTCCAGTTCATCAATGTAATGTAGGCATGTGTTCTGAATATAGTCATACATGCTTATGGAAAAGAACTTGCATGCCATCTTTTGTCCTACCCTCCCGTGGCAGCGGGGTCCTAGTGGAAACTAAGGGATATTAAGGCCTCCTTTTAATAGAGTACCGGACCAAAGCATTAACACATAGTGAATACATGAACTCCTCAAACTACGATCATCACCGGGAGTGGTCCTGATTGTTGTCACTTCGGGGTTGCCGGATCGTAACACATAGTAGGTAACTATAGACTTGCAAGATAGGATCAAGAGCACACATATATTCATGAAAACATCATAGGTTCAGATCTGAAATCATGGCACTCGGGCCCTAGTGACAAGCATTAAGCATGGCAAAGTCATAGCAACATCAACCTTAGAACATAGTGGATACTAGGGATCAAACCCTAACAAAACTAACTCGATTACATGGTAAATCTCATCCAACCCATCAACGTCCAGCAAGCCTACGATGGGATTACTCACGCACGGCGGTGAGCATCATGGAATTGGTGATGGGGGAAGGTTGATGATGACGATGGCGATGATTTCCACTCCCCGGAGAACCGAGCGGACTCCAGATCAGCCCTCCTGAGAGAGATTAGGGCTTGGCGGAGGCTCCGTATCGTAAAACACGATAACTCTTTCTCTCTGATTTTTTTCTCCCCGAAAGTGAATATATGGAGTCCGGGGGTACGTCAGTGGAGCATCAGGGGGCCCATGAGGCAGGGGGGCGTGCCCAGGGGGAGGGGCGCGCCCCCACCCTCGTGGACAAGGTGTGGGCCCCCTCACGTGGATCTTTCCGCAGATATTTTTTATATTTTCCAAAATAATTCTCCGTGGATTTTCAGGTCATTCCGAGAACTTTTTATTTCTACACAAAAACAACACCATGTCAATTCTGCTGAAAACAGCGTCAGTCCGGGTTAGTTCCATTCAAATCATGCAAGTTAGAGTCCAAAACAAGGGCAAAAGTGTTTGGAAAAGTAGATACGTTGGAGATGTATCAACTCCCCCAAGCTTAAACCTTTGCTTGTCCTCAAGCAATTCAGTTGATAAACTGAAAGTGATAATGAAAAACTTTGACAAACTTTGTTTGCTCTTGTTGTTGTAAATATGTAAAGCCAGCATTCAAGTTTTCAACAAAGATCATGAACTAACCACATTCACAATAACTTTCAGGTCTCATATCTACTCATATCAATAGCATAATCAACTAGCGAGCAATAATAATAAACCTCGGATGACAACACTTTCTCAAAACAATCATGATACGATATAACAAGATGGTATCTCGCTAGCCCTTTCTGAGACCGCAAACATAAATGCAGAGCACCTTTAAAGATCAAGGACTGACTAGACATTGTAATTCATGGTAAAAGAGATCCAGTCACAATCATACTCAGTGCAAATTAATAGCAATACATGCAAATGACAGAGGTGCTCTCCAACTAGTGCTCTTTAATAAGAGGATGATGACTCAGCATGAAAGTAAATAGATAGGCCCTTCGCAGAGGGAAGCGGGGATTTGTAGAGGTGCCAGAGCTCGGTTTTTTAATAGAGATGAATAATATTTTGAGCGGTATACTCTCATTGTCAACATAATAACCAAGAATCTCGATATCTTCCATGCTACACACATTATAGGCGGTTCCCAAACAGAATGGTAAAGTTTATACTCCCCCAACCACCAACAAGCACACTCCACGGCTGGCCCGAAACAACGGGTACCGTCCAAACCAGCCATTTTCTCATGAATGATGAGCGGAGTCCACTCATCATGAGAATAACCCACCTAGCATGGAAGATCTAGACAGCCCTAGTTGATACATGAGTTGTTCGAGCATACAAAACAGAATTTTATTTGAAGGTTTAGAGTTTGGCACATACAAATTTACTTGGAACGGCAGGTAATTACCGCATATAGGAAGGTATGGTGGACTCATGTGGAATAACTTTGGGGTTTATGGAAGTTGATGCACCCGCAGTATTCCCGCTTAGTAGAGGTGAAGGCTAGAAAGAGACTGGGAAGCGACCAGCTAGAGAGCGACAACAGTCATGAACATGCATTAAAATTAATCAACAGTGAATGCAAGCATGGGTAGGATATAAATCACCATGGACATAAATATCGTGGAGGCTATGTTGATTTGTTTCAACTACATGCGTGAACGTGTGCCAAGTCAGTCCACTTGAATCGTTCAAAGGAGGATACCACCCCATCATACCACATCACAACCATTTTAATATCATGTTGGCACGCAAGATAGACCATTATAAACTCTCAGCTAATTAAGCATGGCATAAGCAGCTATGATCTCTAATTGTCATTGCAAGCATGTTTCATTCATAACAAACTGAATCAGGAAAGATGAACTATCATATTTACAAAAACAAGAGAGGTCGAGTACATACCAGTTTTTCTCATCTCAATTAGTTCATCATATATCATCATTATTTCCTTTCACTCGCACGACCGAACGGTGTGGATAATAATAATAATGCACGTGCATTGGACTAAGCTGGAATCTGCGAGCATTTTAATACAAGAGAGAAGACAAGGTAATATGGCTCAAGGTTAAGTCAACAATAAAGCATATGAGAGCCACTAAGCATTTTCAATCATGGTCTTCTACTCTTGACCCCCAAAGAAAAGAAACTATTTACATGGGAAAGCTCCCAACAAGCAAAAGAAGAACGAGAAATCTTTTTGGGTTTTCTTTTAATTACTACTACTACAAGCATGGAAAGTAAACTAGCTAAAAACTACAACTATTTTTTTTGTTTTTCTTAAGGTTTTTCTAGCACACAAGAAAAAGACTAAGAAAAGAATTGAAACTAGCATGGATGGTACAATGAAAGAGTGTGAGCACCGATGACTAGAATAAGTGTGTGAACATGAGTGTAATGTCGGTGAGAAGCACGTACTCCCCAAGCTTAGGCTTTTGGCCTAAGTTAGTCTATGGCCACGGATCGAAGCTACTCTCTCCAGTGTACTGAGAAGTGTCCTCTGGGTGCCACTGGTTGGCAAGCTCATCCGGATCCCACCCATAAACAGACTGACGGTAAGGATCGAGTGGTGGCTCCGGCTCAGGCTCTGAAGCTCGTGCCTGGCTGTGGTACTTGTAGAAGGCATCTGACGTAATGTGATATATGTCCGAAAACAGATCAAACAGAGATGGTGCAGGCAAGGTAACAATCTCACAATATTTTTCATCAAACCTCAATTTATAATTAAGCAACTTCTCCTTGTCTTTAACAATAAAATCATGTGCTATCATACTCTTATAATCTAGATAAATAGGGGCAAGCAATTTTTCTTCCTTCTCATGATGCCTAATAGGTATTCTAAAATGTTCAGCCAGGCAAGAAGCAAAGATGCCTCCAAAGACGGGGCCCTTTGAGCGGTTCAAACTTAATCGTTTAGCAACGACGGCACCCAAGCTAAAAATTGTGTCTCGAAACAAAGCATGGTGCAAAATGGCAATATCAGGGGCACAAAGATTCCCACTGTTCCCGCGACCAATTAAACATCTACTAGCAAATAAAGCAAAGTAGCGCAGAGCAGGAAAATGAATACTAGTAATTCCTGCCCCTAAGACTTGTCTAGTTTCCCCTACAGCTACCATGTCAATAAACCCTTCAACGTCTTCACGACGTGGTTCATCAAGACTACCAGCACAGGGTATCTTGCATACTTCACAAAATTCAAAGAATGACATCTCCTTAACCTCATCATATAAACGAAACTCCACTGTAGGTGGTGATTTCTTAGCATGAAAATGAAAGTTTTGCGTGAAAATATTAGTGAGTAAGAGATAATGTTCACGCAGGTCATGAAGGAAGTCGGTGAGGCCTGCATTGTTCGCCAAATAATAAAAGTCTTCGTAAATCCCGGCGGGTTTCATGAACTCATTACAAGGCCATTCACACGGCCAAACTTCCGCAATGCGAGGAAGATTATATTTGGGCTTCTTATTTTCTTCTTTCTTCTTTTCCTCTGAGCTTTTACTGGAGGAGCCTCTCAACAATATCTTTATCATTTTCCTCCTCTAAATATTTCTGAAATTTTTAGTAACTCAAAATAAAAGTGAACCAAACTCAACAAGATTGATAGCAACAACTCCTACAAGTGTCTAGATAATATATCATGCATTAGAACTACTTGGGACCAAAGAAATTTGACATGCAAGCTCAAGAACAAGGTCACCACAGGAGCAGAAATTGGCAATAAATATAGCACTGGAACCAAAACTAATTGGACCAATGGAGGAGTCACATACCAACAAACAATCTCTCCAAACAGTTTTGTGAATGGAGCTTTGAGCAAGGAGATCGAAAATGGCAGCATGATGAGCTAGAACTCGTGCTTGAGCTGGATAGTGATTTTTTTGGGAGGAAGAAGAAGTGTGTGGGTGCAGGAATAAGTGGAGGGAGGCCACGTGGGGCCCACGAGGCAGGGGCGCGCCCTGTGAGGGTGGGTGCACCCTGGACCCTTGTGGCCAGGTGCTGGCTCCCCTCGCTGTGTCTTCTGTGCCAAACATTCTCAAATATTCTAGAAAACATCATGTTTCATTTTCACGGCATTTGGAGAACTTTTATTTTCGGGGTATTTTTTATTGCATAGATAAGTCTGGAAATAGACAGAAAATACTATTTTTTCTTTATATAATCTAATTAACAAAAAGTAAAAGAAGGGTACAGAAGGTTGTGCTATCTAGCTTCACCCATCTCATGCTCATCAAAAGGAATCCACTAACAAGGTTGATCAGGTCTTGTTAACAAACTCTTTCCGAATAACATGAAATCGAAGAATTTTCGAATAACACTAGGTTACCTCAATGGGGATATATATGTCCCCAACAATAAGAATATCATATGTCTTCTTGATAGTAGGAAGGGGAAATTCAAAACCTCCTATATTAATAGATGATATTTTTCCGATAGAATTGATACTGTGGACCTGAGGTTGTTTCCTCGGAAAGTGTACTGTATGTTCATTACCATTGACATGAAAAGTGACATTGCCTTTGTTGCAATCAATAACAGCCCCTGCAGTATTCAAAAAGGGTCTACCAAGGATAATAGACATACTATCGTCCTCGGGAATATCAAGTATAACAAAGTCCGTTAGAATAGTAACATTTGCAACCACAACAGGCACATCCTCACAAATACCGACAGGTATAACAGTTGATTTATCGGCCATTTGCAAAGATATTTAAGTAGGTGTCAACTTCCTCAAGTCAAGTCTACGATATAAAGAGAGAGGCATAACACTAACACCAGCTCCAAGCTCACAGAAAGCAGTTTTAACATAGTTTCTTTTACTGGAGCAAGGTATAGTAGGTACTCCTGGATCTCCTAGTTTCTTAGGTATTCCACCTTTAAAAGTGTAATTGGCAAGCATGGTGGAAATTTCTACTTCAGGTATCTTTCTTTTGTTGGTAATAATATCTTTCATATACTTAGCATAAGGATTTGTTTTAAGCATATCAGTCAAACGCATACGCAAAAATATAGGACTAATCATTTCAGCAAAGCGCTCAAAATCCTCATCATCCTTTTTCTTGGATGGTTTAGGTGGAAAAGGCATGGGTTTCTGAACCCATGGTTCTCTTTTCTTACCGTGCTTCCTAGCAATTGGAAGCATCGGTTAGTCCATTATAAAAGACATCAAGTATTTCATTCCTCTGTAGAGGATGATCAGGCAAAGTATTAAGTAATTGGAGAAGCCTCCCCCAAGCTTGTGGGAGACTCTCTTCTTCAATTTGCACAAAGTTATATATTTCCCGTAAGGTAGCTTGTTTCTTATGAGCGGGAAAATATTTAGTAGAGAAGTAATACATTATATCCTGGGGACTACACACACAACCAGGATCAAGAGAATTAAGCCATGTCTTAGCATCACCCTTTAACGAGAAAGGAAATAACTTAAGGATATAGTAATAACGAATCTTTTCATCATTGGTAAACGGGGTGGCTATATCATTCAACTTAGTAAGATGTGCCACAACAGTTTCAGATTCATAGCCATGGAAAGGATCAGATTCAAGCAAAGTAATTAACTCAGGATCAACAGAGAAATCATAATCCTTATCAGTAACAAAGATAGGTGAAGTAGCAAAAGCACGGTCATATTTCATTCTAGCATTCAAAGACTTTTCTTTCAACTTAGCTAATAATTTCTTAAGATCATATCTATCGTTGCAAGCAAGAAAGTCTCTAGCAGTTTCTTCATCCATAACATAACCCTCGGGAATAACAGGCAATTCATATCTAGGGGGAGAAGCTTCATCATCACTTTCATAAATATTATCAGTTTCAGTATTTGCATTCTCCCTAACCTTAGCAATTTGTTCATCTGGAAATTCACCTAGTGGCACAGTATTGTCAAGAATAGAAGTAGTTTCATCATACATAGCAGAAGTGGCATCATCAAGAACATGCGACATATCAGATTCAATAGCAGGAGTAGGTGTCGCAAATTTACTCATAACAGAAGGAGAATCAAGTGCAGAGCTAGATGGCAGTTCCTTACCTCCCCTCGTGGTTGAGGGAAAGATCTTGGTTTTTGAGTCCCTCAAATTCTTCATAGTGATCAACTAGTATAAATCCCAAGTGACTTAGAGAATATAGCTATGCACCCCGGCAACGGCGCCAGAAAATAGTCTTGATAACCCACAAGTGTAGGGGGTCGCAACAGTTTTCGAGGGTAAAGTATGCAACCCAAATTTATTGATTCGACACAAGGGGAGCC
Source organism: Secale cereale (assembly GCA_902687465.1). Classification (NCBI taxonomy): domain Eukaryota; kingdom Viridiplantae; phylum Streptophyta; class Magnoliopsida; order Poales; family Poaceae; genus Secale; species Secale cereale. The sequence goes on from LR738711.1 coordinate 778,983,769, forward strand.
AAAGAATACTCTTAAGTATTAGCAGTTGAGTTGTCAATTCAACCACACCTGGAAACTTAGTATCTGCACCTAGGTAATTTAGTAGCAAAGTAATATGGTAATAGTGGTAACAGCAGTAAAAGTAACGGTAGTGTTTTTATAGTTTTTTGTAACAGTAGTAGCGGAAAAGTAAATAAGCAACAAGCAATATGTGAAAAGCTCGTAGGCATTGGATCGGTGATAGGGAATTATGTCGGATGCGATTCATCATGTAAAAGTTATAACCTAGGGTGACACAGAACTAGCTCTAGTTCATCAATGTAATGTAGGCCTGTATTCCGAATATAGTCATACGTGCTTATGGAAAAGAACTTGCATGACATCTTTTGTCCTACCCTCCCGTGGCAGCGGGCTCTTAGTGGAAACTAAGGGATATTAAGGCTTCCTTTTAATAGAGTACCAGACCAAAGCATTAACACATAGTGAATACATGAACTCCTCAAACTATGGTCATCACCGGGAGTGGTCTCGATTGTTGTCACTTCGGGGTTGCCGGATCATAACACATAGTAGGTGACTATATACTTGCAAGATAGGATCAAGAACACACATATATTCATGAAAACATAACAGGTTTAGATCTGAAATCATGTCACTCGGGCCCTAGTGACAAGCATTAAGTATGGCAAAGTCATAGCAACATCAATCTTAGAACATAGTGGATACTAGGGATCAAACCCTAACAAAACTAACTCGATTACATGGTAAATCTCATCCAACCCATCACCGTCCAGCAAGCCTACGATGAGATTACTCACGCACGGTGGTGAGCATCATGGAATTGGTGATGGAGGAAGGTTGATGATGACGATGGCAACGATCTCCACTCTCCGGAGCCCCAAACGGACTCCAGAATAGCCCTCCCGAGAGAGATTAGGGCTTGGCGGTGGCTCCGTATCGTAAAACGTGATAATTCTTTCTCTCTGGTTTTTTTCTCCTCGAAAGTGAATATATGGAGTCCGGGGGTACGTCGGTGGAGCATCAGGGGGGCCACGAGGCAAGGGGGCGCGCCCCTACCCTCGTGGACAGGGTGTGGGCCCCCTGACGTTGATCTTTTAGCATATATTTTTTATATTTTACAAAATAATTCTTTGTGGATTTTCAGGTCATTCTGAGAACTTTTTATTTCTGTACAAAAATAACACCATGGCAATTCTGCTGAAAACAGCGTCAGTCCGGGTTAGTTCCATTCAAATCATGCAAGTTAGAGTCCAAAACAAGGGCAAAAGTGTTTGGAAAAGTAGATACGTTGGAGACGTATCAGGCCGGCGCGATTGCGATGGCCACCGGCGGCAGTGAAACAGTGATGTCGCGACGGTCGACGGCTATGGGGAAGCAGCGCCGGGACTCTGGATGGATCCGAACTTGGAGCCGCTCTGGTGCCATGAACAACGGCGGGGGTGAATCGGCTTCGGTACAGTTCACGCGGCCATCGTTGAGGCAACTCCAGCAGCACGGAGTAAGAGGCTCACGGCCCTGTGCACGACAACAAATGGACAGCATCTCCGGAATTAGGGAGGAGGGCAGTTGTGAAATTGGTGCGGTGGGGGGCGCCATAGAGGAGGGGCTGAGGTTTCGCGGCTCGGGAGAAGGGAGCTTCCGGGGAGAAGGTGATTTGGCGCCCACGAGGTATGAATGGGGAGGGGGATTGGGAGGGGAGTGGAACCATGTTTTACGGACGCATTTGTCTAAAATGTGAAGGGGAGTTACAGTTCTACCCCTGCCTTTAGGCTTCTCGGCTTGGGTCTGTGTACTGAAGGTCGGGGATAGTAGAGTAACTTTGCTTCTCCCCAAATCATGGGCGGGAGCGATTTCGGGCGAGGAGGGCTGTTTTGAAATATAGTGGGCGCGAGCGATTTCGGGCGAGGAGAGCATGTTTTGAAATAGTGGGTGTGAGCTATTTCGGGCGAGGAGAGCGTGTTTTGCCGACCATGGTTTATGAATTATTCGACACATGTCATTTCGACCGAGGAGAAGGCGCGCTTGGATGAAGTTACGAACCTACCCTCGATGCACAACGGGCCAATTAATGCGTCCCCCACATAGGATGGTAATTTCGTGTCTCCCATTTATTTGCTCAGGCGAATTCCACCGAGCAGAGGATGTTTAACGGTTCTTTCAAAATTTGGGAGAACGAGCATCCACGTCTACCTTACCAAGTTGATTCGGATCAAATTTAGAAATATTAGCTTGCCACTTCTTTTTTAGAGTGAGAGATGATGCTCGGGAGTAATGTGTTTTTACATGCTCGTTGCTAACGATTTACTATATGACAAATAGTTGACCTACTAAAAAACGGGAATCAAACCCAAAATGAAATATCTCGATTCAATGAAATAGCTCGTTCACCAAGTCAAAATAGTGAACTAAATCCAAAATTGAACACCTCAATCGAATAGCATGTTGTACAATATTATAGTACTCCATGAACATGTTGAAAGTCAAATTAATGAACTTGTTTGATATACGCATATATCCGTTCATGTGTGGATTGCAGACAACATGCTCTCCAATTTAAATATTTGAATGCAAGTTTATATCAAAACGTGGTTTATATCAGTCTTTGATGCATAAAACGCGACCTCCCCCTCTCCCGGACTCCTGCTCTCTCTCTCTCTCTCTCTCTCTCTCTCCGACAATCTTCAATTCTGTCGCACGCATCCAACACACAAACCTTGTTGGTCCTCTCTCTCTCTCCATCTCTCTCTCTCTCTCTCTCTCTCTTTGTGTGTGTGTGCGTGGGGGGTCTTTCTAGTTCACATGCATATACACTCCATCTATAGGTCTCTCTCGCACACTATGTATGATTCTCTAGTCCAAGCTAGATATCTTGGGTGCACTCATCGTACGCACTCAAATTCCTTGGCTCGTTCCCCGTAACTCTCTCATGCACCACTCTGTCGTCTCGGAACTCTTCCCCCTCTCTCTCAAACTCTCCATCTACCTGGGTCACACATACACATGCATATCTCACTCGCACTTGATAGGCCCATCTAAAACTCTATCTCTGTCCCTCGTTCTCTCTCCATCTCACATGCACACGCACACAATCTCATGCCTAGCTAGCCAAGTATGATGGTCTCTCACTCAATTGTAGGCACACGCAGTCCCCCTATATGTATATGACTAGCTAATCTTAGTCTCCATCACAAACATGTGCATGGTCTATCTCGATTTCTCTCGGGGCATCTTTCTATCACACACGCACCTCCCTCGATCTCCCACCATATAGTCCCCTCACAATCTCGAGGGGGTCTCTCTATCACGAACACACCCTCTCGCCCTCCCCATGCGTCCATGTTCTCCATGTGTCCCTCTCGACCTTTGTTCCTTGTTGGCCAGACCTCTATTGGACATGTGCTATAGGGGTGTCTCTCTCCGTTGCAAATAATCACACACTAGCTATCTTCGTGTATCTCCTCGCCTCGCTTTTCTATCTCGGAGTTGCATGCGTGATATGTTCGCCTAAGAAACAAAAAACACACACTCTCTCTAATTTATCATTTGTTGTCACTTTCTCTTTCACACACATACTCTTTTTGCACACTTACTCATTCTCCTTCACAAGCACTTGATCCCTATCGACTTAGGCACTCTCCTCGGTCCATAGCATAATGATTTATTGAAAAGTCAAACGTCATAAAGTTTGACCATGTACATGGAGAAAAACAATTACATCTAGAACGGCAAACATATACCATTAGATTCACCATAAGATGTAGTTTCGTATGATGTATCTATGGTATTGAAGATATAAATAACATTTGTGTAAACCTGATCAAAGTTTCCAAAGTTTGACTTCTATAATAATTACATGCACTACATTATCGAGCGGATGGAATATCGCTTTCCCCCTCTCAGCTATCTGACGCACCACTCAGCCTTATCGGGGCTCCTCAATCTCTCTCAAACTTTATATCTCCCTGGTTCACACATATACATGTGTCACTCGCGCTATACATATAGACTCATCCAACACTCTCCGCCCTTGTTCTCTCTCTATGTGACACGCACCCCCCTAATAAGTACCATAATCCCTCACACCATCATAGGCGCAAGCACCCCCCTAAGTATGATTATCTCTCACTAGCCATCAGGAACACACGTATTGTCTCCTTCCATCCATACGTCTATCTCGATATCTCTCGGGGTATCTTCTATTGCGCACACACCTTGTCACTTGATCTCCCACCCATGTAGTCCCATCACGATCTCCAGGGGATCTCTCTATGACAAACATACACTCTCTCCTCCCCATGTCTGCATTTTCTTTGTACGTCTGTCTCGACCTCTCTCCCTTGTTTGTCAGACCCCTCTTGGCCACATGCTAGGGGTCTTGCTCTCTCGGTTGCTAACAACCACATACTATCTCCTCACCTTGCTTCCGCCGTCGAAGATGCATGTGTAATATGTTTGCATAAGACACACACGTTTTTTCTCGACTTTTATCGAGTGTTGTCCATGTCTCTTTCACACACGCACACACACTTTTTTCACTCACTCTTTCTATTTCACCCTCTCTCTCTCTCTCTCTCTCTAGTTAGGGACTCTCTCACGTCCATAATCATATGGATGTTTTGAAAAGTCAAACCTCAGAAAAGTTTGACCAGGTATATGTGGAGAAAAACATTTACATCTGGAAAGATCATTAGATTCATCACAACATGTACTTACTTCATACTATCATTTATCTTTGGTATTGTAGATATAAGTAATTTCTTTATAAACTTGGTCAAAGTTTCAAAAGTTTGACTTTAAAAAAATGTTGGAACTACGTTATCGAACGGAGGGAGTAGCTCTTTCTCTCTCTCTCTGCTATCTCTCACGGACCTCCCCTCTCACACGAACACTCTATACCGACGGATTATACGCTCACTGTGTCAGCGTATCGCTCCATATATTGTTTAGTTGACCGGTTAACCAGTCCACATGCTGCCTTGTCAACTTGTGTTCTGTATCTTCGTGTGCTGGCCCATGTGGCAGTGGGTGAAAATAAGTAAACTACAGGCCCATCTGACATGTGGTGAAGTAAGAAAAGTTGAAACCACTCGGGGTAGCACCTCGCACACTAGTAAATTGGGGGCGCATTGAGGACACACTTCTTCCTCGTGGAGGACGCACTCGCGCACAATTCACCACTGCGCGGCGGCATGCACAGAAGGACGCACTCGCGCACACATAGCACACAACACACACCAGCACACGTGTACACTGGCGTTGCCACCGGTTGAGATGGACGGCGAGGCAGCCAATAAGCGGAGGCGGCTCGAGCCAAAACCGCATCCGGTGAGCCTGGACTTCATCAGCAGCCTCCCTGACGACATGCTACTCATCATCATCGGCCTCCTCCCCACCAAATCTTCCGTGTAGACAGCCCTGCTCTCCCGGCGGTGGCGCCCCCTCTGGTGCCGCGTCCCCCTCAACCACACTGTCGACAGCTGTCTCTGCGACAAGGATTGCAAACGCATGGCCGTAGTCTCCAAGATCCTTTCATCGCACCCTGGGCCAGCCAGACGCCTTGACATCCGCCTGTTCAGTACCAACTGCAAGGTCCAACCCAAGTTCGATGAGTGGTTCTTATCCCCCGCCCTAGATCAGCTCGAGGAGCTCAGCTTTGAAGCTGGACGATGTCGCTCTCTGCCGCTGTCCGCGGTCCGCCTCACGCCAACGCTGCGTCGCGCCAGCTTCAGCTCCTGCTATCTTCCCCAGATTAATGCCGCACCCGCCCTTCTTCTCCCTCAACTCAAGCAGCTCGACCTCTTCGACATTGTCATCTCAAAGAAGGCTATGGAGCACCTGCTCCGTAGTTGTACTGCGCTCGAGTACCTTCGTCTTGAGCAGATCCACGGGTTCATTAGCCTCCACATCGCCTCGACGAATCTCCGATGGATTTATGTGTCTTGCTGGCCCCGCAACAAGACATCAATTAGGAAGAGATCACTCCAGCTGTTCCACGTTATGGTCATTGAGAATGCGCCTTTCCTTGAGAGATTGCTTGTATCTAGGGCTGGAAAAAAAGGTCAAAACTCGCGAGCTAAATGAGTAGCTCGTGACTCGGCTCGAATTGACTCGAACTCAAAGAATAACGAGTCGAGCCAAGCTCTAGTTTAAGATCATTTATATAGCGAGTTAAACGAGCCAATCTCACGAGTACTCGTGTAACTCGTTAAGCTCGATACAAAGGATCAGCCACTCCCAATCCAAAAAATATCAACCACTCAGCACCCCGCATCCCAGCCGAACAACACATGGCCCACCCATTGAAGGCCCAGCCGCCCAAAAGACTCATGTGTTACAAGGGAATTACAATTGTTTGGTGATGTATATGTTTAATATATACATACTCATTTTTATCATATTTGAGGTTTCATGTTCATATCTTTAACGAGCTTAACAAGCTAAACGAGCCAACTCGCGAGTTATACGAGTCGAGCCAATCTTGGGTTTGAGCTCGTTATGGTAACAAGTCAAGTCGAGCTAGCTCGTTAACAACTCTAGTGAGTCGAGCCGAGCTGGCTCGACTCGGCTCAAATTCCAGCCCTACTTGTATCGGATCTAGAAGGTCCAACAAAAATTAGGGTCATTGACGCGTCGAAATTGACAGCGTTGGTGCACTCGTCTGCCAAATTCTCTGAACTCTTTATTGGATCCGTAATCATTCAGGTACAACACTCATCTTCTTCTCTGTCTTCTTGAAATTCACATTTTTTAATTTTTTCTTGATGTATTTACGACCGTCTTCCAAAAAATGATTCCCACAAGCTTGACCCAGTCTATGCGCACAGTGGAGATCTTGGCAATAAAATCTATCGGCCCCAATCTGGATCAAGTTGTTGGATTCCTTACATGCTTTCCGTGCACGGAGAAGCTACTGATAGGGTTGAAACTTCTTTCCTATTAGTAAATGTTGATCACAACGTAGCTCAATTTTTTTGTAATTTTCCCAAATTACGATGACAAGTGTAGTGTTCAAAACCGCATCTACGCACTGCACCGAAAGAAAAAAAATTAGTATTTTTTTCTCACATGATCACCTGCATCATTTTTTTGTTGTACTACTATAGTAGCCTGATACGTCCAAAATGCATCACTATTTTGTATCATAATTTATCCTTATTCATTGATATATTTCACGTTACGATGATGTTCTTATGTTGTTTTGGTCTATTTTACACAGTTTGCAACTTTCCGATGCCGAAGCAGCAGACGCAGGATTCAGCAGTAAAAAGTGGACGATGAGTTGCTGAAGAAGAATACCTCCAAATTACCTGAAAATTGACGGGAGATATTTTTCAGACGGATCACGAAGGCACGCGAAAGGGCAACCAGAGGGGGGCCACAGGGTGCCCAGGCGCCCTGGGGGCGCGCCCCCCTGGCCGCGCCGGGGGGGGGGGGGGGCGCCTGGAGCCCCTGGCCCACCTCCGGCTGCCCCCTTTTGCCTATATACTCTCCGTTATCCGAAAACCCTAAAACAGGGAGTTTTTACGGAGTTCCGCCGCCGCTCCGTGGCGGAAACCTACAGAGAAGAAAAAGCCATCTCCGGTGGGCTGATTCCGCCGGGGAGATCACCTCCCGGAAGGGGAGATCGTCGCCATCGTCATCACCATCGTCACGGGCATCATCGAGATCATCATCAACATCATCCCCAACACCAGCACCATCTCCATCTTCATCCAAATCTCATCTCACAATTGCAACTTGTGTTGTAACTCGTACTACCTATCCTCTCTACTCCATCGGTGTTGATTACTACTTTGTGGTGAATGCTATTGGGTTTTGTTGGAGAAATATTATTATGTCCAGATTGTTTATCACCCATTTATCTCCACTGATCATGATCTCTTTTATGTCTCGTGAGTAGTTACCTTAGTTCTTGAGGACATGGGGAAAGTCTTGTTGTTAGTAGTCATATGCTGTTGAAGTAATATGTGTTGTTTGATACTTAAGTTGCGTTGTCATTCTACTAGTGGTGTTGTGTGAGTCGAACACTCAACACTTCGCCTTATTAAGGACCTAGGAGAATACATTGTGTACAAAGAATGCTTACGGTGGGTTGCCGGAGTGACAGAAACCTGAACCCCAGTTCGCACGCTTTTGCATAAGGGAATAATGGATCCTCGATCGTATTGCTATGGTTAGGCTTTTGCCTTAAATTCTATCTTGTATTTGCGGATGCTTGCAAGGTGTTTAATCATAAGAGTTCACTCATCTTAGTCTAGAGAGTGTACTAGCATAGATCCACCCACTCAACACTTATCAACACATAACATAGTATCGATACAGAATATGGCGAAAGCACATGACTACCTCTCCCGTGTGTCCTCAGGAACACTTTAGCCTTTATAAGTTCAGTTGCTAGGCCTCTCCTTTGCTAAGAAAGGATTGGGCCACTTGTTACTCTCAGTGCCTTTTACATTGCTTGCTTTTACTTTCCTGTTGCTTATATCGAGAAAACCCCTAAAAAGTTATCTTTCAGTGCTTGCAGTAATTTCTTGCTCAGAATCGCTTATCAATACCTTCTGCTCCTCGTTGGGTTCGACACTCTTACTTATCGAAAACGCTGCAATAGATCCCTTACGGTTGTGGGTCATCATAGCCTAGGCTAGTCATAGTGGAAAGTAACTTAGACTACTCCAGTAACTCTATGGTTACCCTAAGAGCAAGTACTACCTCCGTCCTGGTTTACTCTTCCTATTTTGTAGCATCAAAATTTGACCATAGATTTAACTGACAAAATGTTAATGCATGTCACTAAGAACTATATCGTTGGATTCATATTTGAACATAATTTCAAATGGTGTAATTTTTAGTGACATGCATTGGCATTTTCTTACATAAATATATGGTCAAAATTTTATACTAAATAAGAGGTAGTACAAAAGTGGGCTATAACGGCCCTCCACTATGTAGGCCAAAACATGTGCCAAGTTCACTTGTGATGCATTTGGCATCGATGCCCCTCATTGCTCACCTGGTGTCCCAATCTGGATCACCTACTTTGCTCCGGTGCCAAATTAACTCACGCAATGAAAAAACACTTGCGTGGGAGAGAGAGAGGACCGAGGTGATAAAAAACCATGTGGGTATGTGTGCACATCGGTGCCAACTCTCTCACATCGTGAGAGCGGTGCCAAAATCTTTTGATTTGACATCGATGCATATTATGTGGCATACTTTTGTGAAATATGGCATCGGCCACATAGTGGAAGGCAACAAATGCCCAAGGTCTTCACGTACTCCTAGGTAAATGAGAGGAAAGAGAAAGAGAGAGAGAGAGAGAGAGAGAGAGAGAGAGAGAGAGAGAGTGCAAAAATATCACTAGCCAGCCAACCCTATCGTATGAGAGAATGATATTGGTACCTCTTGATGACACGACAATCTTATACATCCAGCTGCTCTAATATGTTATCTTCTTTTGCAGATAAAAAAAGACCTGAAAGTGAAAAATGTGCAGCACTATAACAATCTCATCGAATGCCTTGATCTCCATCTTACAGAAATTGATTTGATCGACTATCGAGGCATCACATCTGAGATTAAATTGGTCAGGTTCTTTGTTCTGGAGGCAAGTGTGCTCAAGGTAATGAGGTTTGGCATTCTCTGGCACAACAATGAATGGTGTGCTGAACACCGCAAGCATCTAAGCCTAAATGACAAAGTCTCCGCGGAAGCTGAATTTGTTTTTGAAACATCAAGTGGCCAGAGACTCGAAAACTTATTTTCCCATTAGTGACTTGTCAGGGCGGTGGATTTTAGTTTGTACGATAATGCTGCATCCACCTAAAGTAACGAAAGTTCTTACGTAAACTTCCTAGTAATTCCCTCTTCGTAGGTGCAGCATTACTCCTAACATTTGTAATATCAGTTTGAAACTTGTAATATTGCCATGTCCTATTCCCGCGTTTTCAAAATCCTAGGAATCAAACAGGTCCTGAGTTGGTGATGATGTTGTGCCTGCCATCTTTCACCAATAGCCGTCGGATCTAGATCTGACGCATACAAACCAAAATTCTCCAGTTTTGCAAAAAGATGCCCGCACTTGTTCCCTATTTACAAACAACTCCTTGTCTCTCGCAATCAGCCTTATCTTCTCCCCACCACATCTAGAAGGCCATGGAAAAATCTGGCGCGATGACCGCTGCTGGCGCCGTCCACCCCCCAATCTTGGTGTTCCGTGCAATGCATGGGCATCTACGCACGTGAAATTATGTCGAACACAGCTAGTTGTAAGCAGGCTAGGTCTACAGCCATGATGATAGTGACTGCACACGGTGAGGCTGACTATGGTATGCCAAGCATAGCGCCTATACTCATGTGTCATCTTCGGCGTAGGGTCTTGTCACTTCACTGTGAGGAGCAGCACGTAATAATTTGACCAACGGGTAGTACAGTGCTACTACATTGGTAGTACTACTACTACTAGTACTAGCACCTCCGTCTGGATTTAGTAGTACTACCACGTCCATCTGGATTTAGTATTTGACTAGCAATATCTAGTAATGCATGTAACAAAACATGTACTACTCCCTCTGTAAATAAATACATGGTGTATTGTTTTATTCCTATCGGCGATATAACTTAATGTCTTTTTGCTACTTAATAGGATTACATGCAATTAACTAACCACTGCATGTGATGTTTGGTACTCTCAAGTCATTGAAAGCATGCACGGGCACGGAGGGGGACGCAGCTTCATTGACTTACTGCACCTACCTTTGGGTGTATGACACGTGGGCCCAACGGGTGGTTAGCCAACCTGTCATACATCCAAAGGCAGGTGCAGTAGAGGGGCGAGGAGTAGATGGCCAACACGCACATGAATTCAACGCAGTCTGCACTTCTCATATAAAGGCTCCCGCCAGTCCAATCTACAAAATCCTACGCACCTACGCACCCAAGGGCAAGAGTGATCACTCCAATCGCAAGATCAGTTGACTAGAAGCTAGACCCATGGAGGCGATGAACGCGAGCATCAGCCGACTGTACCATATGGTCCACGACGCCGGCCTGCGGCCCGGCACCGAGGAACGTCTCTAGGTAGTGCTTGAGGTCGCCAGGGCGAGGGGCCACTTGGACGATAGCTTCGTCTCCTTGTTCGACAAGGTTCTCGTCGGCTTCCTCGACAAGTTCACCGTCGTCAAGAAGCTCGCGGACGACCTTGATGTACGCCTCCAGCCCACGCGCCCAGGCTCTGCGATGCCTGCCACCCTCAATGGCCTCTATGGTGACAACCTCTTCGGTGCACTGGTGGCCCTGCGACTGCCCGCCATCGCGTCGGAGAATGTCCACCTCGAGGTCGCGCTCACCGCGCAGCACCTGGCGCAGCAAGGCACCATCGACATAATCACCCACGTCTACGCACAAATCGTCCACAAGGACTACTACATGCAAGAGGAGGACGATAGGACGCTGGCCTTCTTGGACCGCATGGCAACCTTGGACGGCATTGTTCAGAAGCATGTTGAGCTTGCCGCCAACGCCAGTGCTCCTCACACGTCGGTTGGTGACCCGGTGCACTAGGGCGTGAGGATGTCGTTGATGGATCCGTATGTATCTTTATCTTTCCGTCAAATCCATGTAGTAGTATATGGCACTACTAGTAATTATCTTACCTTTCGCATCAACTTCATAATTTTCCTACGTACTCCATGCATGAACCGCACCAGAACCAAACTTCTCAATACTCTAGGGAAAATCGTTATTTCTATCTATCGGTCGCGCCATGGAGTAGAACAAAATTTACAAGTTACAAGTTGAAAAGGAAAAGTTTGCCGTGTTCACGTCGGACCACCACACGGTTGGTCCGGCAAGTCTCTCAAGGGGGAACGCATGTTGTGTTGCATTTTCACTTACAAGTGGGACCGTAGTTGAGCAAACCGACTATCGGCAAACCCCCACCCCGCCCACCGCGCGATGGCTGAGAAAATAGGAGGAAGAAGAGATGGTTGTAGCACGGACTCCAAGAAAATTGGTGTTGGATGGGACTCGTGTGGGTGGCGTGTGTCGTACTGCTATACATGAATGCTAGTTATGGCCCATGCCACCCCTTTATATTGAGGTGCTGGTTACGCAGAACAAATTTCCTGGAGTCTGTGCTCAGCCCTCCTCTATCTCTCTTCTCAGCCAGCCAGCAGACTCGCGGAGCCCATCGTCTGTTTGCTCATATGTGGTCCCACATGTCAGTGAAAACGCAAGAGGACCCACTAAACCTGCACATCTTTCACCTCGACGTGCTGGTGATGAAAAACAAATCCAATAAATATCTTCGGTGGCCGCTTTTGGAGTTACTCAAGAGTAGTAAGATTCTATTTACAGTTTAACCCAAGATGCACATCACGTGGCTTCAACTACCACTCTATTTTCTTGCATGACACGACCTGGATGCTGGATGCCCCACGTGTCGGCAAAAGGAGGAAGAACTCGACCAAATCTTCGGTTGTGCTCCTGGATTAGACTGGTTGTGCTAACTTAAAATTTTATTGTGTAGAATGGATGCAAGTTTTGGTATTGGGAAGAAGAGTACAACAATATATTGATAGAGCGCAATTTAGTAGATGTTCTAGCACTTTTAGCTAGCATAGAGGCTAGAGATGAGACTAGTGCACTTGTTGATAGAGTAGAGGCTAGACATGTCTAATTCTTTACACTCAAAGAAGAAAGAAGCACGCATGATCGAGCCTTCGCAGATCAACAATGAATGTATCGAGAAGGCACTAATCCAACTTACAGGAGCAGTTATGGAAGTTGGATATCTTCTAAAATGTATTCTTGTGGTTCTTGTTTTTCTAGTCAAAATTTTGGTGATGTATTTCCATGTACCAAAAAATCAATGATGAAAAAAAGATATGTGTTTGCAAAGAAAAATGTACGCGGCCGGGATGCGTCCGCGCGTTCGGCGCATGGCCACCGCATCCGACAAATGGCCCGGGCATGGCCCCATTGCCCTACCCAGACGGACATAATTCGGGCGAAATGGAGGTCCATTTGGGGTCGTGCGTTGGAGTTGGCCTTACAAGTGGGACCGCAGTTGAGGAAACCAACTATCGGCAAACCCCCACCTCGCCCGCCGTGTGATGGCTGTGTTAGAGAAACGGCAAGGTTGAAGAGATTGCTGTAGCACGGACTCCAACAAATATGGTGTCAGATGGAAGTTGTGCTGGTGGCGTGTGTCGTACTCCTGGACGTGAATGCTTGTTCTGGCCCATGCCACCCTACTACTCCTACTACTTATAGTAGTAGTATCGAGGATTCAAGGTGCTGGTTACGTACAACGAACACATTAACATATGGCCCACCTCACACTATGGCCAAATTTCCTAGAGTCTGTGCTAGGTTAAAAAGTGTTCTTTGTGAGGATAGGTGGCTGGTCTCAAGTTTAAATCTTGTTGTATTACGGACGTAGACGTAGAGATAGTGCAGCATGTGAAGCTAGCACAAATAGTGTACTATTGTTGATTGGCCTCATCCGATAACCTATTGCAATGCACGTACAATTATGTATTCGGAATATATATTTTTTCCTCGTCGCAGCACCCACTCAGAGAAGCGAACCGAAAGTCGTTCATAAATTTAGTAAGTTTATCACAGGCATATCATTTTATTACCTACAACGGGTCATCAACCCACAACGACAATGAGGCTACATTACAAATACTACAGTTTTCATCACACAACAAATAACAAGCAATGAAATGAACTTCAACTCAACCAATCCTCGACGTTGGAAACGCTTGCTTTGAACCACAAGCGATTCTCTGGGAAGGGCCAGCTAGTGTCAATCTCGAGACCAACGCATGACTGATCATCCAGGCTGAAGCAGCCTACTATATCACGACCAGGGTAGGGAACCACCGCAATGTCCAACGCATAGATACAGTTGCTTCTCATAAATGGTTGTAACATTGTGTCAACGGCAGTTGGATCGCCTTTCACCATCATTGGATAGTTTTGTCCAAGGAAGAGCGAGTTTGCTCCAAGACTATCAATACTGTACCAGGGAGAAGGTGTTGGCGCTAGTGCACTAGTATCCATCCCGAATACCATGCAACGGGTGTTGGAATAGGTCCGAAGAGTGCAACCATGGGAGAAAACATCTGCTCCCTCAGTAGTAACATTAGCAGTGGGCTGTATACAAACAAGAAGTGGTGATCCATTGGAATTAGTTGCCAGTCGCCAGTGAGCATATGGGCCCTGCTCGTCCTCATGCTCGTGATCATCACCATCGTCATCTCCCCCTTGGTTATAAATTTTTTTCAAGTATAGGTGGTGGAATGTTCATAGGACCTTGGAAACACAAGAAGAAGGTTAATTAGTAGAGAAGGGAAACTTGCTAACTCGCATGCATGTGGATGAAACAATTATAATAACGGTGGAAGACAAACGTGCCGAAACTACGAGGATCCCATGCAAAAACAGTGCCACGAGTGGTGGCAGCAAACACAAGACCCTCGTATTCAATTGCATCGCAGTACACATCCGTGTATAGAAACTGATTTTTGAGCAATATCCATCCAGTCGAACCACGAAGGACGGCAACAAACTTGTCGAAGATAGCAACAACTTGATAATTCTGGTAATTCCAATCAAATTGGGAACTCGAGAAATTCCCGACAGTCACCATGATCATATTTGAACGTACGTAGATCATCTGTGTGCTCAACCTCAGGGCACTCGGAGATTTTTGGAAGTGGAATCCGCTGATGAGTGTACACATTCACAAGTTCCCACTCGCAATTGTACCCAATATAAACAACCCAATCTCCATTTGCGCATGCCCAGTCCTTGCCCTCAAGCGATGGCATCTTAACATCATACGTATCATTATCAAGCGGCATCAACTTGCACAAGGTGAGGCTTCCCTCGTCCCCGAGCCAGTCAGCAGGGTCACGGCGAAGAAGATAGGGGAGATCAAACCGCTCCTGGACCCTTGGGTTCCTTGTAATGATGTTATTAGTTGAGTCGAGAATGTTCTTGAACGGACCTGCCATGCTAGCTGAGGTGATGACGTCGCACCGATCAATGAGTTCCCCCACCACGTCATTGATACGTCTCCAACGTATCTATAATTTTTTATTGTTCCATGCTATTATTTATAAAGTCTTGGATGTTTAATGGGTTTTATTATTCACTTTTATATCATTTTTGGGACTAACCTACTAACCCAAAGGCCCAGTCCAGATTGTTGTTTTTTGCCTATTTCAGGGTTTTGCAGAAAAAGAATATCAAACGGAGTCCAAACGGAATGAAACCTTCGTGGGAGATATTTTTGGAGAAAATCACGCACGGGAAACATTAGGACCAAGTCAGGGGACATAGGGGCTGCCTCGAGGGGGGGGGCGCCCCCTTCCCAATGCGCGCCCCCTGCCTCGAGGCCCCCTCGTGTGGCCCCCGGTGCCCTCCTTCTTCCTATATATACCTACGTACCCCAGAAACTCCATACACAGAGAGAAAACCCTAATTCCACCACTGTAGCTTCTGTACCCGGGGATATCCCATCTTGGAGCCTGTTCCGGGAGGGGGATCCATCACGGAGGCCTTCATTATCATTATCATCATCATCGCCCTCACCATGAGTTGTGAGTAGTTTACAACAGACCTTCGGGTCCATAGCTAGCATCTAGATGGCTTCTTCTCTCTCTCCGGATCTCAATACAAAGTTCTCCTCGGTCTTCGAGGAGATCTATTCGATGTAATCTCTTTTTGCGGTGTGTTTGTCGAGATCCGATGAATTGTGAGTTTATGATCAAGGTTATCTATGAAAGATATTTGGTTCTTCTCTGAACTTTTTATGTGTGCTCATAATATCCTTGCAAGTCTCTTCGAATTATCGGTTTGGTTTGGCCTACTAGATCTATAGTTCTTGCAATGGGAGAAGTGCTTGGCTTTGGGTTCAATCTTGATGTGTCCTTTCCCAATGACAGTAGGGGCAGCAAGGCACGTATTGTATTGTTGCCATCGAGGATAAAAATATGGGGTTTTCATCATATTGCTTGAGTTTATCCCTCCACATCATGTCATCTTGCTTAAGGCGTTACTCTATTCGTATGAACTCAATACACTAGTAGTAGATGCATGCAGGACTCGATCTACTTGTCTCGGACGTGATGCCTATATACAATGATCATGCCTAGATAGTCTCAAAATTATTCGCTTTTCTATCAATTGCTCGACAGTAATTTGTTTGCCCGCTGTAGAATATCGCTATCATGAGAGAAGCCACTAGAGAAAACAATGGCCCCCGGGTCTATTCTCAACATATCAATCTACATCTACTTTACTTTTCTTGCTATTATTTGCTGTTTTATTAAACCAAAAATACCAAAAATATAATTATCATCTCTATCAGATCTCACTCTCATAAGTGACCGTAAAGGGAATGACAACCCCTTGTCGCGTTGGCTGCGAAGTTCTTATTTGTTTGTGCAGGTGCGAGGGACTCACACGTGGTCTCCTACTGGATTGATACCTTGGTTCTCAAAAACCGAGGGAAATACTTATGCTACTGTGCTTCATCTCCCTTTCCTCTTCGAGGGAATACAACGCAAGGTCAAGAGGTAGCAAGAAGAATTTCTGGCGCCGTTGCCGGGGAAGCTTACGCAAAAGTCATATACCAAGTACCTATCACAAACCCTTATCCTTCGCATTACATTTATTTGCTTCTCGTTTTCCTCTCCCCCACTTCACCCTTGCCATTTTATTTTGCCCTTCTTCCGTCGCGTGTTTATCGTTTGCTTGCTTCTTGTTTGCTTGTGTGTGTTGGATTGCTTGCTTGTCACTATGGCTCAGAACAATACCAAATTGTGTGACTTCTCCAATACCAACAACAATGACTTTATTAGCACTCGGATTGCTCCTATTACATATGTTGAATCTTGTGAGATCAATGCTGCTTTGTTGAATCTTGTCATGAAAGATCAATTCTCCAGCCTTCCTAGTGAAGATGTCGCTACCCATCTAAACAACTTTGTTGATTTGTGTGATATGCAAAATAAAAGGGATACGGATAATGATATTGTTAAATTGAAGTTATTTCCGTTTTCACTTAGAGATCATGCTAAAACTTGGTTTTCCTCTTTGCCTAGAAATAGTATTGATTCGTGGAATAAGTGCAAAGATGCTTTTATCTCTAAGTATTTCCCTCCTGCTAAGATCATCTCTCTTAGAAACGATATTATGAATTTTAAGCAACTAGATCATGAGCATGTTGCACAAGCTTGGGAGAGAATGAAATTGATGATACGTAATTGCCCTACACATGGTTTGAATCTATTGATGATTATTCAGAACTTTTATGTTGGCTTGAATTTTGCTTCTAGAAATCTTTAGATTCGGCCGCAGGAGGCACTTTCATGGAAACCACCTTAGGAGAAGCTACCAAACTGTAGCGACCACAATCTGAATGGACCGAAGTCTCTGTGTTCTGTGTCATCCCTGGATCGGTATGCTGACACACACAGTACTCGAGGATTTATAACACAGGTAAATCACATGTATGAAGTAACATAAATACTATTACCTCAATCGATCATAGCGGAAGCAACAAAGGTTGTGGATTCCCACCAACACCAACGGCAAAGTTGAGTGTAGAAATTGTAACCCTAACGTATCACTTACTCGTCGTAAGACAATCCTACAACATGAGACGTTGCAGCCACAGAGGGTCAGTACATTGAATGTACTGGCAAATTCACACTATAACGATAATGATGAATAAAGCCTACAACTACATGCATATTTGGCTGGTGGAGGCTGTAAGGTTAAAGTTTTTGCGTAAAGCCAATTTTTCCCTACTTCAAAAGAATAGATTTTAATTAACTATCATGGTAGTTGAAACATTGTTGAGAAGATAGACATCCTCTCAACCCTAATTAAAGTTCATGATTAAACCCAACAATATTAAATTAGAGAGTGATGAGATCAGCAAATAATCCACTTCTAGATACTCAAAGATGTCCATAACCGGGGACACGGCTACTCATGAATAGTTTGTACACTCTGCAGAGGTTTGTGCACTTTCCCCACAAGACTCGATCGCCTCCGTTGGATTTCTTGCACTGCATGATGTTTGAGAGACGGATGACCGAGACACAGTCTTTCCGAAGAGGTCCCCTTAACCACATAGATAGGCCGGTACACCTACAACCCCCCTACATCTGCTAGCCCATCATGGAAAGGTTTCCCACAACTTACTCAACTATGCTAGAGCCCATATTGGCATGTGGCTGCACATGGAAGTTTCTAGGCATGAAAATATTATATGATCCCTTTGAGCCTGGGTGGCATTCCAATAGGACAATCACACGGAAACCCCGAGATTTCCTAGGACAACACTGGCATCACCAGGTGCCCGGGCAATCCACTGGTTCACTCCCAGGGTGCCCCAAACCAATCCACCCAGATGTGTATTCAAGTAGCCACCTTAAGTTGAACCATTAATTAACAACTCACATCTGTCATGGATTTCACTCAAACCCAAACCGCGTCTACGAGCATAGCATGGCAACCTAAGAAAACGTAGAAGTAACTCCCAAGGGTTTGAAAATAATGCAGGTAATAGGTTCTACCTCAATCTACTTCTCAGTCCCAAAAGTTAAAAGATCCTACTGATGCAATGTGTTTGAGGATATAACTAATGCAATGAAAACTGGGTATTGGAAGAATATGATCAAAGTGTGAACTTGCCTGCAAAGTTGATGAAGATGATTCGCACTCAAAACTCTTGATAGATCTACTCGTCACACTCCGGTCAATCTATCGTAAGCAAGCAATAGTAACCACACATAAGCAATCACTCAGAAAGATCACACAGAGCGAATAAACACTTCGGAAAACTTCGAAAACAAGCGAATGACTCTTGAAACACAAAACGATTTCCAACAGTACCAAAATTATGTGAATTTGGCCTTATCAGAAGGTTTAGGTCAAGAGCTTCGATTTGCAAAAAGAATCAACTAAAACGGAGTTACGGAACTCAAGTTATGATCAAACGAAGTTTGAATCTAAAACTAGTTGAATTCAAATTTTAAACTTTTCAAAAACATGTTCAAGTTGTATTACTGGAAAGAGGGCTTCGTAACGAAGACGTGGGCGTTGGTTTCGTTGGATTTGGACTATCTGGTAAAAAGTTAAGGTCGTTTGAAGTTTAGGGGCTAAACTGTAAAATAACTTCACAGATAAGTCCCAGGCCGAAATTAAAAGAAAAAGATAAAGACTACCGAGCGAACGCTCGCTATTAGGGCCTAATCAGTGGGCGTTTACTAGATAAAAAGATCTAAAAAAACAAAACCAACTTTTAAGCGAAAACTAGCGGTTTTTCTTTTACCTAGCGGTTTCGGGGAGAAAACCGGCGGATCGTGCCAGGCCGGTGCGGTTCGGGCGAACCGGGGCGGATCGGGGCGGTTCGTCGGCCGGCGGAGCTCCGGCGATGGCGGGCAGACGGCGGCGGTGCGAAGCAGCGGCGGGCGGCGCGGTGTGGCGAAGGGCGGAGGGCGAGGCACGGCTGCGGGAGGCGAGGCAGAGCGCGGCGGCGGCGGCGCAAAGCAGCAGCGAAGGCGCAAGCAGCGGCGGCAGCAGCAGTTAGTGGCGGCGGCGGCAGAAGCGTGCGGCGGCGCGAGGAGAGGCGAGGGGAGAGAGGGGCGGCGGCGGCGGAGTATTTATG
>LR738711.1:779003517-779086132 GCA_902687465.1 Secale cereale
CGTGGAGGAGGGGGCAAGGAAGAGGAGTCCGGGACGGTCACGCGCGGCGGCAGCGGTGCCGTGGTGGCGACGGCCTCTGGCCGGAGGTCGAGGGCGACGGGGAGCTGGGCCGCGGCCTGGCGGAAGCTGGGCCGGCCCAGTTTCGGCGGAGGAACATTTTTTTAACACAGACAAGAAAATAAAATAAAGACAAATAATATATAATATACTATAGGCATATTATATATCAAAATTTGCAGAAAAATAAGCCCTACAACATGAGCATTTTACTACTGTCAAATAAAATGCCCACAAATTCTAATAAATCAAAAGGTCCTACTGTTGTGATAAAGTCCAATAAAGATCAACTTTAAAATATCAAAAAGACTTCAAATTTATTTCTCCCCAATTTTCTGATGTAGGGAATCATGTTACCCTATTTTCCATGTAGTTTATTTTTGGAGAAAAATAATTTGAATAAAACCCAAATAACTCAATTTTTGAAAATGAGTTATAAAGAAAATTTCAGAAAACTTCCAACTCGTATTTCCTATAATTTGAAGAAGTCATTTTATCTTCTCTCAGGAAAATCATTGAGTTGCTTAAAGTTTCGGAATTTGAGAATATTTCGAGGATGAAATTCAAAATCCTTTCAAAGCCCTTTATCATTTAAAATAAATGGAAGAAGTCATATTATCTTCACTCTAGGGTTTCGTGTTGAAAAGAATTTGAATTTCCTCGGAGATCAAAAGCAAAGTGAAAGTTTTGGGAAAGTCATTTTATTCCCTCTCATTTAACTTTCAAAAGTTTCAAATTTCACTCAATTTCACTCAGCACATCAAACAGCAATCAAATCTATCTATTTATTATAACATTCCAAAATTTAGAATTTTGGGATGTTACAAACCTACCACACTTAAGATGAATCTCGTCCTCGAGATTCGGAGAGGCTAGCAAGAAATAGGTTAGGGTTTGGGGGTTTTCTAACAAAACACTGATTGGTATGGTCTAGTGTGCTACCACACTTAGAAACATGGATACGGTTCCATCAAAACTCAGGTTCTCCATCCTTTGGATTGACGGCGTCGGTCTTCTCAAATCGTCAGGGTAAATCCTTCTCTAGCTCTTTCGGTAGTGGCAAAATCTTTGTCCTCAATTCTTGGGTCCTTTCACCTTTGGCAAGGTTCCTCTGAGACTAGTTCTCCTTAACTGACAGGTCTGGCGCCAATACTAAACAAATATCGATATCTCATGGTGGTCATTAACCAAATTAATTGGGTCCCTGCAGAAAACGGGTCTGGGCTTCATTCTCACCGTATATCCTACGGTTGGCTACAGCATGCCGTGTACAAGGGAAAAACTTCTATACCTTTCTAAGGTTTAAACAAAGTTTTGACATCGTCGTCTCTCTACTATAGGTAAGTCACTCAGATTTACCATCCCGTATAACAAAGGCGAATAATAAGAGTAAGTCGGTATGGTGATCAATCCATCCCGCACCCAAATCATTACCTTGTATATGGTTTAGTGAATCTCGTATTCTAACACTCGGTCATCCTCACAAGCATTGCAGAATTTCTCTTGTCGACGAACCAAGTTCGGATAAATCCATTTGTCAAGCCAAACAATCATCTATCGTGTTCACAACCCTCGGGTTTAGCGCAAAACCTATAAGGTCGTCTATTGACAAAGGTCGTAACTTCTACCAGGTTTTTTTTCTTTAGCAAGAGTGTGCTTGCATTCTTGACGGGTCCTGGGCATGTGGGTTATGGCCCATCTCACCACTAGTAACACTTGGACTCATCATCGGTTGCAACTATTCAGTCTTCCAATATTCAACTTCCTTGGCTCTCTTAAATCCATCCAATTGGTTTGGTATCCCTTTCTTCTGGGTACCAAACTGATCGTAATTGCTCACACTCATCCTTGGGCAAATCCATTCCAAGTCTGACGTAGCTAACCACTAGCTAGTGTATTCGGGTAGCGGTGTTGGATTCTACCACACTTAAAATGA
Organism: Secale cereale; assembly: GCA_902687465.1. Taxonomy (NCBI): domain Eukaryota; kingdom Viridiplantae; phylum Streptophyta; class Magnoliopsida; order Poales; family Poaceae; genus Secale; species Secale cereale. The sequence goes on from LR738711.1 coordinate 779,005,511, forward strand.
ATAACACTAGTTTCTTCAAAATCTTATTCCAGGCATCATGTCTTCACTCATCACCTTTATAGTACCAACTTATAATATCCAAAATCAATAACATGATGCCAGCTGTATTGATTCTCATCTTACTACGATCTACTGCACTTTCATTTTCTTGCTTCAACTCCACTACTTAGCACAAAACTCCTTCTTCTTGGTACAATCCATAGCAAAATGCACTGCTTTACTAGAGCAGATACACATAACTATCGACAAGTCTCGTGGTTCCCTTGTGATTATGTAGCCTCCTTAGGTCCTTGGCTAAAGGGTCCATGTCAGAACTTGTATATCCATAACTCAATCCTTGGGGTTACTGTAGTTCCATACTCCAGCATTACACCCTCGTAAAGTCCAATCATACTTCTTTCCTTCATACTCTTTGGGTAAGCCTCATATCAAAAACTCCAACTTATTTGTGCAAACTCCACTATTTGGGGCAACACTTTCCTTTCTATTGGTCCAGGGTTTATTCAGCAAGGTATCGCCCTAGGCAAAATGCACTGGTTCACCCGTAATCCATATTCTCCTCATATCAAATCTTTTATTACTTCCTGAACCACTATTCAATACTCCAATTTCCCAGGGTGCATCATTACAATTTCTACTATCCAGATAGTCTAGTATGGTCAAGAATTTCTTCCATCTATATCCATTCGTCCTAGCTAAGGATGCTTCAGTCCCACCGGAATTGTGCAATGTGATTCTTAAAATCACAAATCTTTTGCTTCATCCTATTGGTCGTGTGCTTCATCTCCACCATCTCCGCATGCATCATACTCAGGCATCCCTGGGTAAAATGGGGCGTTTGTCCGAGAAAGGTTTGGGGTCAACTTCTCCATGGGTCCTAGGTCTAGGTCTGGGTGAGATAGCAAGAGAGGCACTCACAATCATCCAACAACTCATAACCTCCTTCTCAGATTCCAAAATATCACTTCTATTGCTTCACAAACTATTACAATGTTATTTCCATAACTCAACTCAACATTGTAATAAAGTGTATTCCATATTTAGCTACATGCTTCATTCTAATTTCCAGAACTCAACTACTCTGATCATCCTTCCTGCGGTCTGAAACTTCTCTTCGTAAAATACTCTACTACCTGGTAATGTAGACTAATGGCATAAGTCCAATCTAAAGACTTCATGGCGATTATCCTTGTTCACTGGGTTCTTCGCTTCCTGCTTGGGCAGTTGCTAGCATAATGTCCTAAATCCTTGCACTGATAACATGTGATGTTACTCAGGTCCTTTTCCGCAGAAGTTGGGTTCTTCTCGGGACACATGCTCTTTCTCTTCCTCGACTTCTTCGTTCCTATCAATTCTTCTATCTTCTGTGGATCAAACTCCACTTCTTCTGTCGGGAAGTCTCCCAGATACTCATGGCTTTCCTTCGTGCAATGCTGGGAAAAGTGTCCTTCTTCTCCACATGAATAGCAAGCACGTGAGTAATACCTGTCTAGGCATTCTCCATCAGGGTCGTCAGTATCTCCCTCCATCGTGGATTCCCTTAGGGTTTCCTTGAGGACTTCTTTCATTGCTTCTTTCTTCTGCTGGACAGTTCGTTGCACCATGGGGTAAATGTGGCACTGGGCAGGGTAGAAGGTAATTCCTTCACACAAGAAACAAGTAATCTGCCTAGTTGGGCATTCTTCAGCTAGGTGACTTCCTTCACAATTAGGGCATTCATCCTTGTGCTCCTCCTGGGTGTGTCCTATTTCTCCACAAATCCTACAGGCACAACGTTTCTTCTTCGGGTTGTCACCACGCTCTCGGATGAGACGGGATCCTAACAGAGTTTTCTTGAATTCCTTCCAATTTTCTGCTCTATTACATCCTTGTATGGCTTTATGCATTTTCCACCACGTTGCAGCACTGTTTGTAAAGTACTGAAGAACGTATTGAACTTCATACTTCCTTTCAACTAAATTCTTCCTGAAGTGATCCTCCATGTTTTGTATCCATAGTTCTGCCTCCGGTTTGGTCATTGGTCCAGAGATTTCAAGTCTCCCTTCAGTCATCCTCTATTGGTTCCAAGGGTTTTGGGATGAGATTCAGAAGAGATAGAGAGATACACTCAATACAAACAAAGGTTTTGAAAAGACAGGTTTTGTTATGTGGCCATCGGAAAATATCAAACAAATGACGGCTCACAATCATTGTATCTAACGTAAATACATAACAGGGGTTTGGTCTTCTAAAGGTCATCATCTCTTCAAAGTTGTCAACTCTTCAAACCTTCGGAGTATCCATTGTTGTAGCTTCAACACTTCCAATGCATGGTAAAATCCTCTTTACTCCGAAGTGGTCGAAATGGTAAAAGGGTATTGTCAAACTATTTAAGGTCAAAGGGAAGATTTGACAAATCTCAGAAAAGAAGAGAGATAAGAATTTTTTTGAGAAAGATAGTTTTAGAGAAAACTTTTCCTATGGTCTGGCTAGTTTCTAGGGTCACGTCCTACAGTCAACATGTGCTCTGATACCATCTTGTAGCGACCACGATCCGAATGGACCGAAGTCTCTGTGTTCTGTGTCATCCCTGTATCGGTATGCTGACACACACAGTACTCGAGGATTTATAACAGAGGTAAATCACATGTATGAAGTAACATAAATACTATTACCTCAATCGATCATAGCGGAAGCAACAAAGGTTGTGGATTCCCATCAACACCAACGGCAAAGTTGAGTGTAGAAATCATAACCCTAACGTATCACTTACTCTTCGTAAGATAATCCTGCAACATGAGACGTTGCAGCCACAGAGGGTCAGTACATTGAATGTACTGGCAAATTCACACTATAATGATAATGATGAATAAAGCCTACAACTACATGCATATTTGGCTGGTGGAGGCTGTAAGGTTAAAGTTTTTGCGTAAAGCCAATTTTTCCCTACTTCAAAGGAAAAGATTTTAATTAACTATCATGGTAGTTGAAACATTGTTGAGAAGATAGACATCCTCTCAACCCCAATTAAAGTTCATCATTAAACCCAACAATATTAAATTAGAGAGTGATGAGATCAGCAAATAATCCACTTCTAGATACTCAAAGATGTCCATAACCGGGGACACGGCTACTCATGAATAGTTTGTACACTCTGCAGAGGTTTGTGCACTCTCCCCACAAGACTCGATCGCCTCCGTTGGATTTCTCGCACTGCATGATGTTTGAGAAACGGATGACCGAGACACAGTCTTTCCGAAGAGGTCCCCTTAACCAGATAGATAGGCCGGTACACCTACAATCCCCCTACATCTGCTAGCCCATCATGGAAAGGTTTCCCACAACTTACTCAACTATGCCAGAGTCCATATTGGCATGTGGCTGCACATGGAAGTTTCTAGGCATGAAAATATTATATGATCCCTTTGAGCTTGGGTGGCATTCCAATAGGACAATCACACGGAAACCCCGGGATTTCCTAGGACAACACTGGCATCACCAGGTGTCCGGGCAATCCACTGGTTCACTCCCAGGGTGCCCCAAACCAATCCACCCAGATGTGTATTCAAGTAGCCACCTTAAGTTGAACCATTAATTAACAACTCACATCTGTCATGGATTTCACTCAAACCCAAACCGCGTCTACGAGCATAGCATGGCAACCTAAGCAAACGTAGAAGTAACTCCCAGGGGTTTGAAAATAATGCAGGTAATAGGTTCTACCTCAATCTACTTCCCAGTCCCACAAGTTAAAAGATCCTACTGATGCAATGTGTTTGAGGATATAACTAATGCAATGAAAACTGGGTATTGGAAGAATATGATCAAAGTGTGAACTTGCCTGCAAAGTTGATGAAGATGATTCGCACTCAAAACTCTTGATAGATCTACTCTTCACACTCCGGTCAATCTATCGTAAGCAAGCAATAGTAACCACACATAAGCAATCACTCAGAAATATCAGACAGAGGGAATAAACACTTCGGAAAACTTCGAAAACAAACGAATGACTCTTGAAACACAAAACGATTTCCAACAGTACCAAAATTATGTGAATTTGGCCTTATCAGAAGGTTTAGGTCAAGAGCTTCGATTTGGAAAAAGAATCAACTAAAACGGAGTTACGGAACTCAAGTTATGATCAAACGAAGTTTGAATCTAAAACTAGTTGAATTCAAATTTTAAACTTTTCAAAAACATGTTCAAGTTGTATTACTGGAAAGAGGGCTTCGTAACAAACACGTGGGCATTGGTTTCATTGGATTTGGACTATCTGGTAAAAAGTTAAGGCCGTTTGAAGTTTAGGGACTAAACTGTAAAATAACTTCACAGATAAGTCCCTGGCCGAAATTAAAAGAAAAATAAAAAGACTACCGACCGAACGCTCGCTATTAGGGCCTAATCAGTGGGCGTTTACTAGATAAAAAGATCTAAAAAAACAAAACCAACTTTTAATCGAAAACCAGCGGTTTTTCTTTTACCTAGCGGTTTCGGCGAGAAAACCGGCGGATCGGGCCGGGCCGGTGCGGTTCGGGCGAACCGGGGCGGATCGGGGCGGTTCGTCAGCCGGCGGAGCTCCGGCGATGGCGGGCAGACGGCGGCGGTGCGATGCAGCGGCGGGCGGCGCGGCGTGGCGAAGGGCGGAGGGCGAGGCGCGGCTGCGGGAGGCGAGGCAGAGCGCGGCGGCGGCGGCGCAAAGCAGCAGCGAAGGCGCAAGCAGCACCGGCAGCAGCAGTTAGTGGCGGCGGTGGCGGAAGTGCGCGGCGGCGCGAGGAGATGCGAGGGGAGAGAGGGGCGGCGGCGGCGGAGTATTTATAGAGGGGGGGGGGGCTCGGATGCGTGGAGGAGGGGGCAAGGAAGAGGAGTCCGGGGCGGTCACACGCGGCGGCGGCGGTGCCCTGGTGGCGACGGCCTCTGGCCGGAGGTCGAGGGCGACGGGGAGCTGGGCCGCGGCCTGGCGGAAGCTGGGCCGGCCCAGTTTCGGCGGAGGAACATTTTTTTTAACACAGACAAGAAAATAAAATAAAGACAAATAATATATAATATACTATAGGCATATTATATATCAAAATTTGCAGAAAAATAAGCCCTACAACATGAGCATTTTACTACTGTCAAATAAAATGCCCACAAATTCTAATAAATCAAAAGGTCCTACTGTTGTAATAAAGTCCAATAAAGATCAACTTTAAAATATCAAAAAGACTTCAAATTTATTTCTCCCCAATTTTCTACTTTAGGGAATCATGTTACGCTATTTTCCATGTAGTTTATTTTTGGAGAAAAATAATTTGAATAAAACCCAAATAACTCAATTTTTGAAAATGAGTTATAAAGAAAATTTCAGAAAACTTCCAACTCGTATTTCCTATAATTTGAAGAAGTCATTTTATCTTCTCTCGGGAAAATCATTGAGTTGCTTAAAGTTTCGGAATTCGAGAATATTTCGAGGATGAAATTCAAAATCCTTTCAAAGCCCTTTATCATTTAAAATAAATGGAAGAAGTCATATTATCTTTACTCTAGGGTTTCGTGTTGAAAAGAATTTGAATTTCCTCAGAGATCAAAAGCAAAGTGAAAGTTTTGGGAAAGTCATTTTATTCCCTCTCATTTAACTTTCAAAAGTTTCAAATTTCACTCAATTTCACTCAGCACATCAAACAGCAATCAAATCTATCTATTTATTATAACATTCCAAAATTTAGAATTTTGGGATGTTACACAAACTCCCAGATAATATTATGGTTAATTGTTCTCAATGGCACACCGAAAGATCTACTAGTAAAAAAGTGCATGCTATCGAAGAAATTAGTGTTTTGAGTGGAAAGAAGGATGAACTTATGAAATTGTTTGCTGCTAGGAATGCTTCTTCTGATACTAATGATACTTTGTCCACTTTGATTGAAAATAACAATGAATCCTTGGATGTGAATTTTGTTGGTAGGAATAATTTTGGTAACAATGCTTATAGAGGTAATTTTAATCCTAGGCCTTTTCCTAGTAATTCCTCTAATAATTATGGTAATTCCTAAAACAACTCTTATGGAAAGATGCCTTCTGAATTTGAAACTAGTGTTAAGGAGTTTATGATCTCGCAAAAGTATTTCAATGCTATGCTTGAAGAGAAATTTCTTAAGGTTGATGAATTGGCTAGAAGTGTGGATAGAATTACTCTTGATGTTGATTCTTTGAAACTTAGATTTATCCCACCTAAGCATGATATCAATGAGTCTCTCAAAGCCATGAGAATTTCCATTGATGAATGCAAAGAAAGAACCGTTAGGATGCGTGCTAAAAGAGAGAATTATATTAAAGCGTGTTCTAGTTATCATGAAAATAAAGATGAAGATCTGAAAGTTATTGATGTGTCTCCTATTAGATCCTTGTTTTCTAGTATAAATCTCGATGAAGATAGGATTGGAGATGATTCTGCTTTAAGGTGTCCCAATGATTCGGAGTTTTTAGATCTTGATTCTAAAATTGTTTAAAGTGGGAGTGAAGAGATTAAAACTTTGCATTGTGATGAACCCACTACTTTGGATTTCAAGGGATTCAATTATGATAATTGCTCTTTGATTGATTGTTTTTATTTTTGTTGCTGTTAGGGAATAAATATTGCATCTAGCATCTGATTAGATGTGGTTTCATGTTTTGTTTAGTGTTTGTACCAAGTAGAACCTTTGGTAAGACTTGTGTGAAGTTTATATGATCTTGCTATGAAAAACAGAATCGTTAGCGCTTGCTAAAGTGGTCGTGGGATTTTATTGGAGCGTGATTTTTAGTTGATTATTTTTTATGCTGATTGGTAGCCAAATTGTGCAAATTTACCAATTTATTTTGAATTTTTTGGAGTTCCAGAAGTAGGCGAACCCTGCAGATTACTACAGACTGTTCTGTTTTTGACATATTCTGTTTTTCGTGTGTTGTTTGCTTATTTCGATGCATCTATGAGTAATATTGGAGGATATGAACCATAGAGAACTTGGAGTACGGTAGGTTTAACACCAATATAAACAAAGAATGAATTAATTGTTGTACCTTTGAGTAGTGGTTTGCTTTCTCATACTAACGGAGCTCACGAGAAATTTTGTCAATGTTTTGTGTTGTGAAGTTTTCAAGTTTTGAGTATTGCTTTGATGGACTATGGAATAAGGAGTAGCAAAGGCCTAAGATTGGGGATTCCCATGGCACCCCAAGTAATTCAAGATAATCAAAAGCCTAAGCTTGGCGATGCCTCGGGAAGGCATCCCCTCTTTCGTAGCTATACTTGGAGCTATATTTTTATTCGCAACATGTTGTGTGTTTTGCTTGGAGCGTCTTGTATAATTTGAGTCTTTACTTGTTAGTTTGCCACAATCATCCTTGCTGGACACACCTATTTTAGAGGGTTAAACATGGCCTAGAAATCATTAGAACACTCTAAGTACATCACTTATATCTTTTGAGTTGAATAGTTTTTGCTCTAGTGCTTCACTTATATCTTTTAGAGCATGGTGGTGGTAATATTTTGTAGAAATTGTTGAACTCTCATGCTTGACTTATATCTATTTGAGAGTCTATCAAAATAGCATGGTAAAGTGTTTAGGCTAAATAAACTAGTCTTCATGTGATAAACATCCAATGTCAATGTAGTAAAAGAAATTCACACCAAGTGCATTGAATAGAATGAGATGTTGGATGCTTGATAATTGTTTTGAGACATGAGGATAGTGATATTAGAGTCATGCTAGTGGAGTTATTGTGAAATTGAGAAATACTTGTGTTAAGGTTAGTGATTCCCATAGCATGCACGTATGGTGAACCGTTGTGTGACTAAGTTAAAGCATGAGGTATTTGTAGAGTGTCAACCTTTGTGTGGAGGTCGGGGGCGCGCGATGGTTAACTCCTACCAACCTCCCCCCTAGGAGCATGCGTTGATTACTTTGTTTTCATGACTCGTAGATTTTTGCAAAAAGTATATGAGTTCTTATGACTAATGTTGAGTCCATGGATTATACGCACTCTCACCCTTCCACCATTGCTAGCCTCTCTTGTACCGCGCAACTTTCGTCGGTGCCATAAACCCACTATATATCCTTCCTCAAAACAGCCACCATATTGTTCCTCAGAACATCCACCATACCTACCTATCATGGCATTTCCATAGCCATTCCGAGATATATTGCCATGCAACTTTCCACCGTTCCGTTTATATGACACGCATCATATTGTCATATTTCCATGCATGATCATGTAGTTGACATCGTATTTGTGGCAAAGCCACCATGCATAATCTTTTCGTACATGTCACTCTTGTTTCATTGCACATACCGGTACACCGTCGGAGGCATTCATATAGAGTCATACCTTGTTTTTGTAGTATCGAGTTGTAATATCGTGTTGTAATCAAAGTGTGATGATCATCATTTTTAGAGCATTGTCCCATGGGAGGAAAGGCTGGATCTATAAAGCCCCTCCGCAAAAAAAAGAAAAAATAAGGAGAAAGGCCAAAGAAAAAAAGAAATGCCCAAAAAAAGAAAAAAAGAAGAAAAAAAAGGGGACAATTGCTACTATCTTTTTCCACACTTGTGCTTCAAAGTAGCACCATGTTCTTCATCGTAGAGAGTCTCATGCTTAGTCACTTTCATATGCTAGTGGGAATTTTTTTATTATAGAACTTGGCTTGTATATTCCAACGATGGGCTTCCTCAAATGCCCTAGGTCTTCATGAGCAAGCAAGTTGGATGCACACCCACTAGTTTCTTTTGTTGAGCTTTCATTCATATTTAGCTCTAGTGCATCCGTTGCATGGCAATCCCTACTCACTCACATTGATATCTGTTGATGGGCATCTCCATAGCCCGCTGATACGCCTAGCCGATGTGAGACTATCTCCCTCCTTTTTGTCTTCTCCACAACCACCTCTATTCCACCCATAGTGCTATGTCCATGGCTCACGCTCATGTATTGCGTGAAAGTTGAATGGTTTGAAAAGATTGAGTATGAAAACAAATGCTTGGCTGAAATCGGGGTTGTGCATGATATGAATATTTTTGTGTGACAATGAGGGAGCATAGCCAACACTATATGATTTTGTAGGGATAACTTTCTTTAGCCATGGTATTTTGAGAAGACATGATTGCTTTGTTAGTATTGCTTGAAGTATTGTTATTTCTTATGTCAATATAGACTTTTATCTTGAATCTTCCAGATCTGAACATTCATGCCACAATTAAGAGAATTACATTGAAAAATTAGATTGGTTAGCATTCCACATCAAAAATTCTTTCTTTATCATTTACCTACTCGAGGACGAACAGGAATTAAGCTTGGGGATGCTTGATACGTCTCCAACGTATCTATAATTTTTTATTGTTCCATGCTATTATTTTTGAAGTCTTGGATGTTTAATGGGCTTTATCATTCGATTTTATATCATTTTTGGGACTAACCTACTAACCCAAAGGCCCAGTCCAGATTGTTGTTTTTTCCTATTTCAGGGTTTTGCGGAAAAAGAATATCAAACGGAGTCCAAACGGAATGAAACCTTCGCGAGAGATATTTTCGGAGAAAATCACGCACGGGAAATGTTAGGACCAAGTCAGGGGACAGAGGGGCTGCCCTCGAGGGTGGGGGGCGCACCCCCTGCCTCGAGGCCCCCTCGTGTGGCCCCCGGTGCCCTCCTTCTTCCTATATATACCTACGTACCCCAGAAACTCCATACGCAGAGAGAAAACCCTAATTCCACCGCCGTAGCTTCTGTACCCGTGGAGATCCCATCTTGGAGCCCATTCCGGGAGGGGGATCCATCACGGAGGCCTTCATCATCATCATCATCATTATCATCATCGCCCTCACCATGAGTTGTGAGTAGTTTACCACAGACCTTCGGGTCGATAGCTAGCATCTAGATGGCTTCTTCTCTCTCTCTCTCTCCGGATCTCAATACAATGTTCTCCTCGATCTTCGAGAAAATCTATTCGATGTAATCTCTTTTTTCGGTGTGTTTGTCGAGATCCGATGAATTGTGTGTTCATGATCAAGGTTATCTATGAAAGATATTTGGTTCTTCTTTGAACTTTTTATGTGTGCTCATAATATCCTTGCAAGTCTCTTCGAATTATCGGTTTGGTTTGGCCTACTAGATCTATAGTTCTTGCAATGGGAGAAGTGCTTGGCTTTGGGTTCAATCTTGCAGTGTCCTTTCCAAGTGACAGTAGGGGCAGCAAGGCACGTATTGTAATGTTGCCATCATGGATAAAAAGATGGGGTTTTCATCATATTGCTTGAGTTTATCCCTCTACATCACGTCATCTTGCTTAAGGCATTACTCTGTTCGTATGAACTCAATACACTAGATGCATGCTGGATAGCGGTCGATGTGTGAAGTAATAGTAGTAGATGCAGGCAGGAGTCGGTCTACTTGTCTCGGACGTGATGCCTATATACAATGATCGTGCCTAGATAGTCTCATAATTATTCGCTTTTCTATCAATTGCTCGACAGTAATTTGTTTACCCGTCGTAAAATATCGCTATCATGAGAGAAGCCACTAGAGAAAACTATGGCCCCCGGGTCTATTCTCAACATATCAATCTACATCTACTTTACTTTTCTACCTTTTATTTGCTGTTTTATTAAACCAAAAATACCAAAAATATAATTATCATCTCTATCAGATCTCACTCTCGTAAGTGACTGTAAAGGGATTGACAACCCCTTATCGCAGGGACTCACGTGTGGTCTCCTATTGGATTGATACCTTGGTTCTCAAAAACTGAGGGAAATACTTACGCTACTGTGCTGCATGTCCCTTTCCTCTTCGAGGGAATACAACGCAAGCTCAAGAGGTAGCAGTCATCTTTTAGATCAGGGCAAGAATAACGGGGTCATTTCCGGCTTGTTCACTCCATGGAGAAGACGATCGAACAATGGCAGAAGGAAGGGTGAAGGCAAATGGAGGAGGGAGGAAGAGCGTGCGACAACAGTTCCAAATCGAGAGGGAAAGGCGAAGAGTCGGTGGACGGTTGCCAGTTTGCCACGGTACACGAAGAGGCGCCCCGGCCTACACGTCCTTTCGGAAATTGTACAAAAGGACTCGCCGTCGTCTCACTGACATGTTGGGACGGGACCACATGTCAACGAAACATGGTGTGTAATTTCTCGTGCAAAATGCGATCTAGCCGCGTTGGCCCGAGGTGCCGCATTATTTATCGACCTTTATTTTTTTAACATACATTCTAAGTGGATAGCTCCTGTGGTCATCACACGTGAGCGGATATATAGGTGGGCTAGGTGGGCAGGCGGCAACAATCTAAGTGCTAAAAGAGTTTATCTCGAAAAAAGAGTTGATCCAATGCTTGGTTTTGTTTGGATTTTCCAACTATGACCATTGGATAGAGTGAATCAATGGCTTACATTCAAAGTTATTCTCATACTATATAATGGTATAGGAACGTGGAGAGATTTGGTTGATTTTATATCGCGGAATAATATAAAATATTATGAGTGCAGACGCTCCACCTTGAGGTTTGTAGCTCCTTCTCGGTCGTCGGGAATCTATGTTATTCCACTCTTTCGTTTAAGACATGAGATTTGTTCATCCTGTTGCCGGCACGCGGGACATCTATATGCCTCCATTTTACAAAAACATATTATATGCCTCCATGACACGTCGGACATCTAGCATCAAGGTGGCGTGTCATGCAAGAAAATGGAGATATGTAGTGCGTAAGTGAGTCGTGCACTTCGATGGCACCTAGTACTACGCAATATTTTTTCTCCTCGATGGCACGTGAATAGTGCACGTACTCAATGATAGAGAACGGGATGGTAGCCATGGACATGGTCGGCCCTTTTGAAGAGAGTACTAATAAATACGTAACTTTGATGTGTCCCGTCAACTCGCAGAACGACGATAAGCTTGCTTACTACGCCTTCTCCCTCGCCAACGCGTGCGTGGTGGCTCGCATCACGAGGAGAAACTTTTGCTTACAAGCGGTGGACATGCAACAGTTCATTTGGTGTCGATTGCCAGAAGTAGTACCATCATCATTGTTCGACTTCCCGAAGAGGAGAAGAGCCAAGCGCAAGGTCACCTACTAACCTACAGTACTACCATAGCCAAAGCTGGTCCACCTTTTTAGAGCATGGTTAATTAATATAGGCGGCTCTTACAGCGGCACATCATTTAGAGCAAGTACTCTCTTCGTAGGATCAAAGGAAGTGAAACAAAAGTTGGAGTGGATGCTAGATTGCCATATAAAACATGATTACATAGGAAAAAAATCCTATAGCATTCTATCCTATGAATCAAACGACCAATGTAGGAAAATTATGAGGGGGGTCTCTCCAACAGTGTTCCTCGGCTCGCACCTCGCATCACGGTGGTCGAAGTTGGAGTCATTCATCTGGTACACGGGACCACATGTCAACGAAACATGGTGTGTAATTTCTCGTGCAAAATGCGATCTGGCCACGTTGGCCCGAGGTGCCGCATTAGTTATCGACCTTTATTTTTTTAATGGCGTGCCATTCAGTTTTGAAGCACGACTAACTGGTACTGTTTGCAAAGAAAATATAAACTACTCTATCACTACTCCACCTCTAGTACTAGTAGCATAAAAAAGATATATAGGCTAGAGCTTCAGAGCTTTCTTGCTAAGGGCAGCCCACTTGCTTCTCACACTATCACCCTCTCTCCAGATCTTAAAAAGACGGCCTCTCTCTCCCTCCTCATCGGTGGTCACATATCCGTCGGGAAGAAAAGGACGTGCAGAGTTGACGCACTCATCGTCGGCGAGCAAGGTCACGCACTGACGACAAGGCCATCATCTCAGACCTAGTGCCCGCGCGGGATGGCCTATGTCCCGAAGCTCGTTGCCGTAGTGCGTGCGGAGGACGATGACCACGATCGAAGCCACTTCCCACCGACCCTCAAGTATGCTACCTCTTTTCAAACCATACCCTTGTTCTATTGCCCCATCTGCCATGTCGCTGCATGTGGATCTTTTTCCACTCCACCATCTTCCCAATTTGCTATCCTCTGCTCTGCTAGTCACGCAGATGAAAACCTTAATTTGCACTATTAAAGGAAACCCTACTTCATGCAGACTAATCCATGTCTGGGTTGAATAAGGAAAGGAAGGGAGACTGTACTTTCCAAGAGAGTAGGCATCAAACCTGCATCTAGGTTGAAAAGGGAAAAATCAGTAGCTAAGGAACGAGTCTCGTGTCTCTTGGTTGAAGAATGGTAGAAAGGCATGACAACGCAATAGAGAATGACCAGGTCGATCGGTTTGTTGTCCTCACATAGGAAAAAAGTGGCTAAACATAACAAAAATGGGACATAATCCACATATGCTGCCTGGATATTTGTTGCTCTGGGCAACCATACCTCCCTCACCACTCTATGCGTCCGTGGAGGTACATCGTACTGGTGCGCCCACTGTCCTAATGGGTCTCCCATGCTCTTATTGCCACTTTTTTGTTGTTAGTATAACGCCAGTGGTAAAGTCAACCAATGCTACTTCTAAAGTGATGCCACATTTAACTAATGCCGCACTCAGTCTAATGGCACCGATAAATTTAAGCAATGCCATTTAATGTTTCTGGATTATCTCAGGGTTAGCTGTTGATTGTGGATGTATTAAAGATTTTTCAGCTAAGGCATTCTAATGTTGTTGCACAGCCAGTATACCAACGATGAAACTTGTTACTACCTTCAGATTTTTGCACTGTTAATGCTTACAGATTACATACCTCACTTTCATGAGATAAGTCAATTTTTTTGTATTGTGTCACCAAAATGCCAAGGCGCTGATGTCATTTTATTTTGGTTAAACTGCACAAAAAATTATGAAGACAAGAGGAAAGGTCAAAGTGGGCACCTCCTCCTTTGGCTATTGTATTGATTCGTTCAATCAAGTTTTTATGTTTGATCGATTATCAAGATTGGGATAGCAATTTTTCATGTTCACCCGAGTTCGAAATGATATTTACCTTGGAGGTACATGGTTTGCAAGTTTTTAATACTGTCATTAGTTAATAATGCTAGTTACCTTCAGACTTTTGTATTTGGTTTAATGCTCTTGCACAGCTAGTATACCAATGCTGAAACTTGTTACCTTTACATTTTGTATTGTTAATTCTTATAGAAATCTTCCAGTGCTAGAGCTTATGGAAATCTATTTAGTAAAACCATTGTACTGTACCCTGTAATAAAATAACTACTCTACTGTTGCACTAGCCACTGGATTAGAGTATATTTGTAGTATTCGAAATTTCGAATGGTGTTGCATTAGCGTATGGACATAAATAAAGTGTGGCAAGCTTTCCCAGATATGTGCTCAAGAAAACTACTACCTGTTTTTCTAAATACTAGACGTTTGGGTACTTTAAACTGAACCGCAAAAACGTCTTATATTAAGGAACAGAGGGTGTAGAGTTCACTCAAATTATCCCGGTAAAGCTAGTCACACCTTTGTTAAAATTAATGTTCATTATGTTATCGGAGTAGGTATGTAATTTTGTCGCTAATGCCTGTCGACTACATACCTGACATCATGATGTAATGTTAAGTCATTTCCTTTTTTTACAGTGACACTGAATTGTCAAGGCGGTGATGGCATTTTATTTTAGTTGAACTGCACAAAATATGCTTAAAAGAAGAGGAAAGGTCGGGAATCGATCATTCTTTCAGAAAGAACTATATATGCCTTTCTGACATCAGCCGTTGTTGCCTTATTTATTCCTTCAAACAGGTGGTTAGAAACAGTCTTGCTACCTTTTCCCATTAAGAAATTGGAATGCTTATATTTATGAGTCTATGCTTCAACTAGTGCCACTTTTATAGTAATCACACTTTCAATATCTATGCAAACAGGGATGCTCGATTTTAGTGGAACTGCACAAAAAGTCCAACTGGTTCAACATTAGGAGCATGTTTTCTTCCAAACCTTTATATCCAATTGGTGGCACTATGAGTTGTTCATTAAGAAGGTACATGGTTTGCTACTATCTTGCTACTATTTTTGTACTGTCATTAGATAGTAATACTAGTGGTTTGCATGTGAATTTATTGGCGGGGTGGACCTACATTGGAGGTGCAAGACATGATTCAATGATTGGATGCTCAATTTCGGTTATATCAATTTCACCTCTTCCATCACTGTGAACATGGATATCCTTGGTCTGATGAAGAATAAGCGCTAAATTTCTGCTTTGAACAAGCAAATCAATTCAGTATGATATTGTCCAGGGCAAAACATGACTGTATCAAATTGTCCAGTGCAAAACATGACAGATGCTAAGTGGAAGAGACATGTTTAAACCAAAAATACAAGATGGGTATATGTTTACTAGCTGCTTGATATTTGTGCAGACAGAGATGTCTGGCCATTGCTATTTGGCAAACACACAAAGTGACCACAATTTTGGTTGAACTGCACAAGAGAACAGTAGTCACTGCATGCAGTGCCATTTGAAAATAGACACAAAAAGATTGGATAGTCACTTCATGGACTGCAGAAAAGTAGTATTGTACTATTTATTGGCCAGCACTAGGTGCTTCATTGCTTTGGTCTGATTATACAATGGGCATCATTTTGCCTAAGTTAAAGTTTGTATTCCGGAAATAGTCTCGTCGTGTGATCGAGAGAAGACCAAATCATATTGCAGTGGATGTTCCTCCATCATGTGCGGTTCATTCTCATGGTTCCAGCTATTGGTGAAACCACTTACGTTTGTAAGAGGAATTGTAGACTTCACAAACAAATTTGTCTTTCCGTATGTACTGAATGTTGGCCAAGAGAAGCATCCATGTTAGTAGGAAGAACATATGTTTTTTCTAGATCTTTGCTTTTGGAGCTACATATTTGTATATGATTTGTGAATCATTGAGATGCGTTAACATGTTGATCTTATGTATGGGAATCGTACTAGTTGGTTTTAGTTGTGGCTGATCTTTGCTTTTGGAGCTACATATTTGTATATGATCTGTGAATCATTAAGATGCATTAACAGTTCCATATATCTGTTCGCTTAGTGTTTACAAGTTACTGACCGATCACTAGCTAGCCTACTAATACGCTCCTGGAAATTTTAGTTGAGACACAAGATCCGAAGTGGTAGTTTTTTGAATAAAAATGCCTACCTCTGAAGAAACTGACAAGCTGCTCTGAAGAAAATGACATGCGAATCTGAAGAAACTGCCAGCAAAAACGTTCGCAAATGCCTTATCTCCCAGTGAATGTTCATCAGTTAATGCGATCGTACACGTACACCATCCGACCTACTCGATCCTACACGTACACTATCTGACCTACTTGATCCTACACGGATAAATAGCAGATCACGCACGTACTACCTCCTTTCCAATTTGCAGGGCTCAATTCAAAGAACGACCTACTCGATCCTACACAAATAAATAGCGGATCACGCGCGTACTACCTCCTTTTTGGTTTGCAGGGCTTAATTCAAAATTCTCACCAACCAAGGTAGATGATGAGTGGTGGAATGATTTTTCAGAAGGAAGGAGTACCTCATCTGGATGATTCGAGTTCGCAAATGCCTTATCTCCCAGCTAAATGCCTTATCTCCCAGATAAAGTTCATCAACTAATGCCCTCGGCTGCGACTCGTTGCATGCTGCTCCGCGTACTGGCTGCGAGCGATTTTGAGTGCCTGCATGCAGCCGGCCATAATTAAGGCAGCTAACTGATGTGAAAAAAGATGCGCTTAATTTGTTGCGGGCCTTTTAAATCAGTGGAATCATTATTCACAAGGAGGGAGATGATTCGAGTGCACTCGTTTGACCGTCATGCCGGCGTGCAACCCAGCACGGACGGGACGGGACGGGACGGCGTAGTCGGAATTTCAGTTTCTCTAGTTTTCCATGGCAAGCTGGCGCGCTAAGCCAAGCCTGCTTAATTATGCATTGAATTCCGATGACCGTCGCGCTACCTTCCGCCTATAAGTACTGTTTCCCGGCTTTCTATGGTGGCACCGTGACCCAACTCGCCCTATCCTCATAAGCCCCCACCGGCCCGACGTCGCTCTCCACTTATCATCGCTCTCGCCACGTCCGCCATGCCCCCACCCGTCCACGATAGGCGAGGCTGGAGGCGGTCACCGCCGGAACTAGTGTTCAGTTTTTCACCGGAAGGCAGACAGAGGGAGGAGGCATTCTATCGGTCTTTAGATGGCAATGCGGAGATCGAGGACTTGTTGGAGCGCGACCGCCTGGCAAAGGAGCAGGAGTTGTTGGAGCGCGACCGCTTGGCGGAGGAGCAGCGTATCGCCGATTTGCGCCGCCAGCAGGACATGGAGCAGTAGCGCACCGACGCTCTGAGTCGCGAGCAGAGCGCCCGCAACTGGGCTGACTACGTGGAGGCCGGCGCCCGGTAAATAGCCCCAGAGGCTGTCAGGCACGCACGCGTTCGCGGTGCCGATTTTTACTACCAGCTCGTCAAGTGGGTTTCCCGCTTAGAAGACGAAGCTTCGGTGGACCACGCCGGCATGGAAAGGGCCAACGCGTGCGAGCAACGCGCCCTATCGCACCTCTTGCAAGTCCAAGGCGAGGCGGAGGACGCCGGTGCCGGCGTTTAGCGTGTACCACAGATGGCGGACGGCATCTTCTAGTTAGCTAAGAGTAAGTTAGTACTTGTACGCTACTAGAGTATTAGTGGGAGAAGATAGTTAACTTGGCTATGATGGTTGTCAACATTGAAGTTCAGTACTCTATATGTGGATCAGACCTGTTACTTTGCTTTAAATGTTGAACTTTCCGTTTGAACGTATGGAATGGGCTGTTATTTTTTTAAATTTCTGTATTTGTCCTCCACGGGTTTAGAGGCTGACTTGTGGTCCTACCAAGTTTACGCGTACACAATCAGGAGATGATTGTACGTGGAGAGGATAACAGCAGGGACCCGCCAAGGTCATGGCAGCACGCAAGCAAGTGCCTCCTTATTTCAAGCCAATACAAAAATGGATCCTCCTAATGGATTTCTGACATCTGGGTCCCATGCCGTTGTCAACGTAGTCAATAAACGAGAGAATTGCACAACGAGCGGCTGACACCAGGGACGTAGCAGCTCGCCCAGTTATTTTTGTTTTGGGTTAATTTGATAAATGCCACTCCAAATATGGTGTTTTTGAGAAATGCCACTGCAATTTCCAAACTTTGAAAAATGCCATTTCTTGCCATTTCCAGTGGCATTTTTCGAAGTCTGGAGTGGCGTTTTTCAAAGTTTGCAAATTGGAGTGGCGTTTTCCAAAGTTTGCAAAAATTGCAGTGGCATTTTTCAAAGTTTGGAAATTGCAGTGGCATTTTTATGAATCGCCATAATTAGAGTGGCATTTATCTAATTTGATTTTGAGACGGAAGCAGGGTGTCAACTGGGCTCTGCGGGGCACTCTGGCTTGTCTAGACAGCCTTCTCTTTTATGTTTACCACAGACCAGCCGAGTAGTTTTTTTTTTTTTCTGAAAATGGCTAGCCCAGTTTTTTTTGTGATTTGCCAAGTAAGTCGCTTTGTCAGGCCTGTTGGGCTGTAAATCTTTCAAGACGAGGAGAGCTTCATTCGGCTGGACGAGAAAATGGCCTATCAGTAATGAGAAATGGGATGTACATTTTTAAAACACATCAAACCGGCAATTAGTTTCAAATTTCTTTTTTTCATTTCGAGATTTTAAATTGCATTAATTTTTATGCGTGGAAAATTTGTTGGATTTTATATTGATATACATTTATTTTTTAAATCAGTTTGAATGTGACTCGAAATTTCGGGATTAAAAACATTTTGGACCGCACCGAAATATGCAAAATTTCGTATAATTTTTTAACCGTGGCCACAATATGGGATGTAATGCTAACAAAAATAATATGGGCTGCAAAAAACCCTTAAGAATTAGCAAATGGGCTGTAAATTATTAGAAATAATGGCAGATGGGTTGTATGTTGTTTTCCATAGATTTGAGGCTTTCCTAAAAAAAGGTTGATGCACAAGCAGTGATTGTTGGATGTCCATCCAACGGCCGTCGTGCTTCTTCAATCTCTGCTCTTCCTGCTCCAGCCGCTCAAACAAGCACCGGCGGGACCGCCTGCTCCCTCCTCCCCGCGGCCGGTTGTGCTACCGCGCAGGCCTCACCGCCCCATCGTACTCCCATCGCGGGCCTAGCCATTCATCTACTCACCCACACCTGCTGTTATTCTCCGGCGACGGTAGACGAACCAGTAAACCCTCGTATAGTCGTACTCCCCTCCGCATGGGAAACAACTGTCGGGTCTTCCCTGCCTCCGTGTCGTTCCCTTCCTAGGCCTCGCCGTCGTCCACCGCCCTGGTGCTCTCGGCACGGCCTGGTCAACGTGGTCAACGACTGACATGCACCTGAAGTGGATTGTACGTGGAGAGGCTGACAGCTGGGTCCACGGCCGCACGCAAGGAAATGCCTCCTTATTACGCGCAAAATAATGATTCCTCCACCTGACATCTGGGACCCACCAAAAGGGCCTCTGTATTTCGCGAAAAAACGTTACCGCCGCTGACAGCTCGGACCCACCAGCTATATCTTCGCACGCAAGGAAGTGCGTCCTTATTACCCACAAAAAAAAAATACCCCCTGCTAGCTGGGACCCAGTATAGTGGCAGGCTGACTTGTGGGCCTACTAAGTTGACGGGGATGGATGGCTTTGCCAACTTAGTCAATATGCAGGATTCTAGCTCCAGTGACTGTACGATGTCCATCCAACGGACGTACTTAGTGCTTCTTCAACCTCTGGTCTTCTTGCTCCAGTCGCCCAAACCAGCGCCGGTCGTGCCTCGTGCTCCTGCCTCCCATGACCGGCTGCGATGCGGCGAAGGCCTCACCGCCCCTACTACTCCCACTGCTGGCTAGGCCATCCCTCTACTCACCGACACCCCCTGTTATTCTGCGGCGACGACAGCCTCACACCACAGCGAACCAATGGACCCTCATACTCCTCTACGCGTGGGCATCCACTGCCGCGTCTTCCCCGGCTCCGCGTTGTCCCCTTCCTAGGCATTGCCGTCGTCCACCGCCCTGGTGCTCTCGGCGCGGCGTGGTCAACGTGGTCAAGGAACGACTTCCATCGGAAGAGTACTGTACGTGGAGAGGCTGACAGTTGGGTCCACGGCAGCCGCAAGGAAGTGCCTCCTTATTACGCGGAAAATATTTATTCCTCCACGTGACAGCAGGGACCCACCGGATGGGCCACTGTATTAGGCAAAAAAATGTTTCCCCCTGACTGCTGGGACCCACCGGACGGGCCACCGTACTTCGTGAAAAAAACGTTCCCCTCGCTGTCAGCTCGGACCCACCACAAGTGCCGCCTTATTATGCACAAAAAAATGAATACTCCCCCTGCTAGTTGGGACCCACCTTGGTGGGTGGCTGACTTGTGGGCCTACTAAGTTGACGGGGACGGAGTGCTTTGTCAACTTAGTCAATATGAACTATTCTAGCTCCAGTGACCGTACGATGTCCATCCAACGGTCGTAGTGCTTCTTCAACCTCTGGTCTTCTTGCTCCAGCCGCCCAAAGCAGTGCCGGTCGTGTCGCATGCTCCTGCCTCCCGTGGCTGGCTGTGCTGCCGCGGAGGCCTCACCGCCCCCTACTATTCCCACTACTGGCCAGGCCCTGCGGCGACGGCAGCCTCACACCGCAGCCGAACCAGTGAACCCTCGTACTCCTCTCCGCGCGGGCTTCCATTGCCGCATCTTCCCCGGCTCCGTGTCATCCCCTTCCTATGCCTCGCCGTCGTCCACCGCCCTGGTGCTCTCGGTGCGGCGTGGTCAACGTGGTCAAGGATCGACTTCCACCGGAAGAGTACTGTACGTGGAGAGGCTGACAGCTGGGTCCACGGCCGCAGCAAGGAAGTGCCTCCTTATTACGCGCAAAATAATTATTCCTCCACCTAACAGCGGGGACCCACCGGACGGGCCACTGTATTTCGCGAAAAAAGCATTCCCTCCTGACTGCTGGGACCCACCAGCTACATCTTCGCATGCAAGGAAGTGTGTCCGGGCAAAAAAAAATGATTCGCCCCCCTAACTGCTGGGACCCACCAGCTACATCTTCGCACGCAAGGAAGTGCCTAACAGTCGGGACCCACCTGGTCGAAGCGTACGTAGCGTTGTCATTCTGGTCGCGAACGTGTACGTACATACTGGTCGATGTAGAGGCGCGCACGTGTCGTAGCAGAGGCGCGCACGTAGCATGAACACGTACGTACAACGGCCAGGGTGCAAGAAAGTAAATATAGCCACGTACGTACATACGGGCAGGGTCTCGAATGCCTACTCGTGCGTACGTACGGCCGGAGCTCGTGTACATGGCTGGGTCGGAACGGAGAAACAACGTCATCATCATATTCATGGGGAGCCAACCGGATGGGTCGGAACGGAATGCGTCGTCGTGTTCATCGAGAGGGCTTGGACGGAACAGCCGATGGAAACGAGGCCTGACATACAGCAGAACGGAGGAAACGGCCTTGTGTTCGACCGGCCACATTCGAAACGGGATCATGTTCATCGGGAGGGGTCTGGCATACTGCAAAACGGAGGAAACGGACCTCCTACGGTCGAAACGGTGGTCCTGTTGATCGGGAGGAGTGTGGCGTACCGCAAAACGGAGGAAACGGACTTGTGTTGGAGCGCTACGGTCGAAGCAGGGGTCCTGTTGATCGGGAGGGTGTGGCGTACCGCAAAACGGGACTCCACGGGATAATGTTCATCTCCACGTCGACCCCCTCCAGCCTCCACAGGCTACTGCTCATCCACCGTCAACCTCCTCCAGCCTCCACGTGCGACTGTTCATCCATGGGCTCCTGTTCATCCAGCCTCCACCGCGCGCTACTCCACCGGCTACTGTTCAACCAGCCCTCTCCACGGGCTCCTGTTCAACCACCCCTCCACGGGCTACTGTTCATCCAGCCCTCCACCATCTACTGTTCATCCTGCCCTCCACGGGGTGGTCCTGTTCATCCTGCCCTTCACGGGGTCCTGTTCATCCAGCCCCAACCGGCTCGATCGATCGAGGTCCTGTTCATCCAGAGGCAACACCACGGGGTCCTATTCATCCACCCCCACCGGGAACTATTCATCCAAACCCCCCAGCAACGCTCACTATTCATCCAGAGGCAGCATCGATCGGCTTCAGCTAGCAGCAGTAGCGAAGGAATCGCTCAGTCGGGTTCAGTTAACAGCCATCGATCGATCGCTCGGGTTCAGTAACGCGTAGCCAACACTACCCGAGTGGTCTATTGCATAGTGGATCCACGGGTAACCCGTTGCTGCTTCGTTTTTATCAACATCCGGTAAGCAGAACGGACAGAGAACTGTCTCGATTTCTCGTAATGCTAGGCCCAAAAGTCCTCCATCCGCATAGCATGAAATGCAATCGCTCGGGTTCAGTTAGAGCCCAACGCCTCTCTCGGGTTCAGTTAGAGCCCAACGCCTCGCACCCACGCGCGTGCGTGTACGAGAGAAACGCGCATCGCTCGGCCCCGACCACCCACCGTAACTGGGAACACCCCGATATTTTCCTCGCCCTCGCTTCTACCATGGTTTTTTCCGTCATGGACGGCCCAAATAATGTCATGCAGCTGCGTCTCCGGCCCACCCAGGACGAAAAGCACATTTTATGTCATGATTTTTTGTCATAGAAGTAGTACCCCACCACATCTATGATGATACCGGGTTTTGTCACAATTATCGTCACAGAGGTGTCATAAGTATGACACACAAAACATTCGTTCGACCCAAAATGTCACGGATGTGTCTTTTTTTTGTAGTATCCGGAGCGAGAACAACCGGAACCACTCCCGGTGATGACTGTAGTTTGAGGAGTTCATGTATTCACCATGTGTTAATGCTTTATTCCGGTTCTCTATTGAAAGGAGGGCTTAATATCCCTTAGTTTCCAATATGGACCCCGCTACCACGGGAGGGTAGGACAAAAGATGTCATGCAAGTTCTTTACATAAGCACGTATGACTATTTATGGAATACATGCCTACATTATATTTATGAACTGGAGCTAGTGTCTTATTGCCCTAAGTTATGACTGGCACATGATGAATATCATCCAACAAATTTCCGGTCCAATGCCTACGAATTTATCCAATATTGTTCTTGCTAAGTTACTACTGCTATCGTTACTGCTGCACTTGTTACAAAACTATTGGTATCACTGTTACCATTACTATTTCTGCTAGCACTACTATCAAAACTATCATATTACTATGCTACTGATCACTTTGATGCAGATAATTAATCTCCAGGTGTGGTTGAATTGACAACTCAGCTGCTAATACTTACAAATATTCTTTGGCTCCCCTCGTGTCGAATCTATAAATTTGGGTTGAATACTCTACCCTCGAAAATGGTTGCGATCCCCTATACTTGTGGGTTATGAGTAGCAAATCACTAAAATTATAATTTTACACTGCATACTAATTTCCTCTGCATGTTTAATAATCTTATACTCAAATAGAATCATTAAACATGCAAACATAAGCAAACAATGCAAACATAATAGCAAACTGTCTAAATAGGACAGTCTATAAAGAGTGGAACTGTTCTCATACTTTCCTACCTTTAAAAATTCCGAAAAATTACCATGTTAGAACTTATTTGTTCTAACTTTGTAAAAATTTCATGATTTTATCGCGTTCTTACTATCCAGAAGAATCCACATAATGATAGAAAACTTTCTGATTTCAAACAGCAACATGTATACTTGCAAAATAAGCATGGTAAAGGCTATACCTGTCTTTTTTTATAGAAACGAAAGATACTAAGGGAGCGTTCGGTTCATCTCTGCTCTCTTAACTCTGCTCCCGGAGCGGACCTCACTTTAACGGAGCTGCGAAGACCGAGCTCCACCAACTCTGCAGAGTGGAGGAGCAGAGAGATTACGAACGGGGCCTAAAACTTATTCTAAATAGAAGCAAGAAAATCTATACGGAATAAAATGATGCTCCAAGAAAAACTCATATCAAGTGGTGAATAAAAATATAGCCTCAAGTAAATTTACCTATAGACGAAGACGAAAGTGGGATGTCATCTGGGGCATCCCCAAGCTTAGGCTCTTGGCCATCCTTGAATTTTACCTTGGGGTCCCATGGGAATCCCCAAGCTTAGGCTTTTTCCACTCCTTATTTCATAGTCCATCAAATCTTTACTCAAAACTCGAAAACTTCACAACACAAAACTCAACAGAAAATCTTATGAGCTCCGTTTGTGTAAGAAAGCAAATCACCACTTAGGTACTGTTGTGAACTCATTCTAAATTCATATTGGTGATATATATACTTTATTCCAACTTCTACCTGGTTCATACCCTCTGATAATACTCGTGGATTCATCAAAATAAGCAAACAAAACATGAAAAACAGAATTTGTTAAAAACAGAACAGTCTGTAGTAATCTGAAAACTTTGCATACTTCTGGAATTCTAAAAATTCTGAAAAATTAGGACAACGTAGACATTTTTATAGCAATCATGTCTAAAAATTTCAGCCAATTATCATGTTCCAATGATTTATTGAATTTTCTACACTGGAAACAAATCTTTCTGTTTTTGCACAGAATCAAGTCAACTATCAACCACATTATCCCAAAGGCTTTACTTGGCACTTTATTGAAACAAAAGCTATAAAACATGATTACTATAGTAGCTTTATCATGTGAACACACAAAAACAGTAGGTAAAAGTATTGGGTTGTCACCCAACAAGCGCTTTTCTTTAACACCTTTTTAGCTAGGCATGATGATTTCAATGATACTCACATAGAAGTAAAGAATTGAAACGCAAAAAGAGCATCGTGAATCGCATGACAAGCACATTTAAGTCTAACCCACTTCCTATGCATAGGGATTTTGTGAGCAAACAATTTATGGAAACAAGAATCAACTAGCATAGGAAGGCAAAATAAGCAATACTTCAAAACATTCAACACATAGAGAGGAAACTTGATATTATTGCAATAGGTAGAAGCATATGTTCCTCTCTCATAATAATTTTCAGGGGCATCTTGACTGAATTCAACAATATAGCTATCACACACATCACTCTTTTCATAATGCATAAACATAGAAGTTTTCCTACTCTCCACATAAGCAAATTTATTCTCATTCATAATAGTGGGAGCAAACTCAACAAAATAACTATCATGAGACACTTGATTAAAATCATGATGACAAGTTTCATAGTCATTAGTATTCTTTATAACATAGGTGTCATCACAATAATCATCATAAATCGGAGGCATGCTTTTATCATAATAAATTTGCTCATCCAAACTTGGGGGACTAAAAATGTCATCTTCATCAAATAGCATCCCCAAGCTTGTGGCTTTGCATATCATTAGCATCATGGATATTCAAAGAAATCATACTAATAACAATACAATCATGATCATCATTAAAATATTTGGTGCCAAACATTTTATTGACTTCTTCTTCTATCAATTGAGCACAATTTTCCTTTCCATTATTTTCACAAAAGGTATTATAGAGATGAATAATATTAGGAACCTCAATTCCATTTTTTTTAGTTTTCTTTTAGAAACCAAACTAGTGATAAAACACAAAACTAAAAGATTCAATTGCAATATCCAAATATATACCTTCAAGCACTCACCTCCCCGGCAACGACGCCAGAAAAGAGCTTCATTGACGGGATGTGAGTGCCGCTTACCTAGCCTCCCCGGCAAGGGTGCCAGAAAAGAGCTTGATGTCTACTACACAACTTTCTTCTTGTAGACTTGTGTTGGGCCTCCAAGCACGGAGTTTTGTAGGACAGTAGCAATTTTTCCTCAAGTGGATGACCTAAGGTTTATCAGTCGTGGGAGGCGTAGCATGATGATGGTCTCTCTCAAGAAACCATACAACCAAATAACAAAGAGTCTCTTGTGTCCCCACCACACCCAATACAATGGTATATTGTATAGGTGCACTAGTTTGGCGAAGAGATGGTGATAAAAGTGTAATATGGATGGTAGATATAGGTTTTTGTAATCTGAAAATATAAAAACAGCAAGGTAACCAATGATTAAAGTGAGCACAAACGGTATTGCAATGCTTAGAAACAAGGCCTAGGGTTCATACTTTCACTGGTCTAAGTTCTCTCAACAATAATAACATAATTGGATCATATGACAATCCCTCAACATGCAACAAAGAGTCACTTCAAAGTCACTAATAGCGGAGAACAAACGAAGAGATTATTGTAGGGTATGAAACCACCTCAAAGTTATTCTTTCTGATCAATCTACTGGGCTATTCCTATAAGTGTCACAAACAGCCCTAGAGTTCGTACTAAAATAACACCTTAAGACACACATCAACACAAACCCTAATGTCACCTAGATACTCCAATGTCACCACAAGTATCTACGGGTTTGATTATATGATATGCATCACACAATCTCAGATTCATCTATTCAAACCAACACAAAGAACTTCAAAGAGTGCCCCAAAGTTTCTACCGAAGAGTCAAGATGAAAACGTGTGCCAACCCCTATGCATAAGTTCACAAGATCGATACTTCTCATACTATTAAATGCTCTATATGAAAGTCTTTATTATATCTCCCTTGGATGCCCATCATATTAGGACTAAATTCATAACCCAAGCAAATTACCATGTTGTTTAGAGATTCTCAAAATAATATAAGTGAATCCTGAGAGTTCCTAAATTTCTATAAAATAAAATCATCGTTGTGCTCTGAAAAGATATAAGTGAAGCACTAGACCAATAGACAAACTACTCCAAAAGGATATAAGTGAAGATCAGTGAGTAGTCAAATAATTAACTAGCTATGAGAAGACCCTATCTCATTTAAGAATTTCAGATCTTAAGTACTTTATTCAAACAGCAAGCAAAACAAAATAAAATGCCATTGCAAGGATAGCACATATCATGTGAAGAAGCAAAAACTTAGGCTAAACCGATACTAACCGATAATTGTTGATGAAGAAAGGTGGGATGCCTACCGGGGCACCCCCAAGCTTAGATGCTTGAGACTTCTTGAAATGTTATCTTGGGATGACTTGGGAATCCCAAAGCTTGAGCTTTTGTGTCTATTTAATTCCTCTCATGTCACGGTTACCCTAAATCTCAAAAACTTCATACACACAAAACTCAACAAGAACTTGTGAGATAAGTTAGTGTAAATCAACTCAAAACCTTCACATTCTCTATTGTAGCAAATCACTAAAATTATAATTTGAAATTGCATACTAATTGCCTCTGCATATTTAATACTCTTATCCTCACATAGAATCATTAAACATACAAACATATGCAAACAATGCAAACATAATAGCAATCTGTCTAAACAAGACATTCTATAAAGAGTGGAATTGTTCTCATACTTTCCTAGCTTTAAAAATTCCGAAACATTACCACGTTACAGAGAACTTATTCATGCTAACTTTGTAAAAATATCAAGATTTTATCACGTTTTTAATATCCCGAAGAATTCAGACAATGATAGAAAAAAATTGTTTTCAAACAGCAACATATATATATTTGCAAAATAAGCATGGTAAAGGCTATACTTATCTTTTTTTATTGAAACGAAAGATACTAAAACTAATTCTAAATAGCAGCAAGAAAATCTAGACGGAATAAAATGATGCTCCAAGCAATACTCATATCCAGTGGTGAATAAAAATATAGCCTCAAGTAAATTTACCTATAGACGAAGACGAAAGAGGGGATGCCATCTGGGGCATCCCCAAGCTTAGGCTCTTGGCCATCCTTGAATTTTACCTTGGGGTGCCTTGGGAATCCCCAAGCTTAGTGTCGGGGGAAACTGTCCACCACGAGCACCTATGGGACCGGAGCCCCTTGTTCGTGCGGTAAGGGAGCGGAGGGAGCACAAAGAGCAGATCGTAGAGCACACGCGGGCAGTTTACCCAGGTTCGGGCCGCGACGGACGCGTAAAACCCTACTCCTGCTTGGTTTGTATTGAGTGTTGGAGCTCGGGAGCTTGAAGAACTAGCTACACCGAGCGAAAGAGCTGTCTAGGTTCCGAACCCCTTCTACGTTGTGCATGGGCCTCCTTTTATAGCTCAAGGGGTCACCGACAGGTGTCAACGTAGAAGAAGGGGTAAAAATGTAACTTTGGTGGTAGTTGTAACAGTGCGGGAATAGTGGATGAACAGTGGTCATCACCTACTTTGACGGTGGGGGACAAGAGCATTTAATGCCCGTCGCCGTCGACCCCAAAAGCGCCCGCCCTTGCGTCTCCGTTTGCCACGGTGGTAGCTTCGTCACCGTGGAGTGCCACCGTGTCCCCCAGGCTGCACAGCCATCCGCCACGCGTCCCTGGAACGGCCCCAGGGCGACGCGTGGGTCGATGAGCTGGAGCGTGGGCACACAGCGTAACTCTCCCCGGCAAGCACCTTGCCGGGGCCTTGACCTTGCCGGGCCCTGGAGCTTGTCGATCCCCGGGCCCTGCCGGGGCGCATGTTGCGCCGAGGCATGTCTTCTGAGATGTAGTCCTCTGGTCTTCCTGGCAAGCTCCTCTTGCCAGGGGCTTGTGCTTAATGTAATAGTCTTGAGCCTGGAGCGGCCTTCCCGGCAAGCTCCACTTGCCGGGGCCTTGATCTTCTGACTTGTATACTTTGTTTTTGAATGGCTTAATAAGGACCGGAGGGGTTTCCGGCAAGCACGTGGTAGACCCTGCCGCGGGAAGCTGCTACTGCCCGTGCACAAGTTGGGGTACTAAGGTACCCCTATCTTAGTACACCGACAGGAGCCCCCGGGCCTGGGCCACACACGGTGCCGAGCGCTGTTGTGCCAGGCCCAAAACAGTGCACGGGCACGCGCGGCCCACGGTGAGCCGTAATTCCCCTTCCGCATCCGCCGCGTCCCTCCCTAACGGCACGCGTCGATTGCGGCGTCGTGGGAGAGAACGCGGCCACGTTCTTTAATGGGAAATGCGGACCGTCCCCCACTTTCCCCTTAAAAGCAGAGGAAGCAAGGGCAGTTACCTTACTTCGTCTTCATTGCTTCTTCCACCTCCAGAAATCCCCCTCTGCGCCCCGCCTCCTCATCTCCTCCGCCCTCTTCCGCATCCGCGGCGCCGTCGAGCTTTCCGCCCCTTCCTCCGCCGCCTCCGCCATGGCTCCGAAGGCCGAGAAGGCGAAAGCGGAGAAGACCAAGAGGGAGAAATCCGAGCAGGCGGCGAAGCTTGTCGCCCTGCGGAAGAGGAACGTCGTCTTCGCGCCAAGGCTCAGCGCAAGGGAGCTCTGGAACAAGTACTATCTCTTCTGGGCCAAGAAGACCAAGGCGCATCCTCGCACCAGGGTCTACCCGGCCGCCGCCAGAGATCTGTACCCCAGCGGGTATTTCTTCTTCGCTGTCTTCTTCCACTGCGGCCTGTGTCCTCCATTTTCGGAGTTTTTCTGTGATATTATGAACACCTACAACCTCCATCTCCTAGACTTCACCCCCAACGCCATCCTTACGATGGCGGTTTTCGCACATCTGTGCGAAAACTACATAGGGATCTATCCAAACGTAGCGCTCTTTCGGCATTTTTTCATGCCTAGAGCAGAGGCCGGCGCTCCCCTCTCTGGAGGTATTTCTTGGGTCTTCCGCTTGAACAAGAAGGAGTCGTATCTGAAAGGAGAGCTCCGCGGCAAGTGGGAGGAGTGGCGCGCGGATTGGTGCTGGATAGTGGAGGACGAGCCGCAGCCTTTCACTGCGCCGCGCACAACTGCTATAGTGCGCGGCAGGGACTGGAGTGATCTGGCCGCGGATGACATCAAGCTCAACGCTGCCCTTGTCAGGATTCTTCGTCTCCGGGTAGCCAAGTTGACCATCGGAGAGGTAGGAGCTGATTTCCTCCGCCGCCGCATTGCTCCTTTACAGGAAAGGAAAAGGCCAGCATGGGAGTTTGGCAATGCGGCGGACATAATGAGGTTGCGCCCGGGGTTGAACTACAACTTCACGGTGCTGGAGCTGAAGGGAATGCTCCGGGAGATTTTCAAGCACGACCCGGCTCACCCGGAGTGGTTTAAACCTCCCCGGGGAGTAGTACCTCTATGCAACAGCACCGCCCGGGACGCATTGCGCGCGATGATGCCCACGTGCGATTCTCACGGCGTCGACCCCACCTGGATAGTGCCGACGCCGGATGCCATCATGAGCTTCTTTGATAACTTGGTGGAGGTGCCGAAGAACTCCGAGGAGATCAAGGGTCTCACCCGGGCCACCACGGATCGAGAGATTACTTATATTGCTACCCGGGTGGAAGAGGCCGCCGCAGCCGCAGCGGTAGGAGACTTCGGGTTCACCATTGAAGAGGCAGAGGCCGAGGACGCGTCGTGCCAGGCCGAGGAGGCAGAGATCCGGAGACTTCTCAAACTTCCGCCCGACGAGCTCGCCGGGGTCCCTTCTCTGAGGCATGCCGGGATCCCCGGGGTTGTGAGCGAGGCCGCGGCAAGAGGCGAGGTTGCCGGAGGAAGCAGAGGTGCCGGAGGGAGCAGAGCCACCGGAAGGAGTAAGGCCGCGGGGCAGGGTGCTGGGCCCAGCGAGCCCACCGAGGAGGAGGAGGAGGAGGACGCCGGAGCCGACGAGGATACCGGCGGATCTCTGGGGCTCGACGACGACGTCTCCTCGTCCTTGGAGAGCTCCCCGCCCCGGGCAAGTCCCAAGCGGACACCGCCGAAGCGCCTCCGCAAGGCGGCTACGGCGACGAGGACGCAGGCGCCCCAACAGCAGCCCGCCCGCCAGGCGGCGCGCGCCACCAGAGCGAGCCAAACCGCGACGGAGGCGCCCCGCGAACCGGCGCCAAGCGGAGGAGGATCCTCCCAGAGCGGAGCGGCTGCTCCGCCTGCTCCCCGGGCCCCGGCATCAACAGAGGCTGGGTCTTCGCAGCCCCCAGCCCCGGGGACCGCCAAGCGCCCGAGGGAGCCTTCTCCTCCTGCTCCTCGCGCGGAAGCGCCTCAGGTGGAGTTCGACTTCTCTGCCCTGAGCGACGACGACGACGAGGAACAGGAGTAAGCACTTGTATTTTGTGATTTCTTTGATCCAGTCTTGATTCTTTCTTTGACGATTCTGATTTTGCTTCTTGCTTTGATTTCAGGACCCTGGCCCAGCGAGCGGCGAAGAAGGCCAAGGTTCCCGTGGTGGTGATCGAGGACGACTCGCCCGTCGCGGCGACAGGGGACGCGCCAGCGACGAACTTGCCGGACCCAGCCGCTGCTCCGAGGAGCAGCCCCCAGCGCAGCCCCCAGCGTAAGTCTGGTCTTGAGCTGTTTGCTCGTCGGGCGCACTTGAGGTTTTTGCCTTGTACTAACATCTCGTTGTTCTGGTTGTCTTGTTTGTCTTGCGCAGAGGTGGAGCCGCAGCCACAGGAGCGCCCGGAGACCGCCTCCGGCGAGCCACAGGTTCCACCCCCCCCCCCAAGGACGGACTCCACGGCGAGGGAGGGCGCTCCGCCAAGGACGAGTACTCCGCCAAGGGCGAGTACCCCGCCAAGGACGAGCAGCCCGACGAGGGTGGCTACCCCGCCAAGGGTGAACTCCCCGGCGAGGGAGACAGTTGTCGACGAAGTCCGCGAAGGTAAGTCTTGTAGCTTTGTCTTCTTGGACTTGTCTTTTTTGGATATTTGCTTGATCTTTTTCTTTTCTTCTTCTTCTAGATCCTCCTCCCCCAGAGCAGATGGAGACGGAGGTCATCGTCGAGGAGGAGGGCGCGCAAGGCGACGCCGGCGACGCCACTGTCGTCGAAGACATGGCAGGAGCCGACGAGCCTGCCGCGGAGGAGACTGCCCCGACCGTAGACGCCGCGGCCGGGGAGGGGGACGGCGGCCACACTGCCGGCCCGGAGGCGGCAGGAGCGTCAAGCGCTGCGCCGGCCGCCGACCCCTCCACCGAGAAGGAGCAGTCCGCCTTCTATCTTGAGGCTCCCAACGGCGTCTTCATACAAGTGCCGTGGGGATCCTCGTCGCGAGCCCCCGAGGAGGGAGAGACCTTTGATGGAGAGGTCCTCGCCTCCGCGGGGTTGAAGATCGTCGAAGCGCCTGGCGGGAGCGACGAGCCCGAGGAGGAGAAACTGCTTCACCGGCTCCTGGCCCTTTACCGGGCCAGGCAGGCGAAACATGAGTCTCGGGAAGCCCTCACCGCCAAGGCCGCATCAGATATGGAGAAACGCGCCGCGGAGCTCCGCGCCGCCAACCAGGCGGCCCTTCGCGACTTGGCGGAGGAGCGCGAGAGGCTTGCTGGAGAGTACCAAGAGTTCCTCCTGGAGAAGGCTGAGGCCGAGGAGCAGCAGCGACTCGTCGGAGAAGCGCTGTCCCAGCGAGAAGGAGCGCTCAACCAGCAGAAGGTCGACCTCGACGCTCACGAGGACGACCTTACTGCCCGAGAGCAGGCCCTTGGCGGAGAGTTGAAGGAAGCGAAGGCCGCCGCAGCCACCGCGGAGACCGCCAAGAAGGACCTCGAAGCTAAGGTGGTGCAGCTGGAGGAGTACCTGAAGGCGAGCACGGAGAGGGTCACCGCGCTCAACATAGAGCGCGAGAAGGACGCCCATACCAACTCAGAACTCCAGGTACGCCTCTCCAAGCAGGGCGACGAGCTCAAGGCCGCCAAGGACTCAATTGCTGATCTGGAGCTGAAAGTCTCTACGCTGAAAGATTCACTCGACGCCGTCCGGGACCGCGAAACCAAGCTGAAGGACGAGCTCCGCAAGGAGCGAGGCCTGGCGGAGAGCGCCGTCACCTCAGCTAGCAACTTCCGCCGGACCGTCGAAATATGGACTGAAGATCTGGTGGCTTCTGCTTCTAGCATCGACAAGGAGCTGATGGCGATGAGGGTGGAGCACCTCATATACTCTCCGGATCCAAATCTCCCTCACAGCGCCAAGCTCAGTCTTTTCTTCAGGGGGATCGCGCCGGCGCTCGCACGTCTGCAGCAGAAGCTCCCCGCGCAGCTGGCCGAGGAGTCGCGCCAACTCTGCGCGGGAACCCTGGAGCGCGTCTTGACCAAGATTGTCTACCGCAACCCTGGTATAAATCTTGTCAACGTCCTCCGCAGCTTGCCGGCCGACGCAGATCAGGAGGCACTGAAGGCGCAGGTCGCCCACATCATCGCCAAGGTGAACAAGATCTCCAGGCATGAAGGCGACCGCGTAGATTAGGCCTCTTTCTTTTTATTTCTTTTGCTGCTGCAAAGTGTGCCATGGACATGAATTAATTAGTGATTGCGACAAGTTATCCCTTGTAATATATTATCTTATTTCGATCAATCGATGCAGTGTTATCTCCCTTGCTTTGGTCCTTTACTTTGTATGCTTTTAACCCTACGCTTCCAGGGAACTTGCCGGCAAGGGGCCCTTGCCGCGAGCGCTGAGTGCTGGACTCTGAGCAGCCTGCTGGCCAAGGTCTTACCGGCAAGCAACCTTGCCGCAGCTAGTCGCAACACACTTAGCTTGCTGAGCGAACTCGAAAACGAAGCAAGGGCGCGACACTTGTCGCAGCTCACTTAAGTCGTTGAGCGTACTCGAAAACAAGATAAGGGTGCGGCTAGCCACGGGTAGGTTCCTCCGCGCACAGGTTTTCCATACAAAGTGTGGTTGTTCAAGGAAGATAACTAAAATTTAAAAATTTAAACTGCTAAAATTTTGGTAACTTAGCTTTCAAATATCGCTTGCTTCCCTGACAAGGCTTCTCTTTCCTGAACAGCACTCGGTTCATCCTCCATCTCCTTCCCCCCCGGCAAACTTGTGCGCGAGGAACATTCCTTCTGCTTAAGAGGGAAAGAAAAAGAGGAGGGAAAACAAGTATATGGCCTTTCGGCGTGCTAATGCTTACCGGGTGTGTGTGTGTGTGTGTTGCACAGAAATGCCAAATAGTGCATGCAAATAACGAAGAAAAGCATGGAGAAGGCAAATAGTGCAAAACACAAAAGCTTTACTGATGCACGGGATCTGCGCCCGGCTTTGTACAAAGGATTACATGCGACAGCGGCAAGACTTGTACAAAAGGTGGTTGCCGGAGAGGATCACGGCAACCGCGCCTTATGGGTGAAACTTGCGAAGATGCTCTATGTTCCAGGAGTTGCTCACCGGTAAGCCTTCTTCGGTCTCAAGGCGGACAGCGCCGGGCCTTGTTACTTGTCTCACCCGATAAGGGCCTTCCCACTTCGGCGTCAACTTGTTGGAATTCTTGGCGGACTGAACACGCCGAAGAACAAGGTCGCCTTCCTCAAGACTCCTGGCCTTAACCTTGCGGCTATGATAGCGGCGCAAGGCTTGCTGGTATCGAGCAGCTCGCACAGCAGCCTGGAGACGTTCCTCCTCGAGGAGCAATGCATCATCTTGTCGCAGTTGCTCTTGCTCGAGCTCATGATAAGCGAGCACTCGAGGAGATCCGTATATGAGTTCCGTGGGGAGAACTGCCTCTGCTCCATAGACGAGAGCAAAGGGTGTCTGTCCGGTGGCTCGACTTGGTGTCGTTCTGATTGACCAAAGAGCCGCCGGCAACTCCTCTATCCAGTTTTTTCCGCACTTGCGCAGCCTGTCAAAGGTCCTTGTCTTGAGCCCGCGCAGCACTTCAGCATTTGCCATTTCCGCTTGACCGTTGCTCCTCGGGTGGGCTACAGAAGCGAAGCAGACCTTGGCGCCAAGGTCTTGGACATATTGCATGAAGGTGCGACTAGTGAATTGCGTGCCATTGTCGGTGATGATCCTGTTAGGGATCCCGAAACGGCAAACAATCGACCTGAAGAACCTGACCGCTGACTGTGCTGTCACCTTTCTCACTTGTTCCACTTCTGGCCACTTTGTGAACTTGTTGATTGCAACGTACAAGTACTCAAAGCCCCCGACAGCACGGGGGAAGGGGCCGAGGATATCGAGCCCCCAGACCGAGAAGGGCCAGGACAAAGGGATCGTCTGGAGAGCTTGAGCTAGCTGATGAATTTGCTTGGCATGGAACTGGTACGCTTCACACTTGGTTACTTGTGCAGTTGCATCTTGGAGGGCTTCTGGCCAGAAGAACCCTTGCCGGAACGCCTTCCCGGCAAGTGCCCTTGCGCCAATGTGGTGGCCACATATGCCTCCGTGTATTTCTGCCAACAGCTTCTGTCCATCTTCTCTGGAAATGCACTTCAACCTGACACCATTGAGTCTTCTTCTGTACAGTTCGTTGTCTACGAATTGGTACATACTTGACTGCCTGGTTATCTTCTCTATCTCTTCTGGGTCGTTGGGAAGTTCTCCAGTTTGCAGAAAACGGACAATCTGCTGTGCCCATGCCGGAGCCCGAGGCTCAACGGCAAGGACTAAAGGCATGAGGGCCGCTGCGGGAACCCCAGCTTCTACGGCAAGAACCTCTGGTTCTGCCGGAGCTAATGGTCCCCCGGCAAGCTCGCCGGGGCGAGGCTTGTCGGGAACGCTTGCTTCAACTGTATAGACCCTAGGATCTGCAGGAGCAAACTGTTCCTCAGCGTTCTGATCATTGATCTTGGGGACCTTGGCGGTGGCCTCGGGGAGATCCGCCGGCAAGTAGTTGCTGGAGACCAACTTTCTCTTCTTGTGCTGCCCAATAGATGGTGTAACGGATGGCTGAGTCAACTTGAGCAAGAAGGTCCCTGGTTCCACAGGTAACTTCATCGCAGCACACTTTGAAAGGCCATCTGCAATGTCATTCTGAGCTCTTGGAACGTGCTCCATTTGCAGACCTTCAAAGTGTTCTTCAAGCTTCCTCACTTCATCTACATAAGCTTCCATCAAAGGGCTCTGGTAACTCTTGTTGACTTGCTGGACCACCAACTGAGAATCTCCCCGCACAATCAGCTTCTTAATCCCAAGTTCGGCCGCAATCCTGAGGCCGGCGAGCAAGCCTTCATACTCAGCAGTATTGTTTGTCGCTTGCTCCCTGGGAAAGTGCATCTGGATAACATACTTGAGGTGCTCTCCGGTGGGCGCGATGAGTACCACGCCGGCACCGGCGCCTTGCAGCGAGAAGGCACCATCAAAGTACATTACCCATCACTTGTCGCTTCTTGTACGGGAGCGCTTGTTTCTGGGACTTCTTCATCGGGCGTTGGGGTCCATTCAGCTATGAACTCTGCCAAAGCTCGGCTCTGGATGGTTGAAGTACTCTCAAACTTGATACCAAAGCTTGACAGCTCCAGTGCCCACTCGACGATCCTGCCTGTTGCTTCTGGGTTGTGAAATATCCTCTTCAGCGGAAAGCGAGTGACCACTGTTATCTCATGTGCTTGGAAGTAATGGCGCAGCTTTCTCGAGGCCATGAGGAGGTCGAAAAGCAACTTCTGCACCCCGGAGTATCTTGATCTAGCCCCCTGCAAGAGGGAACTCACAAAATACACCGGGCGCTGCACCATCTTTCTTCGCACTTCTCCTTGTTCTTGCGCAGAGTTGTCCTTGTCGGGGCCAGAGCTTGTCGGAGCAGCCCCCTGCTTGTCGCTGGATTCGCTTGCCGGTGGTGTAAACTCCTCATCGGCCTCCCTCTCCGCTACTAACGCAGCACTAACCACTTGATTGGTTGCCGCTAAGTACAGCAGCAACTTCTCTTGTGGCCTAGGTGCGACAAGTATTGGAGTGGAGGATAGGTACCCTTTCAAGTCTTGCAGCGCTGCCTCCGCTTCCGGAGTCCATTTCATAGGACCTGCCTTCTTCAAGATCTTGAAGAAAGGCAGGGCGCGTTCTGCAGACTTTGAAATGAACCTACTGAGGGCAGCTACACAACCTGCAAGTCTTCTTACGTCCTTGACGCGCTTCGGGGCTTCGATTTGCTCGATGGCTTTTATCTTGTCGGGATTGGCTTCAATCCCCCTCTGGGACACGAAGAACCCGAGAAGCTTGCCGGAGGGGACTCCGAAGACGCACTTCTCGGGGTTCAACTTAAGCTGGATCTTGCGCAGGTTCTCAAACGTCTCTTCCAAATCTTGGATCAGGGTATCCTTGCTCTTGCTCTTCACCACTATGTCATCCATGTAAGCTTCTACATTTATGTGGATCTGTGGCTCAAAAGCAGCGTATACTACCCTTGCAAATGTGGAGCCTGCATTCTTCAATCCGAAGGGCATGCGTATGAAGCAATATGTGCCACATGGAGTGATAAATGCAGTCTTCTCTTCATCTTCTTTGGCCATGAAAATCTGGTGGTAGCCTGAATATGCATCAAGGAAAGAGAGCAGCTCACATTCGGCGGTGGAGTCAACAATCTAGTCAATGTGTGGCAAGGGAAATGGATCCTTGGGACATGCTTTATTCACATCGGTGAAGTCTATACACAGTCTCCACTTCCCGTTGGCCTTACGCACGACAACTGGATTTGCTAACCACGTGGGATGGATCACGCCTCTAACCAGGCCTGCTGCTTCTAGTTTCTTGATCTCTTCGGCAATGAATTCTTGGCGCTCCACGGCTTGCTTCCTGACCTTCTGCTTGACGGGCCGCGCATGAGGACAAACAGCAAGCTTGTGCTCAATTATCTTCCTGGGAACACCGGGGATGTCAGATGGTTGCCAGGCAAACACATCGACATTCGCCCGCAGGAAGGCAACGAGCGCGCTTTCCTATTTGCTGTCAAGCGTAGCACTGATGGTGAAAGTACCACCAGTGCCGTCCTCCTTGGCGGACACCTTCTTGGTTGCCGGTGGAGCGGCCATCCCCTTCTTGCACTTGCCGGTGGAGCTCGATGGAACGTCCTCGACGGCAGCGCAGCACTGCGAAGAGGTGCGGTTGCCGGAGTGGGTCCTAGAGCA
This sequence comes from Secale cereale, assembly GCA_902687465.1. Classification (NCBI taxonomy): domain Eukaryota; kingdom Viridiplantae; phylum Streptophyta; class Magnoliopsida; order Poales; family Poaceae; genus Secale; species Secale cereale. Next base: position 779,043,247 of record LR738711.1, read on the forward strand.
CTTGCCGGACTTGGTCTTGGTCTTCTTCCCCTCGGGAGCTTCAGCGGCAAGTGGGCTGCTCTCCGCCGCTGCTGCTGCATCCCGGTAGATCTTGTCGGCGCAGATAAGCGCGTCCTTCTTGTCACCATGGACAGAGATGACGCTTATCGGCCCCGGCATCTTGAGTACATTGTAGGCGTAGTGGGAAGCTGCCATGAACTTGGCGAGGGCAGGACGTCCAAGTATCCCATTGTATGGCAATAGGATATCAGCAACATCGAAGGTTATCCTCTCCGTCCTGAAGTTCAGCTCCCCGCCAAAGGTCACTGGCAGAGTAATCTTCCCCTTGGGCTTGCTCCTCCCCGGGTTTATTCCTTGGAACGAACCGGTCTCTTTGAGCTCGCCGTCTGGGATTTGGAGTTTCTTGATCACAGCCGAGGAGATCAAGTTCAGGCCGGCCCCGCCGTCAACCAACATTTTGGTGACCTTGAGGTTGCGGATGGTTGGTGAGACCAACATCGGCAAGCACCCGACCGCTGTGGTGCGGTCAGGGTGATCCTCAAGATCAAAAATGATGGGCGTGCTGGACCACTTCAGCAGCCTGCGCGACTCAACGGGCGGCTCTGCTGCATTTACTTCCCGCACCCACTGCTTGAGTTGGCGGTGGGAAGTATGCAGAGAGGCGCCGCCGTCGACGCACAGGACTTCCGTGGCCTTCTGGAACTCCTGCTCGCTGTTATCATCTTCCTCCATGTCATCTTCGTCGTCTTCTTCATCCTTGTCGCGGCCCCGGGGAGGTCGGTCACCTTGCCGCTGCTTGGCCTTGCCGCGGCGTCCTCCCCGGCCATTGAATGGCCGCTTCTTGCTTGGCTCTCCTCCGCCACCTTGGGCCTTCTCCTTGTCGCGCCGCTCGTACTCAGCTTTCTGCTGCTCGACGAGGTATTCGACGCGTTTGCAGTTGGAGAGGTCGTGGCCCTTGGTGCGGTGGCTCTTGCAGTATTGCTTGTCGGAGCCGTCCTGCTTGTCGGCTGCCGCTACAGGGGCAGGCTCCTTGCCGGAGCCGCCAGCCTGTGCTTGCTTGGCGGGAGCCTCCTTGCCGGACTTCTCGACGGCAAGCACTTCCTTGTTCTTCTTTCTTCTATTGTTCCGCCGCCGGCTCTTCTTTGCCGGGGCGGCATCCTCGCTGTCGCTTCCCCCTGCGCCAGCATCCTCTCCGGGGAGTCTCCTTCCCTCTTCGGTGCGCGCGCACTTATCAGCTAGAGCATAGAGCTCGCTGACATTCCGTATCTTGGTCATGGCCATTTCTTCCCGCATGCGTCGGTTACGCACGTTCTGGTGGAACGCGCTGATAACCGCAGTAGGGTGGACGTCGGGGATGTTGTGCTGCACGCGGCTGAATCGTTAGATGTACTTGCGCAGAGGTTCTCCTTCCTTCTGGGCCAAAATGTGGAGATCACTCTCCTGGCCATGGGGTTTGTGGCCGCCCGTGAAGGCGCCAACAAACTGGTGGCAAAGATCTGCCCAAGAAGAAATGGAGCCTTCCGGCAAGTGCATAAGCCAAGAACGGACATTTGGCTTAAGCACCAGCGGGAAGTAGTTCGCCAGTATCTTCTCGTCGCGCCCCCCGGCAGCCTGCACCGCGATGGTGTAAATGCTGAGGAATTCCGAGGGTGCGTCTTGCCGTCGTACTTCTCCGGTACGTCGGGCTTGAAGTTTTTCATGCTGGGCCACTGGACGCGCCGCAGCTCACGGGTAAACGCAGGGCAACCTGCCGCGTACGGCAAGTCGCCTGGTTCACCGGGCGCGTGCGTATCGACAGCGGTCCCAGCTCGCTGATCTGATTGTCGCCGGGCTTCTCGGCGGCGCTCGATCGTCGTCCGAGCGTCTTCTTGTCGCCGATCGTCAAGGACCTGGCGCTGGTCCCAACGAGCCCGCGGATCCGACGACGCCGTGGAGTCGTCGTCGACGTTGATCCGGCGGGGAGGCGTCTTCTGCTTCCGCGGCGGGGAGTGCACGGTGGTTGCTCCCCCGGCGGTCTTGTCGCCATCGGCCTTCGTCTTCTCGACTTGCCGCGGCCACGACGTCGCCGGCTGCTGCGGCGTGTCATTGTTGGCGAAGGCGATGAGGCTTTGGATTGTTGCCCTCCAGTCTTCGGCCTTGTCTGCCGCTGGAGGGAAATCGAGGAGCAGTTGCGCTCTTGCGAGCGCTTCTGCTGGAGAGGAGGGGAGCGGGGGCGAGCGGTGCGAGGAGCGGGATATGCTCGGACTCCTAACAGGGTTAGAAGGAGCAGTTTCCCGCCCCGGCGACCGCACCTTGCTCGTGCCCGGACGGGGGTCTCGAGCATCCCGCGAACCTCCGGTTTGTCCTTGCCCCAGCAAGCGGATGGTACCTCCTGTACCACGGCGCTGCTGGGTCGTCGTCTGCTGAGATGGACGTGGCGCGTCCACGGAGATCGAGGCTCGGTCGTCCGTCTTGTCCTTGGATTTGGTGGTGCCGCGAGTTTCCTCGCCGGCGACCACCCTTCCGCCGACGTCTCCTCCACCCACCATTGGTTCTGGTGGTGGTGGAACAGACGCAGACGGGCCTCCGACCTCCGAAGCCTTCTTCTTCGGGGCCATGCTGTTGCGCGGCCCGTCAAGCAGAAGGTCAGGAAGCAAGCCGTGGAGCGCCAAGAATTCATTGCCGAAGAAATCAAGAAACTAGAAGCAGCAGGCCTGGTTAGAGGCGTGATCCATCCCACGTGGTTAGCAAATCCAGTTGTCGTGCGTAAGGCCAACGGGAAGTGGAGACTGTGTATAGACTTCACCGATGTGAATAAAGCATGTCCCAAGGATCCATTTCCCTTGCCGCGCATTGACCAGATTGTTGACTCCACCGCCGGATGTGAGCTGCTCTCTTTCCTTGATGCATATTCAGGCTACCACCAGATTTTCATGGCCAAAGAAGATGAAGAGAAGACTGCATTTATCACTCCATGTGGCACATATTGCTTCATACGCATGCCCTTCGGATTGAAGAATGCAGGCTCCACATTTGCAAGGGTAGTATACGCTGCTTTTGAGCCACAGATCCGCGTGTACCCCTACCTGGTGCGCCAAAGATGTCGGGGGAAACTGTCCACCACGAGCACCTATGGGACCGGAGCCCCTTGTTCGTGCGGTAAGGGAGCGGAGGGAGCACAAAGAGCAGATCGTGGAGCACACCCGGGCAGTTTACCCAGGTTCGGGCCGCGACGGACGCGTAAAACCCTACTCCTGCTTGGTTAGTATTGAGTGTTGGAGCTCGGGAGCTTGAAGAACTAGCTACACCGAGCGAAAGAGCTGTCTAGGTTCCGAACCCCTTCTACGTTGTGCATGGGCCTCCTTTTATAGCTCAAGGGGTCACCGACAGGTATCAACGTAGAAGAAGGGGTAAAAATGTAACTTTGGTGGTAGTTGTAATAGTGCGGGAATAGTGGATGAATAGTGGTCATCACCTACTTTGACAGTGGGGGACAAGAGCATTTAATGCTCGTCGCCGTCGACCCCAAAAGCGCCCGCCCTTGCGTCTCCGTTTGCCACGATGGTAGCTTCGTCACCGTGGAGTGCCACCGTGTCCCCCAGGCTGCACAGCCATCCGCCACGCGTCCCTGGAACGGCCCCAGGGCGACGCGTGGGTCGATGAGCTGGAGCGTGGGCACACAGCGTAACTCTCCCCGGCAAGCACCTTGCCGGGGCCTTGACCTTGCCGGGCCCTGGAGCTTGTCGCTCCCCGGGCCCTGTCGGGGCGCAGGTTGCGCCGAGGCATGACTTCTGAGATGTAGTCCTCTGGTCTTCCTGGCAAGCTCCTCTTGCCAGGGGCTTGTGCTTAATGTAATAGTCTTGAGCCTGGAGCGGCCTTCCCGGCAAGCTCCACTTGCCGGGGCCTTGATCTTCTGACTTGTATACTTTGTTTTTGAATGGCTTAATAAGGACCGGAGGGGTTTCCGGCAACCACGTGGTAGACCCTGCCGCGGGAAGCTGCTACTGCCCATGCACAAGTTGGGGTACTAAGGTACCCCTATCTTAGTACACCGACACTTAGGCTTTTGCCACTCCTTATTCCATAGTCCATCAAATCCTTACTCAAAACTCGAAAACTTCACAACACAAAACTCAACAGAAAAACTTATGAGCTCCGTTAGTATAAGAAAGGAAATCACCACTTAGGTACTGTTGTGAAATCATTCTAAATTCATATTGGTGACATATCTACTGTATTCCAACTTCTCCATGGTTCATAACCTCCGATACTACTCATGGATTCATCAAAATAAGCAAACACCACATGAAAAACAAAATCTGTTAAAAACAGAACGGTCTGTAGTAATCTAAAAGCTTTGCATAGTTCTGGACATCTAAAAATTCTGAAAAATTAGGACAGCGTAGGGACTTTGTATATCAATCATGTGCAATTTTTTTAGCTAATTATCACATTCCAGTGATTTATTGAATTTTCTGCAGTGGACACAAAGCTTCCTGATTTGCACAGAATCAAGTCACCTATCAACCACACTATCCCAAAGGCTTTACTTGACACTTTATTGAAACAAAAGCTACAAAGCATGATTACTACCGTAGCTTAATCATTTGAACACACAAAAACAGTAGGTAAAAGTATTGGGTAGTCTCCCAACAAGCGCTTTTCTTTAACGCCTTTTTAGCTAGGCATGATGATTTCAATGATGCTCACATAGAAGTAAAGAATTGAAACGCAAAAGGAGCATCATGAATCGCATGACAAGCACATTTAAGTCTAACCCACTTTCTATGCATAAGGATTTTGGGAGCAAACAATTTATAGGAACAAGAATCTACTAGCACATGAAGGAAAAACAAGCAATACTTCAAAACTTTCAACACAAAGAGAGGAAACTTGATATTATTGCAATAGGTAGAAGCATATTTCCTCTCTCATAATAATTTTCAGGGGCATCATGAATGAATTCAACAATATAGCTATCACACACATCACTCTTTTCATAATGCATAGACATAGAAGTCTTCCTACTCTCCACATAAGCAAATTTATTCTCATTCATAATAGTGGGAGCAAACTCAACAAAATAACTATCATGAGACACTTGATTAAAATCGTGATGACAAGTTTCATGGTTATTAGTATTCTTAATAACATAGGTGTCATCACAATAATCATCATAAATAGGAGGCATGCTTTTATCACAATAAATTTGCTCATCAAAACTTGGGGGACTAAAAATATCAGCTTCATCAAACATAGCATCCCCAAGCTTGTGGCTTTGCATTTCATTAGCATCATGGATATTCAAGAAATCATACTAATAACATTACAATCATGCTCATCATTCAAATATTTAGTGCCAAACATTGTATTGACTTCTTCTTCTATCAATTGAGCACAATTTTCCTTTCCATCATTTTCACAAACGAGATTATAGAGATGAATAATATGAGGCAACCTCAATTATATTTTTTGTAGTTTTCTCTTAGAAAACAAACTAGTGATAAAACAAGAAACTAAAAGATTCAATTGCAAGATCTAAAGATATACCTTCAAGCACTTACCTCCTCGGCAACGGCGCCATAAAAGAGCTTAGTTGACAGGATATGAGTGCCGCTTACCTAGCCTCCCCGGCAACGGCACCAGAAAAGAGCTTGATGTCTACTACACAACCTTCTTCTTGTAGACTTGTGTTGGGCGTCCAAGCGCAGAGTTTTGTAGGACAGTAGCAATTTTTCCTCAAGTGGATGACCTAAGGTTTATCAATCTGTGGGCGGCGTAGGATGAAGATGGTCCCTTTGGAGCAACCCTGCAACCAAATAACAAAGAGTCTCTTGTGTCCCTAACACACCCTATACAATGGTAAATTGTATAGGTGCACTAGTTTGGTGAAGAGATGGTGATACAAGTGTAATATGGATGGTACATATAGGTTTTTGCAATCTGAAAATATAAAAACAACAAGGTAACTAATGACTAAAGTGAGCACAAACGATAGTGCAATGCCTAGAAACAAGCCATGGGGTTCATACTTTCACTAGTGCAAGTTCTCTCAACAATAATAACATAATTGGATCATATAACAATCCCTCAACATGCAACAAAGAGTCACTCCAAAGTCACTAATAGCGGAGAACAAACGAAGAGATTATTGTAGGGTACGAAACCACCTCAAAGTTATTCTTCCTGATCAATCTATTGGTATATTCCTATAAGTGTCACAAAAAGCCCTAGAGTTTGTACTAAAATAACACCTTAAGACACACATCAACACATACCCTAATGTCACCTAGATACTCCAATGACAACACAAGTATCCGCGGGTTTGATTATATGATATGCATCACACAATCTTAGATTCATCTATTCAAACCAACACAAAGAACTTCAAAGAGTACCCCAAAGTTTCTACCGGAGAGTCAAGATGAAAATGTGTGCCAACACCTATGCATAAGTTCACAAGATTAATAGTTCTCATACTATTAAATGCTCTATTTGAAAGTTTTTATTATATCTCCCTTGGATGCCCATCATATTAGGACTAAATTTGCAACCCAAGAAAATTACAATGTTGTTTAGAGACTCTCAAAATAATATAAGTGAAGCCTGAGAGTTCATCAATTTCTGTAAAATAAAACCGCCGCCGTGTTCTAAAAAGATATAAGTGAAGCACTAGGGCAATTGACAAACTACTCCAAAAGGATATAAGTGAAGATCAATGAGTAGTCAAATAATTAACTAGCTATGAGAAGACCCTATCTCATTTAAGAATTTCAGATCTTAAGTACTTTTTTCAAGCAGCAAGAAATAAAATGACATTGCAAAGATAGGACATATCATGTGAAGAAGCAAAAACTTAGGCTAAACCGATACTAACCGATAATTGTTGATGAAGAAAGGTGGGATGCCTACCGGGGCATCCCCATGCTTACATGCTTGAGACTTCTTGAAATGTTATCTCGGGATGCCTTGGGAATCCCAAAGCTTGAGCTTTTTTGTCTCCTTAATTCCTCTTATGTCACGGTTTTCCTAAATCTCAAAAACTTCATGCACACAAAACTCAACAAGAACTCATGAGATAAGTTAGTATAAATCAACTCAAAACCTTAAAATTCTCTACTGTAGCAAATCACTAAAATTACAATTTGAAATTGCATACTAATTGCCTCTACATATTTAATACTCTTATCCTCAAATAGAATCATTAAACATGCAAACATATGCAAACATAACAGCAATCTCTCTAAACATGACAGTCTGTAAACAGTGGAATTATTCTCATAATTTCCTAGCTTTAAAAATTCCTAAAAATTACCAAGTTACATATAACTTATCCATGCTAACTTTGTAAAAATGTCAAGATTTTATCACGTTCGTACTATCAGGAAGAATTCAGACAATGATAGAAAACTTTATGTTTTCAAACAACAACATAATACTTGCAAAATAAGCATGGTAAAGGATATACTTGTCTTTTTTTATTGAAAAAAAAGATACTAAAACTTATTCTAAATAGTAGCAAGTAAATCTAGACGGAATAAAATGACGCTGCAAGCAAAACTCATATCAAGTGATGAATAAAAATATAGCCTCAAGTAAATTTACCTACAAACGAAGACGAAAGAGGGGATGCCATCCGGGGCATCCCCAAGCTTAGCCGCTTGGCCGTCCTTGAATTTTACCTTGGGCTGCCTTGGGAATCCCCAAGCTCAGGCTTTTGCCACTCCTTATTCCATAGTCCATCAAATCCTTACTCAAAACTTGGAAACTTCACAACACAAAACTCAACAGAAAATCTTATGAGCAAAAGTCTGGGTCATAGAACACCAGCATGATTTAAACCGGTGGTTATCATAAACCGGAACAATCATTGGGCAAACGCCAAGAGGGCCAAGAGCCTCATCAGAATCTACACATTCAATTATGCCTGCCGGATTAAGGACCTCAGGTACACTTAATCACAGGTAAGATAATGACCGGTGTTTATTAAACCGGCCTGGCTTTCGACTATAAGTCGCCAGTATGAGATAAGATAATGACCGGTGTTCATTAAACCGGCCTGGCTTTTGACTATCAGTCGCCAGTATGAGATAAAATAATGACCGGTGTTCATTAAACCGGCCTGGCTTTGATTATAAGTCGCCAGTATGAGATAAAATAATGACCGGTGTTTATTAACCCGGCCTGATTGTGATCAAATATCACTGGAACCGGTTTTCAAACCGGATTATATTCTTCAAATCTTTAAATAGCCAACATGGCTGGATGTTTATTATGGTTATCAATAACCAATATTATAATTGAGGTTTTTTCAAAGTCACTTCAAGCGCAATGGATATCATATTGTTAATGGTATGATTTATTTTACAAAGGAATAGTCCCGAGTCGGTGCAGGCTTACAACCCGGCACTTGGGGGCTACATTATTCAAATTGAGATGACACCAAATACACAAATCTCATGTTGCTGCAAGCATGCACCATGACACTTGGGGGCTAATGCAAAGTCACTTTTTAATGGCCTTGTTGAAGACCCGACTCATCACATCATAATGAGCCGGCCCTTGGGGGCTACCAATCGCTCCTGTCAAACAATTCAAGGTACACAAGTATTAATCCATTATATTGAAGGGTCCACTGCTCAGTTGGTAAAGCACAAAGCTCTTAACCTTGTGGACGTGGGTTCAAACCCCACGATGGAAGTTACATTATATAATGTTATTTTCAATAATTATATCTACAAAGTCCCTGCTCATTATTGCATAATAACCCGGCACTTGGGGGCTACATGTTGCTATTCAAGTTTACATGATCATATTTTCAAAGTCCCTGCTCATTATTAAATAATGACCCGGCACTTGGGGGCTACATAATATGGAATATTCAGTTTCATAGTGATTGGGATGAACAATCCGGATTTCTTCAAGATTATACAATGCTATTTTCAATGAAGTATATACAAAGTCCCTGCTCATTATTACATAATGACCCGGCATTTGGGGGCTACATATGTGGAATATTCAGTTTTGACTAGTAACTGAGATGAACAATCTGGATTTCTTCAAGATTGCAACATTTATATTGAAACAAGTCTTAAGATATCACTATGTTCTCCTCTTAAGACTTGGGGGCTACAGGTAATATGCATATAAACGAGGAATATCTTCAAATTCTCAGTTCTGGAAAATCAGGAAGATTAATTGTGTGACCCGGCGTTGGCAACAATCATAACTCGGCGTCTATAAGACAGCCATGACCTGGAATTATCAGTTTTTATAACCCGGCAATTTTGGCAATCATAAACCGGCAAGTTTTACATCTTCAAGCTGGCTGGATATCAATTGAATATTTAAAGACCAATATTTTTATCAAGTCAGAGCATTGAAGGTCGAGTCAAATGGATTCTTGATTTACAATATTTCTTATACAAGCAAGTTGATTATGAAGCTGGTCTGTTGACCCGGATTTTTTAGAAGAAGGAAATGACAAGGACTTCAAGATGATCCGGTGCCGGTTTACAAGAATTCTTAACCCGGAGCACAACCTGTCAGATCTGTTCTTGTGTTTATTTTGCAGCATAAGTTTACCATGGGTAAATCCAAGCTAAACTTGGGGGCTAATGTCGGGGATATACCCCGCGGTATAAACCGGCCGGAATTATAACCCGGCCGGACTTGGTGTTTTACTTAAGACGGTTTACACTTGGCAATTTACTGGTAACCCGGCAGGCGGATCATGGATGACAAGGCCCAAGGCCCAGAAGGCCGGTTCACGTTATGGTGGGCCGGTTTATGAATAAAGCGCAAGGAATATTCTCCTACAAAGGAAGCAAGACTAGGACTCCTTGTAATAGATCAATCCTAGTCCTACTAGGACTAGTCATGTAATCCGCCCCCTCAACATATATAAGGAGGGGCAGGGCTCCCCAAAGAGGGACAAGTTTTACAAGCCACAAGCAGACAAGTTTCTAGGGCTAGACACCAAGAGCCGGTTTACCGGCGACACCACGAGGATGATAATGAGACCTAGCCTCAAACAGCACGTAGGGCTATTACCGGACGATGTTTCCCGGGGCCCTAAGCTGTCTAAATCCGTGTCTTACATCGCGTCTCTTGATTCCGCTCAACCCCTCTCAAGCTACTACATAGATGCGCGGCCTCACGACTAAGTCCTTACCCTAGGACATCTGCCGTGCTAATTCCACGACAATTAGTATAAGAAAGCAAATCACCACTTAGGTATTGTTGTGAACTCATTCTAAATTCATATTGGTGTTATATATACTGTATTCTAACTTCTCTGTGGTTCATACCATCCGATACTATTAATGGATTCATCAAAATAAGCAAACAACACATGAAAAATAGAATCTGTTAAAAACAGAACAGTCTGTAGTAATCTGAAAACTTCGCATACTTCTGGAACTCTAAAAATGTTGAAAACTTAGGAAATCGTAGGCAATTTGTATATCAATCAGGTGTAAAACATTCATCTAATTATCATGTTCCGGTGATTTATTGAATTTTCTGTACTGGATGCAAAACTTTCTGTTTTTGCGCAGAATCAAGTCAACTATCAACCACAGTATCCCAAAGGTTTTACTTGGCACTTTATTGAAACAAAAGCTATAAAACATGATTACTGCCGTATCTTAATCATGTGAACACACAAAAACAGTTGGTAAAAGTATCGGGTTGTCTCCCAACAAGCGCTTTTCTTTAACGCCTTTTTAGCTAGGCATGATAATTTCAATGATGCTCACATAGAAGTAAAGAATTGAAACGCAAAAAGAGCATCATGAATCGCATGACAAGAACATTTAGTTCTAACCCACTTCCTATGCATAAGGATTTTGTGAGCAAACAATTTATAGGAACAAGAATCAACTAGCACAGGAAGGCAAAACAAGTAATACTTCAAAACTTTCAACACATAGAGAGGAAACTTGATATTATTGCAATAGGTAGAAGCATATGTTCCTCCCTCATAATAATTTTCAGGGGTATCATGAATGAATTCAACAATATAACTATCACATACAACACTCATTTCATGATGCATAAACATAGAAGTTTTCCTACTCTCCACATAAGCAAATTTATTCTCATTCATAATAGTGGGAGCAAACTCAATAAAATAACTATCATGAGACACTTGATTAAAATGATGATGACAAGTTTCATGGTTATTAGTATTCTTTATAACATAGGTGTCATCACAATAATCATCATAAATAGGAGGCGTGCCTTTATCATAATAAATTTTCTCATCAAAACTTGGGTAAATAAAAATATCATCTTCATCAAACATAGCATCCCCAAGCTTCTGGGTTTGCATATCATTAGCATCATGGATATTCAGAGAATTCATACTAACAACATTGCAATCATGCTCATCATTCAAATATTTAATGCCAAACATTTTATTAACTTCTTCTTCTATCAATTGAGCACAATTTTCCTTTCCATCATTTTCACAAAAGAGATTATAGAGATGAATAATATGAGGCAGCCTCAATTCCTTTTTTTTGTAGTTTTCTTTTAGAAACCAAACTAGTGATAAAACGAGAAACTAAAATATTCAATTGCAAGATCTAAAGATATACCTTCAAGCACTTACCTCCCCGGCAACGGCGCCAGAAAAGAGCTTCGTTGACGGGATGTGAGTGTCGCTTACCTAGCCTCCCCGACAACGGCGCGAGAAAAGAGCTTGATGTCTACTACACAACCTTCTTCTTGTAGACTCGTGTTGGGCCTCCAAGCGCAGATTTTTGTAGGACAATAGTGATGACCCACAAGTATAGGGGTTCAATTGTAGCTCTTTTCGATAAGTAAGAGTGTCAAACCCAACGAGGAGCAGAAGGAAATGATAAGTGTTTTTCAGTAAGGTAGTATCTGCAAGTGCTGAAATTGTAAGTAGCAGAGTAGTTTGATAACAAGAAAGTTTTGTAATGAGCAAGTAACGATAGTAGTAGCAAAAGTGCAGCAAGATAGCCCAATCCCTTTCAGGCAAAGGACAGGCCAAGACGGCCTCTTATAATAAGCAAAGCGTTCTTGAGGGTACACGGGAATTTCATCTAGTCACTTTCATCATGTTGCTTCAATTTGTGTTCGCTACTTTGATAATTTGATATGTGGGTGGATCGGTGCTTAGGTGTTGTTCTTACTTGAACAATCCTCTTACTTATGATTAACCCTCCTGCAAACATCCGTAACTACAAGAAAAGTATTAAGAATAAATTCTAACCATGGCATTAAATTTTTGGATCCAATCGGTCCCTTACGGAATAGCGCATAAACTGGGGTTTAAGCTTCTGGCACTCTCGCAACCCACCATATAATTACTACTCCACAATGTAGTCGACGTTCACATGACACCACTAAGGGAATCACAACATACATACTATCAAAATATCGAACACATATCAAATTCACATTATTACTTGCAACATGATTTCTCTCATGACCTCAAGAACAAAGGAAACTACTCACAAGTGATAAACATTCTCAAGATCAGAGGGGTATTGAATAGAATATTGGATCTGAACATATAATCTTCCACGAAATAAACAATATAGTAATCAACTACAAGATGTAATCAAGATTACTAGTCACCCATAAGCACCAATCTATAGTTCTGGTAACAAGATTGAATACAAGAGATGAACTAGGGTGTGAGATGAGATGGTGTTGTTGAATATGTTGATGAAGATAACCCTCCCCAAGATGGGAGAGTTGTTGGTGATGATGATGATGATGATTTCCCCCTCCGGGAGGGATGTTCCCCCGATAGAATCGCTCCACCGGAGGGCAAAAGTGCTCCTGCCACAGGTTCTGCCTCGAGACGGCGGCGCTCCATCCCGAACATCTTCTCCTTAATTTTTCTATGTCAGAAGGGCTTATATACCAGGAGAAGGGCACTGGAGATGGGCCTGGGTGAGCACAACCCACCAGGGCGCACCTGGGGGGCCTGGCGCGCCCAGCTGGGTTGTGCCCACCTGGTGGGCCCCCTCTTGTGGTTATCAGTTCCAGTATTTTTTATATATTCCATTAAAATCTCCGTGAAGTTTCAGCTTATTTGGAGTTGTGCAGAATAGGTGGCCTCTCATAGCTTTTTCAGGTCTAGATTTCCAGCTGCCAGAATTCTCCCCCTTGATGCAGTCCTTGCAAATTATGCCAGAAAAGGCATTAGAATTACTCCAAAAAACATTATTATGCATAATAACAACATAAATAACAGCAAGAAAACATGATGCAAAATGGATGTATCAAGTAGCTATTTTCCCTCAAGTGGATGACCTAAGGTTTATCAATCCGTGGCAGGCATAGGATGAAGATGGTCTCTCTAGAGCAACCCTGCAACGAAATAACAAAAAGTCTCTTGTGTCCCCAACACACCCAATACAATGGTATAGTATAGTTGCACTAGTTCGGCGAAGAGATGGTGATACAAGTGTAATATGGATGGTAGATATAGGTTTTTGTAATCTGAAAATATAAAAACAGCAAGGTAACTAATCATTAAAGTGAGCACAAACGGTATTGCAATGCTTAGAAACAAGGCCTAGGGTTTATACTTTCACTAGTGCAAGTTCTCTCAACAATAATAACATAATTGGATCATATAACAATCCCTCAACGTGCAACAAAGAGTCACTCCAAAGTCACTAATAGCGGAGAACAAACGAAGAGATTATTGTAGGGTACGAAACCACCTCAAATTTATTCTTTCTGATCGATCTATTGGGCTATTCCTATAAGTGTCACAAACAGCCCTAGAGTTTGTACTAAAATAACACCTTAAGACACACATCAACACAAACCCTAATGTCACCTAGATACTCCAATGACAACACAAGTATCCGCGGGTTTGATTATACAATATGCATCACACAATCTTAGGTTCATCTATTCAAACCAACACAAAGAACTTCAAAGAGTGCCCCAAAGTTTCTACCGGAGAGTCAAGATGAAAACGTGTGCCAACCCCTATGCATAAGTTCACAAGATTAATACTTCTCATACTATTAAATGCTCTATATGAAAGTTTTTATTATATCTCCCTTGGATGCCCATCATATTAGGACTAAATTCATAACCCAAGCAAATTACCATGCTGTTTAGAGACTCTCAAAATAATATAAGTGAAGCCTAAGAGTTCATCAATTTCTATAAAATAAAACCACCGTCGTGTTCTAAAAAGATATAAGTGAAGCACTAGAGCAACTGACAAACTACTCCAAAAGGATATAAGTGAAGATCAATGAGTAGTCAAATAATTAACTAGCTATGAGAATACCCTATCTCATTTAAAAAATTTAGATCTTAAGTACATTATTCAAATAGCAAGTAAAATAAAATAAAATGACATTGCAAGGATAGCACATATCATCTGAAGAAGCAAAAACTTAGGCTAAACCGATACTAACCGATAATTGTTGATGAAAGGTGGGATGCCTACCGGGGCATCCCCAAGCTTAGATGCTTGAGACTTCTTGAAATGTCATCTTGGGATGCCTTGGGCATCCCAAAGCTTGAGATTTTGCGTCTCCTTAATTCCTCTCATGTTGCAGTTTCCCTAAATCTCAAAAACTTCATCCACACAAAACTCAACAAGAACTCGTGAGATAAGTTAGTATAAATCAACTCAAAACCTTAACATTCTCTACTGTAGAAAATCACTAAAATTATAATTTGAAATTGCATACTAATTGCCTCTACATATTTAATACTCTTATCCTCAAATAGAATCATTAAACATTGAAACATATGCAAACAATGCAAACATAACAACAATTTGTCTAAATAGGACAGCCTGTAAAGAGTGGAATTGTTCTCATACTTTCCTATCTTTAGAAATTCTGAAAATTACCAAGTTACAGAGAACTTATTCGTGCTACCTTTGTAAAAAAATCAAGATTTTATCTCGTTCTTACTATCCAGAAGAATTCAGACAATGATAGAAAACTTTCTGTTTTCAAATAGCAACATATATACTTGCAAAATAAGCATGGTAACAGCTATACTTGTCTTTTTTATTGAAATGAAATATATTAAAACTTATTCTAAATAGTAGCAAGCAAATCTAGACGGAATAAAATGACGCTCCAAGAAAAACTCGTATCAAGTGGTGAATAAAAAATATAGCCTCAAGTAAATTTACATATAGACGAAGACGAAAGAGGGGATACCATCCGGGGCATCCCCAAGCTTAGGCTCTTGGCCGTCCTGGAATTTTACCTTCGGGTGCCTTGGGAATAAGTATCCGCGGGTTTAATTATATGATATGCATCACACAATCTCAGATTCATCTACTCAAGCCAACACAAAGAACTTCAAAGAGTGCCCCAAAGTTTCTACCGGAGAGTCAAGATGAAAACATGTGCCAACCCCTATGCATAAGTTCACAAGGTCACTGAACCCGCAAGTTGATCACCAAAACATACATCAAGTGTCACCATAGATAAGCACATGCAAGACATACATCAAGTGTTCTCAAATCCTTAAAGACTCAATCCAATAAGATAACTTCAAAGGGAAAACTCAATCCATTACAAGAAGGTACAGGGGGAGAAACATCATAAGAACCAACTATAATAGCAAAGCTCGCGGTACATCAAGTTTGTGTCAAAACAAGAACACAAGAGAGAGAGAGAGAGAGAGATAAAATACATAGCTACTGGTACATACCCTCAGCCCCGAGGGTAAACTACTCCCTCCTCATCATGGAGATCGTCGGGATGATGAAGATGGCCATCGGTGATGGTTTCCCCCTCCGGCAGGGCCAAAATGGGCTCCTGGTTGGTTTTTCATGGCTACAGAGGCTTGAGACGGCGGAACTCCCGATCTAGGTTTTTTTCTCGGGGTTTCGGTATTTATAAGAATTTTTGGCATCGAGAACAAGTCAGGGGGGTCCACGAGTCAACCACAAGGTAGGGAGCACGCCCTAGGGGGGGTCACGCCCTCCACCCTTGTGGAGGCCTCGTGGCTCTTCTGGCCAAACTCTTTTGTTTCGGGGGCTTCTTCTGGTCCATAAAAAATCATAATAAATTTTCAGCTCGTTTGGACTCCGTTTGATGTTCCTTTTCTGTGAAACTCAAAAACAAGGAAAAAACATAAACTGGCACTAGGCTCTAGGTTAATACGTTAGTCCCAAAAATCATATAAAATAGCATATAAATACATATAAAACATCCAAGATATATAATATAATAGCATGGAACAATCAATAATTATAATACGTTGGAGACGTATCATAGGGCACCGTCTAAATCCATTGAGACGATACCGTATGAATTATGGTTTGGCAAGAAACCAAAGCTGTTGTCGGGGGAAACTGTCCACCACGAACACCTATGGGACCGGAGCCCCTTTGTACGTTGCGGTAAGGGAGCGGAGGAAGCACAAAGAGCAGATCGAGGAGAGCACGCGGGCAGTTTACCCAGGTTCGGGCCGCGACGGACGCGTAAAACCCTACTCCTGCTTAGATTGTATTGAGTGTTGGAGCTCGGGAGCTTGAAGAACTAGCTACACCGAGCGAGAGAGCTGTCTAGGTTCCGAACCCTTTCTACGTTGTGCATGGGCCTCCTTTTATAGCTCAAGGGGTCACCGACAGGTGCCAACGTAGAAGAAGGGCAAAAATGTAACTTTGGTGGTAGTTGTAACAGTGCGGGAACAGTGGATGAACAGTGGTCATCACCTACTTTGACAGTGGGGGACAAGAGCATTAAATGCCCGTCGCCGTCGACCCCAAAAGCGCCCGCCCGTGCGTCTCCGTTTGCCACGGTGGTAGCTTCGTCACCGTGGAGTGCCACCGTGTCCCCCAGGCTGCACAGCCATCCGCCACGCGTCCCTGAAACGGCCCCAGGGCGACGCGTGGGTCGATGAGCTGGAGCGTGGGCACACAGCGTAACTCTCCCCGGCAAGCACCTTGCCGGGGCCTTGACCTTGCCGGGCCCTGGATCTTGTCGCTCCCCGGGCCCTGCCGGGGCGCATGCTGCGCCGAGGCATGTCTTCTGAGATGCCGTCTTCTGGTCTTCCTGGCAAGCTCCTCTTGCCAGGGTCTTGTGTTAATGCTATAGTCTTGAGCCTGGGACGGCCTTCCCGACAAGCTCCACTTGCCGGGGTCTTGATCTTCTGATTTGTATACTTTGTTTTTGAATGGCTTAATAAGGACCAGAGAGGTTTCCGGCAAGCACGTGGTAGACCCTGCCGCGGGAAGCTGCCACTGCCCGTGCACAAGTTGGGGTACAAAGGTACCCCTATCTTAGTACACCGACAGGAGCCCCCGGGCCTGGGCCACACACGGTGCCGAGCGCTGTTGGGCCAGGCCCAAAACAGTGCACGGGCACGCGCGGCCCACGGCGAGCCATAATTCCCCTTCCGCATCTGCCGCGTCCCTCCCTAACGGCACGCGTCGATTGCGGTGTCGTGGGAGAGATCGTGGCCACGTTCTTTAATGGGAAATGCGGAGCGTCCCCCACTTCCCCCTTAAAAGCAGAGGAAGCAGGGGCAGTTTCCCTCCTGTGCTTTCATTGCTTCTTCAACCTCCAGAAACCCCCCTCTGCGCTCCGCCTCCACACCTCCTCCGCCGTCTTCCGCATCTGCGCCGCCGCCGAACTCCTCGCCCCTTTCCTCGCCGCCTCCGCCATGGCCCCGAAGACCGAGAAGGCGAAGGCGGAGAAGGCCAAGAAGGAGAAATCAGAGCAGGCAGCGAAGCTTGCTCTCTTGCGGAAGAGGAACGTCGTCTTCGCGCCAAGGCTCAGCGCGAGGGAGCTCTGGAACAAGTATTACCTCTTCTGGGCCAAGAAGACCAAGGCACATCCCCGCACCAGAGTCTACCCGGCCGCCGCCAGAGATCTGTACCCCGGCGGGTATTTCTTCTTCGCTGTCTTCTTTCACTGTGGCTTGTGCCCTCCGTTCTCGGAGTTTTTCTGCGACATCATGAACACGTACAACCTCCATCTCTTAGACTTCACCCCCAACGCCATCCTTACGATGGCGGTTTTCGCACATCTGTGCGAAAACTACATAGGGATCTATCCAAACATAGCACTCTTTCGGCATTTCTTCATGCCTAGAGTAGAGGCCGGCGCCCCCCTCTCCGGGGGGATCTCTTGGATCTTCCGCTTGAACAAGAAGGAATCTTATCTGAGAGGGGAGCTCCGCGTCAAGTGGGAGGAGTGGCGCGCGGATTGGTGCTGGGTAGTGGAGGACGAACCGCAGCCTTTCACTGCGCCGCGCACAACAGCTATAGTGCGCGGCAGGGACTGGAGCGATTTGGCCGCGGATGACGTCAAGCTCAACGTTGCCCTTGTCAGGATACTTCGTCTCCGGACAGCCAAGTTGACCATCGGAGAGGTAGGGGCAGATTTCCTCCGCCGCCGCATTGCTCCTTTACAGGAGAGGAAAAGGCCAGCATGGGAGTTCGGCAATGCGGCGGATATTATGAGACTGCGCCCAGGATTGAACTTCAACTTCACGTCGCTGGAGCTGAAGGGGATGGTCCGGGAGCTTTTTAAGCACGACCCGGCCCATCCGGAGTGGTTTAGACCTCCCCGGGGAGTGGTGCCGTTGTGCAACAGCACCGCCCGGGATGCCTTGCGGGCGATGATGCCCGCGTGTGATTCTCATGGCGTCGACCCAACATGGATAGTGCCCACGCCGGATGCCATTATGAGTTTCTTTGATAACTTGGTCG
This sequence comes from Secale cereale, assembly GCA_902687465.1. Taxonomy (NCBI): domain Eukaryota; kingdom Viridiplantae; phylum Streptophyta; class Magnoliopsida; order Poales; family Poaceae; genus Secale; species Secale cereale. Next base: position 779,061,923 of record LR738711.1, read on the forward strand.
AGGTGCCGAAGAACACCGAGGAGATCAAGGGTCTCACCCGGGCCACCACGGATCGAGAGATAGCTTATATTGCTACCCGGGTGGAAGAGGCCGCCGCAGCCGCAGCGGTAGGAGACTTCGGGTTCACCGTTGACAAAGCAGAGGCCGAGGACGCATCGTGCCAGGCCGAGGAGGCAGAGATCCGGAGACTTCTCAAACTTCCGCCCGACGAGCTCGCCGGGGTCCCTTCTCTGAGGCATGCCGGGATCCCCGGGGTTGTGAGCGAGGCCGCGGCAAGAGGCGAGGTTGCCGGAGGAAGCAGAGGTACCGGAGGGAGCGGAGCCACCGGAGGGAGCAGGGCCGCGGGGCAGGGTGCTGGGCCCAGCGAGCCCACCGAGGAGGAGGAGGAGGAGGACGCCGGAGCCGACGAGGATACTGGCGGATCTCTGGGGCTAGACGATGTCTCCTCGTCCTCGGAGAGCTCTCCGCCCCGGGCAAGTCCCAAGCGAACTCCGTTGAAGCGCCTCCGCAAGGCGCCTACAGCGACGAGGACGCAGGCGCCCCGACAACAGCCTGCTCGCCGGGCGACGCGAGCCACCAGGGGGAGCCAGGCTGCGACGGAGGCGCCCCGTACATCAGCCGCGACGGAGGCGCCCCGCGCAACAGCTGCGGCGGAGGCGCCCCGTGTGCCAGCGCCAAGTGGAGGGGGATCCTCTCAGAGTGGAGCAGCTGCTCCGCCTGCTCCCCGGGCCTCGGCGTCGACGGAGGCTGGGTCTTCGCAGCCCCCAGCCCCGGAGACCGCCAAGCGCCCGAGGGAGCCTTCTCCTCCTGCTCCTCGCGCGGGGGCGCCTCTGGTGGAGTTCGACTTCTCCGCCCTGAGCGACGACGACGACGAGGAACAGGAGTAAGCACTTGTATTTTGTAGCTTCTTCAATTCTGTCTTGATTCTTTCGTTGATGATTCTGATCTTGTTTCTTGATTTGCCTGCAGGACCCTGACCCAACGGATGGCGAAGAGGGCCAAGGTCCCCGTGGTCGAGGTCGAGGACGACTCGCCCGTCGCGGCGACAGGGGACGCGCCGGCGACGAACTTGCCGGACCCAAGCGCTGCTCCGAGGAGCAGCCCCCAGCGCAGCCCCCAGCGTAAGTCTGGGCTTGATCTTTCCGCTCGTCGGGCGCACATGAGGTCTTTGCTTGATACTAACGTTTTGTTGCTCTGTTTGTCTTGCTTGTCTTGTGCAGAAGTTGAGCCGCAGCCGCAGGAGCGCCCGGAGACTACTCCCGATGAGCTGCAGATTCCACCCTCCCCGCCAAGGACGAACTCCCCGGCGAGGGAGGATGTTCCGCCAAGGACGGGCTCCCCGCCAAGGGCGGGCAGCCCGACAAGGGTGGCCACCCCGCCAAGGGAGGGCACAGGCGGCCCTCCGCCATCAGGGGCCACTACTCCCCCGCCAAGGGAGGAATCCCCGGCGAGGGACCCTGTCATCGAAGACGTCCGCGAAGGTAAATTTTGCAGCTTTATCTTCTTGGACTTGTCTTTTTTGGATATTTGCTTGATCTTTTTCCTTTCTTCTTCTTCTGTTAGATCCTCCTCCCCCGGAGCGGATGGAGACGGAGGTCGTCATCGAGGAGGAGGGCGCGCAAGGCGATGCCGGCAATGCCACTGTCGTCGAGAACATGGCGGGAGCCGACGAGCCTGCCGCGGAGGAGACTGCCCCGACCGCAGACGCAGTGGCCGGGGAGGGGGACGGCGGCCACACTGCCGGCCCGGAGGCGGCAGGAGCGTCGAGCGCTGCGCCGGCCGCCGACCCCTCCGCCGGCAAGGAGTAGTCGGGCTTCTATCTTGAGGCCCCCAATGGCGTCTTCATACAAGTGCCGTGGGGGTCTTCGTCGCGAGCCCCCGAGGAGGGAGAGACCTTTGATGGAGAGGTCCTCGCCTCCGCGGGGTTGAAGATCGTTGAAGCGCCTGGCGGGAGTGATGAGCCCGAGGAGGAGAAACTGCTTCACCGGCTCCTGGCCCTTTACCGGGCCAGGCAGGCGAAACTTGAGTCTCGGGAAGCCCTCACCGCCAAGGCTGCGACAGACTTGGAGAAACGCGCCGCAGAGCTCCGCGCCGCCAACCAGGCGGCCCTCCGCAACTTGGCGGAGGAGCGCGAGAGGCTTTCCGGAGAGCAGCAGGAGTTCCTCCTAGAGAAGGCTGAGGCCGAGGAGCAGCAGCGACTGGTCGGTGAAGCGCTGTCCCAGCAAGAAGGGGCGCTCAACCAGCGGAAGGTCGACCTCGACGCTCACGAGGACGACCTTACCGCCCGGGAGCAGGCCCTTGGCGGAGAGTTGAAGGAAGCGAAAGCCGCCGCGGCCACCGCGGAGACCGCCAAGAAGGACCTTGAAGCTAAGGTGGTGCAGCTGGAGGAGTACCTGAAGGCGAGCACGGAGAGAGTCACCGCGCTCAACATAGAGCGCGAGAAAGACGCCCATACCAACTCTGAACTCCAGGTACGCCTCTCCAAGTAGGGCGACGAGCTAAAAGCCGCCAAGGACTCAATTGCTGATCTGGAGTTAAAGGTCTCTACGTTGAAAGATTCACTCGACGCTGTCCGGGACCGCGAAACCAAGCTGAAGGACGAGCTCCGCAAGGAGCGAGGCCTGGTGGAGAGCGCCGCCACTTCAGCTAACAACTTCCGCCGGACCGTCGAAATATGGACCGAAGATCTGGTGGCTTCTGCTGGTAACATCGATAAGGAGCTGATGGCGCTGAGGGTGGAACACCTCATATACTCTCCGGATCCAAATCTCCCCCACAGCGCCAAGCTCAGTCTTTTCTTCAGGGGGATCGCGTCGGCGCTCGCACGTCTGCAGCAGAAGCTCCCCGCGCAGCTGGCCGAGGAGTCGCGCCAGCTCTGCGCGGGGACCCTGGAGCGTGTCTTGACCAAGATTGTTTACCGCAATCCTGGTATTAATCTCGTCAACGTCCTCCGCAGCTTGTCGGCCGACGCAGATCAGGAGGACCTGAAGGCGTAGGTCGCCCACATCATCGCCAAGGTGAACAAGATTTCCAGGCGTGAAGGCGACCGCGTAGATTAGGCCTCTTTCTTTTTATTTCCTTTGCTGCTGCAAAGTGTGCCATGGACATGAATCTATTAGTGATTGCAACAAGTTATCTCTTGTAATATATTATCTTATTTTGAGCAATCAGTGCAATGTTATCTCCCTTGCTTTGGTCCTTTACTTTGTATGCTTTTAACCCTACGCTTCTAGGGAACTTGCCGGCAAGGGACCCTTGCCGCGAGCGCTGAGTGCTGGACTCTGAGCAGCCTGCTGGCAAAGGCCTTATCGGCAAGCAACCTTGCCGCAGCTAGCCGCAATGCACTTAGCTTGCTGAGCGAACTCGAAAACGAAGTAAGGGCGCGACACTTGGCGCAGCTCACTTAAGTCGTTGAGCGTACTCGAAAACAAGGTAAGGGTGCGTCCAGCCACGGGTAGGTTCCTCCGCGCACAAGTTTTCCATACAAAGTGTGGTTGTTCAAGGAAGATAACTAAAATTTTAAAAATTTGAACTGCTCAAATTCTGGTAACTTAGCTTTCATATATGGCTTGTTTCCCCGACAAGGCCTCTCTTTCTTGAACAGCACTTGGTTTATCCTTCATCTCCTTCCCCCCCGGCAAACTTGTGCGCGAGGAACATTCTTTCTGCTTAAGAGGGAAAGAAAAAGAGGAGGGAAAACAAGTATAGGGCCTTTCGTCGTGCTAATGCTTACCGGGTACGTGTGTTGCACATGATGCCAAACAATGCATGCAAATAGCGAAGAAAAGCATGGAAGAGGCAAATAGTGCAAAACACAAAAGCTTTACTGATGCACGGGATCTGCGCCCGGCTTCGTACAAAGGATTACATGCGACAGCGGCAAGACTTGTACAAAAGGGTGGTTGCCGGAGCGGATCACGGCAACCGCGCCTTATGGGTGAAACTTGCGAAGATGCTCTATGTTCCAGGAGTTGCTCACCGGTAAGCCTTCTTCGGTCTCAAGGCGGACAGCGCCGGGCCTTGTGACTTGTCTCACCCGATAAGGGCCTTCCCACTTCGGCGTCAACTTGTTGGAATTATTGGCGGACTGAACACGCCGAAGAACAAGGTCGCCTTCCTCGAGACTCCTGGCCTTAACCTTGCGGCTATGATAGCTGCGCAAGGCTTGCTGGTATCGAGCAGCTCGTACAGCAGCCTGGAGACGTTCCTCCTCGAGGAGCAATGCGTCATCTTGTCGCAGTTGCTCTTGCTCGAGCTCATTGTAAGCGAGCACTCGAGGAGATCCGTATACGAGTTCCGTGGGGAGAACTGCCTCTGCTCCATAGACTAGAGCAAAGGGTGTCTGTCCGGTGGCTCGATTTGGTGTCGTTCTGATTGACCAAAGAGCTGCCGGCAACTCCTCTATCCAGTTTCTTCCGCACTTGTGCAGCCTGTCGAAGGTTCTTGTCTTGAGTCTGCGCAGCACTTCAGCATTTGCCCTCTCCGCTTGACCGTTGCTCCTCGGGTGAGCAACAGAAGCGAAGCAGACCTTGGCGCCAAGGTCTTGGACGTATTGCATGAAGGTGCGACTAGTGAATTGTGTGCCGTTGTCGGTGATGATCCTGTTAGGGATCCCGAAACGGCAAACAATCGACCTGAAGAACCTGACCGCTGACTGTGCTGTCACCTTTCTCACCGGTTCCACTTCTGGCCACTTTGTGAACTTGTCGATTGCAACGTACAAGTACTCAAAGCCCCCGACAGCACGGGGGAAGGGGCCGAGGATATCGAGCCCCCAGACCGAGAAGGGCCAGGACAAAGGGATCGTCTGGAGAGCTTGAGCTGGCTGATGAATTTGCTTAGCATGGAACTGGCACGCTTCACACTTGGTTACTTGTGCAGTTGCATCTTGGAGGGCTTCTGGCCAGAAGAACCCTTGCCGGAACGCCTTCCCGGCAAGTGCCCTTGCGCCAATGTGGTGGCCACATATGCCTCCATGTATCTCTGCCAACAGCTTCTGTCCATCTTCTCTGGAAATGCACTTCAACCTGACACCATTGAGTCTTCTTCTGTACAGTTCGTTGTCAACGAACTGGTACATACTTGACTGCCTGGTTATCTTCTCTATCTCTTCTGGGTCATCGGGAAGTTCTCCAGTTTGCAGAAAACGGACGATCTGCTGCGCCCATGCCGGAGCCCGAGGCTCGACGGCAAGGACTAAAGGCATGAGGGCCGCTGCGGGAACCCCAGCTTCTACGGCAAGAACCTCTGGTTCTGCCGGAGCTGACGGTCCCCCGGCAAGCTCGCCGAGGCGAGGCTTGTCGGGAACGCTTGCTTCAACTATACAGATCCTAGGATCTGCAGGAGCAAACTGTTCCTCAGCGTTCTGGTCGTTGATCTTGGGAACCTTGGCGGCGGCTTCGGGAAGATCCGCCGGCAAGTAATCGCCGGAGACCAACTTTCTCTTCTTACTTTGCCCAACTGATGGTGTAACGGATGGCTGAGTCAGCTTGAGCAGGAAGGTCCCTGGTTCCACAGATAACTTCATCGCAGCACACTTTGAAAGGCCATCTGCAATTTCATTCTGAGCTCTTGGAACGTGCTCCATTTGCAGACCTTCAAAGTGTTCTTCAAGCTTCCTCACTTCATCTACATAAGCTTCCATCAACGGGCTCTGGTAACTCTTGTTAACTTGTCGGACCACCAACTGAGAGTCTCCCCGCACAATCAGCTTCTTAATCCCAAGTTCGGCCGCAATCTTGAGGCCGGCAAGCAAGCCTTCATACTCAGCAGTATTGTTTGTCGCTTGCTCCCTGGGAAAGTGCATCTGGATAACATACTTGAGGTGTTCTCTGGTGGGCGCTATGAGTACCACGCCGGCACCGGCGCCTTGCAGCGAGAAGGCACCATCAAAGTACATTACCCATTCACTCGTCGCTTCTTGTACGGGTACACTTGTCTCTGGAACTTCTTCATCGGGCGTTGGGGTCCATTCAGCTATGAATTCTGCCAAAGCTCGGCTCTGGATAGTTGAAGTACTCTCAAACTTGAGACCAAAGCTTGACAGCTCCAGTGCCCACTCAACGATCCTGCCTATTGCTTCTGGATTTTGCAATATCCTCTTCAACGGAAAGCGAGTGACCACTGTTATCTCATGTGCTTGGAAATAATGGCGCAGCTTTCTCGAGGCCATGAGGAGGCCAAAAAGCAACTTCTGCACCCCGGAGTATCTTGATCTAGCCCCCTGCAAGAGGGAACTTACAAAATACACCGGGCGCTGCACCATCTTTCTTCGCATTTCTCCTTGTTCCTGCACAGAGTTGTCCTTGTCGGGGCCAGAGCTTGTCGGAGCAGCCCCCTGCTTGTCGCTGGATTCGCTTGCCGGTGGTGTAGACTCTTCCTTTGCCTCCCTCTCCGCTACCAACGCAGCACTAACCACTTGATTGGTTGCCGCTAAGTACAGCAGCAACTTCTCTTGTGGCCTAGGTGCGACAAGTATTGGAGTGGAGGATAGGTATCGTTTCAAGTCTTGCAGCGCTGCCTCCGCTTCCGGAGTCCATTTCATAGGACCTGCCTTCTTCAAGATTTTGAAGAAAGGTAGGGTGCGTTCTGCAGACTTCGAAATGAACCTACTGAGGGCAGCTACACAACCTGCAAGTCTCCTTACGTCCTTGACGCGCTTCGGGGCTTCGATCTGCTCGATGGCTTTTATCTTGTCGGGATTGGCTTCAATCCCCCTCTGGGACACAAAGAACCCGAGAAGCTTGCCGGAGGGGACTCCGAAGATGCACTTCTCGGGGTTCAACTTGAGCTGGATCTTGCGCAGGTTCTCAAAAGTTTCTTCCAAATCTTGAATCAGGGTATCTCTGCTCTTACTCTTCACCACTATGTCATCCATGTAGGCTTCTACGTTTCTGTGGATCTGTGGCTCAAAAGCAGTGTGCACTACCCTTGCAAATGTAGAGCCTGCATTCTTCAATCCAAAGGGCATGCGTATGAAACAATATGTGCCGCATGGAGTGATAAATGCAGTCTTCTCTTCATCTTCCTTGGCCATGAAAATCTGGTGATAGCCTGAATATGCATCAAGGAAAGAGAGCAGCTCACATCCGGCGGTGGAGTCAACAATCTGGTCAATGCGCGGCAAGGGAAACGGATCCTTGGGACATGCTTTATTCACATCGGTGAAGTCTATACACAGTCTCCACTTCCCGTTGGCCTTACGCACGACAACTGGATTTGCTAACCACGTGGGATGGATCACGCCTCTAACCAGGCATGCTGCTTCTAGTTTCTTGATCTCTTCGGCAATGAATTCTTGGCGCTCCACGGCTTGCTTCCTGACCTTCTGCTTGACGGGCCGCGCATGAGGACAAACAGCAATCTTGTGCTCAATTACCTTCCTGGGAACACCGGGGATGTCAGATGGTTGCCACGCAAACACATCGACATTCGCCCGCAGGAAGGCAACGAGCGCGCTTTCCTATTTGCTGTCAAGGGTAGCACTGATGGTGAAGGTACCACCAGTGCCGTCCTCCTTGGCGGACACCTTCTTGGTTGCCGGTGGAGCGGCCATCCCCTTCTTGCACTTGCCGGTGGAGCTCGATGGGACGTCCTCGACGGCAGTGCAGCACTCCGAAGAGGTGCGTTTGCCGGAGTGGGCCCTAGAGCACTTGCTGGACTTGGACTTGGTCTTCTTCCCCCCGGGAGCTTCAGCGGCAAGTGTATCGCTCTCCGCTGCGGCTGCTGCATCCCGGTATATCTTGTCGGCGCAGATAAGCGCATCCTTCTTGTCGCCATGGACAGAGATGACGCTTATCGGCCCCGGCATCTTGAGTACATTGTAGGCGTAGTGGGAAGCTGCCATGAACTTGGCGAGGGCAAGACGTCCAAGTATCCCATTGTATGGCAATGGGATATCGGCAACATCAAAGGTTATCCTCTCTGTCCTGAAGTTGAGCTCCCCGCCAAAGGTCACTGGCAGAGTGATCTTCCCCTTGGGCTTGCTCCTTCCCGGGTTTATTCCTTGGAACGAACCGGTTTCTTCGAGCTCGCCATCTGGGATCTGGAGTTTCTTGATCACAGCTGAGGAGATCAAGTTCAGGCCGGCCCCGCCGTCAACCAACATTTTGGTGACCTTGAGGTTGCGGATGGTTGGTGAGACCAACATCGGCAAGCACCCGACCGCTGTGGTGCGGTCAGGGTGATCCTCAAGATCAAAAATGATGGGCGTGCTGGACCATTTGAGGAGCCTACGTGACTCAATGGGCGGCTCAGCTGCATTTACTTCCCGCACCCACTGCTTGAGTTGGCGGTGGGAAGTATGCAGAGAGGCGCCTCCGTCGACACACAGGACTTCCGTGGCCTTCTGGAACTCCTGCTCGCTGTTATCACCTTCCTCCATGTCGTCGTCGTCCTCTTCCTCTTCATCTTTGTCGCGGCCCCGGGGAGGTCGATCACCTTGCCGCTGCTTGGCCTTGCCGCGGCGTCCTCCCCGGCCATTGAATGGCCGCTTCTTGCTTGGCTCTCCTCCGCCACCTTGGGCCTTCTCCTTGTCGCGCCGCTCGTATTCAGCTTTCTGCTGCTCTACGAGGTACTCGACGCGCTTGCAGTTCGAAAGGTCGTGACCCTTGGTGCGGTGGATCTTGCAATATTGCTTGTCGGAGCCGTCCTGCTTGCCGGCTGCCGCTACAGGGGCAGGCTCCTTGCCGGAGCTGCCGGCCTGTGCTGTCTTGGCGGGAGCCTCCTTGCCGGACTTCTCGACGACCAGCACTTCCTTGCTCTTCTTCTTTCTGTTGTTCCGCCGCCGGCTCTTCTTTGCCGGGGCGGCATCCTCACTGTCGCTTCCCCCTGCGCCAGCATCCTCCCCGGGGAGTCTCCTCCCCTCTTCGGCGCGCGCGCACTTGTCAGCCAGAGCATAGAGCTCGCTGACATCCCGTATCTTGGTCATGGCCATCTCATCACGCATGCGGCGGTTACGCACGTTCTGGTGGAACGCGCTGATAACCGCGGCAGGGTGGACATCAGGGATATTGTGCTGCACGCGGCTGAATCGTTGGATGTACTTGCGCAGGGGCCTCTCCTTCCTTCTGGGCCAAGATGTGGAGATCACTCTCCTGGCCGTGGGGTTTGTGGCCGCCTGTGAAGGCGCCAACAAATTGGTGGCACAGATCTGCCCATGAAGAAATAGAGCCTTCCGGCAAGTGCATAAGCCAAGAACGAACGTTTGGCTTAAGCACCAGCGGGAAGTAGTTCGCCAGTATCTTCTCGTCGCGCCCCCCGGCAGCCTGCACCCCGATGGTGTATATGCTGAGGAACTCCGAGGGGTGTGTCTTGCCGTCGTACTTCTCCGGTACGTCGGGCCTGAAGTTTTTCACGCTGGGCCACTGGACACGCCGCAGCTCACGGGTGAACGCAGGGCAGCCTGCCGCGTACGGCAAGTCGCCTGGTTCACCGGGCGCGTGTGTGTCGACAGCGGTCCCGGCGCGCTGATCTGATTGTCGCCGAGCTTCTCGGCGGCGCTCGATTGTTGTCCGAGCATCTTCTGGTCGCCGGTCGTCAAGGACTTGGCGCTGGTCCCGACGAGCCCGCGGATCCGACGACGCCGTGGAGTCGTCGTCGATGTTAATCCGGCGGGGAGGCGTCTTCTGCTTCCGCGGCGGGGAGTGCACGGTGGTTGCACCCCCGGCGGTCTTGTCGCCATCGGCCTTCGTCTTCTCGACTTGCCGTGGCCGCGAGGTCGCCGGCTGCTGCGGAGTGTCGTTGTTGGCGAAGGCGATGAGGCTCTGTATCGTCGCCCTCCAGTCTTCGGCTTTGTCTGCTGCTGGAGGGAAGTCGAGGAGCAGTTGCGCTCTTGCGAGTGCTTCTGCTGGAGAGGAGGGGAGCGGGGGCGAGCGGTGCGAGGAGCGGGATATGCTCGCACTCCTAACGGGGTTAGAAGGAGCAGGTTCCCGCCCCGGCGACCGCGCCTTGCTCGTGCCAGGACGGTGGCCCGGAGCATCCCGCGAACCTCCGGCTTGCCCTTGCCCCAGCAAGCGAATGGTACCTCCTGTACCACGGCGCTGCTGGGTTGTCGTCTGCTGAGATGGACGTGGCGCATCTACGGACACCGAGGCTCGGTCGTCCGTCTTGTCCTTAGATTTGGTGGTGCCGCGAGTTTCCTCGCCGGCGACCACCCTTCCGCCGGCGTCTCCTCCACCCACCGTTGGTTCTGGTGGCGGTGGAACAGACGCAGACGGGCCTGCGACCTCCGAGGCTTTCTTCTTCGGGGCCATGCTGTTGTTGCTGGAGTTGATGAAGCTGGAGAGGTTGATGAAGAATGCACCCGCGTGAACGCCGGATCAGGTTCGCACAACCTCGACGCCCCCTACCTGGCGCGCCAAAGATGTCGGGGGAAACTGTCCACCACGAACACCTATGGGACCGGAGCCCCTTTGTACGTTGCGGTAAGGGAGCGGAGGAAGCACAAAGAGCAGATCGAGGAGAGCACGCGGGCAGTTTACCCAGGTTCGGGCCGCGACGGACGCGTAAAACCCTACTCCTGCTTAGATTGTATTGAGTGTTGGAGCTCGGGAGCTTGAAGAACTAGCTACACCGAGCGAGAGAGCTGTCTAGGTTCCGAACCCTTTCTACGTTGTGCATGGGCCTCCTTTTATAGCTCAAGGGGTCACTGAGAGGTGCCAACGTAGAAGAAGGGAAAAAATGTAACTTTGGTGGTAGTTGTAACAGTGCGGGAACAGTGGATGAACAGTGGATGAACAGTGGTCATCACCTACTTTGACAGTGAGGGACAAGAGCATTAAATGCCCGTCGCCGTCGACCCCAAAAGCGCCCGCCCGTGCGTCTCCGTTCGCCACGGTGGTAGCTTCGTCACCGTGGAGTGCCACCGTGTCCCCCAGGCTGCACAGTCATCCGCCACGCGTCCCTGAAACGGCCCCAGGGCGACGCGTGGGTCGATGAGCTGGAGCGTGGGCACACAACGTAACTCTCCCCGGCAAGCACCTTGCCGGGGCCTTGACCTTGCCGGGCCCTGGATCTTGTCGCTCCCCAGGCCCTGCCGGGGCGCATGCTGCGCCGAGGCATGTCTTCTGAGATGCCGTCTTCTGGTCTTCCTGGCAAGCTCCTCTTGCCAGGGTCTTGTGTTAATGCTATAGTCTTGAGCCTGGGACGGCCTTCCCGACAAGCTCCACTTGCCGGGGTCTTGATCTTCTGATTTGTATACTTTGTTTTTGAATGGCTTAATAAGGACCAGAGAGGTTTCCGGCAAGCACGTGGTAGACCCTACCGCGGGAAGCTGCCACTGCCCGTGCACAAGTTGGGGTACTAAGGTACCCCTATCTTAGTACACCGACAGCTGTCGTTTCCTAAAGTTTGGGGTTGCGATGCTTAGGTGAAAAAGCTTCAGCCTGATAAGCTCGAACCCAAATCGGAGAAGTGTGTCTTCATAGGATACCCAAAAGAAACTGTTGGGTACACCTTCTACCACAGATCTGAAGGCAAGAATGGGTCCTTTCTAGAGAAGGAGTTTCTCTCGAAAGAAGTGAGTGGGAGAAAGTAGAACTTGATGAGGTAATTATACCTTCGCTCAAATTGGCAAGTAGATCATCAGAGAAAATTTTTCTCGTAATGCCTACATTGTTGGAAATATGCCCTAGAGGCAATAATAAATTGGTTATTATTATATTTCCTTGTTCATGATAATTGTTTATTATCCATGCTAGAATTGTATTGATAGGAAACTCAGATACATGTGTGGATACATAGACAAACACCATGTCCCTAGTAAGCCTCTAGATGACTAGCTCGTTGATCAATAGATGGTTACGGTTTCCTGACCATGGACATTGGATGTCGTTGATAACGGGATCACATCATTAGGAGAATGATGTGATGGACAAGACCCAATCCTAAGCCTAGCACAGATCGTGTAGTTCGTATGCTAAAGCTTTTCCATATGTCAAGTATCCTTTCCTTAGACCATGAGATTGTGCAACTCCCAGATACCGTAGGAATGCTTTGGGTGTGCCAAACGTCACAACGTAACTGGGTGGCTATAAAGGTGCACTACAGGTATCTCCGAAAGTGTCTGTTGGGTTGGCACGAATCGAGACTGGGATTTGTCACTCCGTATGACGGAGAGGTATCTCTGGGCCCACTCGGTAGGACATCATCATAATGTGCACAATATGTGATCAAGGAGTTGATCACGGGATGATGTGTTACAAAACGAGTAAAGAGACTTGCCGGTAACGAGATTGAGCAAGGTATCGGTATACCGACGATCGAATCTCGGGCAAGTGCTATACCGATAGACAAAGGGAATCGTATACGGGATTGATTGAATCCTTGACATCGTGGTTCATCCGATGAGATCATCGTGGAACATGTGGGAGCCAACATGGGTATCCAGATCCCGCTGTTGGTTATTGGCCGGAGAGTTGTCTCGGTCATGTCTACATGGTTCCCGAGCCCGTAGGGTCTACACACTTAAGGTTCGATGACGCTAGGGTTATAGGGAAAGTATGTACGCGGTTACCGAATGTTGTTCGGAGTCCCGGATGAGATCCCGGACGTCACGAGGAGTTCCGGAATGGTCCGGAGGTAAAGATTCATATATGGGAAGTCCTGTTTTGGTCAGCGGAAAAGTTTCGGGCGATATCGGTAATGTACCGGGACCACCGGGAGGGTCCCGGGGGTCCACCAGGTGGGGCCACCAGCCCCAGGTGGCTGCGTGGGCTAAGTGTGGGAGGGGACCAGCCCCAAGGGGGCTGGTGCGCCCCCCCACCAAGTCCCTAGGCGCATGGAGAGGAGAGGGGGGCAAACCCTAGGTCCAGATGGGCCTTAAGGCCCACCCTAGGGCGCCCCCTCTCTCTCCCCCCCTTGGCCGCACCCTAGATGGGTTTTCTAGGGCTGGCCGCACCCCTAGGGGTGGGAAACCCTAAAGGGGGCGCAGCCCTCCCTCCCCCCTATATATATGTGAGGTTTTGGGGCTGCTAGAGACATGAGAACGTCTCCCTCTTGGCGCAGCCCTACCCCTCTCCCTCCTCGTCTCTTGCAGCGCTTGGCGAAGCCCTGCTGGAGTCCCGCGCTCCTCCACCACCACCACGCCGTCGTGCTGCTGTTGGATGGAGTCTTCCCCAACCTCTCCCTCTCTCCTTGCTGGATCAAGGCGTGGGAGACGTCACCGGGCTGCACGTGTGAAGAACGCGGAGGCACCGTCCGTTCGGTGCTAGGATCTTCGGCGATCTGAATCGCGGCGAGTACGACTCCATCAACCGCGTTCTTGAACGCTTCCGCTTAGCGATCTACAAGGGTATGTGGATCCAACTCTCCTCTCGTAGATGCATCTCCTAGATTGATCTTGGTGAACGTAGGAAAATTTTTGTTTCCCATGTGACGTTCCCCAACAGTGGTATCAGAGCTAGGATCTTGCGTAGATGCTTTCACGAGTAGAACACAAAGGGGTTTGTGGGCGTTGATGTTTAGATTGCTTCCCTCCTTGGTCTTTCTTGATTCAGCGGCATTACGGGATGAAGCGGCCCGGACCAACTTTACATGTCCACGTACATGAGACCGGTTCCATCGACAGACATGCGACTTTTGTTGCATAAGATGGCTGGCGGGTGTCTGTCTCTCCTATCTTAGTTGAATCGGAATAGACAAAGGCGGTCCTTGTAGAAGGTTAAATAGCAACTTAAATATCACCGTTGTGGCTTTGCGTAGGTAAGAAGCGTTCTTGCTAGATACCCATAGCAGCCACGTAAAACATGCAACAACAAATTAGAGGACGTCTAACTTGTTTTTGCAGGGTATGTATGTGATATGATATGGCCAATGACATGATGAGATATATTCGATGTATGAGATGATCATGTTGTAATAGTTAATATCGACTTGCATGTCGATGTATACGGCAACCGGCAGGAGCCATAGGGTTGTCTTTAATTTTTGTATGACCTGCGTGTCAATCATTAAGCGCTATGTAATGATTTACTTTATCGCTAAACGGTAGCAATAGTAGTAAGAGCATGGTGGGCGCGCGACAACCACGATGGCGACACGATGATGGAGATCATGATGATGGGGATCATGGTGTTACGCCGGTGACGATGGAGATCATGCCGGTGCTTTGGAGATGGAGATCAAAAGCACGAGTTGATGGCCATATCATGTCACTTATGATTTGCATGTGATGTTAATCCTTTTATGCATCTTATTTTGCTTAGGACGGCGGTAGCATTATAAGATGATCCCTCACTAAAATTTCAAGATGAAATTGTGTTCCCCCCGAGTGTGCGCCGTTGCGAAGGTTCGTCGTTTCGAAGCACCACGTGATGATCGGGTGTGATAGACTCTACGTTCGCATACAACGGGTGCAAGCCAGTTTTGCACATGCAGAACACTCGGGTTAGACTTGACGAGCCTAGCATGTACAGACATGGCCTCGGAACACGGAAGACCGAAAGGTCGAGCATGAGTCATATAGTAGATATGATCAACATGAAGATGTTCACCATTGACACCACCTCATCTCACGTGATGATCGGACTTGGGTTGGTGGATTTGGATCATGTCACGCTCGGATGACCAGAGGGATGTCAATTTGAGTGGGAGTTATAAGTAATTTGATTAGTTAAACTCACTTATCATGAACAATAGTCTAAGTTGCCTTTGCAAATTATGTTGTAGACCAATAACTGCGTTGTAGCTTCCTGTTTAATACGATCCTAGAGAAAGACTAAGTTGAAAGATATTGTAAGCAAGGATGCGGACTGGGTCCGTAGTCCGAGGAGTGTCCTCACTGCTGCACAGAAAGCTTACGTCTTTGATGCACCGCTCGATGTGCAAACCCCTACAACGTTGTCTGTGGATGTTGTGAACACTTGACAGAGACGTCCTGATGACTACTTGATAGTTTAGTGCACCATACTTTACGGCTTAGAATCGGGATTCCAATGACGTTTTGAACGCCATAGAACATATGAGATGTTCTAAGAGCTGAAATTGGGATTTCAGGCTCATGCCCGTGTTGAGAGGTATGAGACCTCTGACAAGTTCTTTTGCCAAAAAGATGGAGGAGAATGGATCAACTAATGAGCATGTGCTCAGAATGTCTGGGTGCTGAAATCACTTGAACCAAGTGGGAGTTAATCTTCCAGGTGAGATAGTGGTTGACGGAATTCTCTAGACACTATCACCAAGCTACTAGAACTTCGTGATGAACTATGACATGCAAAGGATGGTGATAATCCCGGTGCTGTCAGCGGTTCTTAGTACCGCAAAAGTAGAGATCAAGAAGGAGCATCAAGTGTTGATGGTTTAACAAGACCACTGGTTTCAAAAGGGTAAGGGCTAGAAGGGAAACTTCATGAATGGCAAACCTGTTGTCGCTCTGATGAAGGAACCCATGGTTGAACCCAAACCTCGAGACTAAGTGCTTCTATTGTAAGGGGAACGGTCACATGGTAGCGGAACCACCCCAAATACATGGTAGATATGATAGCTGGCAACTTCAACAAAGTATATTTGATATACGTGTTATTGATGTGTACCTTAGTAGTGCTCCTTGTAGCACCTGGGTATTGGATACCGGTTCAGTTGCTATTATTAGTGACTTGAAGCAAAAGCTACGCACTGAACGGAGACTAGCTAAGGGCGAGGTGACGATGTGTGTTGGAAGTGTTTCCAAGGTTGATAAGATCACCATCGCACACTTCCTCTATTTTCGAGATTAGTGTTGAACCTAGATAAATGTTATCAGGTGTCTACATTGAGCGTGAAAATGATTAGATCATGTTCATCGCAATACGGTTATTCATTTAAGTTAGAGAATAATGGTTATTCTGTTTACATGAATAATACCTTTATGGTCATGCACCCAATGGTTCGTTGAATCTCGATCATAGTAATACACATGATGATAATATTAATGCCAAAAGATGTAGAGTTAATAATGATAGTACCACTTTCTTGTGGCACTGCCGCTTAGGTCATTTTGGCATAAAATGCATGAAGAAACTCCATGCTGATGGATGTTTGGAGTCACTTGATTTTGAATCGCTTGACACATGCGAGCCATGCCTCTTGGGCAGGATGACTGAGATCCCGTTTTCAGGTACAATGAAACGGGCAAGTGACTTGTTGGAAATCATACATGCTGATGTATGTGATCCAATGAGAATTAAGGCGTGTGGTGGATATCGTTATTTTCTCATCTTCAATGACGATTTGAGTAGATATGGTATATTTACTTAATGAAGCAAAAGTCTGAAACGTTTGAAAGGTTCAAACAATTTCAGAGTGAAGATTAAGAATCGTCATAACAAGAAGATCATGTTCCTACGATCTGATCAACGGGATATTATCTGAATTATGAGTTTGGCAATCACTTAAGACATTGTGGAATTGTTTCGTAGTTGAAGTCCCCTGGAACACCGCAGCGTAATGGTGTGTCCGGACATCGTAATCGAACCTTATGAGATATGGTGCGATCTATGGTGTATCTTACCGATCTACCGCTATTATTTTGAGGTTATGCATTAGAGAAAGCTGCATTCACTTTAGATAGGGCACCATCTAAGTCCGTTGAGACGACGCCGTATGAACTATGGTTTGGCAAGAAACCAAAGTTGTCGTTTTCTTGATGTTTGGGGCTGTGATGCTTATGGCTTCAGCCGGGAAAAGCTCGAACCCAAAGCGGACAAATACATCTTCATATGATACCCAAAGGTAACAGTTGGGTATACCTCCTATCTCAGATCCAAGGGCAAAAATGTTTGTCCCTAAGAACGGGTCCTTTCTCGAGAAGGAGTTTCTCTCGAAAGAATTGAGTGGGAGGAAGATAGAACTTGATGAGGTCGTCGAACCCTCACTTCAACCGGATAGTAGTGCAACACAGAAAGATGTTTCTGTGGAACCTACGACAGTTGAAGAGGAAACTGATGATAGTGATCATGAAGCTCCAGATCAAGTTGCTATCGATCCTCGTAGGTCGACAAGGATGTGTACTACTCCTGAGTGGTACGGTGATCCTGTCTTAGATGTCATGTTGTTGAACAACAATGAACCTACGAACTATGGAGAAGCGATGGTGGGCCCATATTCCGACAAATGGTTAGAAGCCAATAGATCCGAGATAGGATCCATGTATCAAAACAAAGTATGGACTTTGGTGGACTTGCCCTATGATCGGCAAGCCATTGAGACAAATGGATCTTTAAGACTAAGACGGACGTGGACGGTAATGTCACCGTCTATGAAGCTCGACTTGTGGCGAAGAGTTTTCCACAAGTTCAAGGAGTTGACTACGATGAGATTTTCTCACCCGTAGCGGTGCTTAAGTCCGTCGGAATCATGTTAGCATTAGATGCATTTATGAAATCTGGCAGATGGATGACAAAACAAGTTTCCTTACCAGTTTTCTTAAAGAAAGGTTGTATGTGATACAATCAGAAAGGTTTTGTCGATCCTAAGGATGCTAAAAGGTATGCTAGCTCCAGCGATCCTTCCATGGACTAGAGCAAGCATCTCGGAGTCGGAATATACACTTTGATGGAGTGATCAAAGTTTTTGGGTATACAAAGTTTGTTAGAAACTTGTATTTGCAATAAAGTGAGTGGGAGCACTACAACATTTCTGATAAGTATATGTGAATGACATATGGTTGATCCGAAATGATGTTGAATTTCTGGAAAGCGTAAAGGGTTGTTTGAAAGGAGTTTTTCAAAGGAAGACCTGGATAAAGCTGCTTACATATTGGGCATCAAGATCTATAGAGATAGATCAAGACGTCTGATGATACTTTCAAAAGGAACACACACCTTTGACATGATTTTGAAGGAGTTCAAAATAGGTCAGTTAAAGAAGGAATTCTTACCTGAGTTATAAGGTGTGAAGTTGAGTAAGACTCAAAACTTGACCACGGCAGAAGGAAGAGGAAGGACGAAGGTCGTCCCCTATGCTTTTGTCATAGGCTCTGTACGGTATGCCATGCTAAGTACCGCACCTGATGTGTGCCTTGCCACATGTCTGGCAAGAGGGTACAAAGGTGATCCAGGAGTGGATTACTAGATAGTGGTCAAAATTATCCTTAGAGGAGTAAGGAAATGTTTCTCGGTTATGGAGGTGATAAAGAGTTCGACGTAAAGAGTTACGTCGATGCAAGCTTAACACCTGTCCGGATAACTCTAAGTGGAGATACCGGATACGTATAATGGAGCAACAGTTTGGAATAGCTCCAAGTGGAACGTGATAGCAGCATCTACGATATGACATAAGGTTTTGCGAAGAACATAGGGATCTGAATGTTGCAGACCCGTTGACTACAACCTCTCTCACAAGCATAACATGATCAAACCCAGAGCTCATTGAGTATTAATCACATATTGATGTGAACTAGATTACTGACTCTAGTGAACTCTTGAGTGTTAGTCACATGGCGATGTGACCTGTGAGTGTTAATCACATGGCGATGTGAACTAGATTATTGACTCTAGTGCAAGTGGGAGACTGTTGGAAATATGCCCTAGAGGCAATAATAAATTGGTTATTATTATATTTCCTTGTTCATGATAATTGTTTATTATCCATGCTAGAATTGTATTGATAGGAAACTCAGATACATGTGTGGATACATAGACAAACACCATGTCCCTAGTAAGCCTCTAGATGACTAGCTCGTTGATCAATAGATGGTTACGGTTTCCTGACCATGGACATTGGATGTCGTTGATAACGGGATCACATCATTAGGAGAATGATGTGATGGACAAGACCCAATCCTAAGCCTAGCACAGATCGTGTAGTTCGTATGCTAAAGCTTTTCCATATGTCAAGTATCCTTTCCTTAGACCATGAGATTGTGCAACTCCCAGATACCGTAGGAATGCTTTGGGTGTGCCAAACGTCACAACGTAACTGGGTGGCTATAAAGGTGCACTACAGGTATCTCCGAAAGTGTCTGTTGGGTTGGCACGAATCGAGACTGGGATTTGTCACTCCGTATGACGGAGAGGTATCTCTGGGCCCACTCGGTAGGACATCATCATAATGTGCACAATATGTGATCAAGGAGTTGATCACGGGATGATGTGTTACAAAACGAGTAAAGAGACTTGCCGGTAACGAGATTGAGCAAGGTATCGGTATACCGACGATCGAATCTCGGGCAAGTGCTATACCGATAGACAAAGGGAATCGTATACGGGATTGATTGAATCCTTGACATCGTGGTTCATCCGATGAGATCATCGTGGAACATGTGGGAGCCAACATGGGTATCCAGATCCCGCTGTTGGTTATTGGCCGGAGAGTTGTCTCGGTCATGTCTACATGGTTCCCGAGCCCGTAGGGTCTACACACTTAAGGTTCGATGACGCTAGGGTTATAGGGAAAGTATGTACGCGGTTACCGAATGTTGTTCGGAGTCCCGGATGAGATCCCGGACGTCACGAGGAGTTCCGGAATGGTCCGGAGGTAAAGATTCATATATGGGAAGTCCTGTTTTGGTCAGCGGAAAAGTTTCGGGCGATATCGGTAATGTACCGGGACCACCGGGAGGGTCCCGGGGGTCCACCAGGTGGGGCCACCAGCCCCAGGTGGCTGCGTGGGCTAAGTGTGGGAGGGGACCAGCCCCAAGGGGGCTGGTGCGCCCCCCCACCAAGTCCCTAGGCGCATGGAGAGGAGAGGGGGGCAAACCCTAGGTCCAGATGGGCCTTAAGGCCCACCCTAGGGCGCCCCCTCTCTCTCCCCCCCTTGGCCGCACCCTAGATGGGTTTTCTAGGGCTGGCCGCACCCCTAGGGGTGGGAAACCCTAAAGGGGGCGCAGCCCTCCCTCCCCCCTATATATATGTGAGGTTTTGGGGCTGCTAGAGACATGAGAACGTCTCCCTCTTGGCGCAGCCCTACCCATCTCCCTCCTCGTCTCTTGCAGCGCTTGGCGAAGCCCTGCTGGAGTCCCGCGCTCCTCCACCACCACCACGCCGTCGTGCTGCTGTTGGATGGAGTCTTCCCCAACCTCTCCCTCTCTCCTTGCTGGATCAAGGCGTGGGAGACGTCACCGGGCTGCACGTGTGAAGAACGCGGAGGCACCGTCCGTTCGGTGCTAGGATCTTCGGCGATCTGAATCGCGGCGAGTACGACTCCATCAACCGCGTTCTTGAACGCTTCCGCTTAGCGATCTACAAGGGTATGTGGATCCAACTCTCCTCTCGTAGATGCATCTCCTAGATTGATCTTGGTGAACGTAGGAAAATTTTTGTTTCCCATGTGACGTTCCCCAACATACATCAACTAGAGAAGAAGCTAATGATAATGATCATGAAACTTCAAATCAAGTTACTACTGAACCTCGAAGGTTGACTAGAACATGTACCGCACCAGAGTGGTATGGTAACCCTGTCCTGGAAGTTATGTTGTTAGACAACGACGAACCTTCAAACTATGAAGAAGCTATGATGAGCCCAGATTCTGAAAAATGGCTTGAGGCCATGAAATCTGAGATAGGATCCATGTATGAGAACAAAGTATGGACTTTGGTGGACTTGCCCGGTGATTAGCAAGCCGTAGAGAATAAATGGATCTTCAAGAAGAAGACTGACACTGATGGTAATGTTACTGTCTATAAAGCTTGACTTGTCGCAAAAAGTTTTTGACAAGTTCAAGGAGTTGACTACGAAGAGACTTTCTCACCCGTAGCGATGCTTAAGTCTGTCAGAATCTTGTTAGCAATTGCCGAATTTTATGACTATGAAATCTGGCAAATGGATGTCAAAACTGCATTCCTTAATGGATATCTGAAAGAAGAGTTGTATATGATGCAACCAGAAGGTTTTGTCGATCCTAAAGGTGCTAACAAAGTGTGCAAGCTCCAGCGATCCATCTATGGACTGGTGCAAGCATCTTAGAGTTGGAATATACACTTTGATGAGGTGATTAAATGTGACGCCCCCGATTTTTCCGTACACTAATCATGCACGCAAATGTGAATGGCCAAGATCAAGGACTCACTGGAAGATATCACAACACAACTCTAGACACAAAATTAAAATAATACAAGCTTTATATTACAAGCCAGGGGCCTCGAGGGCTCGAATACAAAAACTCAAAAACACAAGTGTCAGTGGAAGCAACAATATCTGAGTACAGACATAAGTTAAACAAGTTTGCCTTAAGAAGACTAGCACAAAAGTAACAACGATCGAAAAGGCAAGGCCTCCTGCCTGGGACCTCCTAACTACTCCTCGAAGCCGATCTTCACGTTGAAACCTCCTCGGGATCTTCTGGGTCCGGGACTCCACCATCTGGTTGCGTCATCCGAGAAGAAGGAACAAAAGGGGAAAGGGGGAAGAAAAGCAACCGTGAGTACTCATCCAAAGTACTCGCAAGCAAGGATCTACACTACATATGCAATGATATCTGTGTAAGGGGGGTAATATCTATGGGCTAAACTGCAGAATGCCGGAATAAGAGGGGGATAGCTAACCCAATCGAAGACTACGCTTCTGGTAACCTCCATCTTGCAGCAGAAGATGAGGGTAGCTGGAAAGTAACAAGTATCCTCGCTTCTCGCAGCCTCCGTCTTGCAGCAGTAGAAGGGAATAGATGGTAAGTTCACCAAGTAACATCGTATAGCAAAATCCTGCACGGCGATCCTCCCGCACATCATCCTGTGAGAGAGCAACCACCGAGTTGTATCTGGCACTGGTAAGGGTGAGTTTTATTAAGTATCCGGTTCTAGTTGTCATGAGGTCGGAATACAACTCCGGGTCGTCCTTTTACCGAGGGACACGGCTATTCGAATAGATTAACTTCCCTGCAGGGGTGCACCACATAACCCAGCACGCTTGATCCCATTTGGCCGGACACACTTTCCAGGGTCATGCCTGGCCTCGGAAGATCAACACGTCGCAGCCCTACCTAAGCACAGCAGAGAGGTCAGCACGCCGGTCTAAGTCCTAGGCGCGCAGGGGTCCGGGCCCATTGCCCAACGCACACCTGCACGTTGCGTACGCGGCCGGTGAGCAGACCTAGCAACCTCCATTACTAAGGAAGTTGCGTTACGCGGTCCAACCCGGCGCGCGCCGCTAAGTTGCTGACGTCAAGAAGGCTTCGGCTGATACCACGACGTCGAGTACCCATAACTATTCCCATGTAGCTGGTTAGTGCGTATAGGCCAACTGCCAGACTCAGATCAAATATCCAAACTCGTTAAGCGTGTTATTATGAAAATCACCGCGGACAACAACCAGGGCCAGGCCACCTCTCGACTGGGTGTCTCAACCTGCCCCTGTCGCTCCGCCACAAAGATCCACTCGGGGGCCGTCGGGAACTCAGGCCCACCACTACCTGGATGGAGCCACCTGTCCTTTCAGCCCCCCACATCAAATCACTTGCGGGTACTCAATGAGCCGACCCGACTTTAGTCACATCATGTGTCATGTATAAGTGTATGTAGTATATACCCGTGATCACACCCAAGTGATCACGGCCCGATAGAATAGTAGGGCAGACGGACAAGGGTGTAGGGCCACTGATGGAATACTAGCATCCTATACTAAGCATTTAGGATTGCAGGTAAAGTATCAACAGTGGTAGCAACAATGACAGGCTATGCAGCAGAATAGGAGTATCGAAAGCAGTAACATGCTACACTACTCTAATGCAAGCAGTAGAGAGAAGAATAGGCGATATCTGGTGATCAAAGGGGGGGCTTGCCTGGAAGCTCTGCAAACGAAAGGAATCTTCGGAAGCGTAGCCGTAGTCGAACACCGAAGCATCAATGGTCACGGGGTCTATCACAGTATCGAAGTCTACCGAAAATAAGCAACGAAGGGGAAACAAATAAATAACAGAGCAAACAATAGCACACAAAGCATAACATGGAAATACGCGGTGCTATGTGTGACCTAACGCAGTAGGAGGTGATACCGGCAAGGATGAAAAACATCCGGGAAAGTATTCCCGGTGTTTCGCATTTTCGGGCAGATGAAACGGAGGGGGAATGTTATACGTTCGGTATGATAGAGATGTGTGGCGGACGAACGGACCGCGTTTTCGGATTCGTCTCATCGTTCTGAGCAACTTTCATATATAAATTATTTTCATCCGAGTTACGGATTAGTTGATATTATTTTCTAAAGATTTAATTCATTTTTAGAATTAACAGAATTAATTTAATTAGAAAATGTAATTACGACATCATCATGACATCAGCGGTCAAGATTGACTCTTGACTGGTCAACTGCGTGTGGGTCCCGTCTGTCAATGACACAAATTAGCTAAACAGAGTTAATTAGTTTTAACTAAGTGCTTATGTTAATTAACAGGATTAATTAGGTTAATTAATTTACTAATTAATTAAATTATTCGTTACTTATTATATTTATTATTCATTATTATTATTTTATTTATTTTATTTATTTTATTTTTTTATCTTATCTCCAGGGCGTGGGGCACCTTTGCCATAGGCTCAGAGGCCATTGGATCGGGCGCGCTGGTTCGGGCTGAACCGGGCGACTGATGCCAGCCCGTTGGGGCGCTCGCTCAGGCCATCAGCAGGGCGCCGACGGCTAAGTGCGGCGCTAGGCGTGGTCGCGGCTGAAGCGGAGCCTGGGAGTGGAGGTGTAGGGCGAGACGGCCGGCGCGGGAAGTGGTGGTCGGGCAGGGTGAGCAGTTATAGCCTTCGGCGCCGGCAACTGTGCGGAATGGGGCAGCGGGCGGCCAGTCAGAGGCAGCGTTGCGCGCGGGGAGGTGCTCGCCGGAGCCGCTAAGAGCAGCGGCGGGTGGCAAGTGAGGAGGGCGGGTCGGGGCGAGGCTGCAAGGCGGCGCGGGCGCACGTCGCGCGAGGCGGACGCGGCCGAGCCGAGCGGGCGGTGGCGTCGCGGTTCAGTAGAGGTGCGGCTTACGGCGACAGAGGGGAGGGGAGGCGAAGGAGGAGGCTCACATGGGAGCGGGAGGGCAGCTGGCGAGGGTCGATGGAGTCCGACGAGGTGGCCGTCGGGGAAGCGTTTGGGGAGGTAGAACGGTGCGGGGAGGAGGAGGTCGTCGCCGGCAGGCGGCTCGTCCGCGGCAACCGGGTCGCCGGACGGTGCGGGGCTCGAGTGTGAGTCCTCCGGAGCCATGGTGGAAGCGATGTAGTGTGGTGTGTCCGTGCGCGATGGGGAGGGGGCGCCGCCAGGAGGAAGACGAGGGTGGGGATCAGGGCGAGTGGGTGGACCGAACTAGGTCACGGGG
>LR738711.1:779101111-779164107 GCA_902687465.1 Secale cereale
CCCCCCGCGCGGCCAGGAGGGGGGCCGCGCCACCAGGGCTCCTGGAGCCCTGGTGGCCCTCCTCCGGCCCTACTTCGGCCGTGTGGAAGCTTCCGGAACGCTGATTTTTTATATAATTTTTCCGGGAATTTTCTGGCAGTTTACGTGATGGGAAAACCTGAAATACAAAAACAGAAGAAAACAGAAACTGGCACTGGGGTGCACTGAGTTAATAGGTTAGTCCAAATATGATCAAAAGTGTATAGAAGTGTATAAATAACATAGCAATATCACACAGAAGAGGCATGGAGCAAGCAGAAATTATAGATACGTTTTGGACGTATCAACATCCCCAAGCTTAATTCCTGCTCGTCCTCGAGTAGGTAAATGATAACAAGTATAATTTCTGTGGTGACATGCTATTAACCATATAAGGACTTTTTGTAGTCACATCACAAAAGCTTACTGAGACAATGAATCTGTAGTAATTAAGTTGCCTTATGAGAAAATCACAAAGAACTGAAAGTTTTACAACATGATACTGAAACATCAAATAGATGAGCATGGTGTGCAAATATGATAATGTGATATCTCGCTTGTCCCCTTTAGTGAAGCAAAACATAAATGCAGGGGCACCTCCAAGGTTTAAGTGATGACTAGATACAATGATTTCAGAATAAACGATATCATAATCATGCAAAAGACAATGGTACTTTGGGACAATGCACATTACACTCAGAATGACAATCATGCTCTCAGTAGTTGGTGCTTAAAGAAGGCAGAGACTCTCGAACCGTGGCTTTTGTTGGCAAGGTTGAAAACAAGTGGTCGGAAACAAAGACAAAGCATGTACCAGAGCTCTTGGTTTTAAAAACAGAAGTAATAATTATTATTTTGGATATGCATGTTTCGTCAACGAATGCTAGCAGATAACTCAATTACTTCTCGAGCTGGACAAGTTTCGAGGAACGGCTCCCGAATGAGGACGATCACATCCTCTTAATCTCCTTTGTTTATCACTGCCAAAGTTTTCTGATTTCTCATGAACAAAGCGTGAAGGAGGGTTTGTTTGTTTATATTATTTTTTTAATGAGCCGGGCGCACTCAATGCCAGTTCCTTCTCGTATTATGGGTTTGCACATTAGACATGCAATCCCGGGGTGAAGCTTGTCCAACTTAAAAAATCATGAATTAACTACTACTTCCTCATGAACTAAAACAGAGGCACAAAAGAGAAATGCTTTTTTGAATAATTTCGAGATGGTACATGAAAGTCTTCGTTAGGAATGGCAGGTAAATACCATGTATAGGAAGGTATGGTGGACTCATATGGCATAACTGGTTTAAAGGATTTTGGATGCACAAGCAGTCAGTCCGCTTAGTACAGGTGGAGGTTAGCAAAAGACTGGGAGCGACCAACTAAGAGAGCAATGACGGTCATAATCATGCAGAGTGACAAAGCAACATTGAATCAATCATGGAAGTTATATCGCTACTCAGAAATAAAAGATCATCAAGGCTTGACAGACTTTCTTTACAGTCTTAAATATGCGCGAGCATACGCCAAGTCAATCAAAATAAATTCTTGAAGGAAGATATTACTAAACCATACCACATCATAGGCAAACAAATCATGTTGGTGCTCCAATAACACATTGGGAACCCCCCCAGCTATTTGAGACTAACCATAAGAAAACATGAACTACTAAGCACCATTATGCACATAGCATTTTTATCATAGACATATCGACCAATGCAACAGAAGCAAACTCTCTTAATAAGATAAGCATGATAAAAAAAAAGAGTTCCAGCGACCAACTAAACAAAAGCTCTCAAAAAAGATAAGCATGAAAACTGAGAGCTGAACATGACAGTAGCTATTGAAAGACCAAGAACATACACAGCAAAGATAGACATGAAAATTCTATGTTATGTTCTAGGTTGAAGTGGAGCGTGTTTCTCTCCCACACAAAGAAAGCTGAGTTCCGACTCGTTATGAAAAGCAAGCAAAGCTAACGAAAACTAAAAAGGAAAACTAAAAAGCAAGACGCTCCAAGCATAGCACATAACACATGAAGTGATAAAAATATAGTGGAACGAAATACGAACTGATAATGTTGATGGAGAAGGGGATGCACGGGGGCATCTCCAAGCTTAGACGCTTGAGTCTCCTTGAATATTTCTTGGGGGTGCATGGGGGCATCCCCAAGCTTGAGCGTTTGACACTCCTGAATCTTTTTATCATCTTCCCTCGCACACTTGAAAACTTCATTCATACATAACTCATCATAATCTGATTAGCGAGGTTAGTACCCTTAATAAAATAATTGTTCCTTGCTGGAAATAAGGATATTCTTGAAGGTCTACTGTTTCTCAAGATTGCCAAAAGGTTTTTGCAAAGAAAAAGCAAGCTCAAGGTTTGCAAAATGAAGGAAAGGCAAAACAGGACAGAATCTGTGAAAAACAGAACAGCAGGTAGTAAATGATTTTTTCGGGGCACTTCTGCAACTCTAATCAAAAAACTCAGAATAGACGCCCGAAAGACAATTGTATAGAGCACGCTGTCGAAAAAATTCAGACCAAAAAGATGATCTGGTGATTTTATACGAATTTTTCTATCCAAGGACAGAATCTGTTTCCTGGACAGCACGTCACAACTTTTGAACTTTCTTGCAATCAGAGGCTACACTTGGCACAAAGTTGAAAAGCAAAGATACAATGATGTTGCTACAGTAGTAACAAACATCAAGACCACTAAAAACTGAAAGAACAAACTGAAAGCAAAGATAACAAGGGTTGTCTCCCTAGAGCTCTTTCTTTATAGCCATAAAGATAGGCTTAAGACTTTAATGATGCTCTCGTAGGAATAAGAGTTGAAGAACAAAAGAGAACATCAAGAAGCAAATACCAAACACATTTAAGCCTAACATGCTTCCTATGCATAGGAATATTGCAATAGAATAATTCATTGAAGCACAAAGCAATAAGCATAGGAAGACAAAACAAGTGCAGCTTCAAAACCTTCAACATAAAGAGAGGGAACTTGATATTATTGAAATATCTATAAGCATATGTTCCTTTCTCATAATAATTTTCAGTGGGATCACGAATAAACTCAACAATATAAGCATCACATAAAGCATTGTTACCATGATCCACATGCAAAAAGGTATCATTACTCTTCATATAAGCAAAATCTTTCTTATTAGGAATAGTGAGAGTAAAGCAATCATAACCATCATGGTAATCATTGTATTTAGGAGGCATATCATAATCATAATAAATTTTATCCTAGGTGGACTGAAAATATCATGTTCATCAAACGTGTCATCCCCAAGCTTAGAGCTTTCCATGTCATTAGCAATATTGATATTCAAAGAAAGCATACTAATAACATCACCACCATCATGATTGTTATGCAAATAATAAAGTTCCATAGGTTTTTTAATTTTCTCTTCAAACTCATCATGTCCCAAAGCAAGGTAGAGCTTATAAAACTCTCTCATATTTTTGTTGTTTTCCATTAAGCAAAACTAGTGAAAAGACATAAAGAAAACTGAAAGGTAAACTAACAAGACTAAAAAGCAAAGATAAAAGATAGCGTGCAACTCCCCTATCTTGAAGAGTGGAGTCCCCGGCAATGGCACTAGAAAACTTTCCTTGATGGCTTCTCGCCCCTCGTTGGTTACCCCAAGTGGAAGGTTTGAGATGCAGTGTAGCGGAAGTTTTCCCTTGGCAAAGATACCAAGTATCGATTTCCCCTGAGACTCCTAGTTTCAACAAGAAGGTGTCAACTGCTAACGGCACCAGATATTAGCAATCAACTTGGACCTGCACACAGATACAAATAACTTTGCTCCCAACGAGTACAGAGAGGTTGTCAATCCCTCCGGCCTTGTCGTTTACAAAGGATCAAACGCAAGTGATAATGGTGATAGGTAAAACTGCAACTAGTAAGTAAAAGCAGAAAGTAAATAGCGGATGTGATCAGTGATGGTAATATGGACCGGGGTCCCATGATGTTCACTAGTGATGTCTCTCTCCCAAAAGACGATAAAACAGCTATGTGAGGTGAACGAATTACAGCTGGGCAATTGACAGAATTATGTGCGCAAACCAATGCTAACTATGTTGCAAGAAAGGTAGAGGTTCAAAGCATGGGCGGTACGCCAAGGCAAGTAGACCGAAATCCATCTGCATCTACTACTAATCATCCACCTTGAGATATCTATCCAGAACATCTCGCTGGTATTAAGTTGCGAGCCCCACCCATAGTGTAAACTCAAAGCAACAGACAACTGCATTAAAAGAACTTTGCGTAAAGTAAACAATCCTTGCACCCGCGAGTACAAGCACCGTTGTTTTCCCCCTTGTGGCAACAGCACATCCTCTAGACTCATGTTTCTGTCACTCAAACTAGTCATCGAGGGGCATGAACCCACAATCGAGCATAACGTTCCCTCTTGGAGTCACTACCTACTACTTGGCCAAAGCAATAAATAGCAACGGAGAACATGCAAGAATTACTTAAGAACATAAATATAAAAGAGGTAAATCAAATATATTACTCAAACATAATCTGAACATAATCTCACAATCCATCGGATCCCAGCAAACTCAACATAGCAACAACATAAGGATTACATATGTGCCTCGATCATGTAGGGCAGCTCACGAGGTCTAATTAGTGAAGCACAAGAAGGGGAGGAGAACATCACATAGCTACTGGTCATGGACCCATGGTCCAAGGGAAACTACTCACAACTCATCCGGGAGGCGTCCATGGTGATGGAGAGGCTCCCGATGGTGATCCTCCCCTCCGGCAGGGTGCCGGGAAGAGTTTTCCTGGTGCTCCCGATCTTGGAAGCGCGGCGGCGGCGGAACAGAGATGATATCGCGAAAAAGGGTTCCGTCCTCGAGGGTTTCGGGATGCGTGTTCAATATATGCCAAAGGGGGGCATCAGCGGAGGCCTGGGGGGCCTAGGCGCCCCCCCCCCCCCCGGCGCGGCGAGGAGGGGGGCCGCGCCACCAGGGCGCCTGGAGCCCTGGTGGCCCCCCTCCGGCCCTACTTCGGCCGTGTGGAAGCTTCCGGAACGCTGATTTTTTATATAATTTTTCCGGGATTTTTCTGGCAGTTTACGTGATGGGAAAACCTGAAATACAAAAACAGCAGAAAACAGAAACTGGCACTGGGGTGCACTGAGTTAATAGGTTAGTCCAAATATGATCAAAAGTGTATAGAAGTGTATAAATAACATAGCAATATCACACAAAAGAGGCATGGAGCAAGCAGAAATTATAGATACGTTTTGGACGTATCAAGCCCAAAGGGGAGTTTTTCGGAGTGGCCGGGAGAGTGCCATGCAATAGATTGATTTTTTCGGAATATCGTTGGTCCACCCTAATGGGAGCACAAGGCCGTAGATTCCGTGGTGTGGATACAGTGTACTAACCTCTACAAAGTGTATAATCTATCGATAGATGCACCCTTGGTTATGGGCCCAATTCGTAGTAGGTCACACAATGGGTCAACAATAATAATAACCTGACTACTAAACAACCATCAGTTCAATGAGAAAAGAAGTTAGTTGATCTTTATGTGGTCACAAGATGATTACGATGGTATTCTCGATGATGATGAGGTTGTCTTGTGATGATCATGATGGTAAGTAAGATTGGTATCTATGGTGGTCCGCAAGGGCTTAAAAATCGACCCCCTTGCATAGTAGATTTAGTATTATCATGAGTAACATTCCATGCTCATCTCATATGGTTCTAATTGTGCTATGTTCAACATGTACATGCTAGGCTCATCTCCTGTTGTTCTAATTGTATCATGCTCATCATTATATAACCTATAAATGCCATGTCATTATTTGTCTTAACTGCTTTGGTTGTTGTGAGCTTGCGAGTACATTCAAAGTACTCGCCTGGCATGGCATGTCAGATTGCAGGTCATGCTGTGATTGCTTGCTTGTCGAGGATCTTGAGTTTGCGCACTAGGATGTGTTGCAGCCAAAGTCCCTACGGAGTGGAGTTCATCACCATCGTCGATGTTCCGCTGCTAAGTGATTCCACTACGTGTTGTTCCGTTGCTAGCATAGAGCTACCATGGCAGTCGTAGTGTCGCCATGCCTATGTGATCCTTTGTAATATCAGAACCCTTGTATCTCGCGTATTTGTAATAAAGGGCTAATTTGTTCTATGCCAAGCAGTGTCGTATTCCAGAAGACTTGATCTCTGGGCTAGAATACAGGGTGTTCCAGTTCCTCTGAGTCAGGGTGTCAAAAGATAAGATGAAATTGTTGTAGGTAGCGAACCACCTCAAATTTATCTTTCCGATCAATCTATTGAGCGGTCCTTATAAGTGTTGTAAACAACCCTAGAGTTCATAGTACAATAACACCATATGATATGCATTAATCAAGTCTAGTGTCACCTAAATACTCCAATGTCATCACAAGTATCTGTGAGTCAATTAATCGATATTCATCAAACAATTCCAGATTCATAATATTCAATCCAACACAAATAACTTCAAATATTAGCCCAAATTTTCTATCGAATAAAGTAGGGTGAAAACATGTATTAACCTATGTGCCCATATTACCCCAATGTCACTATGGGAATCCGCAAGTTGATTACCAAAACATATATCTAGTAACTCAATAGAATACCCCATTGCCACCACAGGTATCCACATGCAAGACATACATCAAGTGGTCTCAAATCCAAAATATTCAATCCGATAATAATGAAACCTCAAAGAGCAAGACTCAATTCATCACAACAAAGATAGAGAGGGGGAACAACATATGATTCCAGTATATTAACAAAGCTCATAATACATCAAGATTGTGCGAAATCAAGAATATGTGAGAGGGAAATAGAACACATAGCTACTAGTACATACCCTCAACCTCGAGGATGAACTACTCACACATCACCATGAGAACGGAGGAGAAGTTGGTGGTGATGATGATGGAGGAGATGTCCCTGGCGGCGTCCCGGCGCCACCAAAGAAGAGGGGGAAGGGCCCTCCTCCTTCTTCTTCTTCCTTGGCCTCCGAGGAGAGAGGAGGCTTCGCTTAAATAAGATATCTCTGTCGTCTTCTGTTTCACACGACTGTTTTCGGAGCCCTTCACCGTTTCTTATATTCCCGGAGATCTGTAACTTCGATTGGGCTAAAATTTTGAGAGGATTTTATTCGGAAATTATCTTTCTTGCGACAAAGAAGGGCATCGACCGATCTACGAGGTGCCCACAAGACATCAAGGCCCGCCATGTTGCCTTCTGGGGCCCTCGGCCACCGTCTGCGTTGATTTTTTCTTCCAAAATTCACATATATTCCAAAAAAAAATATGTGTAAATTTTTATCGTGTTTGGACTTCATTCGGTATGTTTTTTCTGTGAAACAAAAACATGAAAAAAAATACAGGAATTAGCACTTGGCACTAGATTAATAAGTTATTCCATCAAATAATATAAAAGTGCACTAAAACCATATAAATTATTGTAAACATGACGAATACTTCATGAATTATAGATACGTTGGACACGTATCATATATAAATTCGACGCTATTTGGATGATTGGCCACGTAGAACATGCAAACTTGCATTGGAAAAAGTGGTGTTTGATTGTCACGTCAAGAGTAAAAAACAACACTTCTTACTTCTTGGCCATTTGTGTTGAGCGAGGTTTTCTTTGGTTATTACGAAAATACCACATGAAGATTTTAACTTTTAGTGAAACTTCGTCTTCCAAATTCTCTTGTTATTACTCACTGATACCTAGAAGTATGAGCGCATGGTACATAGAGTCTACAGCGAAATACTATGATGTAGTTCAGCAAAACACATACCATCCTTTGTGTTAGGTTAATTGAATCCAGACGCGATAAGAGATTAGCCATGACATAAGTCGGGTGCGATCAAATCCAGCCTGAACAAAAAATTCAGTGGGGATGAGTTGAGCACCTGCGCAATTGTATTATTTTTATTGCGAGCATTGTTGTAAAAGGCTGGATACATATTATACTCAGAGACTAGCATTGGCTCGCCAGATGTCTTCACATAAACGAATCTCCGACCCGTCCTTTATCATAAAAGATCCAAAGCGAAAGAGGTTTTTTCTTGCCACCATTAAGCAAACCCAAAAGTGCGAGTCGTCGGGTTTCCAATAAGCCCGAGACACCACCTTTTGACCTGGATACTTGTTGCGCAACAAGGTTTGCCGATCACCATCCTCGCTAAGAAATTTGAACAACCATAGTTATCCTTAGCCAGGTTTACCAATTCCCAAAGGAAAGCAGACTTATGCTTAACTTGGGTAGCCCCATAGACAACGACAAGAGTCCATGTAAAATTATCAGCTCTGTTAATTCTTAGATGAAATTTTATATAAAATTCACCAATAGAAAAATGCAAAAAGTCCATGACTGTTCTCGGTAGCCTAAGAAGGATTCCTTCGAACCTTCCACGAGCTGGTAGACTATGCCATTTGTAGTCGAAACCGCCTGATAGGTAACTGAGGACATGTGGGCGAAAGTCACACTTACTAGCCTCGGAAGTTGCCATAAAATCCTAACCATGTTCCCGTACACAATCACCGAGGTGTTTATGTTTACCAAAGTCTGGGAGACGGAGACCTCTCCTATTCTAAAACATGTCTCTCATGTGGAAACTCGGATTGGTGTGGAAGTCTTCGCCTTCTTAGGCATTTTTTGTTTCTTTTTAGAGGAGTGCGATTTAGATTTCTGCGAAGACGCTATTAAGCCATAAAACATGGACTCAGGTCTTGTGTCATCCAATACAACCTTTGTAACCTCATCAACCAAGTGGGAGATAAGCGAACCATCATATTTGGCATTCACTTCATCATCGTCCTCAGTTTTTGGGCCAGGAATGGTGATATCACACTTCAGAGAAACCTTTAAACGGTCGATCTTCATATAATGCTAAGAATGTATAAAAAATCTATGGAATATACTCCCTTCGTCCCAAAATAAGTGTCTCATTTTTAGTATAATTTTGAACTAAAGTTAGTACAACGTTAAGACACTTATTTTGAGATGGAGGGTAGTATGAAAGATTCCTTAGGAATTTTTTTTTGTAAAATTCAATCCTACAACCACATGGCGTTAGTGATGAGCAACCTAAAAAATGGAAGTTTATAAGTCAATCCTACAAATCAAATGATCAACGTATGAGAAAAATCCTAAGGATTCCAATTTTTCAAAAGTTATGTGAGAATCCTTTGAATCAAAGAAGCCCAGTGTAGTTTTGCAATGAGAAAGTGATATTTTTGTCCGAACATGGAGTTTCTACACCCAGGAGCAAATGCTCCTGGTGTGAACAGTAAAATAAAAAAAATCTATTTTGTGTCATACTTTCACAAATGTTTGTTGTGCATGCAAAATTTCATCGCAAAATCACATTGGTGTAAGGCGTGTTAAAAAAACAAAATTGATGTTCTGAAAATATTACTTACTACAAAACCTTTTGGAGCTCTGGTTTTGTTTTTTGGGCACGACTTCTACCAATGTGATTTCGTGATGAAATTTTGTAGGCACATCAAACATTTGTGAAAGTATGTCACAAAAAAGTTGATTTTTTTGAATTTTTCCTATGTTTTCGATTTTATTGTCCACACCAGAAGTATTTGCTCCCGGGTGTAGAAAGGTATTTTCGATTTTTGTCCATACTTCTTTGGTGGAAAAAATCAGGACTCCTTTTTTTGTGGACGGGGAGTAAATCAGGACTCTGACCTAAGGCAACGTCCTGTTGACTCCTCCCAAGAAAAATCTAGGGTTTCCTTGCCTCCCGTCGGCGCCGCCGTCGGCCCGTCTCGTCTCCAGTGGCCTTAGGACCATGGCGGCGCGGTGGACTTCGGTCCTTGCCGACGGGAGGGCTCCGTTTTCAGTTGTCTCTTCGCGTTTTGTTAGGGTTTGTGTTCTACCCAGGAAGACGAGGCGGCGACGACTCCCTAAAGATGGAATGATGTTCTCCACGCCTAGCCCTGTCTCGATGGTGTGTCTAGCATCATCGGTGGGCGTGTGGAGGTGTGTCTCCGGCAAATATATCCTTGGTGGATTTGCTCGGATCTGGTCGTAGTTCCTCTAAGTTCATGTGTTTTCAGGTTCGATCCTTCCTATCTACGCTACTCTTCATCGGCGGCGGTCGCTATTCTGCTGCGCTGGTCCTATGAGGCCTTAGCACGACGACTTCCCGACTGTCTACTACGATAAGTTTTGCTCGGCTCCGGCGAGGGAGGGGCAATGACGCCGGCGCGCCTTTGGCTCACTTCAGTGCTTGTAGTCGTCGCTAGGTGGTCTACGGATCCGAATGTAATTTTTATTATTACTCATGTTCGTTGTACTGTCATAATTGAAGATGAATAAATTGGAAGTTTTCTGAAAAAGAAACAGGACTCTGTCAAAGTCCCGAAAGACTAGTATTTACTGATGTTAAGTGTAAGTCAAAACACTGTTACCATTTTCTTAGCAAATTATGCTCTGCAATCCTTGAATTTTCGAGTTATGTTGCAACCCTTGAATTTTCGAGTAATACAAGTTTCATCTGAAAAATAAAAACTGCAATGCCTATCGATGAGTTGCTCGGGGGTTGCAGCACAAACAATCAGGAGCGCTT
The DNA here is from genome assembly GCA_902687465.1 of Secale cereale. Taxonomy (NCBI): domain Eukaryota; kingdom Viridiplantae; phylum Streptophyta; class Magnoliopsida; order Poales; family Poaceae; genus Secale; species Secale cereale. The sequence goes on from LR738711.1 coordinate 779,111,743, forward strand.
TGGTACAATCTTCTTCGCTCGGTTTTGATAAAATCCTGTATATACTACTAACCGCTGCACCATTCCCAAGGATTTGTTAAATCCAGTGTTATCTCTTCAACTAACCCCCTCGGAAGCGCCACCCAAATTCCTAACCCCGTCACATCTTTCATTCACGTCGCAACAAATCTACCCCGCGATAATGTAAAAAGCTCGTAGCCTTTCTTCCTATTTAGATTTTCAACTCTTTTTGGAGCCAGGTTTCAAAATTAACTTTTCGAACCAAACACCTTTCTCTGTTCAATTTTTTCACCAGCTGTACTGAGAAATGACTCCTAGAAAGTATGTCTGGTGGGATCATCTGTGCCTGCCCGTTGCTCCGTGAACAAACTGATGCCATCATGCCACTAGGACAAATCCTGAGCGTCCAATGGTGGCTACCAATGGATCTGCATGAAGATCATAGGATTCCCTTTGGATGTATCGACCGGAGCCGCTCATTGCTCACGGTGTCCAAAGTGATGGATTCGCCACCCTTCTTCAATCTAGACTTGTGAATTTAGAGGCATTTCTTGGCTATTTAATCCTTTTCGGTTACGTATTTTGTTTGCGGAAAATGGATTTGGTGATAAGAGTAGAGGTAAAACGTCGCTTCAAAGTTTGAGGTAGTATCGTTTTCGTGACGAGATAATCTAGATGGATAAAGACGGTTGGTTTGTTTTCGTCTGTTTTCTCTGGGACACTTATCCAGTGGTTTCTTGTGGTTTGTCTTGATTGTATCGACCCGGTGGTGTCTGTCATGGCCTGTACCCCAAAAGCAACAAAAGGGAGGATTAATATATGTTTTTCCATGACCATTTTCATAGTAGGGCTGTGAACGTATGTTATCGTTTAAACGTCTCTTATTCTGTTACTATAATTCACTTTGTCTGGCTCCAAATCATGTCATTTTTTCCATGTGAGTACCAGTATACTATATTTGACAGTATCTTCCTCGACCAGTGTGCATTAATTACGCTTGCCAGGACTACATCTTGAAGACGAGACCATGCTGTGAGGATGTGCTCCTGGCTAAAAATAAGTCTTGTTTGGTCATATCACGTCTTATCGCGGATTGATCACGGTCATGTGCCTGGCCGTTTGCTGAAATCTATCAAGATTTGGAACGCACATGGTTGGTAAAAATGATGAGCTCCTTGAAGTCAGGTATGGATCGATTCTCATGTCTTGTCCAGCTGCAGGGCAGTCGATCGAGCAACGAATCAAAAGTTCAAAACCCATCTCTAATTAATAACGTAACGAAATCTGAACTTACATAGACTCCAGTAGAAAATTCCTATAGTACAAAAATATTGTGAAGACATCTCGGCTATTGTTGGTCAGGAAATCGGAAATCTCCGGCGCACGCTGAGAGTGGTGGGGGCGCACGTGCGAGAGGATGGATCGTCCAAGCTGTAAAGCTGCGCCGGGCTGTCATTTCTTTCCTTTCATAGTATTGCCCGAGCATCAGGAACTGGCCTGCAGGCAATAATCAATTCAGCTGCATGCCCACTGCGCCACTGTTGCGCCGGAGTGATCTGGGGCCTCGATATGCGTGCCGGGCCGCATCTGCTGCCGTGCCCGAGTATACTACGCCACGTCCATCTATGCGCGCGCGGCTCCGGCGCCCCGCCAGTCTGCCACACCATCAAGCATCCAAGATGCTATTGTTGCCACGACCACGTCGCTGTTAGCGGTCTGCAGCGGTGACAAAGTGGGGAGGCCATACTGATAGGGGGGCTGTTTGTTTGGTTCATCGCTAATTTTGTCATAATTAAGTTTAAGTATTACTGTCATGGAAAACCTGGTTTATAAAATGGCCCATCACACGTATAGCAAGATTTCGTAAAAAAAGTTTAAACCTATGACATGTGACCATGCTAGTAGAACGAAATAAATTACTCTCGAACGAACTTAGATCCCAGGTGGAAACCTCCCTCCTCTTCTTCCTTCTTCATTCTTGTTTCTCCTTCCTTTCACGAGGCCAACTACGACTTGTCGGCATTAGGGCATCTCCAACACTGGCCCGCAAATTTGCTCCGTCATGTCGGAGGCGGTCATCCAACGCCCCTCGCATACATTTCAAACACAGTTCAACATATCGAACGAAATTCATGCAAACGTGATGGATTTTCATATAAATTAGAGCACATGCATTAAAATTCAACATTTTTCATGTAAACCAGATGCAATTCATTACATTTTGAACAACTTTTGACTAAACCCTATTCTAAACCTAAACTAAATGATCGCCGACACCCGACACCCGTTCCCCATGTTAGGCGATGAGCCCTGAGAACTGAAACTTCGCCTTCTCCAGTTTCGCCTCGGCACTCTCCAGCTCCGCCTTCGGAGCCCCGAGAAGTGGAGATGTTCGCCTCTACGTTGCCGCCAAGCGGCTAATCGACCGACGATGTTCAGCCCACCAAGCTTAGCTTCAATGGGAGGGAAGGAGCGGTGGCCTTCTTGGGACCCGAGCTGCGGCGACCTACTATGCACTACTCTTCCTCGCTACCGGCGGCGCTCGCGGACGTGTCGACTTAGTAGTCGTGGCAGCGGGGCGCGATCGAGGCGGAGCTCGCGATGTCCTCCTCGTCGTCGCTCCTATCCCACACCTCATCTGCTGCCTCATCGAACTCCCTGTAGGCGGCTTTTAACTCAGCTTGACGTTGGCGGTACCCTCAATGGTCGTGGTGGAGCTAGCGGGCGGAGCAGTAGGACTCAAGCAACGCCTCCTTCTCGGGCGCGTCCATGTCTGACACGTAGGATGTGTCGGTGGCGAGCAGCTCCTCTACGCACTAGTGCTCCTCGAGAAGCGGAGGTTGTAGGCCTGGTCAGCTTGCTTCTGACGAAACTTGGCCTCCTCCTCCTCCCATAGCATGTCCATGTAGCGCGCACGGGCCTCGCCGATGGTGAGGCCCGCACGCACCGTGCGAGGAGGGTGGCCCCGCCTCGTCCTCCATTGAGGCGTCGTCGGCACTTCGTCTGCTGGTCATCCTGCCAGCTAGCAGCAATGGCAGCCATCTCTTTCTTCTGCTTCGAGGATAGGGTGTCCCAGAGGGCTTTGGAGCACGAGGAGGCCATGACGGGCATGCTACAGAGAGGAAAAAGGGACCAGAGCATGACTGCAGCTATGGCCGGGGTTGGATTTTATATAGCGGGCGGTGAGGTTAATGGTGGGCGGCAGACGGACGGACGGGTGGCGCCGGAGTAGGTTCCTCAGCAACCGCATATCATTAATTTAGGGGTGACAGGCTGACGGGGTGTCGTTTGAATGTGTAACAGTCTCCTGCATTGGGAAGCGGCGCGGGTGGCGCTCTCTCGGTCGGTGTGGCGCTTCAATGATGGCATCAGTAAGAGGTCGCGTCCTCCCCGACCTGGTATGAATGTGGCACTGACACTCTAGAGCATCCCCGATTGTTTCGGGCGGGAAGAGCGCGTGGGCGAGGGATATTTTTGATGGGTTAGGTCAGTTAGACGCGGGCGTGGTTGTTGTCCGGAAGCCCGCAAAGCACCCCTAGTTTGTCTCCGGTTTGCGTAAAAAAGTGCATGCGGACCGCCGAGCGGACCGATACAGGCCCGCGTTGGATGGCACAACACGTGTGGACCACGCGGCCCGGACGGTTGCAGGTGGTTTGAGGGTCCACGTTAGAGATGCCCTTAGAATCCATGAGCTAGCTAGTATCTAGGATAGATACTTCGCAAAATTAATTTGACAAAGTTTCGCCGCGAGCAAGCGTTCGACAAAGTTATTGAAATTATTCCTCCACGGGCCATGACTTAGGAGCTTCCTCATCTGAATGGGCTCTTCTCATCATCCTTCTTCTATTTGTGTGATGGCATCATCCTGAACGCAAGGAATCAACGATAACAACGATGGTAACCGGCGACCACTCTTCCTTTTACGATTCTTCGTGTGCATTGAACTTTTCATGTTTAGGTGTCCTTCACGTGTGCGGTAGCTTTGCTTGTGGCTGGGGGCCATGGGAGGAGCGGTTCCTGACTATTGATGACGAGGGGGAGCCTCGCCATGGTCGGAGACGGCGGAAAAATGAAAAAGTAAAGACAAAAAGACCGCTAAGAATTTGGCAACCGGAGGTGAGCGAGGCAGCGGGTTGTTGGATGGCATGCAAGGTGGCCGCTAGAGGCAAGGAACACAACAAGGTGGCACTGGTGGAGTGAGGCGAAAGCCCAAATTATCCTGAGAAGTGGCCACTACTGAATAAATATGAACAACGGGCGACGCGAGGAATACAATATTTAAGGAATTAAAGCAGGTAAGGGATTGGATAGGTCCACTTTAACTCCTCAAAAAATACATATTAGTAGATAGCCGGTTTTGAGAGATCGGCTAGAGATGCTCTTAGCCGCATGGTTAGAGTAACTCCAACAATGTCGTCATATGGTCCCGACATAGTTATTGAAATGATGATTTCAGTCAAAAAATGCCACTCTAATAGTCATTGTATGGCCTCATATCGTCATAATTTGTGGAGGATGCTCTAAATCAGCCTTCATATTTGGAGGTCGTGGGTGTGGATTAGGAGGGCGTTGCATCCTCCAATGGGACATGCAAAAGGAAGTTTCACCTTCCTCCTCAACTGGTGGAGCATATATGTCACATTCTATGGTCTCTTCGTGAACTTACTAGAGGTCATCCAGGTCTCATAGACTGTAGGGTTTAACAGTCAAGATCATATACGTGTGCTTTCAAAATGCTCTGTAAGACTGTAAGAAAACATCTTTGCTAAACATGCCAATCAAAACATAGTAATGCATGTTGTCAACGTACCTTACAGCTCTGAGAGTTTTGCATCTTTACCTAGAGAGAATTATAGGATACTCTCCTCTATTAACCAATAGTTCTCATAGTTATCTCTCTGGATGCATTATCCATCACATTTCGTGAATCCCTTGTCTGTATCTTTTTGTTAGTTTAGATATACGTAACAATTATTACTTTAGAGTTTCTCAATTTTTTTGACAGACTTCAATCGTCTTTTTCACGTATCTTGAGGACTTTGCATTAACCTTAGAATCGTTTAATTTGAAAGTAACAATTTGATTGTCACGACTCACAAGAATACCCATCACATGTTTTTCAACCACATGCAAGTCCATAAGAGCTCACGCAACTACTCTGCATCAACAATGACTGTATCTAAAGCAGTAAGCTCTGTCTTCATGATTGACCTCGTCAAAATGGTCTATTTATAAGACATACACGACACGTCACCACCTTCCATAAGTAAACTCATACCCACTCGTAACATGCAACACATCACAAATCAGAAATCCAGTTTGAACCACTATATCCTTCAAGCACAACAGGGTACCCTAAACAGTGAATTTCATAACTCACAATACCTCTCAGCTAGCGCATGACCCTATCAGGTGCAAGCTAACGACCATCTCTCATTTCTTTCTTATTCTTACACATTGTCTCTCACATCCTAGTTTTCCAAATTTGGATGAGCACAAGCAATGCATATGCATTTTGGAGAATTTTAGGAATTAAGCTAGCAAATTAAAAACCAAAATTTATTTGGGGAGTTATTTAAATGTACATATTAAGCACATTGCATAAAGTGATTTCCATAATTCCATTGGGCTCGGAATATTTTTCCTATGATCTATACTAGCCCTAATATTTTTGGGCAAAATTTCTAGAATTTTTAGGTTTGAATTGACAACATTTAAGACACATTCAAATCCTAGTTCAAATATGAGAGAAAATTAGAAGGCACTGCGCACTTGGGGGCCTCAGGCAAGCAGCAGACATGCGACTTACTCGGTCGCGTAGCCACTTAAGGCCCACATAAACCCACTTATTTACCCAAACCAGTGCCCAGGCGTCGATTAAGTCAGAAGTCAGATCCGCCAGATCTTCATAGGATCCAACGTCCAACGTCGCACCAAAGCGATTGACTCGCTGCCAGGTGGGGCCAACCTACTAGTCATTGACAACTTCTCACAGATTTTTTTCTAGACACACCCTTGAGCACGACATGACGTATGCGCACATTTTCTCCATCTTTCCGTGCCTGATCGGCCACGCCGCCACCCCCTATAAAACACCTTCACCAACCTCATCAAAAGCCCCCACCCAGCTCACATTCTCAACCACCAGGAGTTGGAGTTTCGCTCGTCATCATCCGCCGCTACCGCTATTTGTAGATTCTAGTGAGCACATAGGAGACTTTGGGGCTATTCTTTTCCCAACACATCCATGCACTCCAGCGCATCTTCCTATCACCAAGCACATGCCAAGATTGACCAGTAGTGTGAACAAAAAAAATCCGGAGCACCGTTGTCATCGCGACCACATTTTCAACGAGGTTAGCTTGCACCCGAGCTTGTTGTCATGCCCATTCGCTTCGTCACACTCATCCGCTTCTTGTTAACCCATCGCTGAGACAACAAGACTACCACACATCATCACCGGTGAAGCCCAAAGCTCGTAACTGTAGCCCACAACTCCGACAGAAGAATCCCAATGAGCCCCAACACCCCGATCACAATGTTCACCGCCGTCTATCGTTGCATCCATAGGTATGATTCGCGTCACACAAAACCCTTTATTGAGGTTGTGCACATCTATCCCTTCACGATGCCATCATTGTTCTCTTCCCCGACATTGAACTCATGTCGGCAAAAAAACTCTAGGACCACGTGGCAACCAGTTTTGTCCATCAGCTCTCATTGGACGACTACGTTTTAATTTAACCAAAGCGACATCTATTGATGTGGACAATCTAGATCCACTTATCTACATAGTCTAGATCCACGTTATAGCCTAGTCGGATCGTATCATGCAATCAGGGCACACCATGTGTCATGGGCTAGTTTAAATAGATTTTCTCGAATTAGAAATCGATGTTGACTTTGCAGAAAAGTCATTGTAACTCCACACTATAACCTTTCACTTTTCAATTTCATTTTTTCTTTTTCAAACCTTTATAATCTTGTACTTTTCATGTTTGTTTTTCTGTTATTTTTCATTTCAAATTTGCATTCAAGTTTCTAGCCTGCCTTTTCGTCCAACTTTTTTATGTCTTTTCTATAGTTACTTTTTAAGACCCATGAACACCTTTTAAGATTTTTATTTTATTTAAAATCCACAAACATTCTAAGAAAATCATTACCATTTTATAAATCCATGATTCTTTTAATATCTGAATATTTTAAAAATAATGAATATTTTTTAATTGGTATTTTTAACCAATGGATATTTTTTAATCCTGCAACATTTTTAAGTCATGAAGTTTCTTCTCAAATTTCTGATTAGTTTTCAAAACTAATGAATATTACTTTAAATGCAGGATTTTTTTCTGAATTCATTTTTTTTCTAACCTACCAAAGACCGATGTCCTATTTTCCTTTGCTAGTTATGTGATTTTGGTAAAAGGAAAGATCTATACTTTGACAGAACTGTCAAGACGCATGAAATAAATATTAAGCATTTTTAGACAAAAACAACTAACTGAACTGGTCAGATAGCCCATACGGGGTGGTTTGAGGTCCCAATTCGTGGGTACTGTGTTGTCTCCCTTAGGGCATCTACAACGCCGGCGCTTAGGCCAGGCGCCATGCTTCTTTTCCCAACCGTTGTAGCCGAATCCCTTTCGATCAGGGGATTTTGGCTAGCATCGATGCAAAGCCATGCGGCGGATGCTTCCTCCTTTTTTTCATTCGCATGAGCCTGTTTAGCGACTGCTACTGTATTTTTTGAGGAAAAAACAATCATGTTAGCGCTCAAATAGGCGTCCACGCGTTGAAGAGACAGACTCCTACCCCGATGTTATTTCCTTAATTAATTCTTTTAATTTTCTAAGCGCCCGTGCAAGCATCTTTGCATTGTAGATGCCCTTACAGTGAGACATAGTCTCCCTCGCCTCAAGCGGCCCAAATGGGCGAATCATGCACGCACATGTTGACATATATACCACTCCTTCCGTCCCAAAATTCTCGTCTTCTATTTGTCTAAATACGGATGTATCTAGTCATGTTTTAGTGTTACATACTTTCCTATCTAGATAAATCTAAGACAAGAATCTTGAGACGGAGGGAGTAGTTTTTATTTTCAAAACTATGAACGTTACTTTAATGCATGATTATTTTTCAAATTCATAATTTTTTCTAACCTACCAAAAACCGACATCCTATTTTTTTTGTTTGCTAGCTATGTGTCTTTTGGTAAGAAAAAACATCTATATTTTGATAGAGCTGTCAAGATGTATGAAAAAAAATACTAAGCTTTTTTAGACAAAAAACAACTTTTTTTTTTGAGACAAAGACAAAAAACAACTAACTGAACTAAGTGATTTGATCAATTTCTGTGGGTGTTGTGTTGTCTCCTTTACAGCGAGACATAGGCTCCCGAGCCTCAAGTGGCCCAAATGGGCGAATGACGCATGCACACGTTGACATGTATACTACTCCCTATGTCCCATGATGTAAGATTTTTTTGACACTACATTAATGTCAAAATACGTCTTACATTATGGGACGGAGGGAGTAGTTTTTACCCCTTCCACTAAAAGAACCTTTTTTTCCTCAAAATAACTAAAAGAACCTTTTGACATGTAAAAAATGTTACCGCAGTGCAATCGTTTTCCACGTAATTTAAATTAAATATTTGTACCATTCAACAGACAATGTTCGTGATATTTTAAAATGTTCACGTGTTTCAAATAAAAATACTCGTGATATTTCAAAAATATGTAGATAATAATAAAATATATTTGTGCGATAAAAAATTCATACCATCCAAAACAAAATATTTGTGACATTTTCAAACTTTTCCATATGTGGAAACAAATGTTCATGACATTTAAATATTATTTTTATACATGTAAAAATGTTCACATAGGTTTATAATTATTTTTATAACCATTGGGGAAAATGCACATGCGATTTAAAAAGGTTCACACGTTTGAAAATATGTTTGTGACATTTAAAACAATGTTAATACAATGTCCAAAAATTGTTGCGTAGTTCAGAAGAAATATTATGCATAAAATGCTCGCGTGTTTTTTAAACATGTATAAAGAAATATTCCAAAAGTATAAAAAAATGTAGAACATGTATTGGAAAAAGTGCAGATGCCCTGACAAAAACTTAAAACTCTAATAAAACCTTTAGAACGCAGAAAACAAACAGGAAACTTGATGAAAATCAACACAGAAAACACATATTAAAAAAAAGGGAAAAAAGACGTCACGGAGGCTTCTTAAACATGTCTAAACCGATCATAGAAGTTCCTAAAACTGCTCCCCCAGGAACCCATATTGGCACAACCCATCTGGCAATGGCTTATTACAAGATGGTATTCCTTCTCGCATCTACTATTTCTAAATGATGCTCAAAAAAAAAATCTACTATTTCTAAATAGTTGATCCCCGTTAACTCTAATTCTCTCAACATGCGGCTTTTGACCTCACCAAGTGTGCCATGTCAGCATTCACTGACACTATTTTGTAGTCTTATGTAAACCACATGCATACTCTTTGTTCACATAGTAAAAGTATGGAACATTTCTACATTTAAAATTTGCAACTTTTGATTTAGATCATTTTCTTCATACATAATTCATCCAGAATTAGGAGCTGTTCGGAAACCCACCAGCTCCAGAAATCTCAGGATCCACGGAGTTGCTAATTCGCCGCTCCGCTGTTTTAATTGCAGCTCCTGCTGCTCCGGGAGCGGAGTATTGTGGAGTGGAGGGACTCCGAACATACCCTTAATCTTTAAATTTCCGCTGCAATGCACGGGAAAATCACCTAGTTAGATGGGATATAACTCCTGCAGATTCTGGGAACGATTTGAATTATTTGATTATACTACTCTCCTAGAAATCCATGGTCCACATGTACTTATTTTCTGTTGTTAACCCACTCAAACTGATGATATTAGTTTCTTCATGGCGATATCAACATCAATTTCCTATTTGCCGCCCACTGCGGTAGCGGCGAACTGCCGCTGAATTGGACAAGGAAGGGAGGGAGCGACACGTAATGCTATGTGCGACAGTTTAACAACTTTTGTAACATTAGGCATGTTGCACACATAAGTTTGTAACACGGGCTATGTTACAAACACATATGAAGCACCAGCAAGTGACCCACATGTATATAACTTAATCTTTTTTCAATGTTTTTTCCGCAACATCATCCTTGTTGCAAAAATCTTTCAGCAACATCATCCTTGTTGCAGAAATGTGAAAGACAGAAAAATAAATCTGTAACACAACCTCTGTTGCAAAATATTTTTCTGAAGCATGACCTTTGTTGCACAAACAACGCTTAAGAAAATAACGAGTCACGCTAAAAAAACACTAACGACGGAGAGCCCTTTGTTTCTTTTTTCTTCTTTGTTCATCTTTGCGACATGCTTTCTATTGCAAAAGTAATCTACAATATGATATCTGTTGCAAAAAATAAATAAATCTAAAGACATTTCCGCAACGTGATCTTTGTTGCAAAAAATTCTGCAATATGACATTTCTGGCGGAAAAAACTCCACAAATGTTTCCGCAACACGATCTCAGTTGCAGAAAATATTCTGTAACATAAACTCTATTGCAGAAAAATTCTACAAACATTTTCGCAACATGAACTTTGCTGCAAAAGCTAGCCTGCTCGTTAGCTGTTCGAAGACGCCAGATTTGGGGGCTAGCGACCCGGCCGATCTTTTAAAAAGATCCGCCGGCGGACGCGTAGCAGTCCCCTTTCTTTATCCAAAAAATATTATCTTTTTATTATTACTTTTAAAATTTAACAAAATGTTCACTGTAAATTTTTTTGAAATTTTTAAAAAATGTTCGGCATTCCAAAAAACATCCAGCATTTTAAACATGGTTGCAAATAAAAAAACGTGTTTTAAAAAATTCTTCACCAATTAAAAAAATCGTTTTGAAAAATATGTTCAGAATTGCAAAAATATTAACTTTTGAGGAAATGTTCAAGCTCTTTTGGGAAATTTTAATTTTTTAATAAATGTTCGTCTTCAATAAAAAAACTGTTGAGATTAAAAAAATTGTGTTCCAAAAACATGTAAAAAATCGAAAATTTCGTGTTTTCATATTCACTTTTTATAAAAGGAGCTCCATTGTCAACAAACGCACCACATCCTGAACAATACACAATACTTTTCTCTTTTGAAGTCTGAACCGTAGAACAATTGTACAAATATAATTACAGGCAGAATAGAATTCTGCCACTAACAAATACCATTTTTTTCTAACATAAGAAGGATTTATGGACTGTAACTTAAACCAGGGCATCTATCCACTAATCTAGAACATCAAGACTTTTTTGTCTTTGTTGTGTGTCTGACTAGAAGGAGATCTTATTTCAGTTTGAACTTCCAAGATCTAGTACTTGATACTTCATTCCTAAACATGACTCCATTCCTTTGCATCCAGATATTCCTAAACACAATACTTTTCGTAAAAAGTTTACGCGTTGCCCCTCTGAACAATAATTTTTGGCACATTTCAGTTAGATTTCACACCAGTTGATTACTTTCTATGTTCGTGTCCACTACCTCAGCCCATTTTTTTTCCGCGGGGGTAAAATGAGTATTACTCAAGAGGGAAGAAGTTCCTACATACAAAGACTAGGGATGTTAGCTGGGCCAGATCGGAGCCGGACCACAGTATGGTCCTCCGTTCTCACAAAGTTTACTAACTCATGACTTACATTATTCCGCTTTCTAGAAATATGAGTAACATGCACTCCCTTTCACCCATTAACCTTTTCACTTTGGAGACCACCATGGCATATTGCGATCGGTCTTGGCATGTAGCGTTGATCATCTGGACTGCTTGTAGACTGTCACACTCCATAATGATCGGCAACTCCGTGCACCGAAGAGCCAGCGCAAGGCCTTCCATACATCCCGTTAGCTTTGCGTATAGGGGGTCCCGGCACGACCACACGGATCGACATGCACAAAAGATGATGGCTCCATCATGGCCGCAAAATAGCATGCTCGAGCCCATTTTCTCATTGTCCGGTGTCTGCAAAATGCTGATGTTTTGACACAAAGTGTGTCAAATAGGATTCGTGCTGCTATACATCGCTTCTCGTAAGACCGAGTACCATCTCGCCAAAAGCAGAACATGTAGTGGGCGGCCCAATAATACTACATTAGTTGTTAATTTGTTTATTTCATTGATAGTTTTGTTCAGTTTTTTATTTTTATTTTTAACCTTTGTTTATATTTATCAAAACATTATATATATATATATATATTCCAACAATAAATTAATCTAATTTAAAATTACATTACTTAATTTTTAAAGTTCAGCATGCATTAAAAAATGTTATTTAATGTAAAATTTTGCCCGCGCAACTTTTATGGAGTATTGGTACCATTCAATTTCGTTCTTTTAATTTATATTTTTTTTACACATTAAAAAATATTCCCATGATCTTTTTAAATACTCATGAAAATATATATATTGCCCGCTTAATTACAGAAAAATATCCGTAATCATTCAAAATATTGTCCACAACATTAAAAAAAGTGCACGCTTTTAAAAAATATGCCTGTGACATATTTAGAAAATGTTCATACGTATAATGTAAATTTTTGGTTGCGCTGTTTATAAAAATTATTCATTCCATATCAAAACACAGTACTTTTCAGCAAATATTCAGATTTCGTAAATGGGTCACACTTAGCCCCTCGCACGTAACAAATGATTTTGATGAATTTCGGTTGGATTTCGCACCATTTGATTTGTTTCTAGCTGTTAGAATATATAACCGTATGATTTGTATAGATATACGGTTGTATATGTGTAGTCCTTGTATAGGTGTCTGTATATTGTACGATACGGACTCTGCCTTGTAACCTCTATATAATGATCAATACAAGGCACCACAACGTGTGGTTTCCCTAATCTTACATGGTATAGAGCCTAAAAAACCCTAACCCTAGCCTGTGCCGCCCTCCTCCTCCTTCCGCTGCCACCGAAGCCACCACCCGATCGTTGCCGCGCCCCGATCGCCGCCTCCATGGCTCAGCCCGACGTGAACGCCACGAACCAGGCACTGGCCGCCGCCAAGGAGCACCAGGACGCCGAGCTCGCCGCCAAGGCCAAGATGGCGCTCGCCACCGACGCCGAAGGATCTGGGACGAGCGCGGGGTCCTTCTCCTTGACCTCGCTGCACGCCCAGGCTGTTGGCCTGCACTCCATCAAGGGCCATGTTCCCGTCGAGCTCGCGCTTGACACCGGCGTCCACCGTCAGTGGCGCACCTTCTTCCGCGCCGCGTGCCGCAAGTACGCCCTCCTGGACCACCTCGACTCCGACGCCCCCGATGCGCCGACCTCGGAGTGGTCTCTCCTCGACGCTACCGTCGTCTCTTGGCTCTATGGGTCTGTCTCTCTCAGCATCCTTGACGCCGTTATGACGCCCGATGACGATCCCCTCGCCATCGACCTCTGGAACAGCATTAATGGTCTCTTCAACGACCACAAGATCAATCGTCAGCTCCACCTCACGGCCGAGCTTGGCGATGTCAAGATGGGAGAGATGAGCATGGCCGACTATCTTCAGAAGGTCAAATCCCTCTCCGATGGGCTCGCAGATCTTGGCGCTCCCGTTGATGATGCCGAGATGGTGGTCCACTGCCTCAATGGCCTCTCCGAGCAATACGAGGCTGCTGCCGATCTGATCTCCCTCATGCCGGGGATGACCTTCGCGCAGTGCCGCTCGTTGCTCGCGCTCCAAGACATGAAGCGCAAAAATCGCCGCGCCCGCAACTCGGACACGGCCCTCTTCACCAACACCGCCGGCAACTCTGGCAACACCGGCAACCCTGGCAAGGCCTCTGGAAAAGGAAAGAAGAAGAAGAAGGCCGCCGCCGGCGTCGCCAAGGAGATCATCCCGGCGCCCGCGACCACGCCGACTGCAACTCCTTCCTAGCCATCACTGCAGCATCCCTGGAACGGTGCCATCCAGATGTGGCCCTATGGCCAGGGGGGTCTACTCGGCCGTGCGTCGCCCGCCTATGCCCCAGCTCCGGGCTACGCGCCCCGGCACACCACGTCGCCCCATGCGTTCTACGCCCAGAGCCCATATGGCATTGCTCCCTACGGCTACACCCCTGGACAGCCGAACTACGGACTCTTCGGTCCGGCTCCGTCATCACCGGCATCCTCCGCTGCTTCATGGGACCAGGCCGCGCTCATGCATCAGTTCCAGACCATGGGACTACAAGCACCCACCAGGGAGTGGGTGATGGACACCGGCGCCTCCTCCCACTTTGCGTCCGATCCCGGTATGCTCACCTCCGTTTCCCCCCCTCCTCCTCTCGTCGTGCTGTCGTTGTCGGTAACGGTTCCACCCTTCCAATCACCGGTGCCGGGCATGCACGTATTCCTATTTCCACCACCTCTCGTCCTATTTACCTTCGTAATGTCTCAGTTGTTCCTAACATAGTTAAAAACCTTTTGTCTGTTCGTCAGTTCACCATTGATAATCGTGTATCCGTCGAATTTGACCCTCTTGGTTTTTCTATGAAGGATCTCCTCTCCAGGACAGAGATTCTCAGATGCAATAGCTTTGGAACTCTCTACTCCATTCGTCCTTCCTCGACCAGCCAGCCACACGCCTTCCTCGTCGCCGATGCAGCACTCTGGCACCGTCGGCTTGGGCATCCTGGGCAGCCCGTTATGGAGTCCTTAGCTCGTTCTTCCATCATTCCTAGGGAAAAGAATAAAAGTAGTTTGTGTCATGCTTGTCAGTTAGGTCGTCATATTCGTCTTCCTTTTTCTTCCACCAATCGTGTAACCACTACTCCGTTTCAGATAATTCACTGTGATTTGTGGACATCTCCTGTTGAGAGTATTTCTGGCTTTAAGTATTATCTCGTTTGTCTCGATGATTTTACTCAGTATGCTTGGGTTTATCCTCTACGGTATAAGTCAGAAACTTTCTCACACTTGTCGTCCCTTCATGCTTTAGCTCTCACCCAGTTTAATGCCCGCTTGCAGGCTATTCAGTGTGATAATGGTCGTGAGTTCGATAATACACTACTCCACTCGTTTGCCCAGCACCATGGAATTGCACTCCGCTTTTCATGTCCATACACTTCGCAACAGAATGGTAAAGCCGAACGCATTATTCGTACTCTCAATGACATTACTCGTACACTCCTTCTCCAAGCTAGCATGCCACCTCGCTTCTGGGTCGAAGCTCTTCACACCGCCGTTATGTTGCATAATCGGCTGCCTTCCAAGGCAATCTCGGATCGCATACCCTTTCATGCCTTACTTGGCGTAGATCCTGCTTATGCTGGTCTTAGGGTTTTCGGATGTCTATGTTACCCCAACACCACCGCCGTTGCTCCGCACAAACTTGCGCCGCGCTCCGTGCCATGTGTGTTCCTAGGGTACCCATCACAGCATCATGGCTATCGTTGCCTTGATCGTTCCACCCAAAAGATCATCATTTCTCGCCATGTCGTGTTCGATGAGTCAAGCTTTCCATTTGCCTCCACTCCATCTTCGTCAACTACTCCTCCTTCCCTGCACACTTATGATTTTTTGCAGGGTACCGAGCAACCGCTGTCGTTGATGCCATTCACCGTGCCAGGCCCGGTACCTCAGGACGTGACGAGCCGGTCGCCGCCACGGTCGCCGCCGCCGACCTCGCCTCTGTCGCCGCCACTGACCTCGCCTCGGTCGCCGCCACCGACCTCGCCTTGGTCGCCTGGGCCACGGGCTTCTACTGAGCGCCCTGCTGGGGGCCTCGATCGCGGCTCCGCTGGGAGTTTTCCTACTCCGGCAGCATCACCACCGGCCGCGCCGTCGCCAGCTCCTGCTGCCGTGGATCCACCCCGGACCCGCCGGCCGCGGGGTCCGCCACCGCCACCATCTCACGCCATGACCACTCGTGCCAAACAGGGTATTGTGTAGCCGAAAAAGATTTTTGATCTTCATGTTGAGGGTTTATCTCCAATACCGAAGACCTATCGTGGTGCTCTCAAGGATCCAAACTGGCATTCTGCTATGGTTGAGGAATATGGTGCTCTTCTCTCCAACAACACTTGGGACCTCGTTGATCCACCTCGCAATGCTAACATTGTTACTGGCAAGTGGATCTATCGTCACAAGATGAAGTCTGATGGTTCTTTGGATCGCTACAAAGCTCGTTGGG
Organism: Secale cereale; assembly: GCA_902687465.1. Taxonomy (NCBI): domain Eukaryota; kingdom Viridiplantae; phylum Streptophyta; class Magnoliopsida; order Poales; family Poaceae; genus Secale; species Secale cereale. The sequence goes on from LR738711.1 coordinate 779,127,933, forward strand.
TGCTCCGTGGATTTACTCAGCGCGAAGGTATCGATTTTGATGAAACTTTCAGCCCTGTCGTCAAGCCAGCCACTATTCGCACAGTGCTCTCTCTTGCTCTCTCTAGTGACTGGTCGATTCATCAGCTTGACGTCAAGAATGCGTTCCTCAATGGCACTCTCACCGAGACTGTTTATGCTCGTCAGCCTTCTGGGTTCACTGATCCTCGCTTCCCTGATAAGGTTTGTCGCGTCAACAAATCACTTTATGGTTTGAAACAGGCGCCTCGAGCATGGTTTCAGCGGTTTGCTTCATTCATTGCATCGGTTGGTTTTATTGGCTCCAAATCCGACAGCTCGTTGTTTGTCTATCGGCGTGGCGCTGACATGGCCTATCTCCTGCTCTATGTGGATGACATCATCCTGACTGCATCTTCCTCGACATTGCTGCACAGTTTGATTGCCTCTCTTCGTACCGAGTTCAGTATGATAGATATGGGTGATCTTCATTACTTCCTGGGCATCTCTGTCACACGCAGCAAGGACAGTCTGTTCCTCTCACAGGAGAAGTATGCGATGGATCTTCTTGACCGAGCTGGCATGTTACAGTGCAAGCCCATCTCTACTCCCGTTGATACTACCTCCAAACTTTCAGCCAAGTCCAGTGATCCAGTTGCAGATCCCACCGAGTATCGAAGTATTGCAGGCGGTCTTCAGTACCTCACATTCACTCGGCCAGACATCTCCTATGCTGTGCAGCAGATTTGTCTTCATATGCATGATCCTCGGGCTAATCATTTGCTCCTTGTGAAGCGCGTGCTTCGCTATATCCGCGGCACCACCGGCCATGGTCTCACTTTGTTTCGACGCAGCTCCAACAAATTGTTGGCCTATTCGGACGCAGATTGGGCAGGTTGCCCTGATACTCGCCGGTCTACCTCGGGTTATTGTGTCTTCCTCGGCACTAACCTGGTGTCATGGTCTGCTAAGCGGCAGCACACGGTCTCTCGCTCCAGCGCCGAGGCTGAATACAGGGCAGTTGCAAATGTAGTGGCTGAAACATGTTGGCTACGGCAGCTTCTTCAGGAGCTTCATCAACCGGTGACTGGTGCCACTGTGGTGTTCTGTGACAATGTGAGCTCTGTTTACATGACACAGAATCCTGTTCATCATCAGCGCACCAAGCATGTGGAGATCGATCTACACTTTGTACGAGACCGTGTCACTACAGGCGAGGTCCGGGTTCTTCACGTTCCGAGTTCTTCTCAATTTGCGGACATTTTCGCAAAAGGATTACCATCTCCTCTCTTCTTGGATTTTCGGGACAGTCTTAACATTCGTCGACGCCCGTTTACGACTGAGGGAGGGTGTTAGAATATATAACCGTATGATTTATATAGATATACGGTTGTATATGTGTAGTCCTTGTATAGGTGTCTGTATATTGTACGATACGAACTCTGCCTTATAATCTCTATATAATGATCAATACAAGGCACCACAACGTGTGGTTTCCCTAATCTTACACTAGCGCTAGCGGAAACGGATCAAATGCCAAGTACCTCGCGCTCGCTCTTCCTCTCTGGTTCAGTTTGGATTTCCTTTTCTTCCCAACTGAAGGGGGTTGACATTGTGTCATCATCGTGCAGCTAGTGGGGTGCAACGACGGACGGAAGCAAATTGGAGGAAAACAGTGGTGGTGTGGGAAGAGGCGCCGGCCAAACGTTGGATGCATGTCCGGTGAGCCCTGCCAGCACCGCCACACACACAACACAAGAGACAGACTATGAGGGGTGCCAAGCATTTCAGGTTTGGGGGTTCGGCGGTAGACTGGTCTGCAGGTACTAGTGCAGAACAGCTAATTAGCTGGAAAGAAAGAGTGCACGGATCAGTTGGATTTAGAAAGGGATTGAGCAGAAATTGGCGATGGCTTCTAGGTGCATATGCACCCGTTGTCTAAATACATATTTTGAAAAGTTGAAAAATTTCGAATAAAAATCCTTCGTGTATATCCAGACATTCTATGTGCGCGCACAAAGTTTTTGGTGAAAAACGATGTTTTTTCTGGCTTGTGTAAAAAAGACAATTTCTGATGCTTCATTACAACTATTCATTTTGCATTTCTTTATCTTTTTTACACAAGACACAAAAAACGTTGTTTTTAACCGAAACTTTGTGCATGCACATAGAATGTCCGGATATACCCGTGGGATTTTCGTTCTGAATTTTTCAATTTTTCAAAATGTGTATTTAGACAATGAATGCATATGCACCTAGGAGCCAAAACACCGCGTTCGGGATTGAGATACTTTGCATTTTTCTAGCTTACGCGGAAGAGTCTCCCAGCAAATAAGATAGTTTGAGAGGAAAACTTCGACAGGAATGAATCATGTCGCTCTCTCAGCAAATGCATCTAACCCAACACAATGTGTACACGGTGTAATTCTAGGCGTTTTATCTTTCTTGCATTATGAAACATCAGGACAACTCATTATCTTGTCCCGATTGAACTGATGGTAGAGCCAAATGGACTGTAACATCAGGACACCTCATTGTCTTGTCCTGATTAGACTCATGGTAGAGCCAAATGGACTGTAACATCAGGACAACTCATTATCAAGATACTGTTAATGTAATGTCACTTGTTAGTACGGTAAAGAGTAGAATGCAACATATGAGGTCTCATGGATGAGAAGAATTTCTTGCAAAATATTTTGCAACACACATGGCATTGAAATTCCCCGTTCGAGGATGTTGATGTTCCTGATGGAAGATCACACCGCTATTATGAAGTACAAACAAATGATGATCGTTATAGAAGAGAAATATATCTTGGTACATTGGTCAAATCATTCAAAAGCTTGATAATCGGTCTGATGAGGTTGAGACATGTTGTTTTAATTTCCTTGTTTGTACATATTATTTTAATTAATGGAAAATGACGCAAAATAATTGTTCTATGGTCTCGGGTAAAAAAGAAAAACATCGGTTCAACGAGATTAATATGGATTTTATTATTTGGATGTCCACTTTCAATCCCTTCAGTTCATTTGCTTCTTATGATGCACTCAAGGTAATGAAACTCGCTGTATTCTACCCCATGGACAAATCAAGCACGGATTTGATAATGATTGAATTCCAACTCGCCAACTTTATTGATGACATGAGATAAGCTCATTAGATTTAGATGTGTAAGTAATATATCGGTAAGCTCTCTATTATGCTTGTTGAAACAAAAAATAATGATCTTTATGATTTGGTCTACTTACTCATCAAGTCGGTATATTGATCTTACCGGTGTCGACATCGAGTGTTGAAAGAGTATTTTCTACAATGAATCTAGTGAAATATAAGTTGATAACTACTATATGGGTGAAGATCCCTTGAACTATTGCTTAGTGACATTTATTTGAATGAGGTGTGATTTTGAAAGTAAGTGAAGATGGCATAGTTGAAACTTTCATGGCACTGCAAAAACAAAGAGTTACCTAGTATTGTAATTTTATATGTGTATATCTTTCATGTAAGAGTATTTGTATTGTAATTTCGTCAATTTGGAATATTTTCTGAACAATAATGTTGTGAGACTTGATTGAGCTTTTTATGTTATTATTTTTCCGCTACATGATAAATGGATTAGGTAGATTTCCTTTTTCCTTTTGAGTGTGTATGCCCTTCATTTTGTTTTTGAGTCCGCCAATGTCCCAAACAAAACACAATACTTTCCGTAAAAGGATTATGCGTTCGTGTCTCGTCAAAAAAAGGGCAGGCTATAGCGAAAATGGATCAAATGCCAAGTACTTCCTTGTAAAGTAATATAAGAGCATTTAGATCAAGTACTTGATGGAGTACATTGCCTCTTACTTTTGGCTCGGTTTGCCTTGTTGTATCCTCCTAAGGCCAACTCCAACACATGACCCTAAATCATCCACGGACCTCCGTCTGGGCCAAAACAGACAGATGGACTACCCAACGCGCGACCCATCCGCAAAATCTATCTGTTTCGTATCCAGCTCGACCCATTTTGGCAGCAAAATGCCCCAACTTTGCGCCCAGACGGACAACGAACGGTTGTGAAAGGATCAATATGGTTGACTAGAGAGGGGGGGGGTGAATAGGCAACTAACAATTTTTAACTTTTCTTAACCACTTTAAATTAAACGACAAAGTAAGTTGTCTAGATATTCTACTAAGATGACAACTAAAGGAAAGAAGGATAACAACTACACAAGCATGCTATAGGAGTTGAACAAGTAAAGCATGCACAAGTAAAGGTAAGAAATAACCACAAGTGGAACCGGTGGAGACGAGGATGTGCTGCCGAAGTTCCTTCCCTTTGAGGGGAAGTACGTCTCCGTTGGAGCGGTGTGGAGGCACAATGCTCCCCAAGAAGCCACTAGAGCCACCGTATTCTCCTCACGCCCTCACACGATGCAAGGTGCCGTGATTCCACTAGTGGTGCCCTTGAAGGCGGCAACCGAACCTTTACAAACAAGGTTGGGGCTATCTCCACAACTTGGAGGCTCCCAACAAAACCACGAAGCTTCACCACAATGGAATATGGCTTCAAGGTGACCTCAACCGTCTAGGGTGCTCAAACACCCAAGAGTAACAAGATCCACAAGAGATTAGTGGGGAGAATCAAATATCTCTTGGTGGAAGTGTAGATCGATGCCTCCTCAAGCAATCCCGAGCAAATCAACAAGTTTGATTGGCTAGGGAGAGAGATCGGGCGGAAATGGAGCTTTTGGAGCAACAATGGAGTAGTGGGCGAAGAGGTAAGTCTTCTTGGAGAAGAAGACCCCCTATATATAGTGGGAGAGCTAATCCAACCGTTATGTGCGTTTTCAGCCCGCAGAGAGCGGTAGTACCGCACGTAAGTTGCGGTACTATCGCTGGCTGAGCGGTACTACCGCTCTTGGGAGCGGTACTACCGCTAGGCAAAAATATGCGACATGGTTGACGACCACGGATGAAATAAATTACATCCGCGGCTACATCCGCAGGGAAAACGGTAGTAGCAAAAAGCGACACGGTACTACCGCTTGGACTAAGCGGTACTACCGCATTGGATGCGGAAGTAAAAAATTACTTCCGCACCTACTTCTGCACTTAGAACCAGCGCCGGGCCAGATACACGGTACTACCGCTCTGGAGGCGCGGTACTACCGTTGGAGCGGTACTACCGTGTCGGCAAGCGGTACTACCGTGTGGCTGCGCGGTACTACCGCTTAGTTGAGTGGTACTACCGCTTGCCCGACAAATGATTTAGTTAAGAAGTCACAGTTTGCATATACGATAATAAACGGTTGGAACTCCAGAGAAGCAAGGGAAAGGTGGTGCGAGAGTAAGATGTGTACGTGTTGATTCCACCCAAACCTTTCCGAAGCGGACCCCCTCTTAATAGTACGGCTTTCCTATTACTCAAAGCCACCGACAGGGAGCAAAAACAAAACACCGTCTTCCATCGAATCCGAGGGGCAATCAATCGTCTTGTGCCTAAGTGAGATATACCTGTAGGAGCTTAGAGCACATGATTAGTCCGCAAATGTATTGTTATCAATCACCAAAACTACTTAGGGAGAAATATGCCCTTACAATCCCCCCCTTTTTGGTGTATTGATGACAATACGGGATTTGCACAGGGATAAAATAAGAGAATATGCAATCCAAACACTAAAATATAGGCGAGCTCCCCCTGGATGTGTGCCTACACAAGATTGTGCTTTGGACTGCACAACACACATACTAGGTACAGTGCTCCCCCTATATTCTACACATAAGATACTCTATATATACCACAGAGCACATAAACAAGGGAAAGTAAACTAACTGCTCTTGATATAGAATTAAAGACATAACGACGAGTTCAACGATAAAGGAGCATATGTCTTACACCATACGATAGTCTCACGCACACGACACAAAAGCACACAAATAAACAGAGTTCAACCAACGAAAAGAAACAACTGGCACAAGAGCACAAGACGCAAATCACTCTCCCCCTTTGTCATCGAGACACCACAAAGGGGAAAGAGGACACTAAGAAGGGTGGCAGCCCTGGAGAAACTCAGTCATCGTACTCATCATCAGATCCCGGCTGCTCCTCCTGATACTCCTCGTCAGACTCTGACCACTTGTACCCCTGACGGGCCATCCAAGTTGCCTCAGGAGTGATGTTATCCTCTGACCCATTTGATACGTCCTCTCCATAGACCGCCAAAAGCTTCTTGTCACGCTGGCGCGTCTTCTTGTCAGTCACATGAGCCCTGTATTGACCCTTAGCCTGCATGCAGAAGAGGGCCTTCATCTTTTGCTTGAGCTTTTTAGCCCAAGAAGGCTCCTCCGCAGCAGAGGAGGACGAAGGAGCAAATCTTCCAGGGCCTTCATCATCAGCCTCCTCCACAGGCTCCTCATCAGTGCCCATCTGGGCTGCAGCAGCTTGCACACGAGTGGTGGTGTTGGCCCATCGAGTCTTGATGCGAAGACGAATGGGATCATGGCGGAAGCAGTCGGCCTCGAACTCCTCATCAGGGTATAGCTTCTCCCAAGTCTTGGAGATCAGCAGAAACAAGAATGGACCATAGATGGGTACCTTGCGAGTGTAGATGGCAAAACGGAGCTCATTCCACATGATATGGGATATGTCAAGTGGTGCAGTCTGGGTCGTGCGAGCCTCTTGACACATCAGCAGCATGTCAACCAGGTAGGCATGGACCTTGTCCTTATCTCCAACGCGAGGGAACAGAGTGTTGCGAAAGATCTGATACATGATGTCCAAAAAGGGGTTCAACACCCATGACTTCTTGCCACTAGCAAGAGTCTTCTCCTCATAGAATGGTAGCAGCTTGTCTTTGTTGGCAGATTCAGGATTGGCGTGAGGCCGAAATCCAATTGGGTTGTGGAGTCCCTCGTCATGTATCTGAAGAAGATCCATGAACTCCTTCCAAGAAGAAGTCATCTTGTGACCATTGGTCATCCATGTCATTGGGCGATCCTCCTTGGTGTGGAAATTGACTGAGGCATAGAACTGAGCAATAATCTCCGGATCAAAATCATTCTGGAAGGTCATGATGTGCTCAAGTCCCAACTGCTCGACCAGATCAAGAGCCTCGGCAAAGTAGGCCCGGTTGGTGTCCTTCTGCATGTGGTCCACATCTACCCAGTGAGCATCCACGTACAGGTTGGTCTTGCTCTTGAGCACCTCCTGGTAGATGCGATACTGCTGCCTGGTCCAGAAAAGCTCATCACCAGGAAACGAAGCACGGGGTTCTCCATATGGGTTTTGCTTCCTACGTGCCATGAACTCAACAGCTAGCATCTCTTCCATAGACATTCAGGATTCCTTTCTGTTGTTGGCGGCAGTCTTGAACCTGCGCTGGGGATTGGAGCCCTCTGGCACATCACTGGGGGTACGCAGACGCTTGGATCCGGTGTCGCGGACAGGGTTGGTACGACGAGCATCGAAACCGGAGCCACCACCTAAAACACAACCACAAGAACACGACAAAAACACAAAGAGAATCAATGCCAAAGCCTCAAAAAGCACAAGAAACCAGTAGAAAGAGGAATGTGTACATGCTACGAAGACAATATGACACAAGCGGTAGTACTGCTGACCAGACGCGGAAGTAAAAAAATAGTACCGCTTAGTAAGCGGTAGTACCGCATGGGGGATGCGGTAGTACCGCATACTCTGCGGTAGTAAGAATGTACTTCCGTGTACAGGGGCGGAAGTAAAAACTTAGTGCTGCTTGCGGAGCGGTAGTACCGTGTTGGGGAGCGGTAGTACCGCTCGGCAAGCGGTAGTAAAGTTTTACTTCCACCAGAGCGGTAGTACCGCTGAGGACAGCGGTAGTACCGCTGTGGTCAGATCTGATCTGGACCAGATCGGGCGGTAGTACCGCGGTTCTCCAGCGGTAGTACCGCACGGAACAGATCTGAGAGGAACAGATCTAGAGAAGGCCATATAGATCGACTAGCGGTACTACGGCTGATCATAGTAACTTGGTAGCAACATACATATTCGTATTTCTAGTGCAAAAACACTCTCCTACATCCTAAACTTCCATGGATAAGAGCACGAAGAACACAAGAACACTAAGCATCTCCCCTAACCCTAGAAAACAACAAGGCAACAAGAAGAAGGGAAAGGGGGAGAAACCTTCATCCATGGCAAGAGGGCGCGGTGGGGAGCGATCCCATAGGTCGGAATGCGAGGAGAGTGGCCGAGGGAGGAGATCCGGCGAGGTCCTCCGGCGACGTTCTTGAGAGGGAGAGATAGGGACGACGTGGGGGTTAGGAGTGAATGGGTATGGGGGAGTTGGAACTCCCCCTGCCTGCTTATAACCCCCACCTGTTCGAATATGTGCGGTAGTACCGCGGTCATCGCGGTAGTACCGCTCGCCGAGCGGTAGTACCGCCCTACCAGCGGCAGTAAATAAATACTGCCGTGCTGGTCGAGCGGTAGTACCGTAACCCCTTTGCGGTAGTATCGTAAACAAGCACGGTAGTACCACTCCTCCAAGAGCTTGCACGTTTTGACACGAGGCTTTAAGCAAAGAAGAGAGAAAAGAAAACGCACGCACAAGCAAAGCAAATAACACAACTCCTCAGAGGAGGGCGGTGGCCGAGGACACCTATGTTTGAGTTTATAGATATGGCACCGCGAAGAATTATCCTTGGGCCCATGACCAATACTCGACTTGAAGCATTTAAACCAACTATGTATGGCAAATGATAAAGACTTGATTAGTTTTTGCATAATGGGGGGAGGAACAGTTCATTGAGAGAACAATACTCCCCCTATGTCCATGCCTACATCTAGACAAGATAGCTATATTGAGTGTGAGGGGTGTGTGTGCACAGACTCAAACCACATTGCTCAAATCGATGATATTTAGCTCATGCCTTAACTCGCGAAATCTTGCTTCATCCAATGGCTTCGTGAAGATATCTGCAAGGTTATCATGAGTGTTGACGTAGTGAAGCTCGATCTCTCCTTGCCTTATGTGATCCCGGATGAAGTGATACCGAATCTCAATATGCTTCGTCTTGAAGTGTAGCACCGGGTTGAGAGAAATCTTGATGGCACTTTCATTGTCACACCAAAGAGGCACTTTGTCACAAGTGACACCGTAATCCTTTAAAGTTTGCCTCATCCACAAGAGTTGAGCACAACAGCTGCCAGCAGCCACATACTCTGCTTCGGTGGACGAGAGAGATACACAACTTTGCTTTTTGGAAGACCAACTAACAAGAGAGCAACCAAGAAATTGGCACCCTCCCGAAGTGGACTTCCTATCCACTTTGTCTCCCGCCCAGTCAGAATCAGAGAAACCTACAAGGTTGAAATTTGCTCCTCTCGGGTACCATAAGCCAAAGTTTGGGGCATGAGCCAAATATCGAAAGATTCGCTTGACAGCCAGAAAGTGACTCTCCTTAGGTGAGGCTTGAAACCGTGAACAAATTCCTACACTCAACATAATATCCGGTCTAGATGCACAAAGGTAAAGCAAGGATCCGATCATAGAGCGATATACCTTTTGATCAACCGCTTTACCATTGGGATCAATGTCAAGTTGGCATTTGGCTGGCATTGGAGTAGTAGCCGACTTGACATCACATAGATTGAACCTCTTGAGCATGTCTTGAGTATACTTGGATTGTTTGATGAAGATGCCTTCTCTTCTTTGCTTGATCTCAAACCCAAGGAAGTACTTCAACTCTCCCATCATGGACATCTCAAAATGTGTGGTCATGAGTGCGGCGAACTCATCATTGAAAGCTTTGTTAGGAGAACCAAAGATAATATCATCAACATATAGTTGACATACAAACAACTCCCCTTTGACCTTCTTAGTAAAAAGAGTGGGGTCGATTTTCCCAATTTCAAACCCACGATCTTGTAGCAACTCGGTAAGATGCTCATACCACGCACGTGGGGCTTGTTTAAGGCCATAGAGTGCCTTATCGAGTTGGTACACGTGATTGGGGAACTTAGGATCCTCGAACCCCGGGGGTTGTTTAACATACACCAACTCATTAATAGGACCATTAAGAAATGCACTTTTCACATCCATTTGTTGTAATTTAAAGTTATGATGGGAAGCATAGGCAAGCAACAAACGAATGGATTCAAGACGAGCAACGGGGGCAAAGGTTTCACCGTAGTCGATACCCTCGACTTGGGAGTAGCCTTGAGCCACCAGACGCGCCTTGTTGCGGATGACAATGCCATGAGCATCTTGCTTGTTCTTAAAGATCCATTTGGTTCCAATGACATTATGGTTCTCCTTTGGTCTTGGCACCAGACGCCACACCTTGTTGCGCTCGAAGTTATGGAGTTCTTCATGCATGGCATTGAGCCAATCAGGGTCTTCGAGTGCCTCATAAACCTTCTGAGGTTCAACACAGGAGACAAAAGCTTGATGAGCACAATAGTTTGCTAATTGTCTACGAGTGCTACCCCCCTTTTGATGCTTCCTAGAATGTTCTCGATGTGATGCTCGTTGGAAGCAAGCCTGGAGGCAACTTTTTCAGCACGACACTCTAATTGCTCTTCAAGTGTTAACTGAGGAGCACTGAGTTGATCATCTTGAGCGTCGTCAGGAGCTAGATCTTGATCTTGAGCTTCCTCTTGATCTTGATCTTGCTCGGGGGACAGAACTTGGCCTTGAGCATCATTCGGTGGCTCTCCACCAACTTGAGATTGATCTTGCACTTGGCCTTGTTCATCAGGTTGAGGGCCTTCACTTTGTTCTTCGGAAGCGTGTGGGTCTTGGGTTAGTGATGGTTCCACTTGAGTGGAACATTGTCCTTCTCCTTCGGCCACAAGGGGTTCCTCAATGGGTAGGATATATCCAACACCCATTCTTCTTATGGCTTGAGGAGGAATTTCATCACCTGCATCACAAGTACCACTTTGCTCCACTTGGGAGCCGTTATTTTCATCAAACTCTGCGTTACTCGTCTCCTCAATGAGTCCATTGGACTTGTTGAGGACACGGTAAGCATGAGAGTTTGTAGCATAACCAACAAATATGCCCTCATGAGCTCTAGATTCAAATTTAGACAAACGAACACCTTTCTTGAGAATGAAACACTTACACCCGAATACCCGGAAGTACTTGAGATTGGGCTTGTTACCGGTAAGAATCTCATACAGAGTTTTGTTCAAGCCTTTGCGGAGATAGAGATGATTTGATGCATGGCAAGCGGTGTTGATGGCTTCGGCCCAAAAGTTGTATGGAGATTTGAATTCAGCCATCATGGTTCTTGCAGCATCCATTAGAGTTCGGTTCTTTCTCTCCGCTACACCATTTTGTTGAGGGGTATATGGGGCAGAATATTGATGTTTGATCCCCTCATCACCAAGAAACTCATCCAAGGTGTAGTTCTTGAACCCGGTGCCGTTGTCACTTCTGATCATCAAAATCTTTGCTTCATGTTGTCGTTGAGCTTCATTTGCAAAGTTGATGATGGTTTGTTGGGTCTCACTCTTCTTCTTGAAGAAGTATACCCAGGTGTATCTTGAGTAATCATCCACAATCACCAAGCAATACTTCCTACCCCCAAGACTATCAAAAGATGGAGGCCCAAAGAGGTCCATGTGGAGGAGCTCTAGGGGTCTCTTTGAATAGATGATAGTCGTGGGAGGGTGAGCCTTCTCATGTAATTTTCCTTCAATGCAAGCCCTGCAAGCACGATCTTTGGCAAAGCTAACATTTGTTAGTCCTAGGACATGGTCCCCCTTGAGAAGACTTTGCAAAGATCTCATATTGACGTGGGCCAAACGGCGATGCCAAAGCCATCCCACATCAACTTTAGCCATTAGGCATGTCGCGGCCTTAGTGGATTGCTTCGAGAAGTTAACCACATAAAGGCCGTTCTCGACATGCCCAACATAGGCTACTTTAAGAGTCTTGCTCCACAAGAGGGCCACGGTATCAATATCAAAGAATGTAGCAAAGCCCATGAGTGCAAGTTGGCGTACAGAAAGTAAATTGTATGCAAGGGATGTTGGAGATATGCCCTAGAGGCAATAATAAAAGCATTATTATTATATCTCCTTGTTCATGATAATTGTCTGTTATTCATGCTTGAATTGTATTGTACGGAAATAGCGATACATGTGTGAATACATAGACCACAATGAGTCCCTGGTAGGCCTCTAGTTACCAGTTCGTTGATCAACAGATGGTCACGGTTTCCTGACCATGGACATTGGATGTCAGTGATAACGGGATCACATCATTAGGAGAATGATGTGATGGACAAGACCCAAACTTGAGCATAACACGAGATCGCATAGTTCGTAATGCATAAGCTTTTCGGTATCAAGTATTTATTCCTTAGACCATGAGGTTGTACAACTCCCGGATGCCGTAGGAATACTTTGGGTGTGCCAAACGTCACAACGTAACTGGGTGGCTATAAAGGTACGCATCGGGTATCTCCGAAAGTGTCTGTTGAGCTGGTACGAACCGAGACTGGGATGTTGTCACTCCGTATGACGGAGAGGTACCTCTGGGCCCACTCGGTAAGACATCATCATAATGAGCTCAATGTGACTAAGTAGTTAGTCATGGGATGATGGATTACGGATCGAGTAAAGAGACTTGCCATGACGAGATTGAACAAGGTATCGGGAATACCGACGATCGAATCTCGGGCAAGTACCGTACTGATGGACAAAGGGAATAACATACGGGATTAAGTGAATCCTTGACACGGTGGTTCATCCGATGAAGATCATCGAGGAACAAGTGGGAACCAACATGGGTATCCAGATCCCGCTGTTAGTTATTGACCGGAGAGTGGTCTCGGTCATGTCTACGTGTCTCCTGAACCCGTAGGGTCTACACACTTAAGGTTCGGTAACGCTAGGGTCGTAGAGATAAATGCACGTGGAAACCCGAAAGTTGTTCGGAGTCCTGGATGAGATCCGGACATCACGAGGAGTTCCGGAATGGTCCGGAGGTAAAGATTGAATATAGGAAGTCCAGTTTCGGCCAACGGGTGATCTCCGGGGGTCACCGGGAGTGTCCCGGGACCACCGGAGGGGCCCCGGGGGTCCACCGGGTGGGGCCCCTAGGCCGCAAGGGGAAGTGTCCAGCCCCTCTGGGCTGGCGGACCACTAGGGGCCCACTTCCCCATGCGCCTAGGGTTAAAACCCTAAGGGGGAGGGGGGTCCACTTGCCTTGGGGGGCAAGGACTCCCCCCTGGCCGCCGCCCCCCCTGCAGATTGGATCTGCAGGGGCCCTGGCGCACCCCCTGGACCCCTATATATATGTGGGGGGGAGAGGGCAGCCGCACCCTTGCCCTGGCGCCTCTCCCCCTCCCGTCACACCTCCATACTCCAACGCAGGGCGCCCGGCGAAGCCCTGCTGCGATCTCCACCGCATCCGTCATCACGCCGTCGTGCTGCCGGATCTCTGACGACTTCTCCTCCCCCCTTGTTGGATCAAGAAGGAGGTGACGTTGCTGCACCGTACGTGTGTTGAATGCGGAGGTGCCGTCCGTTCGGCGCTAGATCATCTGTGACGAAGAACGTGAAGAGTACGACTACTTCATCCACGCTTCTTCGAAAGCTTCCGCTTGCAATCTCCATAACGGTATGTAGATGCACTCTTACTTGCTCGTTGCTAGATGTCTCCATAGTTGGATCTTGGTGAAAGCGTAGAAATTTTTAGAATTATGCTACGTTCCCCAACAGTGGCATCCGAGCCTAGGTTTTATGCGTAGCATCTTGCATGAGTAGAACACAAACAGTTGTGGGCATTTGGTTTTGTCCAACTTTCTTACCGTTACTAGTCAATCTTGATTCGGCGGTATTGTGGGATGAAGCGGCCTAGACCGACTTTACACGTACGCTTACGTGAGACTGGTTCCACCGACATACATGCACTAGATGCATAAGGTGGCTGGCGGGTGTCTGTCTCTCCTACTTTAGTCGGATCGGATTCGATGAAAAGGGTCCTTATGAAGGGTAAATAGAAGTTGACAAATCACGTTGTGGTTTTGGCGTAGGTAAGAAACGTTCTTGCTAGAAATCCTATAGAAGCCACGTAAAACTTGCAACAACAATTAGAGGACGTCTAACTTGTTTTTGCAGCATGTGCTATGTGACGTGGTATGGCCAAAAAACGAAGATGTGATGAATGATATATGTGATGTATGAGATTTATCATGTTTTTGTAATAGGGAATCACGACTTGCATGTCGATGAACTTGACAACCGGCAGGAGCCATAGGAGTTGTCTTAATTATTGTATAACCTGCGTGTCACTGAATAACGCCATGTAATTACTTTACTTCATTGCTAAACGTTAGCTATGGTAGTATAAGTAATAGTTGGCGTGATGACTTCTTCAAGACACGATGATGAAGGTCATGATGATGATGATCATGGTGTCGAGCCGGTGACAAGATGATCATGGTGCCCCGAAGAAGATGGAGATCCAAGGAGCAAGATGATATTGGCCATATCATGTCACTTTAATTGATTGCATGTGATGTTTATCATGTTTATGCATCTTGTTTACTTAGAACGACGGTAGTAAATAAGATGATCTCTCACTAAAATTTCAAGTATTGTGTTTCCCCTAACTGTGCACCGTTGCTAAAGCTCGTTGCTCCGAAGCACCACGTGATGATCGGGTGTGATAGGTTCTAACATTCGCATACAACGGGTGTAAGACAGATTTACACACGCGATACACTTAGGGTTCACTTGACGAGCCTAGCATGTACAGACATGGCCTCGGAACACAGAAGACCGAAAGGTCGAACACGAGTCGTATAGAAGATACGATCAACATGAAGATGTTCACCGTTGATGACTAGTCCGTCTCACGTGATGATCGGACACGGACTACTCGATTCGGATCGTGTATCACTTAGATGACTAGAGAGATGTCATTCTGAGTGGGAGTTCATTAAAATTTGATTAAGATGAACTTAATTATCATGAACTTAGTCTAAATTCTTTACAATATCTCTTGTAGATCAAATGGCCCACGCTCAGGTTTCCCTCAACTTCAACGCGTTCCTAGAGAAAACCAAGCTGAAAGACGATGGTAGCAACTATACGGATTGGGTCTGTAACCTGAGGATTATCCTCATAGCTGCCAAGAGATCATATGTCCTAGAAGCACCGCTAGGTGATGCACCTGCTCCCGATGCGGCCCAAGACGTTTTGAACGTCTGGCAGTCGCGTAGTGATGATTACTCCCTGGTTCAGTGCGGCATGCTTTACAGTTTAGAATCGGGGCTCCAAAAATGTTTTGAGCACCACGGAGCATATGAGATGTTCGAAGAGCTGAAAATGGTTTTCCAAGCTCATGCCCGAGTCGAGAGATATGATGTCTCTGACGCATTCTACAGCTGTAAGATGGAGGAGAATAGTTCTGTCAGTGAGCACATCCTCAAGATTTCAGGATTGCACAACCGCTTGTCTCAGCTGGGAATGAATCTCCGAGATGAAGCGGTCGTTGACAGAATCCTCCAGTCGCTCCCACCAAGCTTCAAGAGCTTCGTGTTGAACTTCAATATGCAGGGGATGGAGAAGTCCATTCTCGAGGTGTATTCGATGCTGAAATCAGCTGAGGTAGACATCAAGAAAGAACATCAAGTGTTGATGGTCAATAAAACCACTAAGTTCAAGAAAGGCAAGGGTAAGAAGAACTTCAAGAAGGATGACAAGGGAGTTGTCGCGCCTGGCAAGCCTGTTGCTGGGAAGAAGCCAAAGTATGGACCCAAGCCTGAGACAGAGTGCTTTTATTGCAAGGGAACGGGTCACTGGAAGCGGAACTGCCCCAAATACTTAGCAGACAAGAAGGCCGGCAACGTCAAAGGTATATATGATATACATGTTATTGATGTGTACCTTACCAGCACTCGTAGTAGCTCCTGGGTATTCGATACCGGTGCAGTTGCTCACATTTGTAACTCAAAACAGGAGTTGCGGAATAAACGGAGACTGGCGAAGGATGAGGTGACGATGTGCGTCGGGAATGGTTCCAAGGTCGATGTGATCGCTGTCGGCACGCTGCCTCTACATCTACCCTCGGGATTAGTTTTAAACCTCAATAATTGTTATTTAGTACCAGCTTTAAGCATGAACATTGTTTCTGGATCTCGTCTTGTGCGAGATGGCTACTCTTTCAAATCGGAGAATAATGGTTGTTCTATTTATTTGAGAGATATGTTTTATGGCCATGCCCCGCTGGTCAATGGTTTATTTTTGATGGATCTCGAATGTAGTAATACACATATTCATAGTGTAGATGCCAAAAGATGTAAAGTTGATAATGATAGTCCCACATACTTGTGGCATTGCCGCCTTGGTCATATTGGTGTCAAACGTATGAAGAAGCTCCATTCAGATGGACTTCTAGAGTCTCTTTATTATGAATCATTTGACACGTGCGAACCATGCCTTTTAGGCAAGATGACCAAGACTCCGTTCTCCCGAACAATGGAGCGAGCAACCAACTTATTGGAAATCATACATACCGATGTGTGCGGTCCAATGAGTGTTGAGGCTCGCGGAGGCTATCGTTATGTTCTCACCCTCACGGATGACTTGAGTAGATACGGGTATATCTATTTGATGAAACACAAGTCTGAGACCTTTGAAAAGTTCAAGGAATTTCAGAATGAGGTTGAGAATCAACGTGACAGAAAAATAAAGTTCTTGCGATCGGATCGTGGGGGTGAATATTTAAGTCATGAATTTGGCACACACCTTAGGAGCTGTGGAATTGTTTCACAATTGACACCGCCCGGAACACCTCAACGTAACGGTGTGTCCGAACGTCGAAATCGTACTCTGTTGGACATGGTGCGATCTATGATGTCCCTCACCGATTTACCGCTATCTTTTTGGGGTTATGCTTTAGAGACTGCCGCATTCACTTTAAATAGGGCTCCGTCGAAATCCGTTGAGATGACTCCGTATGAACTTTGGTTTGGCAAGAAACCGAAGCTGTCGTTTCTAAAAGTTTGGGGTTGCGATGCTTATGTCAAGAAACTTCAACCTGAAAAGCTCGAACCCAAATCGGAAAAATGCGTCTTCATAGGATACCCAAAGGAAACAATTGGGTACACCTTCTACCACAGATCCGAAGGCAAAGTCTTTGTTGCCAAGAATGGATGCTTTCTGGAGAAAGAGTTTCTCTCGAAAGAAGTGAGTGGGAGGAAAGTAGAACTTGATGAGGTGACAGTCACCCCTCCTGTAACGGAAAGTAGCGCAGCGCAGGAAAATGTTCTTGAGGTGCCTGCACCGACAAGGGAGGAAGTTAATGATGATGATCATGAAGAAACAGATCAAGTTACTACTGAACTTCGAAGGTCCACAAGGGCACGTTCCGCACCAGAGTGGTACGGCAACCCTGTACTGGAAATCATGTTGTTAGACAACGGTGAACCTTCGAACTATGAAGAAGCAATGGCGGGCCCAGATTCCAATAAATGGCTTGGAGCCATGAAATCCGAGATAGAATCCATGTATGAAAAAAAAGTATGGACTTTGGTGGACTTGCCTGATGACAGGCACGCCATAGAAAACAAATGGATATTTAAGAAGAAGACAGACGCGGATGGTAATGTGACCATCTATAAGGCTCGGCTTGTTGCTAAGGGTTATCGGCAAGTTCAAGGGATTGACTACGACGAGACTTTCTCTCCCGTAGCGATGCTGAAGTCAGTCAGAATCATGTTAGCTATTGCCGCATTCTATGATTATGAAATATGGCAAATGGACGTCAAAACAGCATTCCTTAACGGCTTCCTCAAGGAAGAGTTGTATATGATGCAATCGGAAGGTTTTTTCGATCCAGAGAACGCTAACAAGGTATGCAAGCTCCAGCGCTCGATTTATGGGCTGGTGCAAGCATCTCGGAGTTGGAATATTCGCTTTGATGAAGTGATCAAAGCGTTTGGATTTATACAGACTTATGGAGAAGCCTGTATTTACAAGAAAGTGAGTGGGAGCTCTGTGGCATTTCTCATATTATATGTGGATGACATATTGCTGATGGGAAATGATATAGAATTCTTGGAAAATGTAAAGGCCTACTTGAATAAAAGTTTTTCAATGAAGGACCTTGGAGAAGCTGCTTACATATTAGGCATCAAAATCTATAGAGATAGATCAAGACGCCTCATTGGTCTTTCACAAAGTACATACCTTGACAAAATATTGAAGAAGTTCAATATGGATCTGTCAAAGAAAGGATTCTTGCCTATTTTGCAAGGTATGAGATTGAGCAAGGCTCAGTCGCCGACCACGGCAGAAGATAGAGAAAAGATGAGTGTCATTCCCTATGCCTCGGCCATAGGTTCTATCATGTATGCCATGCTGTGTACCAGACCTGATGTGAACCTTGCCATAAGTTTGGTAGGGAGGTACCAAAGTGATCCCGGTACGGAACACTGGACAGCGGTCAAGAACATCCTGAAGTACCTGAAAAGGACTAAGGATATGTTTCTCGTTTATGGAGGTGACGAAGAGCTCGTCGTAAAGGGTTACGTCGATGCTAGCTTCGACACAGATCTGGATGACTCTAAGTCACAAACCGGATACATGTATATTTTGAATGGAGGGGCAGTCAGCTAGTGCAGTTGCAAACAGAGCGTGGTGGCAGCGTCTACATGTGAAGCGGAGTACATAGCTGCTTCTGAAGCAGCGTAGGAAGGAGTCTGGATGAAGGAGTTCATCACCGACCTAGGAGTCATTCCAAGCGCGTCAAGCCCGATGACTCTCTTCTGTGACAACACTGGTGCTATTGCTATTTCCAAGGAGCCCAGGTTTCACAAGAAGACCAAGCACATCAAGCGCCGTTTCAACTCCATCCGGAATTATGTTCAGGATGGAGACATAGATATTTGTAAAGTGCATACGGATCTGAATGTCGCAGACCCGTTGACTAAACCTCTTTCACGAGCGAAACATGATCAACACCAGAACTCTATGGGTGTTCGATTCATCACAATGTAACTAGATTTTTGACTCTAGTGCAAGTGGGAGACTGTTGGAGATATGCCCTAGAGGCAATAATAACAGCATTATTATTATATCTCCTTGTTCATGATAATTGTCTGTTATTCATGCTTGAATTGTATTGTAAAAAAATAGCGATACATGTGTGAATACATAGACCACAATGAGTCCCTGATAGGCCTCTAGTTACCAGTTCGTTGATCAACAGATGGTCACGGTTTCCTGACCATGGACATTGGATGTCAGTGATAACGGGATCACATCATTAGGAGAATGATGTGATGGACAAGGCCCAAACTTGAGCATAACACGAGATCGTATAGTTCGTAATACATAAGCTTTTCGGTGTCAAGTATTTATTCCTTAGACCATGAGGTTGTACAACTCCCGGATGCCGTAGGAATACTTTGGGTGTGCCAAACGTCACAACGTAACTGGGTGGCTATAAAGGTACGCATCGGGTATCTCCGAAAGTGTCTGTTGAGTTGGTACGAACCGAGACTGGGATGTTGTCACTCCGTATGACGGAGAGGTACCTCTGGGCCCACTCGGTAAGACACCATCATAATGAGCTCAATGTGACTAAGTAGTTAGTCACGGGATGATGGATTACGGATCGAGTAAAGAGACTTGCCATGACGAGATTGAACAAGGTATCGGGAATACCGACGATCGAATCTCGGGCAAGTACCGTATCGATGGACAAAGGGAATAACATACGGGATTAAGTGAATCCTTAACACGGTGGTTCATCTGATGAAGATCATCGAGGAACAAGTGGGAACCAACACGGGTATCCATATCCCGCTGTTGGTTATTGACCGGAGAGTGGTCTCGGTCATGTCTACGTGTCTCCCGAACCCGTAGGGTCCACACACTTAAGGTTTGGTAACGCTAGGGTCGTAGAGATAAATGCACGTGGAAACCCGAAAGTTGTTCGGAGTCCCGGATGAGATCCCGGACGTCACGAGGAGTTCCGGAATGGTCCGGAGGTAAAGATTGATATATAGGAAGTCCAGTTTCGGCCATCGGGTGATCTCCGGGGGTCACCGGGAGTGTCCCGGGACCACCGGAGGGGCCCCGAGGGTCCACCGGGTGGGGCCACCCATCCCGGTGGGGCCCCTAGGCCGCAAGGGGAAGTGTCCAGCCCCTCTGGGCTGGCGCACCACTAGGGGCCCTCCTCCCCATGCGCCTAGGGTTAAAACCCTAAGGGGGAGGGGGTCCACTTGCCTTGGGGGGCAAGGACTCCCCCTGGCCGCCGCCCCCCCTGCAGATTGGATCTGCAGGGGCCCTGGCGCACCCCCTGGACCCCTATATATATGTGTGGGGGAGAGGGCAGCCGCACCCTTGCCCTGGCGCCTCTCCCCCTCCCGTCACACCTCCATACTCCAACGCAGGGCGCCCGGCGAAGCCCTGCTGCGATCTCCACTGCATCCGTCATCACGCCGTCGTGCTGCCGGATCTCTGACGACTTCTCCTCCCCCCTTGCTGGATCAAGAAGGAGGTGACGTTGCTGCACCGTACGTGTGTTGAACGCGGAGGTGCCATCCGTTCGGCGCTAGATCATTGGTGACGAAGAACGTGAAGAGTACGACTACTTCATCCACGCTTCTTCGAAAGCTTCCGCTCGCAATCTCCATAACGGTATGTAGATGCACTCTTACTTGCTCGTTGCTAGATGTCTCCATAGTTGTATCTTGGTGAAAGCATAGAATTTTTTTGAATTATGCTACGTTCCCCAACAAGGGACTCAACAAGCATGACTTTCTCGATCGTGAGATCATGAGAGATAAGAACCTTGCCGAGTCCCAATACCTTAGAGGATGAAGCATCACCCCATTCGACGTTGGTGGCCATAGATGAACCGAGATGCATGTCCACCACCAAGTCTTTGCTTCCGGTCATATGATTTGTGGCTCCGCTATCGAGCAACCATGATCCCCCACCGGAAGCAAACTCGTACAATAGATCAATGCTTGGATTTAGGTACCCATTTGGTAATGGGTCCTTTGAGGTTAGTAACAAGGGTCTTAGGAACCCAAATGGACCATTCAATGTACTCATAAGAAGAACCAACAAATTTAGCAAACACATGACCATCACTAGCACGGCATAAAACATATGAAGGATTAAAATCGCCGGCCATGTTTGATGGTATGGTGGAGTTTTTCTTGACACCACCACTTTTCTTCTTCGTTGACATGCCCTCTCCTTCTTTCAAAAAATATTGTCGGAGAGGGGGTGGTTGCTTGGTCTTGTCATTCTTCTTCTTCTTGGGATTGGGAACAAACCCAATTCCTTCCTTTGCCACAACTTCCTTTTGTTTGCTCAAAAGGGTGTTGAGGTTCTTCTCACCTTGTATGCAAGTCACAAGGCCTTTCTCAAGTTGCTTCTTCAATTCGGCATTCTCTTCAACAAGATGCACATGCTCGCAACATGGGTTAGTAGCATTTGCATTATCAATTAAAACCATGCGAGGAAAGATAGCCTTTTCCTTGGTTAGCGAAACTTGGAGTTGGTCATGAGACTCCTTGAGAATAGTATGCATACCTTTCAAGGCCTTGTGAGCCTTGTCAAGTATGTCAAACTCCTCTTTGAGTTTAGCATGGTCAACCTCAAGTTTTGCCTTCTCGGAGTTAAGGACGCGAGAGACAACTAAAGCATGATCAAGATCTTTCTTTAATTTATCATGACCATCATTGTGTGACTCCTCAAGAGCCAAACGAAGGCCACGCTCTTCCTCTAGGGCGATAGAGAGATCTGATATCTCATCGGCATAGTCTCGACTATGTCCTTCCATTTTAGTAATGGTTTCCTCGTGAGCCTCGATCATGTCATTGGCCTCACCGAGTTGTTCCAAGAGAGCAACAAAATGCTTCTTGGGTTTGCCCTTGAGATTTTTCATGAACAACTCAAATTCATTTTCTCCCTCCTTAACACCCTCACCCTCATCAATACAATTGGTCAATGAAGGATTGGAAGAGATAGTAGTATTGATGTTTGGGGTTACCTTGTTGGTGGCCTTGGCCATGAGACACTTGGCGGTGATGTTCTCGTTTGGTGAGTCGAAGAGAGATGAGTGCGGAGTAGTTGCAATTGCAATTGTGGCCATAGTGGTCACCTTATCGTCTTCATCATTATCATCATCCTCCACATATTCTTCTTGGGCCACCAACACTTTCGGAGGAGTCTTCTTGATGAAGTTGTTCTTGTTGGGATAGGACTTTGACTTGTCCTTCCGAATAAGCTTGCCTCCAAAGTCTTCTTTCTTCTCATATGGGCAATCCACAATGAAGTGAGTTACATTTCCATAGTTGAAGCATGTCCTTACTCGTTGCTTCCCCTTGTTCCCACTAGAGTTGTTCCTGTTGAAGTTAGATCTTGTGTTCTTCTTGCCCCAGAATTGCCTTGAAGCAAGAGCCATGTGCTCATGATAGGCATATTTGGTGTCCTCGGGGCAACACTCATCATCATCTTCCACTTCCTCCTCTTCCACACAAGCCTTGGCCTTCAGAGCAAGATTAGGCTTCTTTGATCGTTGAGCTCTTAAGACCGCATTGTCGGCGGTCACGTCCAAGATCCTCATGGCAAAAAATTCATCCAACACTTCATTTGAGGATAAAGTGTGGAAGTACGGTCTCTGACGTATGACAGAGGACATGGCCTTATGATAGGGCATCATGGCCTTGAGGAACTTGCGCTTGATCCAATTGTCATCCGTATCCTTACTGCCATGATCTCGAAGAGAAACCGCAAGGATAGTTAATCTTCGATAAAGTTCACGAGGATCTTCATCTTCGATCATAGCAAACTCATCAGCTTCATCTTGCACCACTTCATAGTTGGAGCGTTGAATACTGGTGCTTCCCTTGTACATCGCGCCAACATGCTCCCAAGCTTCCTTGGCCACAGTGAAGGGTCGAAGGTGTGCAATGTCTTCAGGAGGGATGGAATCTTGAAGAATGCAAAGAGCGGACTCGTTGAACTGATGATCTGCAGTTTCTCTTGGAGTCATGTTGTCGGGATCATACGGATAAAAACCTTGCTCAATGATTCTCCAAAGGTTAGTGTAACAATGATTAATATGACGTTTGAAACGAAACACCCAAGTAGCAAAATCAGTATTTTTGATAAAATTGGGAGGGGGCCCAACGGAATTTAAATGCGGTGTGGGAACGGGTCCTCCATAGTGAGTAGGAGGAGCGGATTGGGCAAATTTCCCACTCCCATTCTTAGTAACCGGGGCTTGTTCACTACTAGCTTCTCCCTTGTCGGGATTAGCCTCCGACACGTTGGTAGCGGGACGAGCCACTTCCAACGGTGTGGTGGATAATTTAAGCCCCTCAAGCAAATCTTTAAACATGCCTTTGACCTCGCTCGCTAGTGATTCTTTCAATGTGGTCAAGGCCACATTGAACTCCTCATGAGAGACCGAGGCTCCCCCATCTGACGTAGGCAAGGACGGAGTTCCACCGGAATGGTCCTCCGTCTCGACTACGTTGTCACCCATACTCTTTGGACAGTAAAGTCCTTAAAAAGAGACGAGGCTCTGATACTAATTGAAAGGATCGATATGGTTGACTAGAGGGGGGGGGGTGAATAGGCAACTAACAATTTTTAACTTTTCTTAACCACTTTAAATTAAACGACAAAGTAAGTTGTCTAGATATTCTACTAAGATGACAACTAAACGAAAGAAGGATAACAACTACACAAGCATGCTATAGGAGTTGAACAAGTAAAGCATGCACAAGTAAAGGTAAGAAATAACCACAAGTGGAACCGGTGGAGACGAGGATGTGTTGCCGAAGTTCCTTCCCTTTGAGGGGAAGTACGTCTCCGTTGGAGCGGTGTGGAGGCACAATGCTCCCCAAGAAGCCACTAGGGCCACCGTATTCTCCTCACGCCCTCACACGATGCAAGGTGCCGTGATTCCACTAGTGGTGCCCTTGAAGGCGGCAACCGAACCTTTACAAACAAGGTTGGGGCTATCTCTACAACTTGGAGGCTCCCAACAAAACCACGAAGCTTCACCACAATGGAATATGGCTTCGAGGTGACCTCAACCGTCTAGGGTGCTCAAACACCCAAGAGTAACAAGATCCGCAAGGGATTAGTGGGGAGAATCAAATATCTCTTGGTGTAAGTGTAGATCGATGCCTCCTCAAGCAATCCCGAGCAAATCAACAAGTTTGATTGGCTAGGGAGAGAGATCGGGCGGAAATGGAGCTTTTGGAGAAACAATGGAGTAGTGGGGGAAGAGGTAAGTCTTCTTGGAGAAGAAGACCCCCTATATATAGTGGGAGAGCTAATCCAACCGTTATGTGCGTTTTCAGCCCGCAGAGAGCGGTAGTACCGCACGTAAGTTGCGGTACTACCGCTGGCTGAGCGGTACTACCGCTCTTGGGAGCGGTACTACCACTAGGCAAAAATATGTGACATGATTGACGACCACGGATGAAATAAATTACATCCGCGGCTACATCAGCAAGAAAAACGGTAGTAGCAAAAAGCGACACGGTACTACCGCTTGGACTAAGCGGTACTACCGCATTGGATGCGGAAGTAAAAAATTACTTCCGCACCTACTTCTGCACTTAGAATCAGTGCCGGGCCAGATACACGGTACCACCGTTCTGGAGACGCGGTACTACCGTTGGAGCGGTACTACCGTGTCGGCAAGCGGTACTACCGTGTGGCTGCGCGGTACTACCGCTTAGTTGAGCGGTACTACCGCTTGCCCGGCAGATGATTTAGTTAAGAAGTCACAGTTTGCATATACGATAATAAACGGTTGGAACTCCAGAGAAGCAAGGGAAAGGTGGTGCGAGAGTAAGATGTGTACGTGTTGATTCCACCCAAACCTTTCCGAAGCGGACCCCCTCTTAATAGTACGGCTTTCCTATTACTCAAAGCCACCGACAGGGAGCAAAAACAAAACACCGTCTTCCATCGAATCCGAGGGGCAATCAATCGTCTTGTGCCTAAGTGAGATATACCTGTAGGAGCTTAGAGCACATGATTAGTCCGCAAATGTATTGTCATCAATCACCAAAACTACTTAGGGAGAAATATGCCCTTACAGGATGCTCACACGTACTCCCTTCGTCCGCCTCGGGCCCGCATGTCGGTCGTCCAACTACTTCCCACCGACCCAATTTAAATCGCACTGGCGGGCGGGCGTGCACGTCAGGCACCCAACCGCCCCCGGTCGCGCCCTTTTCTATGGCGAAGCCGTGGACTGCCCGGTCCACTTCCCCACCACGTCCGCACAACTCCTTTGGGAGGGGCTGAAGGAGATGATGGCGCTCTCGGCCGCTGGCGATGTCTACGTCCCCAAGCTGGACGTGAAGGAGTAGGTGTGGAACCCGACGATGTATGGGCAGTCATGGTTGTGGACTGCCACGGTGCCATACAGCCCGCCCCGCCAGCATAACCAACACCTCTTGCCGCATGACGCTGTGGTCACCACCTCCACCCCCACTACCACAACCTACACATGTCGGGCTAGCCCTAGCTTGGGGCCGCAAGCCCACCTCTGGACGCCGTCACCCTACATCGACCACACTATGAACGGCGAGGACGAGGTCAGTGGCACTTGAAGACGTCCACAACATTGAAGGCCAGGGCAATGGCACGCAGATCTACATTTTGCGTTTTCCTTTTTTCTTTAATTTCCACTTAAATTCTATGTGCGGCCATGACTATCGTGGACTTTTTTTATCGAGTTATTAAAATACAAATTAATTGGCAATGCCATTTCTTCACTTTTTTAAAGTCCAAACCAAACACAAGTTTGAGATGCGGCGGCCCGTTGGGCGCACCGACAGGCGGACGGCCAAAACAGGACACAAACGTCCTTTTTGCCACCCAAACGAACAAATTCCGGGCCAGACGGTCGTTCGTTGGGATCATGCCATGGAGTTAGCCTAACTGAAAGGGGCCGAGATCATTTCAGCGTGTGCAACTAGTGGCGTGCAACGACGGAGCCATATCAGAGGAAGTTAGTGGAGGTGTAGGAGGAGGCACAGGGACAACGTTGGACGCATGTCCGGTGAGCCCTGCCAGGACCGCCACTCAGAGCAACTTCAATGCAGCTACCCAATTCGTCTTCGCGTGTATGTTGGAGTCCCCGAGGACAAAAACACAACCCAACGCAGAGATTCATTTTCTTCGTCCCACATTTGGATCACATTTACTAGATCGGAGGCGGGCACAAAACAAACGATTTCTGTGTCCTCTTCGTCCGTCGCATGCTAGGGCTGGCCCACCAGTCACAAACCAACCGGCTGCCACCTCTCTCTCCCCTCTTCTTTCTCTACTCACCCAACGACGCTACCATGCACCCACACCGGCAGCCAGCCTTGCGTCGCCTCGCCACGCCCTCGCCCGGCTACCTCTGTTGCTGGAGTGAGAGCGCCGCCACCCCCACGCCCGGCTGCGGCATGGCGTCGAGGGCGAGCGTGTGGACGTAGTGCCGGGTGCGCCATGGTCTTCGGCGGGAGCAGAAGCCGCGGCAGTACTGCCGAGGGTAGCAGCGTGACGCGGAGCACGGGGCGGGCACATGCCAGCATGAGCGTGTGACGCAGAGCATGGGTGGGCACGTGGCACTGATAGGGACGGGCTTAATTTCTTGCTACTTGGCGATAATCTCGAACGAATCTGGTTATGTATTCATACAACTCAATTGCAAGAACTAGGGTTCATAAGGAAAGGGGAAAGTGGTAACGAAGCCGCCGGTCGCCTGATCCTCTGGATCTGATCCCCTCCCAGCGGGCTGCTTATGTAGTGGCTGGAAGTAGCTGGGCCGCGGTGATCCAGTCCGGCCCGCTGACTCGCGGGTTGGCCTTGTGTGGTCGCTTGGCCCGAGCGTCACTGGCCACCTGGGCTCTGGCGAGTGGCCCTGTCCTGACAGGGGCGCTGACATCCCCCTCTTCTTGACGTGCGGCTTGCCCCCAAGCCGCCGCATGGGGAAAACGAGCGCGAAGCGCCTCTTTGTCCTCCCAGGTTATGCCGGTGGCTCCAGACCAGCGCACCTGAACCTGCTCGATGACGGAGCCGCGACGAGCGCGCCAGCGGTTTTGCAGCACTTCCAGCGGGACAGCAAGATCATCAGTATTCAGAGGTAGCGTAGGCTCGACCGGTGTACCTGAGTGTAGGGCTCGCCGGAGTTGTGAGACGTGAAACACCGGATGCACCGAAGCTGTTACTGGTAACTGGAGTTCATACGTCACCTCGTTGATTTTCTTGATGATAGGAAATGGCCCGAAGAACTTGAAGGAGAGCTTGTGATTTGCCCGGGGAGCAACGGAGGTTTGAATATATGGCTGCAGCTTAAGAAATACCTGATCACCCACTTGGAACTCTCTGAAGGATCTCTTCTTGTCAGCCTGCGACTTCATGCACTGCCGTGCTCTGTTGAGGTGTTGCTGTACAAGGTCCTGCACCACTCGGCGTTCTTCTAGCCATGCTTGAAGCGAGGGCACCGAAGTACTGGGTGGTGTGGTAATGCCCCAATGCCTAGGTTCATGGCCATACAGCGCCTTGAATGGTGACATACCGATTGCCGAGTGTGGGGAAGTGTTATACCAGAATTGTGCCAGGGCGATCCAGAGGCTCCAGCGGCGGGGGCAAGCGTGGGTGAAGCAACGGAGGAAAGTCTCTAAGCACTGGTTCACCCGCTCTGTTTGACCGTCCGTTTGTGGGTGGTTTGCAGTGCTCATCCTTAGCTCTGTGCCTGCGAACTTAAAGAGCTCACGCCAGAAATGGCTGGTGAATACCGGATCCCTGTCCGAGATGATAGCCCCGGGAAATCCATGCAGCTTGTAGATCTGAGACATGTATATTTGCGCCACTTTAGCTGCTGTGTAGGGGTGGGCGAGAGGGACAAAGTGAGCAAAACAGGTCCTTTTATCCACCACCACCAGTATGCAGTTAAACTTCCCGGATTGAGGCAGGCCGTCGATAAAGTCCAAAGAAATGAGGTCCCATGGCTGTTGAGGGATTGGAAGCGGCACCAACAGACCTGGATATGCAGCACGGTCTGGCTTGGCCTGTTGACAAACTTGACAGCATGCGACGTAGTGTTTGATGTGTGTCTTCATTTTGGGCCATGCAAACAGACGGCGAATGCGCTTGTATGTCACGGGAAATCCCGAATGACCGCCCAAGGCACTGTCATGGAAGGCTGCCATGATTCGTTGTTGCAGAGCTGTGGATCCTCCGAGCCAAATTCGGTCGCGAAAGCGTAATATTCCTTGCTGAAGTGAGAATCTCTTCTTGGGATCATCCCTAACAGCCAACTGCTCCAAAAGACGCTGAGCCTGATGATTGGAGTGGTAGCTGGTGACGATATCTTCGAGCCACGCCGGCTGACATGAAGTAACAGCAGCAAGCATCTCTGTTGGTTCTGCCCGTGACAGAGCATGGGCCGCTGAGTTCTCCACTCCTTTCTTGTACTTGATACAGTAACGTAAACCCAGCAGCTTGGTGAAGGCCTTCTGTTGCCATGGGGTGGTCAGGCGTTGTTCCTCCAGATGGACTAGGCTGCGTTGATCCGTGAAGATAGCAAACTCGCCGTGTTGCAGGTACGGATGCCACTGGTCGACAGCAACGATGATAGCCAAGTATTCTTTTTCATAAGTCGACAACCCTTGATACCGTGGACAGAGAGCTTTGCTTATGAAGGCAATAGGGTGACCCCCTTGCTGGAGGACTGCACCGACCCCCTTGTCGCTGGCATCTGTCTCAACCACAAACTGTTTGGAGAAGTCTGGGAGCGCCAAGACTGGTGCTGTGGTCAGGTGTTGCTTCAGAGTTTGGAAGGCTGTTTCCGTGACCGAAGTCCAGACGAAAGGAGTCCCCTTCTTGAGGAGATTGAACAGGGGTCGCGCGATCACACCGAAGTGGCGCACAAACCGGCGATAGTAACCTGCGAGCCCTAAAAAACTCCGAACACCCTTGACATTCGTGGGTGACTGCCAGTTCACGACGGCTTGTATCTTACTGGGCTCGGTGGCCACTCCTTGCGGGCTGATGACGTGCCCCAGGTAGGAGATTTGCTGTTGGCCGAAAACACATTTGGACGCCTTGACCTTCCATTGATCCTTCCGCAACAATGCTAGCACTTCCCTGAGATCCTCCTTGTGCTGTTCCAAGGTCTTGCTGAAGACTAAGATATCATCAAAGAATAGGATCACACACTTTCTGTTGACAGGCTTGAGAGTAGTGTGCACCGCGCCATTGAAGGTGCTCGGCCCTCCTGCCAGCCCAAAAGATACCACCCTGTACTCAAACTGCCCAAAGTGTATTTGGAAGGCTGTTTTGTACTCATCACCTTCTGCAATCCTGATCTGGTGGTATCCTGCGCGTAGGTCAAGCTTAGAGAACCATTGCGCACCGTGCAGCTCATCCAGTAATTCCTCGATGACCGGAACTGGAAACTTGGCCACACACGTGAGCGCATTGAGGTGTTGGTAATCTATGCATAGGCGCCATGTACCGTCCTTCTTCTTGACCAGGATGACTGGAGATGAGAAGGGACTGCTGCTGACCTGAATCAATCCTGCTTTGAGCAGTTCAGCCACCTGTCGTTCGATTTCGTCCTTATGCTCTGGCTTGTGCCTGTAGGGCCTGATGCTGAATGGTTGCGCGCTGGGCAGCAGAGGAATATGATGATCACATGATCTCTTGGGTGGCAGTCCTTCTGGTGCTCCAAACAAGTCAGCAAACTCGTCCAAAGTCTGCTGTAGACAAGCTGGAACCTGAGTGGTTTCTGCTTCTTGGTCGTTCGTAGCACAGAGATGTACCACGTGGGTGATGGCATTGTTCTTGCACAACCCTTTGAGCTGCACGCTGTTGATTAGGAAACAGGTTGACGACGTGGCTTCGTGCCCTTGCAGACTGACTGTGCCTATTGGTGATTGAAATTGCAGTTGCTTGGCGCGCCAGTCCACCGTCATCGGGCTGTGAGCTTCAAGCCAGTCCATGCCCAGAATGGCGTCATACACGCCTAAGTGCAACACCTTAAGATCCGTGATGAATTCGTGCCCTTGAGAGCACCAGACACAGCTGGGCACAACTGCAGAGCAGAGCATCTCGCCGCCATCGGCGACTCGCACGCGGTAAGCTCGCGGCAGTGGTTGTGCGCCTGTCACCCGTGTTGCCATTTCGGAGTCGATGAAGGAATTTGTGCTGCCTGAGTCGACGAGCATGAGCACTTCCCGTCCCTGTATCCAAGCGCGAAGCTGAAAAGCTTTGGCAGAGACGCCGCCTGAGACGGCAGACTTGGATATGGCCATGACTGTGTCATCCGGCGGAGGCAGCTGCGTGTCGATGGTATTGTCGAGGTCGAACAGGTCGAGGAGCTCCTCGACGACATGGAGTTGGACCGAGGTGGGGCACACGTGGTCATGCCCCCACCGCTCGCCGCACTTGAAACAGAGGCCGCGGGCGCGGCGATACTCCCGTAGTGTCTTCAGTTTTGCTGAATCCGCGCGCGCGGCGTCCGTGCCGCGACGATCGGTGGCGCCCGCAGGAGCTGCAGGGCGTGTCGGGGGTGGTGGCAGCGGCAGTGGCGCGCCCGGTCGCTGGATTGGTTCAGGCGGACGGGGAAGAGACCCGAGCGAGCCTTCCGCCACCTCCTCTTGCAGCAAGGCGAGGGCGCATGCTGTATCCAAGTCGGGTGGCCGCTGGACGAGTACCACCGCTCGGATATCCGTCCTCAGCCCCTCCACAAATCGAGTGAGAAAATAGTAAGGATGAATCGAATCAGAGTACGAGCTCAAATGATTAATGATCAGTTCAAATTTTTCAATATAATCTGCAACAGACGACGTTTGCCTGACAGTGTAAAACTGACGAATCAGCATCTGATGCCGATCACGGCCAAAACGCGTGCAAAGCAGAGATGTAAATGACTCCCAATCGAATTCGGCCAACCTTTTCTGGACCGTTTGTAACCAAACTGAAGCGGTGCCAGTGAAGTTAAGGGCGGCCATGGGGACCCAGAATGTGGCATGAATTCCAAACATAGAGAAATATTGCTCACACAAGGTTTTCCACAAATTCGGGTTCTCCCCAGTGAATTGTGGAAATGCAATAGAAGGGTGGGCCTGACCAAGTCCAGCCAACATCTGACTTGCGTGAGCGAAAGGGGACATCACAAAAGGTGACATAAGGGATCGGACTGACCGCTGGCTGGGAGCGGCGGTGGTGTCTGAAACGACACCGGCGACTGCCCTCGTGGTAGGTTGAAGGCGCCGTGGCCAAGGGGCCCTGGATGTGGTGGCGCCGCGCCATTCCCGGGTCCGGTGGAGACGCCGTGTGTCGCAGGTGGAGGTTGGGGCGGCTCGCGAGCGGTCCGATCCGCACCACCGTCCTTGGGCGGCAGCTTTTGCGCCAGCTGAAGTGCGGTGACCGCGTCGTTGAGATCCGCGACGCGGCGCTCCAGATCGGGACGCCGCGTGAGGAGCTCGTCGATTTTGGTCGACGTGATCTGCTGGGCCTTGGTCTGGGCGTCGATCTTGGCCTCCAGGTTGGCTTCCAGCTTGGTGAGAAACGCTGACACGCCGGGATCCATCGCTTCCAGTTGAGCGCGAGCTTGACGCAGGCTCCTGGTCTCGACGAGCTTCGCCAGAGCGAGCGGAGAGGGAGGTGGGTGGTCTCTGATACCAAATGATAGGGACGGGCTTAATCTCTTGCTACTGGCGATAATCTCGAACGAATCTGGTTATGTATTCATACAACTCAATTGCAAGAACTAGGGTTCATAAGGAAAGGGGAAAGTGGTAACGAAGCCGCCGGTCGTCTGATCCTCTGGATCCGATCCCCTCCCAGCGGGCTGCTTATGTAGTGGCTGGAAGTAGCTGGGCCACGGTGATCCAGTCCGGCCCGCTGACTCGCGGGTTGGCCTTGTGTGGTCGCTTGGCCCGAGCGTCACTGACCACCTGGGCTCTGGCGGGTGGCCCTGTCCTGACAGGGGCGTTGACAGGCACGGAGATTGGGCAGGCGCGAGCGAGCGACGCGGAGCTCGGGGCAGTTTAAGAAAGGACTCGCTCATCAGGTGTTCGATGAAATGCGAAGACATACATGTCACAAAATGCGTCGTTGGGCGCACCGACTGAACTAAATGAAAAACGGACACGTCTGTCCGCTCGACCTATTCAAATAGACAAAAATAATAGTAGAAAGTCGCGTTTGAGGTGACCGCGTTGGAGTTGCTCTAGATAAGAGAAAGATGACCGTGAGCGGCGCTCGACGATCTTCATGCGGTGGCAAAGATTTCAGGTCCGGGGTTCGACGGTAGACTGGTCTGGAGGTAGTGCGGAACAGCTAGTATTTAGCTAGAAAGAGCGCACGGGTCAGTTGGATTTGAAAAGGGCTCGAGCCACTCTGCATTTTTCGTACGTCGCAGGAAGAGAGTCTCCCAGTTTTCTTGAGAAGGCTGAAGGAAACGATAGGTTCCAATTCCAAAACGGGGAAGGCAAGGTACAAGAAACAGAAAGAGAAGGAGGGGAGCGGGCGGGGAGGCCGTTGCGTTTCCCGCTATTTCCTCCCTGCCCACCGCTCCCTATACAACCTCCACGCCGGCTGCGTCGCCTTCCCCCCCTAAGGCTCCGCATCCCCCACATTCTCGACCGGACCTCCCCGGCGCCGCTCCCCCGCGTGCCGCGCCCACCCGCCGGCTCGCCATGGGCAACTGCTGCGCGGGATCCGGGGATGCGGAGCCCGTCCCCGCCGCCGACCCCTCCACGCGCCGCGCCGGCGCCTCCGTCCAGGCCGGCGGCGCCTCGCCCTCCTCCGCGCCCGCCCAGAACAAGCCGCCGGCCGCCATCGGCCCCGTGCTCGGCCGCCCCATGGAGGACGTGCGCAGCATCTACACCGTCGGCAAGGAGCTCGGCCGCGGCCAGTTCGGGGTCACCAGCCTCTGCACGCACAAGGCCACGGGCCAGAAGTTCGCCTGCAAGACCATCGCCAAGCGCAAGCTGTCCACCAAGGAGGACGTGGAGGACGTGCGGCGCGAGGTGCAGATCATGTACCACCTCGCGGGGCAGCCCAACATCGTGGAGCTCAAGGGCGCCTACGAGGACAAGCAGTCCGTGCACCTCGTCATGGAGCTCTGCGCCGGCGGGGAGCTCTTCGACAGGATCATCGCCAAGGGCAAGTACACGGAGCGCGCCGCCGCATCCCTGCTCCGCACCATCGTCGAGATCATCCACACCTGCCACTCGCTCGGCGTCATCCACCGCGACCTCAAGCCCGAGAACTTCCTCCTGCTCAGCAAGGAGGAGGACGCGCCGCTCAAGGCCACCGACTTCGGCCTCTCCGTCTTCTTCAAGCAAGGCACGCACGCACCCACCCACGCGCGCATGCATTTCTTTTCTTCTTCTTTTCCTGTCCATGCAAACCGTTTCGTTTCGTTGCTGATGAAGAAAAGAATTCTGGCGCCATTGTTGGTTGCAGGGGAGGTGTTCAAGGACATCGTGGGCAGCGCCTACTACATCGCGCCGGAGGTCCTGAAGCGGAACTACGGGCCGGAGGCGGACATCTGGAGCGTCGGCGTCATCCTTTACATCCTTCTCTGCGGTGTCCCTCCCTTCTGGGCAGGCGAGTCATCTTCTAATCTAATTAATCCCCCCATAATAACGGTCCAATCGAAACGCATCACTGAGACTTGGAATTTTGTTGTACCAGAATCGGAGCATGGCATCTTCAATTCCATCCTGAGGGGGCAGGTGGACTTCACCAGCGACCCATGGCCACGCATTTCGCCGGGCGCCAAGGACCTCGTCAGAAAGATGCTCAACTCTGACCCCAAGAAGAGGATATCTGCCTACGATGTCCTCAGTGCGTGCTCATCTCTTTGCCTTTTGTATCATTATTTGTGAGCAGTTTTTTTATTTTGTTGTTTTGTTGTTCAGACCATCCTTGGATCAAGGAAGACGGAGAGGCGCCTGACACGCCGCTGGACAACGCCGTCATGAACAGGCTCAAGCAGTTCAAGGCTATGAACCAGTTCAAGAAAGCTGCGCTAAGGGTCCGTCCGTGGTTCTGAATTTTTATTCAGGAACTAGCAGCAGTGCACAACTGAACCTCCATTTTCTCATGTTCTGAACGGATCCATGGCATGCATGGTATGCAGGTCATCGCCGGATGCCTGTCCGAGGAAGAGATCAGGGGGCTCAAGGAGATGTTCAAGAGCATGGACTCGGACAACAGCGGCACCATCACCGTCGACGAGCTCCGGAAGGGCCTGGGGAAGCAGGGGACCAAGCTCACGGAGGCCGAAGTGGAGCAGCTCATGGAAGCCGTAAGTCTCTCTCTCTCTTTCTCTACATTTCGAGGTCCTTGGGGCGACGCGTTCTGAGCTTTCCTGGTCCAGGCCGACGCCGACGGGAGCGGGACGATCGACTACGAGGAGTTCATCACGGCGACGATGCACATGAACAGGATGGACCGGGAAGAGCACCTCTACACCGCCTTCCAGTACTTCGACAAGGACAACAGCGGGTACGTAACCTGACAAGTTGATATTCTCTCCTCATGGACAGACATGAACTCACTCATTCTTGGCCTTGCCATGGCTGCCGCATGCAGCTACATTTCCAAGGAGGAGCTCGAGCAGGCCCTTCGGGAGAAGGGACTCCTGGACGGCAGAGACATCAAGGAAATCGTGTCGGAAGTCGACGCCGACAACGTAATTAACGAGTGTATTCTTTGTTGATGGTGGATGGTTGCCTGCGTTGGCCAAATGATGGTCTGAAAGCTCGTCGTGGTTGTGCAGGACGGGAGGATCGACTACAGCGAGTTCGTGGCGATGATGAGGAAAGGGGCCCCCGAGGGGGCCAACCCCAAGAAGCGGCGCGACGTCGTGCTATAGGGGACGGCGGGTTGGTCGAGGATGCCGGCGGTCGATCGGCAACGGAACAGCAAGCGATCGAGCGCGCCTGCGAGGCCGCTGGCGACGACGACGAGGACGACGATGAGCTCATGTACATTTTTCACAGAAGGGGTCGAGTAGCAAATGTTCATATATATGCCGTGGGATTGGGAATCGAAAATGTTCGTACGCTGTCGGGCACTCATCTTCTTCTTCTCTGTTCTGCTGGTTCCCTTGACTGCCAGGGGAATTAGTTTGTATGTATACATCAGTTGAGTAAGTTGGATGTTTTTGGGACTGAATTTGTACACGGTTTCAGGCTTGAAAATGTGCAGGTATGTAACTTGAGTAAAACGAGTGTGTTTTTCCTGTTTCTCTTCCAAACTCTCTCTTGCTTTGTGGAACGGTATGAAGTACTACAACTGTACAAGCAGGCAGCTTAGTCACATGTAGAACATGAAAGCAGAATCAGAAGCAATGGCCTGAACAAGCTCTGCTCCTCAGTGCATACCTCTTTCTGCTCTGCTATTCTGCGGGCCGACAAGGCTGCTTGGGGAGGGGATACCTGAACTGTCCATCACAAAGATCGAGCTCCACTCGAGATCCGCCATCCACCATGGAAAAGAATTGGACTTGCTGGAGCGCCTAGCTCACGCCAATCATGTTGTAGTGAAAAACAAGACATGAGAGGGGGTGTACGACGGCCATTTTATGGGTTGTCATACATCGAGAGAAAAGGCACATTTGGAATGTTTGGAAACACGGATTAGAAGCTTTGTTAAAATGGAAAAAAAAACTTATCTTAGTTGGAATGTCTGCCTTGTTCTGGTCCATTTGGAAATGCAGAAATGATATCATTTTTTGAGATAGAAAAATTAATGATCCTATGACATTGATAGAGCTCACATGCAATTGGATCGTGGATTGTTCTGTTTTGCAGAAAAGAAACCCAGAACGAAGATTGCTGATGTTGGGGGCAAAGCTAATCAAATGAGTAGCAATTGACATTTACAAGGCATCACAAGGATGGAGGCCTGGGGTGCGACGTCTGGCAGGTTGAAGTAGGCCTGGGATCTGTTCTCGTTGGATGGCTAGTAGTGCTCTTACTTCGCTTTTTGTCGATTTGGCGGCTGCGACCCTTCTCTTTCTTGGCCGCCTGTGGCCTAGGTCTGTAGTGGAGCTGAATCTTAAACTTCTTTGCTATGTTCTTCCCTCCGTTGGGGGTTAGGTGTCCGAGGAGCAAAACTTGCTACATGTTGTCGCTTCCGTTTCGATGGTTTCGTTAATGAAATTTGGGGGGGGGGGGGGGGG